>OY757014.1:13479333-14679333 GCA_963580285.1 Lucinisca nassula | reverse complement strand
CAAGGCAAGACATGTTAACAGTCATGTCTAAGGCAGGGTCGTTGCCACTTGCTCAGACATTCCCGTTGGATCAGTGTCAATGCCTCAGACGTACCTGGCTGCTCGATACTATTTCGTTTATCATGCCACACAAAATTTAATACTTTACGATTCGGTGCCAAGGCATCAGACATTATCTGCTGCCTCAAAGTCACTGACTCGGACATGCCTGCTGACTCGGTCCTAGCTGCCTCTGACATAACTCCTGATTGGGTGCCTTAGCCACATACATGCCTGCTGGCTGGATGCCACTGCCTCAGCTCGGTCTGCTGGCTCGGTTTCACTGCCTCAGACATATCTGCAGGGTAGTTGTCACCGGCTCGATGCGAAGACATCTGACATATTTCCTGCCTCAAAGTATTGTCCTAGGTCATGCCTGCTGGCTCGGCGTCACTGTATGAGAGATAACTTAGGTAAATCACAGACACACCTGGTGGCTCAGTCCCGCTGCCTCAGACATAATCGCTGATTCCATGCCGAAGCCACAGGCGTGCATGATTGCTCGGTGTCGCTGCCTCTGATATAACTGCTGATTCAGTACCGACATCACAGACGCGCCTGCTGCCTCTGTCCCGCTGCCTCAGTCATAATCGCTGATTCATTGTCTACACCACAAAAACGCAGGCTGGATCGGTCCCCCTTCCTTAGATATAACTACTGATTCGATGCCTAAGCCATAGGCGTGCCTACTGGTTCGGTGTCGCTGCCTCAGATTAAGCCATAGACGTGCCTGCTGCCTCAGACATAACTGTTGAATGGGTGCTTAAGCCACAGACGTGTCTGCTGGTTCGGTGCCACTACTCAAGCATGCCTACAGGCTCCGTTCCACTGCATCCAAGATACCTGCAGGGTCGTTGACCCTCGCTGAGACTAGCCCAGCCCACTGCTCCTGGCTAAACTAATGGATCTATGCCACGGCCTCAAACGTATATGTTTGCTCGATGCCATTGTGACTGTCATGCCTAACGACTTAGTGTCACTGCCACACAAATAATTTAACGATCGGTGGCAGGGCATCAGGCATGACTGCGGGCTCACAGTCATTGACTCGTGACTGCTGATTCGGTGCTTAAGTCACAGACACGCCTACTGGCTCGGACCAGCTGCCTCAGTACTAACTGTTTATTCCTTGCCGAACTTGCTGGCTCGGTCCCGCTGCCTCAGATATAACCGCTGATTCGGTGTCTAAACCACAGGCTTGCCTGCTGGCTCGGTGTCTCTGCCTGAGACATAACTGCAGAATCAGAGCCTAAGTCACAGACCTGCCTGCCGGCTGAGTGCCACATCAACACGCATGCCTGCTTGCTCGGTTCCACTGCCTCAGAGATGCCTGGTTGCACTGCCACCCAAATACTTTATGGATCGGTGGCAAGGCATCAGACATGTCTGCTGGAGGATAGTCACTGCCTCGGGCAAGCCTGCTAGCTCGTTGCCACCACCTTCGAAATAACTGCTGATTCGGGGCAGTCGCCACCGAAGTGCCTGCTTGCTCGATGCTGCTGCCACACGCATGACTGCAGGGTCTTAAATACTCGTTAGGACATGCCCGCTGACTCGGTTACACTGTCTCAGCCATAACTGCTGATTCGGTGCCACAGTCATGCCGGCTGCCTCGCCGCCACTGACTCCGGCATGCCTGCTGGCTCGGTTCAATTGCCTCAGACATACCTGTAGGAGCCTTGCCAATGGCTCAGGAATTCCCCCTGGCTCAGTGCCACTGCCTCGGACAAAACACGGATGGTTCAGTACTTCTGCTTCAGACGTACCTGGTAGCTTGATGCCACTGCTACAGACATGCAAATTGACTTAGTGCCACTGCCACCAAAATACTTTTTGGATCGGTGCAAAAGCATCAGACACGCATGCTGGCTCAAAGTCACTGCCTCAAACAGTCCTGCTGGCTCGGTGCTACAGCCTAAGACATAAATGCTGATTCGGTACCTACGCCACAGACGTGCCTCCTGGTAAGGTGCAACTGCCTAAGGCATGCCTGCTGGCTCAGTTCAGGCATACCTCCAGTGTCGTTGCCAATGGCTCAGACATGCCTGTACTGCCTCAGACATAACTGATAGATCAGCGCCACTGCCTCACAAGTCGCTGCCTCGGGCATGCCTGCTGGCTTGGAGCTACTGCCTCAGACATAACTGCTTATTGAGAGCCTAAACCATAGACGCGCCTGCTCGGTCGGTGCCGCTACCTTTGGCACAGCTGCTGATTCGGTGCCTATGCTAAAGCGATGCATGCTAGTTAGGTGTCACTGCCTCAGTCATGCCGGTCGGCACGGTTCCATTGCCTTAAACATACCTGAAGGCTCGTTGCTACTGGTTCAAGCATGCGAGCTGACTCAGTGCGACAGCTTCAGATATAACTGATGGATCGGTGCCAATGCCTCAGAGGTACCTGGCTGCTCGATGCAATTGCATGTGTCATGTCACACAAATAATCAATGGCTTGGTGCAATCACTGCTGATTCGGCGCCTGATCCACAGACGCGCCTGCTGCCTTTGTACCGTTGTCTCAGTCATAATTGCTAATTCCTTGCCTAAACTATAAACGCGCCTGCTGGCTAGGTCCCGCTTCCTCCAGTGCCTAAGCAATAGACACGCCTGCTGGCTCGGTTCCGCTACCTCACATATAACTGCTGATTCGGTGCCTAAGCCATGGACTTGCATGCTGGCTCGGTGTCGCTGCCTCCGACATATCTGCTGATTCGGTGCCTTAGCCACAGACCTGCCTGCTGGCTCTGAGCCACTTCCAAAGGAATGCCTGAAGCAGTGGCGCCTAGCTAACAGGCATGTCTATGGCTTAGGCACCAAATCAACAGATATGCCTGTGGCAGCGGCACCGATCCAGCAGGCGCATCTGTGAGTTAAGTTCCAAATCAGCTGTTTTGTCTGAGGCAGGCATTTCCGAGACAATGACGTTGAGCAAGCAGACATGTATAACGTCTTGCCCAGCGGGCGCTTTTGTGGCTTAGGCACCGAATCAGCTGTTTTGTCTTTGGCAGTGGCTCCGAGCCAGTAGGCATGTTTGAGGCAGTGACTTTGAGCAAGCAAACATGTCTAATGCATTGTCCAGTCGGTCCTTCTGAGGCTGTGGCGCGTCTATAATATGGTGCCCCTGCCTCAGACAGAACTGTTTATTCAGAGCCTAAACCACAGACGCGCATGCTCGGTCGGTGCCGCTGCCTTTGGCACAGCTGCTGAATCGGCGCCTAAGCTACCGAGATACATGCTAGATATGTGCCACTGCCACAGACATGCCTGTCGGCACGGTTCCATTGCCTTAGACATACCTGCAGGCTCGATGCTACTGGCTCAGGCATGCGCGCTGGCTCAGTTTGAAAGCTAGGATAAGTGCCAATGCCCTAGAGCGACCTGGCTGCTCGATGCCATTGCGTTTGTATTGTCACATAAATAATTAATGGTTTGGTGCCATTACTGCTGATTCGGTGCCTAAACCACAGACGCGCCTGCTGCCCCTGTACCGTTGTCATAACTGTTAATTCCTTGCCTAAACCATTGACGCGCCTGCTGGCTCGGTCCCGCTTCCTCCAGTGCCTAAGCAATAAACTTACCTTCTGGCTCGGTTCCGCTGCCTCAGATATAACTGCTGATTCGGTGCCTAAGCCATAGAAGTACATGCTGGCTCGGTGCCGCTGCCACCGACATTACAGCTGATTCGGTGCCTAAGCCAGAGACCTGCCTGCTGGCTCTGCGCCACTTCCAAAGGAATGTCTGAACCAGTGACGTCTAGCTAGCAGGCAGCTCTATGGCTTAGGCACCAAATCAACAGATATGCCTGCGATTGCGGCATCGATCCAGCAGGCGCATCTGTGGGTTATGTTCCACATCAGCTGTTTTGGCTGAGGCAGGCATTTCCGAGGCAGTAACGTTGAACAAGCAGACGTGTATAACGTCTTACTTTTGTCTGCGGCAGTGGCTCCGAGCCAGCAGGCATGTTTGAGGCAGTGACTTTGAGCAAGCAAACATGTCTAATGCCTTGTCCAGTCGGCCCATCTGAGGCTTAGGCGCGTCTATAATTCGGTGCCGCTGCCTCAGACAGAACTGGTTATTCAGAGCCTAAACCACAGACGCGCCTGCTCGGTCGGTGCCGCTGCCTTTGGCACAGCTAATGATCCGGTGCCTAAGCTAACGAGATGCATGCTAGTTAGGAGCCACTGCCAAAGACATGCCCGTCGGCACGGTTCCATTGCTTTAGACATACCTGCAGGCTCGTTGCTTCTGGCTCATGCAGGCATGCGCGCTGGCTCAGTGCGACAGCTTCAGATATAACTGATGGATCAGTGCCAATGCCTCAGAGGTACCTGGCTGCTCGATGCCATTGCGTTTGTCATGTCACATAAGCAATCAAATATTTGGTGCCATTACTGCTGATTCGGTGCCTAAACCACAGACGCGCCTGCAGCCTCTTTACCGTTGTCTCAGTCATAACTGCTAATTCCTTGCCTAAACCATAGACGCGCCTACTGGATCGGTCGCGCTTCCTCCAGGGCCTAAGCAATAGATATGCCTGCTGACTCGGTTCCGCTGCCTCAGATATAACTGCTGATTCGGTGCCTAAGCCATAGACGTGCATGCTGGCTCGGTGCCGCTGCCTCCGATATAACTGTTGATTCGGTGCCTAAGCCATAGACCTGCCTGCTGGCTCTGTGCCACTTACAAAGGAATGTCTGAAGCAGTTGCGCGTAGCAAGCAGGCTTCTCTATGGCTTAGGCACCAAATCAACAGATATGCCTGCGGCAGCGGCAACGATCCAGCAGGCGCATCTGTGGTTTAAGTTCCAAATCAGCTGTTTCGTATGAGGCAGGTATTTCCGAGGCAGTGACGTTGAGCAAGCAGACTTATATAACATCTTGCCCAGCAGGGGTGTCTGTGTCTTAGGCACCGAATCAGCTGTTTTGTCTGTGGTAGTGGCTCCAGTCAGCAGGCATGTTTGAGGCAGTGACTTTTTGCAAGCAAACATGTCTAATGCCTTGTCCAGTCGGCCCATCTGAGGCTTAGGCGCGTCTATAATTCGGCGCCGCTGCCTCAAATAGAACTGCCTATTCAGAGCCTAAACAACAGACGCGCCTGTTCTGTCGGTGCCGCTGCCTTTGACACAGCTGCTGATTCGGTGCGTAAGCTAAAGACATGCATGATAGTTAAGTGCCACAGACATGCCTGTCGGCACGGTTCCATTGCCTTAGACATACCTGCATGCTCGTTGCTACTGGCTCAGGCATGCGCGCTGGCTCAGTGCGACAGCTTCAGGTATATCTGATGGATCAGTGCCAATGCCTCAGAGGTACCTAGCTGCTCGATGCCATTGCTTTTATTATGTCGCATAAATAATCAATGGTTTAGTGCCATTACTGCTGATTCGGTGCCTAAACCACAGACGCGCCTGCTGCGTCTGTACCGTTGTCGTAGTCAAAACTTCTAATTCCTTGCCTAAATCATAGACGCGCCTACTGGCTCGGTCCCGCTTCATCCAGTGCCTAAGCAATTGACATGCCTGCGCGCTCGGTTCCGCTGCCTCAGATATAAATGCTGATTGGGTGCCTAAGCCATAAACGTCATGCTGGCTCGGTGCCGCTGCCTCCGACATAACTGCTGATTCCTTGCCTAAGCCACAGACCTGCCTGCTGGCCCTGTGCCACTTCCAAAGGAATGTCTGAAGCAGGGGCGCCTAGCGAGCAGGCATGTCTATGGCTTAGTCATCAAATCAACAGATATGCCTGCGGCAGAGGCACCGATCCAGCAGGCACATCTGTGGTTAAAGTTCCGAATCAGCTGTTTTGTCTGAGGCAGGCATTCCCGAGGAAGTGACGTTGAGCAAGCAGACATGTATAACGTCTTACCCAGCAGGCGTGTCTGTGGCTTAGGCACCGAATCAGATGATTTGTCTGTGGCAATGGCTCTGAGCCTGCAGGCATGTTTGAGGCAGTGACTTTGAGCAAGCAAATATGTCTAATTCCTTGTCCAGTCGGCCCATCTGAGTCTTAGGTGCGTCTATAATTCGGTGCCGCTGCCTCAGACATAACTGGTTATTCAGAGCCTAAGCCACAGACGCGCTTGCTCTGTCGGTGTCGCTACCTTGGGCACAGCTGCTTATTTGGTGCCTAAGCTTAAGAGTGCATGCTAGTAAGGTGCCACTGCCACAGACATACCTGTCGGCACGGTTCCATTGCCTTAGATATAGCTGCAGGCTCGTTGCTACTGGCTCAGGCATGGGCGCTGGCTCAGCACGACAGCTTCAGATATAACTGATGGATCAGTACCAATGCCTCAGAGGTACGTGGCTGCTCGATGCCATTGCGTTTGTCATGTCACATATATAATCAAGGGTTTGGTGCCATTACTGCTGATACAGACGCGCCTGCTGCCTCTGTACCGTTGTCTCAGTCATTACTGCTAATTCCTTGCCTTAACCATATACGCGCTTGCTGGCTCGGTCCCGCTTTCTCTAGTGCCTAAACAATAGACACGCCTGCTGGCTCGGTTCCACTGCCTCATATGTAACTGCTGATTCGGTGCTTAAGCCATAGACGTGCATGCTGGCACGGAGCCGCTGCCTCCGACATAACTGCTGATTCGGTGCCTAAGCCAGAGACCTGACTGCTGGCTCTGTGCCACTTCCAAAGGAATGTCTGGAGCAGTAGCGCCTAGCTATCTGACATGTCTGTGGCTTAGGCACCTAATCAACAGATATGCCTGCGGCAGCGGCACCAATCCAGCCGGCGCATCTGTGATTTAATTTGCAAATCAGCTGTTTTGTCTGAGGCAGACATTTATGAGGCAGTGATGTTGAGCAAGCAGACATGTATAACGTCTTGCCCAGCAGGCGTGCCTGTGGCTTAGGCATCGAATCAACTGTTTTGTCTGCGGCAGTGGCTCCGAGCCAGCAGTCATGTTTGAGGCAGTGACTTTGAGCAAGCAAACATGTCTAATGCCTTGTTCAGTCGGCCCATTTGAGGCTTAGGCGCGTCTATAATTCGGTGCCGCTGCCTCGGACAGAACTGGTTATTCAGAGCCTAAACCCCAGACGCGCCTGCTCGGTCGGTGCCGCTGCCTTTGGCACAGCTACTGTTACGGTGTGTAAGCTAAAGCGATGCATGCTTATTAGGTGCCACTGCCACAGACATCCTGTCGGCACGGTTCCGTTGCCTTAGACATACCTGCAGGCTCGTTGCTACTGGCTCAGGCATGGGCGCTAGCTCAGTGTGACAGCTTCAGATATAACTGATGGATCAGTGCCAATGCCTCAGAGGTACCTGGCTGCTCGATGCAATTACTTTTGTCATGTCACATAAATAATCAATGGTTTAGTGCCATTACTGCTGATTTGGTGCCTAATCCACAGACTCGCCTGTTGCCTCTGTACCGTTGTCTCAGTCATAACTGCTTATTCCTTGCCTAAACCATAGACGCGCCTATGGGCTCGGTCCCGCTTCCTCCAGTGCCAACGCAATAGACATGCCTGCTGGCTCGGATCCGCTACCATAGATGTATCTGCTGATTCAGCGCCTAAGCCATAGACGTGCATGCTTGCTCGGTGCCGCTGCCTCCGTCATAACTGATGATTCGGTGCCTAAGCCACAGACCTGCCTGCTGGCTCTGTGCCACTTCCAAAGGAATGTCTGAAGCAGTGGCGCCTAGCTAGCATGGATGTCTATGGCTTAGGCACCAAATCAACAGATATGCCTACGGCAGCGGTAACGATCCAGCAGGCGCATTTGTGGGTTATGTTTCAAATCAGCTGTTTTATATGCGGCAGGCATTAACGAGGCAGTGACCAAGCAGACATATATAACATCTTGCCCAGCAGACGTGTCTGTGGCTTAGGCACCGAATCAGCTGTTTTGTCTGTGGCAGTGGCTCCGAGCAATCGGCCCATTTGAGGCTTAGGGGCGTCTATAATTCGGTGCTGCTGCCACAGACAGAACTGCTTATTCAGAGCCTAAACCACGGTCGGTGCCGCTGCCTTTGGCACAGCTGCTGATTCGGTGCCTAAGCTAAAGCGATGCATGCTAGTTAGGTGCCACTGCCATAGACATGCCTGTCGGCACGGTTCCATTGCCTTAGACATACCTGCAGGCTCGTTGCTACTGGCTCAGGCATGCGCGCTGGCTCAGTGCGACAGCTTCAGATATAACTGATGGATCAGCGCCAATGCCTCAGAGGTACATGGCTGGTCGATGCCATTGCGTTTGTCATGTCACATAAATAATCAATGGTTTGGTGCCATTACTGCTGATTCGGTGCCTAAACCACAGACGCGCCTGCTACCTCTGTACCGTTAGACATGCCTGCTGGCTCGCTTCGCTGCCTCAGATATAACTGCTGATTCGGTGCCTAAGGCATAGAATTGCATGCTGGCTCGGTGCCGCTGCCTCCGACATAACTGCTGATTCGGTGCCTAAGCCAAAGACGTGCATGCTGGCTCTGTCCCACTTCCTAAGGAACGTTTGAAGCAGTGGCGCCTAGCTAGCAGGTATGTCTATGACTTAGGCACCAAATCAACAGATATGCCTGCGGTAGCGGCACCGACCCCACAGGCGCATCTGTGGTTAAAGTTTCAAATCAGCTGTTTTGTCTGAGGCAGGCATTTCTTAGGCAGTGACTTTGAGCAAGCAGACATGTATGACGTCTTGCCCAGCAGCCGTGTCTGTGGCTTCGGCACCGAATCAGCTGTTTTGTCTGTCATGGTGGCTCCGAGCCAGCAGGCATGTTTGAGGCAGTGAATTTGAGCAAGCAAACATGTCTAATGAATTGTCCAGTCGGCCCGTCTGAGGCTTAGGCGCGTCTATTATTCGATGTTGCTGCCTCAGACAGAACTGGTTATTCAGAGCCTAAACCACCGACGCGCCTGCTCGGTCGGTGCCGCTGCCTTTGGCACAGCTGCTGATTTGGTGCCTTATCTAAAGAGATGCATGCTAGTTAGGTGCCACTGCCACAGACATGCCTGTCGGCACGGTTCCATTGCCTTAGACATACCTGCAGGCTCGTTGCTACTGGCTCAGGCATGCGCGCTGGCTCAGTGCGACAGCTTCAGATATAACTGATGGATCAATGCCAATGTCTCAGAGGTACCTGCCTGCTCGATGCCATTGCTTTTGTCATGGCACATAAATTATCAATGGATTGGTGCCATTACTGCTGCTTCGGTGCCTAAACCACGGACGCGCCTGCTGCCTCTGTACCGTTGTCTCAGTCATAACTTCTAATTCCTTGCCTAGACCATAGGCGCCCCTACTGGCTCGGTCCCGCCTCCTCCAGTGCCTTAGCAATAGAAATGCCTGCTGGTTCGGTTCCGCTGCCTCAGATATAACTGCTGATTCGGCGCTTAAGCCATAGACGTACATGCTGGCTCGGTGCCGCTGCCTCCGACATAACTGCTGATACGGTGCCAAAGCCACAGACCTGCATGCTGGCTCTTTGCCATGTCCAAAGGAATGTCTGAAGCTGGGGCGCCTAGCTAGCAGGCATGTCTATGGCTTAGGCACCAAATCAACAGATATGCCTGCGGCAGCGGCACCGATCCAGCAGGCGCATCTGTGGTTTAAGTTCCAAATCAGCTGTTTTGTCGGAGGCAGGCATTCTCGAGGCAGTGACGTTGAGCAAGCAGACATGTATAACGTCTTACTCAGCAGGCATGTCTGTGGCTAAGGCACCGAATCAGCTGTTTTGTCTCAGGCAGTGGCTCTGAGCCAGCAGGCATGTTTGAGGCAGTCACTTTGAGCAAGCAAACATGTCTAATGCGTTGTCCAGTCGGCCCATCTGAGGCTTAGGTGCGTCTATAATTCGGTGCCGCTGCCTCTGACAGAATTTGTTATTCAGAGCCTAAACCACAGACGCGCCTGCTCGGTCGGTGCCGCTGCCTTTGGCACAGCTGCTGATTAAGTGCCTAAGCTAAAGATTGCATGCTAGTTAGGTGCCACTGCCACAGACATGTCTGTCGGCACGGTTCCATTGCCTTAGGTATACCTGCAGGCTCGTTGCTAGTGGCTCAGGCATGCGCGCTGGTTCAGTGCGACAGATTCAGATATAGCTGATGGATCAATGCCAATGCCTCAGAGGTACATGTACCTGGCTGCCCGATGCCATTGCGTTTGTCATGTCACATAAATTATCAATGATATGGTGGCATTACTGCTGATTCGGTGCCTAAACCACAGACGCGCCTGCTGCCTCTGTACCGTTGTCTCAGTCATAAATGCTAATTCCTTGCCTAAACCATAGACACGCCTGCTGGCTCGGTCCCGCTTCCTCCAGTGCCTAAACAATACACATGCCTGCTGGCACGGTTCCGCTGCCTCAGATATAACTGCTGATCCGGTGCCTTAGCCATAAACGTGCATGCTGTCTCGGTGCCGCTGCCTCCGACATAACTGCTGATTCGGTGCCTAAGCCACAGACCTGCCTGCTGGCTCTGTGCCAGTTCCAAAGGAATGTCTGAAGCAGTGGCGCCTAGCTAGCAGGCATGTCTAAGGCTTAGGCACCAAATCAACAGATATGCCTGCGGCAGTGGAAACGATCCAGCAGGCGCAACTATGGTTTAAGTTCCAAATCAGCTGTTTTGTATTAGGCAGGCATTTCCGAGGCAGTGACGTTGAGCAAGCGGGCATATATAAGGTCTTGCCCAGCAGGCGTGTCTGTGGCTTAGGCACCGAATCAGCTGTTTTGTCTGTGGCAGTGGCTCCGAGCCAGCAGGCATGTTTGAGGCAGTGACTTCGAGCAAGCAAACATGTCTAATGCCTTGTCCAGTCGGCCTATCTGAGGCTTAGGTGCGTTTACAATTCGGCGCCGCTACCTCAGACAGAACTGCTTATTCAGAGCCTGAACCACAGACGCGCCTGTTCGGTCGGTGCCGCTGCTTTTGACACAGCTGCTGATTCGGTGCCTAAGCTAAAGAGATGCATGCTAGTTAGGTGCCACTGCCACCCACATGCCTGTCCTCACGGTTACATTGCCTTAGACATACCTGCAGGCTCGTTGCTACTGGCTCAGGCATGCGCGCTGGCTCAGTGTGACAGCTTTAGATATAACTGATGGATCAGTACCAATGCCTCTGAGGAACCTGGCTGCTCGATGCCATTGCTTTTGTCATGTCACATAAATTATCAATGGTTTGGTGCCATTACTGCTGATTCGGTGCCTAAACCACGGACGCGCCTGCTGCCTCTGTACCGTTGTCTCAGTCATAACTTCTAATTCCTTGCCTAGACCATAGACGCGCCTACTGGCTCGGTCCCGCCTCCTCCAGTGCCTAAGCAATAGACATGCCTGCTGGTTCGGTTCCGCTGCCTCAGATATAACTGCTGATTCGGCGCTTAAGCCATAGACGTACATGCTGGCTCGGTGCCGCTGCCTCCGACATAAATGATGATACGGTGCCTAAGCCACAGACCTGCATGCTGGCTCTTTGCCATGTCCAAAGGAATGTCTGAAGTAGTGGCGCCTAGCTAGCAGGAATGACTATGGCTTAGGCACCATATCAAGAGATATGCCTGCGGCAGCGGCACCGATCCAGCAGGCGCATCTGTGGTTTAAGTTCCAAATCAGCTGTTTTGTCGGAGGCAGGCATTCTCGAGGCAGTGACGTTGAGCAAGCAGACATGTATAACGTCTTACTCAGCAGGCATGTCTGTGGCTTAGGCACCGAATCAGCTGTTTTGTCTAAGGGAGTGGCTCTGAGCCAGCAGGCATGTTTGAGGCAGTCACTTTGAGCACGCAAACATGTCTAATGCGTTGTCCAGTCGGCCCATCTGAGGCTTAGGTGCGTCTATAATTCGGTGCCGCTGCCTTTGTTATTCAGAGTCTAAACCACAGACGCGCCTGCTCGGTCGGTGCCGCTGCCTTTGGCACAGCTGCTGATTCGGTGCCTTAGCTAAAGATTGCATGCTAGTTAGGTGCCACTGCCACAGACATGTCTGTCGACACGGTTCCATTGCCTTAGGTATACCTGCAGTCTCGTTGCTACTGGCTCAGGCATGCGCGCTGGTTCAGTGCGACAGCTTCAGATATAGCTGATGGATCACTGCCAATGCCTCAGAGGTACATGTACCTGGCTGCTCGATGCCATTGCGTTTGTCATGTCACATAAATAATCAATGATATGGTGCCATTACTGCTGATTCGGTGCCTAAACCACGGACGCGCCTGCTGCCTCTGTACCGTTGTCTCAGTCATAACTGCAAATTCCTTGCCTAAACAATAGACGCGCCTGCTGGCTCGGTCCCGCTTCCTCCAGTGCCTAAACAATAGACATGCCTGCTGGCACGGTTCCGCTGCGTCAGATATAACTGCTGATCCGGTGCCAAAGCCATAAACGTGCATGCTATCTCGGTGCCGCTGCCGCCGACATAACTGCTGATTCGGCGCTTAAGCCATAGACGTACATGCTGGCTCGGTGCGGCTGCCTCCGACATAAATGCTGATACGATGCCTAAGCCACAGACCTGCCTGCTGGCTCTGTGCCACTCCCAAAGGAATGTCTGAAGCAGTGGCGCCTAGCTAGCAGGCATGTCTAAGGCTTAGGCACCAAATCAACAGATATGCCTGCGGCAGTGGCAACGATCCAGCAGGCGCATCTGTGGTTTAAGTTCCAAATCAGCTGTTTTGTATTAGGAAAGCATTTCCGAGGCATTGACGTTGAGCAAGCGGGCATGTATAAGGTCTTGCCCAGCAGGCGTGTCTGTGGCTTAGGCACCAAATCAGCTGTTTTGTCTGTGCAGTGGCTCCGAGCCAGCAGACATGTTTGAGGCAGTGACTTTGAGCAAGCAAACATGTCTAATGCCTTGTCAAGTCGGCCTATCAGAGGCTTAGGTGCGTTTACAATTCGGCGCCGCTGCCTCAGACAGAACTGCTTATTCAGAGCCTGAACCCCAGACGCGCCTGTTCGTTCGGTGCCGCTGCCTTCGACACAGCTGCTGATTCGGTGCCTAAGCTAAAGAGATGCATGCTAGTTAGGTGCCACTGCCACAGACATGCCTGTCCTCACGGTTACATTGCCTTAGACATACCTGCAGGCTCGTTGCTACTGGCTCAGGCATGCGCGCTGACTCAGTGTGACAGCTTCAGATATAACTGATGGATCAGTACCAATGCCTCAGAGGAACCTGGCTGCTCGATGCCATTGCGTTTGTCATGTCACATAAATAATCAATGGTTTGGTGCCATAACTGCTGATTCGGTGCCTAAACCACAGACGCGCCTGCTGCCTCTGTACCGTTGTCTCAGTCATAACTTCTAATTCCTTGCCAAAACCATAGACGCATCTGCTGGCTCACTCCCGCTTTCTCCAGTGCGTAAGCAATAGACATACCTGCTGGCTCAGTTCCGCTGCCTCAGATATAAAAACTGATTCGGTGTCTTAGGCATAGACGTGCATGCTGGCTCGGTGCCGCTGCCTCCGACATAACTGCTGATTCGGTGCCAAAGCCACAGACCTGCCTGCTGCCTCTGTGCCACTTCCAAAGGAATGTCTGAAGCAGTGGCGCTTAGCTAGCAGGTATGTCTTTGGCTTAGGCACCAAATCAACAGATATGCCTGCGGCAGCGGCACCGATCCAGCAGGCGCATCTGTGGTTTAAGTTCAAAATCAGCTGTTTTGTATGAGGAAGGCATTTCCGAGGCAGTGACGTTGAGTAAGCAGACATGAATAACGTCTTGCCCAGCAGACGGTTGTGGCTTAGGCACCGAATCAGCTGTTTTGTCTGTGGCAGTAGCTCCGAGCCAGCAGACATGTTTGAGGCAGTGACTTTGAGCAAGCCAACATGTCTAATGCCTTGTCCAGTCGGTCCATTTAAGGCTTAGGGGCGTTTATAATTCGGTGCCGCTGCCTCAGACAGAACTGCTTTTTCAGAACCTAAACCACAGACGGGCCTGCTCGGTCTGTGCCGCTGCCTTTGACACAGCTGCCTAAGCTAATGAGATGCATGCTCGTTAGGTGCCACTATCACAGACATGCCTGTCGGCCCGGTTCCATTGCCTTAGACATACTTGCAGGCTCGTTGCTGCTGGCTCAGGCACGCGAGCTGCCTCAGTGCGATAGCTTCAGATATAACTGATGGATTAGTGCCAATGCCTCAGAGGTACCTGGCTGCTCGATGCCATTGCTTTTGTCATGACATATAAATAATCAATGGTTTGGTGCCATTACTGCTGATTCGGTGCCTAAACCACAGACGCACCTGCTGCCTCTGTACCGGTGTCTCAGTCATAACTGCTAATTCCTTGCCTAAACCATAGATGCGCCTACTGGCTCGGTCCCGCTTCCTCCAGTGCCTAAGCAATAGACATGCCTGCTGGCTCGGTTCCGCTGCCTCAGATATAACTGCTGATTAGGCGCCTAAGCCATAGATGGTCATGCTGGCTCGGTGCCGCTGAGACCGCCATAACTGCTGATTCGGTGCCTAAGCCACAGACCTGCCTGCTGGCTCTGTGCCACTTCCAAAGGAATGTCTGAAGCAGTAGAACCTAGCTATCAGGCACGTCTATGGCTTCGGCACCAAACCAACAGAATGCCTGCGGCAGCGTCACCGATCCAGCAGGCGCATCTGTCGTTTAAGTTCCAAATCAGCTGTTTTGGCTGAGGCAGGCATTTCCGAGGCAGTGACGTTGAACAAGCAGACGGTCTTGCCCAACAGGCGTGTCTGTGGCTTAGACACCGAATCAGCTGTTTTGTCTGTGGCAGTGGCACCGAGCCAGCAGGCAAGTTTGAGGCAGTGACTTTGAGCAAGCAAACATGTCTAATGCCTTGTCCAGTCGGCCCATCTGAGGCTTAGGTGCGTCTATAATTCGGTGCCGCTGCCTTTGTTATTCAGAGTCTAAACCACAGACGCGCCTGCTCGGTCGGTGCCGCTGCCTTTGGCACAGCTGCTGATTCGGTGCCTTAGCTAAAGATTGCATGCTAGTTAGGTGCCACTGCCACAGACATGTCTGTCGACACGGTTCCATTGCCTTAGGTATACCTGCAGTCTCGTTGCTACTGGCTCAGGCATGCGCGCTGGTTCAGTGCGACAGCTTCAGATATAGCTGATGGATCACTGCCAATGCCTCAGAGGTACATGTACCTGGCTGCTCGATGCCATTGCGTTTGTCATGTCACATAAATAATCAATGATATGGTGCCATTACTGCTGATTCGGTGCCTAAACCACGGACGCGCCTGCTGCCTCTGTACCGTTGTCTCAGTCATAACTGCAAATTCCTTGCCTAAACAATAGACGCGCCTGCTGGCTCGGTCCCGCTTCCTCCAGTGCCTAAACAATAGACATGCCTGCTGGCACGGTTCCGCTGCGTCAGATATAACTGCTGATCCGGTGCCAAAGCCATAAACGTGCATGCTATTTCGGTGCCGCTGCCGCCGACATAACTGCTGATTCGGCGCTTAAGCCATAGACGTACATGCTGGCTCGGTGCGGCTGCCTCCGACATAAATGCTGATACGATGCCTAAGCCACAGACCTGCCTGCTGGCTCTGTGCCACTCCCAAAGGAATGTCTGAAGCAGTGGCGCCTAGCTAGCAGGCATGTCTAAGGCTTAGGCACCAAATCAACAGATATGCCTGCGGCAGTGGCAACGATCCAGCAGGCGCATCTGTGGTTTAAGTTCCAAATCAGCTGTTTTGTATTAGGAAAGCATTTCCGAGGCATTGACGTTGAGCAAGCGGGCATGTATAAGGTCTTGCCCAGCAGGCGTGTCTGTGGCTTAGGCACCAAATCAGCTGTTTTGTCTGTGCAGTGGCTCCGAGCCAGCAGACATGTTTGAGGCAGTGACTTTGAGCAAGCAAACATGTCTAATGCCTTGTCAAGTCGGCCTATCAGAGGCTTAGGTGCGTTTACAATTCGGCGCCGCTGCCTCAGACAGAACTGCTTATTCAGAGCCTGAACCACAGACGCGCCTGTTCGTTCGGTGCCGCTGCCTTCGACACAGCTGCTGATTCGGTGCCTAAGCTAAAGAGATGCATGCTAGTTAGGTGCCACTGCCACAGACATGCCTGTCCTCACGGTTACATTGCCTTAGACATACCTGCAGGCTCGTTGCTACTGGCTCAGGCATGCGCGCTGACTCAGTGTGACAGCTTCAGATATAACTGATGGATCAGTACCAATGCCTCAGAGGAACCTGGCTGCTCGATGCCATTGCGTTTGTCATGTCACATAAATAATCAATGGTTTGGTGCCATAACTGCTGATTCGGTGCCTAAACCACAGACGCGCCTGCTGCCTCTGTACCGTTGTCTCAGTCATAACTTCTAATTCCTTGCCAAAACCATAGACGCATCTGCTGGCTCAGTCCCGCTTTCTCCAGTGCGTAAGCAATAGACATACCTGCTGGCTCAGTTCCGCTGCCTCAGATATAAAAACTGATTCGGTGTCTTAGGCATAGACGTGCATGCTGGCTCGGTGCCGCTGCCTCCGACATAACTGCTGATTCGGTGCCAAAGCCACAGACCTGCCTGCTGCCTCTGTGCCACTTCCAAAGGAATGTCTGAAGCAGTGGCGCTTAGCTAGCAGGTATGTCTTTGGCTTAGGCACCAAATCAACAGATATGCCTGCGGCAGCGGCACCGATCCAGCAGGCGCATCTGTGGTTTAAGTTCAAAATCAGCTGTTTTGTATGAGGAAGGCATTTCCGAGGCAGTGACGTTGAGTAAGCAGACATGAATAACGTCTTGCCCAGCAGACGGTTGTGGCTTAGGCACCGAATCAGCTGTTTTGTCTGTGGCAGTAGCTCCGAGCCAGCAGACATGTTTGAGGCAGTGACTTTGAGCAAGCCAACATGTCTAATGCCTTGTCCAGTCGGTCCATTTAAGGCTTAGGGGCGTTTATAATTCGGTGCCGCTGCCTCAGACAGAACTGCTTTTTCAGAACCTAAACCACAGACGGGCCTGCTCGGTCTGTGCCGCTGCCTTTGACACAGCTGCCTAAGCTAATGAGATGCATGCTCGTTAGGTGCCACTATCACAGACATGCCTGTCGGCCCGGTTCCATTGCCTTAGACATACTTGCAGGCTCGTTGCTGCTGGCTCAGGCACGCGAGCTGCCTCAGTGCGATAGCTTCAGATATAACTGATGGATTAGTGCCAATGCCTCAGAGGTACCTGGCTGCTCGATGCCATTGCTTTTGTCATGACATATAAATAATCAATGGTTTGGTGCCATTACTGCTGATTCGGTGCCTAAACCACAGACGCACCTGCTGCCTCTGTACCGGTGTCTCAGTCATAACTGCTAATTCCTTGCCTAAACCATAGATGCGCCTACTGGCTCGGTCCCGCTTCCTCCAGTGCCTAAGCAATAGACATGCCTGCTGGCTCGGTTCCGCTGCCTCAGATATAACTGCTGATTAGGCGCCTAAGCCATAGATGGTCATGCTGGCTCGGTGCCGCTGAGACCGCCATAACTGCTGATTCGGTGCCTAAGCCACAGACCTGCCTGCTGGCTCTGTGCCACTTCCAAAGGAATGTCTGAAGCAGTAGAACCTAGCTATCAGGCACGTCTATGGCTTCGGCACCAAACCAACAGAATGCCTGCGGCAGCGTCACCGATCCAGCAGGCGCATCTGTCGTTTAAGTTCCAAATCAGCTGTTTTGGCTGAGGCAGGCATTTCCGAGGCAGTGACGTTGAACAAGCAGACGGTCTTGCCCAACAGGCGTGTCTGTGGCTTAGACACCGAATCAGCTGTTTTGTCTGTGGCAGTGGCACCGAGCCAGCAGGCAAGTTTGAGGCAGTGACTTTGAGCAAGCAAACATGTCTAATGCCTTGTCCAGTCGGCCCATCTGAGGCTTAGGCGCCTCTATAATACGGTGCCACTACCTTAGACAGAACTGGTTATTCAGAGCCTTAACCACAAGGAATGTCTGAAGCAGTGGCGCCTAGCTAGCAGGCATGTCTAAGGCTTAGGCACCAAATCAACAGATATGCCTGCGCAGCGGCACCGATCCAGCAGGCGCATCTGTGGTTTAAGTTCCAAATCAGCTGTTTTGTCTTAGGCAGGCATTCCCGAGGCAGTGACGTTTAGCAAGCCGACATGTATAACGTCTTACCTAGCAGGCGTGTCTGTGGCTTAGGCACCGAATCAGCTGTTTTGTCTGTGGCAGTGGCTCCGAGCCAGCAGGCATGTTTGAGGCAGTGTCTTTGAGCAAGCAAACATGTCTAATGCCTTGTCCAGTCGGCCAATCTGAGGCTTAGGTGCGTCTATAATTCGGTGTCGCTGCCACAGACAGAACTGGTTATTCAGAGCCTAAACCACAGACGCGCTTGCTCGGTCGGTGCCGCTACCTTTGGCACAGCTGCTGATTCGGTGCCTTAGCTAAAGAGTACATGCTAGTTAGGTGGCACTGCCACAGACATGCCTGTCGGCACGGTTCCATTGCCTTAGATATACCTGCAGGCTCGATGCTACTGGCTCAGGCATGCGCGCTAGCTCAGTGCGACAGCTTCAGATATAATTGATGGATCAGTGCCAATGCCTCAGAGGTATCTGGCTGCTCGATGCCATTGCTTTTGTCATTTCACATAAATTATCAATGGTTTGGTGCCATTACTGCTGATTCGGTGCCTAAACCACAGACGCGCCTGCTGCCTCTGTACCGTTGTCTCAGTCATAACTGCTAATTCCTTGCCTAAACCATAGACGCGCCTACTGACTCGGTCCCGCTTTCTCCAGTGCCTAAGCGTTAGACATGCCTGCTGGTTCGGTTCCGCTGCCTCAGATATAACTGCTGATTCGGCGCCTAAGCCATAGACGTGCATGCTGGCTCGGTGCCGCTGCCTCCGAAAAACTGCTGATTCGGTGCCTAAGCCACAGACGTGCCTGTTAGCCCTGTGCCACTTCCAAAGGAATGTCTGAAGCAGTGGCGCCTAGCTAGCAGGCATGTCTATGTGTTAGGCACCAAATCAACAGATATGCCTGTGGCAGCGTCACCGATCCAGCAGGCGCATCTGTGGTTTAAGTTCCAAATCAGCTGTTTTGTCTGATGCAGGCATTTCCGAGGCAGTGACGTTGAGCAAGCCGACATGTATAACGTCTTACCCAGCAGGCGTGTCTGTGGCTTAGATACCGAATCAGCTGTATTGTCTGTGGCAGTGGCTCCGACGCTACAGGCATGTTTGAGGCAGTGACTTTGAGCAAGCAAACATGTCTAATGCCTTGTCCAGTCGATCCATCTGAGTCTTAGGGCCGTCTATAATTCGGTGCCGCTGCCTCAGACAGAACTGGTTATTCAGAGCCTTAACCACAGGCGCGCTTGCTCGGTCGGTGCCGCTACCTTTGGCACAGCTGCTGATTCGGTGCCTAAGCTAAATAGTACATG
Organism: Lucinisca nassula; assembly: GCA_963580285.1. Classification (NCBI taxonomy): domain Eukaryota; kingdom Metazoa; phylum Mollusca; class Bivalvia; order Lucinida; family Lucinidae; genus Lucinisca; species Lucinisca nassula. The sequence continues at coordinate 14,659,971 of OY757014.1, read as the reverse complement.
CTAGTTAGGTGCCGCTGCCACAGACATGCCTGTCGGCACGGTTCCATTGCCTTAGATATATCTGCAGGCTCGTGGCTACTGGCTCAGGCATGCGCGCTGGCTAACGACGACAGCTTCAGATATAACTGATGGATCAGTACCAATGCCTTAGAGGTACCTGGCTGCTCGATGCCATTGCGTTTGTCATGTCACATAAATAATCAATGATTTGGTGCCATTACTGCTGATACAGACGCGCCTGCTGCATCAGTACCGTTGTCTCAGTCATAACTGCTAATTCCTTGCCTAAACCAAAGACGCGCCTGCTGGCTCGGTCCCGCTTCCTCCAGTGCCTAAACAATAGACACGCCTGCTGGCTCGGTTCCACTGCCTCATATATTACTGCTGATTCGGTGCCTAAGCCATAGACGTGCATGCTGGCACGATGCCGCTGCCTCCGACATAACTGCTGATTCGGTGCCTAAGCCACAGACCTGCCTGCTGGCTCTGTGCCACTTCCAAAGGAATGTATGTATGAAGCAGTAGCGCCTAGCTTTCTGACATGTCTATGGCTTAGGCACCAAATCAACAGATATGCCTGCGGCAGCGCCACCGATCCACCAGGTGCATCTGTGGTTTAAGTTGATCCGTTATGCTAGAGCCTGTTCAAAGTATCAGGACTTTATGGAACGTGGGAAGGTGCTCACTACCAGGTTGTTATGCCAGGGGTATCAAAAAACCAAACTGGTATCAACATTAAAGAAGTTTTATGGGAGGCACCATGATCTTGTGGATCCGTACAATGTGGCCATTTCCAGAATTATTTCTGTTTGTTTGCCAATGGAAAGCCATAGAAAGACTTCAAAAATCTCGGACATACCCTTCCCGGCATTTACACCTTTTTTTCTTTCGAGTCGATTGGCATGGTGGGCGAAGCTTGCTTACCAAGTAATGCTAAATATCCGCGGACGCGTGATTACACTCTTCTGGAGTCCATTTGCCATTTTGTCTTTGGACCAACGATTTTGGATTAACGATTTGGTACTACGACCTAAACTACTTTTGTCATGTCACATAAATAATCAATGGTTTGGTGCCATTACTGCTGATTTGGGACCTAAACCACAGACGCACCTGCTGCCTCTGTACCGTTGTCTCAGTCATAACTGCTAATTCCTTGCCTAAACCATAGACGCGCCTACGGGCTCGGTCCCTCTTCCTCCAGTGCCTAAGCAATAGACATGCCTGCTGGCTCGGTTCTGCAGCATCAGATATAAATGCTGATTCGGCGCCTTAGCCATAGACGTGCATGCTGGCTCGGTGCCGCTGCCTCCGACATAACTGCTGATTCGGTGCCTAAGCCAAAGACCTGCCTGCTAGCTCTGTGCCACTTCCAAAGGAATATCTGAAGCAGTAGTGCCCAGCTAGCATGCATATCTATGGTTTAGGCACCAAATCAACAGATATGCCTGCGGCAGTTGTAACGATCTAGCAGGCGCATCTGTGGGTTCTAAATCAGCTGTTTTATATGCCGCAGGCATTTCCGAGGCAGTGACGTTGAGCAAGCAGACATATATAACATCTTGCTCAGCAGACGTATCTGTGGCTTAGGCACCGAATCAGCTGTTTTGTCTGTGGCAGTGGCTCCGAGGCTTAGGGGCGTCTATTATTTGGTGCCGCTGCCTCAGACAGAACTGCTTTTTCAGAGCCTAAACCACAGACGCGCTTGCTCGGTCGGTGCCGCTGCCTTTAGCAAAGCTGCTGATTCGGTGTATAAGCTAAAGAGATGCATGCTAGTTAGGCGCCACTGCCACAGACATGTCTGTCGGCACGGTTCCATTGCCTTAGACATACCTGCAGGCTCGTTGCTATTGGCTCAGGCATGCGCGCTGGCTCAGTGCAACAGCTTCAGATATAACTGATGGATCAGTGCCAATGCCTCAGAGGTACCTGGCTGCTCGATGCCATTGCGTTTGTCATGTCACATAAATAATCAATGGTTTGGTGCCATTACTGCTGATTCGGTGACTAACCACCGACGCGCCTGCTACCTCTCTACCGTTGTCTCAGTCATATCTGCTAATTCCTTGCCTAAACCATAGACGCGCCTGCTGGCTCGGTCCCACTTCCTCCAGTGCCTAAACAAAAGACATGCCTGCTGGCTCAGTTCCGCTGCCTCAGATATAACAACTGATTCGGTGCCTAAGGCATGGACGTGCATGCTGGCTCGGTGTCGCTGCCTCCGACATAACTGCTAATTCGGTGCCTAAGCCACAGACCTGCTTGTAGGCTATGTGCCACTTCCAAGGGAACGTTTGAAGCAGTGGCGCTTAGCTAGCAGGCATGTCTATGGCTTAGGCACCAAATCAACAGATATGCCTGCGGCAGCGGCACCGATCCCAAAGGCGCATATGTGGTTAAAGTTTCAAATCAGCTCTTTTGTCTGTGGCAGGCATTTCTGAGGGAGTGACTTTGAGCAAGCCGACATGTATAACGTCTTGCTCAGCAGGCGTGTCTGTGGCTTAGGCACCGAATCAGCTGTTTTGTCTGTCGCAGTGGCTCCGAGCCGGCAGGCATGTTTGAGGCAGTGACTCTGAGCAAGCAAACATGTCTAATGCCTTGTCCAGTCGGCCCATCTGAGGCTGAGGTGCGTCTATAATTCGGTGTCGCTGCCTCAGACAGAACTGGTTATTCAGAGCCTAAACCACAGTCGCGCCTGCTCGGTCGGTGCCGCTGCCTTTGGCACAGCTGTTGATTCGGTGCCTAAGCTAAGGAGACGCATGCTAATTAGGTGCCACTGCCACAGACATGCCTGTCGGCACGGTTCCATTGCCTTAGACATACATGCAGGCTCGTTGCTACTGGCTCAGGCATGCGCGCTGGATCAGTGCGACAGCTTCAGATATAACTGATGGATCAGTGCCAATGCCTCAGAGGTACCTGCCTGCTCGATGCCATTGCTTTTGTCATGTCACATAAATAATCAATGGTTTGGTGCCATTACTGCTGCTTCGGTGCCTAAACCACAGACGCGCCTGCTGCGTCTGTACCGTTGTCTCAGTCATAACTTCTAATTCCTTGTCTAGACCATAGACGCGCCTACTGGCTCGATTCCGCCTCCTCCAGTGCCTAAGCAACAGACATGCCTGCTGGCTCGGTTCCGCTGCCTCAGATATAACTGCTGATACGGCGCCTAAGCCATAGACGTGCATGCTGGCTCGGTGCCGCTGCCTCCGACATAACTGCTGATTCGGTGCCCAAGCCACAGACCTGCCTGCTGGCTCTGTGCCACGTCCAAAGGAATGTCTGAAGCAGGGGCGCCTAGCTAGCAGGCATGTCTATGGCTTAGGCACCAAATCAACAGATATGCCTGCGGCAGCGGCACCGATCCAGCAGGCGCATCTGTGGTTTAAGTTCATAATCAGCCCTTTTGTCGGAGGCAGGCATTCCCGAGGCAGTGACGTTGAGCAAGCAGACATGTATAACGTCTTACCCAGCAGGCGTGTCTGTGGCTTAGGCAACAAATCAGCTGTTTTGTCTGCGGCAGTGGCTCAGAGCAAGCAGGCATGTTTGAGGCAGTGACTTTGATCAAGCAAACATGTCTAATGCGTTGTCCAGTCGGCCCATCTGAGGCTTAGGTGCGTCTATAATTCGGTGCCGCTGCCTCAGACAGAATTGGTTATTCAGAGCCTAAACCACAAACGCACCTGCTCGGTCGGTGCCGCTATCTTTGGCACAGCTGCTGATTCGGTGCCTTAGCTAAAGATTGCATGCTAGTTAGGTGCCACTGCCACAGACATGTCTGTCGGCACGGTTCCATTGCCTTAGATACACTTGCAGGCTCGTGGCTACTGGCTCAGGCATGCGCGCTGGCTCAGTGCGACAGGTTGAGATATAACTGATGATTTCATTTCCTATGCCTCAGAGGTGCATGTACCTTGCTGCTCGATGCCATTGCGTTTGTCATGTCACATAAATAATCAATGATATGGTGCCATTTCTGCTGATTCGGTGCTTAAACCACAGACGCACCTGCTGCCTCTGTACCGTTGTCTCAGTCATAACTGCTAATTCCTTGCCTAAACCATAGACGTGCATGCTTTCTCGGTCCCGCTTCCTCAAGTGCCTAAACAATAGACATGCCTGCTGGCTCGGTTCCGCTGCCTCAGATATAACTGCTGATCCGGTGCCTAAGCCATAGACGTACATGCTGTCTCGGTGCCGCTGCCTCCGACATAACTGCTGATTAGGTGCCTAAGCCACAGACCTGCCTGCTGGCTCTGTGCCACTTCCAAAGGAATATCTGAAGCAGTGGCGCCTAGCTAGCAGGCATGTCTAAGGCTTAGGCACCAAATCAACAGATATGCCTGCGGCAGTGGCAATGATCCAGCAGGCGCATCTGTGGTTTAAGTTCCAAATCAGCTGTTTTGTATTAGGCAGGCATTTCCGAGGCAGTGACGTTGAGCAAGCAGGCATGTATAAGGTCTTGCCCAGCAGGCGTGTCTGTGGCTTAGGCACCGAATCAGCTGTTTTGTCTGTGGCAGTGGATCCTGGCCAGCAGGCATGTTTGAGGCACTGACTTTGAGCAAGCCAACATGTCTAATGCCTTGTCCAGTAGGCCTATCTGAGGCTTAGGCGCGTCTACAATTCGGCGCCGCTGCCTCAGACAGAACTGCTTATTCAGAGCCTAAACCCAGGACATGCCTGTTCGGTCGGTACCGTTGCCTTTGACACAGCTGCTGATTCGGTGCCTAAGCTAAAGAGATGCATGGTAGTTAGGTGCCACTGCCACAGACATGCCTGTCCTCACGGTTCCATTGCCTTAGACATACCGGCAGGCTCGTTGCTACTGGCTCAGGCATGCGCGCAGGCTCAGTGTGACAGCTTCAGATATAACTGATGGATCAGGAACAATGCCTCTGAGGAACCTGGCTGCTCGATGCCATTCCGTTTGTCATGTCAAATAAATAATCAATGGATTGGTGCCATAAATGCTGATTCGGTGCCTAAACCACAGACGCGCCTGCTGCCTCTGCACCGTTGTCTCAGTCATAACTTCTAATTCCTTGCCAAAACCATAAACGCGCCTGCTGGCTCAGTTCCGCTGCCTCAGATATAACTGCTGATTCGGTGCCTACGCCATAGACGTGCATGCTGGCTCGGTGCCGCTGCCTCCGACATAACTGCTGATTCGGTGCCAAAGCCACAGACCTGCCTGCTGCCTCTGTGCCACTTCCAAAGGAATGTCTGAAGCAGTGGCGCCTAGCTAGCAGCCATGTCTCTGGCTTAGGCACCAAATCAACAGATATGCCTGCGGCAGCGGCACCGATCTAGCAGGCGCATTTGTGGTTTAAGTTCCAAATCAGCTGTTTAGTATGAGGAAGGCATTTCCGAGGCAGTGACGTTGAGTAAGCAGACATGTATAACGTCTTGCTCAGCAGGCGTGTGTGGCTTAGGCACCGAATCAACTGTTTTGTCTGTGGCAGTGGCTCCGAGCCAGCAGGCATGTTTGAGGCAGTGACTTTGGGCAAGCAAACATGTAAAATGCCTTGTCCAGTCGGTCCTTTTGAGGCTTAGGGCCGTCTATAATTCGGTGCCACTGCCTCAGACAGAACTGCTTATTCAGAGCCTAAACCACAGACGGCCTGCTCGGTCGGTGCCGCTGCCTTTGGCACAGCTGCTGATTCGGTGCCTAAGCTAAAGAGATGCAAGCTAGTTAGGTGCCACTGTAACAGACATGCCTGTCGGCACGGTTCCATTGCCTTAGATATACCTGCAGGCTCGTGGCTACTGGCTCAGGCATGCGAGCTGGCTCAGTGCGACAGCTTCAAATATAACTGATGGATCAGTACAAATGCCCCAGAGGTATCTGGATGCTCGATGCCATTGCGCTTGTCATGTCACATAAATAATCAACGGTTTGGTGCCATAAATGCTGATTCGGTGCCTAAACCAAAGAGGCGCCTGCTGCCTCTGTACCGTTATCTCAGCCATAACTGCTAATTCCTTGCCTAAACCATAGACGCGCCTGCTTGCTCGGTCCCGCTTCCTCAAGTGCCTAAGCAATAGACATGCCTGCTGGCTCGGTTCCGCTGCCTCATATATAACTGCTGATTCGGTGCCTAAGCCATAGACGTGCATGCTGGCACGGTGCCGCTGCCTCCGACATAACTGCTGATTCGGTTCCTAAGCCACAGTCTTGCCTGCTGGCTCTGTACCTATTCCAAAGGATTGCAGGCATGTCTATGACTTAGGCACAAAATCAACAGATATGCCTGCAGCAGCGGCACCAATCCAGCAGGCGCAGCTGTGGTTAAAGTTCCAAATCAGGCATTTCCGAGGCAGTGACGTTGAGCAAGCAGACATGTAAAACGTCTTGCCCAGCAAGCGTGTCTGTGGCTTAGGCACCGAATCAGCTGTTTTGTCATTGGGGGTGGCTCCGAGCCAGCAAGCATGTTTGAGGCAACGACTTTGAGCAAGCAAACATGTCTAACGCCTGGTCCAGTTGTCCCATCTTAGGCTTAGGCGCGTCTAAAATTCGGTGCCGCTGCCTCAGACAGAACTGCTTATTCAGAGCCTAAACCACAGACGCGCCTGTTCGGTCGGTGCCGCTGCCTTTGACACAGCTGCTGATTAGGTGCCTAAGCTAAAGAGATACATGCTAGTTAGGTGCCACTGCCACAGATATGCCTGTCGACACGGTTCCATTGCCTTAGACATACCTGCAGGCTCGTTGCTGCTGGCTCAGGCATGCGTGCTGGCTCAGTGGGACAGCTTCAGATATAACTGATGGATCCGTGTCATCGCCTCAGAGGTACCTGGCTGCTCGACGTCATTGCTTTTGACATGTCACATAAATTATCAATGGTTTGGTGTCATTACTGCTGATTCGGTGCCTAAACCACAGACGCGCCTGCTTCCTCTGTACCGTTGTCTCAGTCATATCTGCTAATTCCTTGCCTAAACCATAGAAGCGCCTACTGGCTCGGTCCCGATTCCTCCAGTGCCTAAGCAATTGACATGCCTGCTGGCTCGGTTCCGTTGCCTCAGGTATAACTGCTGATTCGGCGCCTAAGCCACAGACGTGTCTGCTGGCTGGATGCCGATGGCTCTGACATAACTGCTGATTCGGTGCCAATCCCACTTACATGCCTACTGGCTCAATGCCACTGCCTCGGCCATGTTTGGTAGCTCGGTTCGATTGTTGTCTGGCTGAGACATTCTCGCTGGCTCCGTGCCACTGCCTTTGACTAAACTGTTGTATCTGTGCCATTGCCTAAGACGTACCTGGCCGTTTGATGCCTCAGCCATTGTCATGTATCACTGCCACATAGATAATTAATAGATCGGTGGCAGGGCATCAGACATGTCTGCTGGATAAAAGTTACTGCCTCAGACAGGCCTGGTGCCTAAACTACAGACGCGCCTGCGTGCTCGGTTCCGCTTCCTGAGACATAACTACTGATTCGGTGTCTTAGACATAGGTCTGCCTGCTGGCTCGGCCCCGCTGCCTCAGATATAACTGTTGATTCGGTACCTATGCCATAGACGTGCCTGGTGGCTCGTTGCTGCTGCCTCAGACATAACTGCTGATTCGGTGCTCAAGCCACAAAGTACCTGTTTGCTCGGTGTCACTTTCACAGGCATGCCTGCAGGCTCGGTTCCGCTGCCTCAGAGATACCTGCAGGGTCCCTTGTCACTTGCTGACACAACCACGCTGGCTCAGTGTCATTGACTCAGGCTAAGCTGATGGATTTGTGCCACTGCTTCAAACCACCTGGTTGCTTGATGCCACGGTGACTGTCAATGACTGTCACACAAACACTTTATGGATCGGTGGCAGGGCATCAGACAAGTCTGCTGATTCGGTGCCTAATCCAAAGACGTGCCAGCTGGCTGGCGCCACTGAGTCAGACATGACTGCTGATCCGACGTCTAAGCCACGCGCCTGCTGGCTCGGAACCGCTACCTCAGTCATAACTTGTAATTCCGCACCTCAACCACAGATGCGCCTGCTGGCTGGGTCCCGCTGCTTCAGATGTAATCGCTGATTCGGTGCCTAAGACATACACTTGCCTGCTGGCTCGGTGTCTCTGCCTGAAACATGACTGCTGATTCAGAGCCTAAACCTCAGGCTTGCCCCTGGCTCGGTTCCACATCTCTGCTGGCTCGGTTCCATTGCCTCAGAGATAGCTGCAGGGTCGTCGTCACTGGCTGAGACATTCTCCCGGGCTCAGTGCCACTGCCTGATGCTAAACTAACGAACCTGTGCCACTGCCTAACATGTACCGGGTTGTTCGATGCCAGTGTGAATGTCATGCCTAATGACTCAGTGTCATTGCCACACTAATATTTTATTGATCGCTGGAAAGGCATCAGACATGTCTTGTGGCTATAAGTCAGTGTCTCGGACATGCCTGCTTACTCGCGTCCACTGCCTCAGACGAAAAGGCTGATTCGGTGCCAAAGCCACAGACGTCCCTGCTGTTTTGATACTGCTGCATCGCATTGGCTAAGACATGCACGCTCGGTCAGTTCCACAGCCTCAGACAAAACTGATGATTCGGTGCCTAAGCTAAAGTCGTGCCTGCTGCCTTGGTGCCACTGCCTCAGGCATGTCTGCTGGCTCGGTTCCACTACCTCAGACATACCTGCAGGATCGTTGCAAATGGCTCCGACATTCCCGCTGGCTCAGTGCTACTGCCTCAGACATAACTTATGTATCAGTGCTTCTGCCTCAAGCGTACCTGGTTGTTCGATGTCACTGCCACTGACATGTCAATAGGCGTAGGGCCACTGCAACCAAACATACTTAATAGCTCGGTGCCAAAGCATCGGACATGCCTGCTGCCTCAAAGTGACTGACACAAACAGGCCTGTTGCCTCGGAGTAACTGTCTGATACATAACTACTGATTCGGTGCCTAAGCCACAGACGTGCATGTTCGCTAATCAGATGCCACTGCCTAAGGCACTGCTGGCATGATTCCACTGCCTCAGACATGCCTGCAGTGTCGTGGCCAAAATGGCTCAGACATGTTCGTTACTTCAGTGCCACGCCTCAGTCATAACTGATAGGTCAGTGCCACTGCCTCATACGTACTTGGTTCCTCGATGCCACTGCAATTGTCATATCTAAGGACTTATTGCCACTGCCACACAAATACTTTATTGCTCGTCGCGAAGGCATTAAACATGTCTGTTTGCTCAACATCACTGCCTCGGACATGCCTGCTTGCTCGGAGCCACTGCCTCAGACACAACTGCTGATTGGGAGCCTAAACTCCAGACGCGCCTGTTGGTTCGAAGTCGCAGCCTCAGGCATACCTGCTGATTCGATTACTGAGCCATAGGTGGCCCCGCCCATCGGAGCTTGAAGAAATAGATGGGCTGCTTCCACGCAGAGCTGAAACCGACCCGCGCACGAGTACTAGTAAACCGCTTAGAGGATCTAAGCCTGACCAGGCAAAGCGGTGCGTGTCGGCCCATCCATGCTTATAAACCCTATTGGTGTCATTGGGCGGCAGGGATCTCAATGTCGGGTAAAAGTCCCACACAATTTGAAGCAACGTCTTGATTTAAGCCCCCTAGTGGAATTCGTTTCACTGACCGTTCCAAGGCGGTTCTTCTGTCGTGGTTTATTTTTGTTATGGCTTGTCTTTGAGTATGTGTATCGCTTATATTATTTTGCTTTGGATAGCCAATTGGCCATTTTGTGGGTAAGTAGCTGTCCTTTTGGCTTTCCGCTAGTGATGTTTCCATTAGGGTCTAGTTGTTTCATGTTTGTTTTTATTTCCTGTGGTGTGTCTGACTGGAGTCGTGGGTTAATTATATCGATTCCTGATCATCGCCTTCACTTCTATTTTATATGTCGACAAGGACTATAACAGCAGGTCCTATCCAGTTACATACCTACAGGGACCATAACAGACGGTTCAATCCAGCTACACACAGTCTACATACCGATAGTGGACTCGACAGCAAGTTCTATTCAGTTACATACTCATAGCGCCATAACAGCAAGTCCGCTCAGGTTACACACCTACAGGGAGCATTACAGCAGGTCAGCCTACAGTGACTATAACAGCAGGCCAGCTCAGTTTACACACCTACATGGAGACTAACAGCAGGTCCTATTCAGTTATATACCTACAGGGACCGTTATGGCGGATCAGCTCAGGTTACACTTCTATAGGGCAAATAACAGCAAGGCATATTCTTTTACATAACTACATGGACCAAATCAGCAATTCCATTTAGTTTATACTAATTTATTTTAGTTCGATTGCGATGGAAGCCTCAAGCTTATTTAATCGCTCTCGAACACTCATTCCTGATGTTTTCACGCGCGCGAGAGAGAGGCAGTGACTATTACACCACTGCTACCCAATTACACCTGGGTAGAGTGAGGCAGTGTCATTACGTGTCTTGCCCAAGGACACACCTCGATAACGCACAACTTCTCGATCATGAGTCGAACGCGTTAACCACTGCGCTATCCATTTACATACCTACAGAGACTGTAAGAGCAATTCCATGCCAGGTATAACCTACAGGCACAATAACAGCAGGTCCAATCCAATTATAAACCTACATTGACCATTCCTACATAGACTGTAACTTACGTTCGGCATAGGTTGCATACCTACAGGGTTAAAGTCATAGCCAGTTACATACCTACTCACCATACCTACAGGGTCCATAACAGCAGGTTCTCTCCATTTAAATACCTACATGAACCATAACAGCAGATCCGCTCATGTTTCCTAACTACAGGTACCATAACAGCATGTCCACTCAGCTTACATAATTTCAGGGACCATAACAGTAGGCTCTATCCAGTGACATTACTTCAGGAACCATATCAGCAGGAACGCTAAAGACCGCTCATATTACATACCTACAGGGACAATGACAGCAGGTCCACCCAGGTAACATAACAACAGGGACAATTACAGCAGGTCCTATCCAGAAACATTCCTAAAGGGACTATAACAGGCGGTCCTAACATGTCACATACCCACATGGGCCATAAAAACAGGTCCGTTCAGCTTTCATAATGGCAGGAACCTATCTGGTTACATACCTGCAGTGATCATTACAGCAGGTCTGCTCAGGTAACATACCTACAGGGGCCATAACTCCACGTCCGCTCAGGTAACATACCTGCAGGGAACAAAATAGCAGGTTAGCTCGGCTTACATAATTACAGGGACCATAACAGCAGGTCCTATCCAGTTCCATACATACAGGGACCATAAGAGCAAGACCGCTTAGGCTACACACCTACATGGGCCATGGCAACAAGTCCTAACCAGTTAAAGGCCTACAAGGATTATAACAGCAGGTCTGCTCACGTTTAAAACGTACAGGTACCATAACAGCAGGTCCTATCCAGGTACGTAGCTACAGGGACATTAACATGAGATACTATCCAGTTACATACCTACAGGTGCCATAACAGCAGGAGGCCTTCGTGCGGACTGAACAAATTATTTGTCTAAATCGCGACGGAAGTAAGGGCGAGGATTGTGGCCACGTAAAATCGATTTAAGCCCCCCAGTGGAAATCTTCCACTGACCGTTCCAAGGCGACTCTTCCGTGGCGATTTATTTATGTTGTTGTTTGTTACTTACTGTGTGTATCACTTGTGTCTTTTAATTTTGGATGGCCATATGGCCATTTTGTGGGAAAGTAACTGTCCATATGGCCTTCCTTTGTTTAGGTTTCCTTTATGGTCTTGTCGCTTAATGTTTGTATTTCTTTCCCTTTGGTGTCTTTTATGGATGGAGTAAGTTAATTGTATCAATTCCTGATCTTTGTTTTACTTCTACTTAACATACCTACAGGGATAATTACAGCATGGCCTATCGGGTAACATATATAAAGGGGCCATAATAGGTTGTCCTAACAGGTTAGATATCGACAGGGACCATAAAAGCAGGTCCAAGCCAGTTACAAACCTACAGGGAGCATAACAGTCGGTTCTATCCAACTCCACAAATACAGTTTCCATAACAGCAGGTCCGCACAGATTACATATGTACAGGGACCATAACAGGAAGTAATATCAAGTAACATAACTACAGAGACCACAACAGCAGGTCCACTCAAGTTACCTACAGGGACCATAAAAGCTGGTCCGCCTACAGGGACTGTAACAGCAAGCCCGCTCAGGTTACATAAAATAGAAGTGAATGCAATGATCAGGAATCGATAAAATTAACCCACAGCTCCCGTCAGCTCAGGTTACATACCTACATGGAGAATAATAACAGGTCCTATTCAGTTACATACCTACAGGGACCGTAACAGCGGGTGCGTTCAGGTTACCTACATACAGGGCATATAAAAGCAACTCATATCCTTTTACAAACCTATATGGACCAAAACAGCAATTCCTATCCAGTTACTTACCTACAGCCACCATAAGAGCAATTCCATTTAAGTTACATACCTGCAGGGACCATAACAGCAGGTCCAATCCAGTTACATACCTGCATGTATAGGGACCATTACAACAGCTCCGCTAATGTAATATTTATACAGGGACTGTAACAGCCGGTCGACTTAGCTTAGATACCTACAGGAAGAATAACAGCAGGTCCTACCCAGATATGTACGTACAGCGACCATAACAGGTCTGCTCAAATCATACCCAGTTACATACCTATATGACCATAACAGCAAGTCCTATCCAGTTGCTTACCTACAGGGACCATAATGTATTAGTTTAGAATTATTTTGAAAAAGTTTAAAGCCACTAAGACATCACAGAATATTGCATTGTGGGTTAAAATCAAAGAAAATTCAAGGGAGGTTACTCTGAGAGGAAAATATGTATGTATCATATATAAATCAGCATAACTTAAGAACGAATGGGAATCTTTCATCCGGGTTTCAATAAAACGACCCTCTTTGCATATGCTTTCACCGTGCTTCATAATAAAATTTTCTTAAATTTCTTTCTACTTGCTCTTTTACATTTGCCGGGTCCGGAGGAAGCTCTTTGAGGCCGCCAGGTCAAATGTTCAAATATCTTACGAGGGATCCGGCAAATATTAATGCTATGAAATAACCACTGATTATTGTTGTTCTTGCATAACGTACGACTCCAACGCCAAATTGGGACAAAAACGCCCCAAATTCCATATAAATTCTTCAAATGCGACCGGTATACCAATATGACGGCTAGTTCAGAATGTTGTTTACAATGACGATGTTGCGCTTTAACCATCTGACATCATCATAGACCGCTAAAACGCTATGTTCAGGGCGATAACGTTACGTCGCTTAAAGTTACGTAAACAAAGCAATGCCCGTCTGGTGATATCAAAAGCTCAAAATACATGTTCAAACAGCACGCGATTTGCACATGGTTCTTGTTGTTTGAGCACAGCTTTTGGTCCATTTGACAATGGCTTCAAACAGCCATGTGCACATGCATTTTGGCAAAAAAATAGTATTACTGCTTAGTGTATACACCTACCGTGACCATGACAGCAAACCAACGTAGTTTACATGCCTATGAAGATCATAATATCTGACCCGCTGAGAAAACATTCCTGCAAGGTCCGCTTAGTTTACATACCTACCTACATGAACCTCAACAGCAATAGTTATAGGGACTAAAACAACAACTCAATCGAGTCTGCTTATCTATCCGGACAACAACAGGTTCACTCATTTTTAACATATGTTCAAAGAATATAACAGCAGATCAGCCTAATTGACCTTTATACAGCAACCACAACAGCAGGTCCCCTAAGTTTACATCCTTACAACGTTGTCTTAGTTTGTATCGAGATACATTCCTACCTCGAGTTTGTATCGAGTTACATACCTACAGGGACCATAACAGCAGGACCGCTCAGGCTACATACCGACAATGGCCATGACAGTAAGTTATATTCATTTACAAACTCATAGGACCAAAACAGCAGTTCCGCTCATGTTACATGCGTATAGGGACTATAACAGCCATCCAGTCAAATACATACAGGATATATGCAAGTCAATCCAATGAAGACTCAGAGACATGCAAAATAGAAGTGAAGACAATGATCAGGAATCGATACAATTAACCAACAGCTCCCATCAGAGACACCAAGGGAAAGAAACACAAACAAGAAACAACCAGACCCCAACGGAAACATCACCAGCGGAAAGACAAAAGGACAGTTACTTTCCCGTAAAATGGCCAATTGGCTTTCCAAAGCAAAATAATATAAGCGATACATACACTCAAAGACAGGCCATAACAAAAATCAAAGCGCCAAAGGCACTGAAATGACAGTTTCTATGAGAAAATCATAACGCTGTGAAAACTTACAGAAAACCTTTCTAAAAAGAGCTTAAAATTTAGAAAGGCAGTTCTGCAAATTCCAATATATTATATGTTTGCAGATGTCTATAGACCGGTGGTAGTTTGAAACGCTTTTCGATGTTTCAAATTTTGGAAAAAAAAAACTATTTACGTTTTCAAAACCAAACATTAAAATTCAAGTTTTAACAATGCTACTGTCCATAAGTAACAGTTTTTGTCTGGTCGGTTGTGGTCACCTCTACCCAAAGATACTATATGGGAAAGAGATCGGAGGAGAAAGGCTGGCTAGTCCAGTACATGAATTCCATTGGCTTGAAGACATTTTTGAGTAAGAACAGCACTATGAGCCCGCTCGTAATCCTGCTGGATAAGACATCCCGGATTCTGAGCGTAGACAAATAAATGGAACCATGTTAGGCCGAAGCACTTGGTTGATGTAACGTCTCGCTGTTCAGTTCACGTCTCAGCTATGATCTTGAATGTTCTTAATGACACTAAGCTGCGTTCGCTAACTACACGCAATAGCTCGCCACACAATTACGCTTATTTCATCCGGTATGTCATGCTCTGTTACACACGCGTCGCTTCGGCATACCTTAACCTATACGTCGAAACACCCGGGAACGACAACCTGCGTGATTCACGCTGAAGTGCGATTTGTTTTGTCACTGAAAAGCATATGTCAGTCGCTTAGACGCCAATTTACGTATTTCATGAAATAGCGTAAGTGTTCCGTACGGTGTCGAAGCGTTAACTGTGGTCACGACAGGGACGTCTAGCTCTCAAACGTGCATCGCATAAGGGCGACGATCAGTGTCAGTGCTTATTAGTCGGTAGTTGAGACCCGTTGTTTATCTACAGGTACAGTGTAGCAGATGCCGGCGGAAATCTGTTTCGCATATGCGTCTGACGGTCGAATCGATCTTGACGTACGGACGTCGGTCTTCCGCTACGTCGACGTTCACTAGCGTCTTCTGTATATAGTGAGATGTCGCTCCAATAGACGATAGATCACACACTTGTGGCACCCAAGATCAGAGTCAACGTCATCCGCTTTACTGTCCAGGGGCACGCTTACGATCCTTTAATGAAAAATGTTGCAATACGCTCTCACTAAATGCTTTTTTGGCAACAAATTTCAGTTCCTTTGTTTCTAGGCACGACCTTACATTGCACATCAAAAGTTTGGTCTTGAACATGTGGTTTCTATCCGTACTGGTGTGAGGGTGGTGCACAAGATCGACGTGATCGGACTGATAACCAGACGTTACGATTTAACCTTTTTAGCTAAGGGCATGGTGCCTAAGTGTGTTGTAATCGTTTGGTTTCAGAATCAAAGCACTGAGCGTGTGGGGTGTAGGTTGGAGTAATAGGCCTGGGCTGAGATTTAAACTGTTTCATTTAACTCTGAAATTCCAAACAAATAGTGAAGATTTTGATAAGAAGACGCGTTAGGCGGCGTCTGACCTTGGTCTACACTGTTTGCCGAGCTCACCCTATGATTCCAGGATAACCCTCTTCCGTCTTATGGAATACCCCGATCTCACGGCGGCTATTTTCTACAAGACAAAAAGTTATTCTCACAAGTCAGTGATAGTCACGTGGACATTAGCACTGAAGCGCTTTTCTTATTAGCAACTTCGGGTCGAGTGCCAAACTGTCAACCCAAACATAGCCGCGACGTTTGTCATTGTTGGGTACATGTAAGTGTTATCTGTAAAACCTGCACATGAATCAAATGTTGGATCTGGCAAATAATGTAAACTCAGTTCAAAAGCCACACACCACGGTGCTGATTTTGTTCTACACATTTTGCATTAGTTACTAACATCTTAAGTTTAAACGAATCAGTCCAAGTCCCCGTTCATGACCAGCCTGCATTTAGAGACAATCGGCATGAGTGTTGTCAGTGCTTTGATGTATTTACTGCCTTGGGTTTCTGGAGTGCATTCTTCCATCACTGAAGTTGAGCACGTCCATTCTGCTAAATATATGGCACCTAGAATTATATCACAGATCCTATACTATGTATCTGTACTATATTTCAGGGTTGAAAGGGACTGCCTTTCTTTTCAATTTCTCCACGCAAAGTCAATATACACCTAAGTTGTAATTGACCTAAACTTGACCTCGAAAGTCAGAAAGAAAACCCATTAATATTCTTGTCTACAGCTGACCTGGTCCAACAGCAGGCTGGTCTTTAAGGATTAAATATTGACAACACTGATAGAAAACAGTGTAAAACCTGAGCAGACTGCTGAGCAGACGCCTCATTGATTTAGGTATACCCGTCGCATGATGCAGCTGACTCATATGAAATGCTCAATCGTCAAGTCGTCTGCCTCAAAAGTTTGTATTACGCTTTCAGGATAACTAATACGCTTGTACAATTTGGATTACTGCGCCAAACCGGACTACATTTTGTGCGGACTCATATTTCTATGGCGGTCAAAGCCGGAAGAAAAAGCCTGAATTACTTTAAACGTGCAGCACAGCAAAAATAGACAGATGGAATCTGTCATTAATAAACCACGACAGAAGAATCGCCTTGGAACAGACTGCTTTCTAAGCAACAGGGCTGATGAACCCCAGTCCTTTGCACACAGAAAGGATATGAAGAAGTTCTTGGATGCACTAAAGATAGTTTATAGTCCCCTCAGTTCAGGATCCACTCCTGTACTCAGTGCAGATGTTACTAGTCTTACGACTGACAAAGACGCCATCTTGATAAAATGGGCTGTGCACTTTGATAGTGTTCTTAACCGGCTATCCTCTATCACTGATGAGGCTATCAACAGACTACCACAGGTTGAATGTAATCTGCTGCTTGACAAGTTCCAAATCGTTACTGAAACAGTGAAAGCAATAAAACGTCTGCCATCTTGCAAGGCCCCAGGACTAGATGAAATACCTGCTGAGATTTACAAAGCAGGAAGCACTCCAGCTGCAAAGAAGTTTGTATAGTTATTTCACACTATGTGCAGAAAAGAAACCATCCCTCAAGAACTCAAGGATGCGTCAATTATCCACCTATTAAAACGGAAAAGGAACCCTCAGCTCTGTGACAATCACGGTGGCATCTCTTTATTGTCAATTGCTGGGAAATGCCGTGTGAGAGTCCTACTTAACCGAGTGAATGAACACCTTGAACAATCAGTGCTTCTAACAGAACGCCAATTTGGGTTTAGGAAGGACAGAGGAACAATTGACGTGATTTTCACAGCAAGGCAGCTGCAAGAGAAATGCCAAGAACAGAACATGGACCCATGCATGACCTTTGTTGACCTCACCAAAGCATTTGACACAGTCATTCGTGAGGGCCTTTGGAAGATCATGGTGACGTTTGGATGTCCAACAGTCCAACGATTGGCTGCTTGCACGGATCCAAAATGCTGGTGATTTTTTTTTCGGTTCCATTCCCTGTTATAAACGGAGTCCAGCAATGCTGTGTCTTAGCCCCAGCACTGTTCAGCATGATGTTTTTTGCCATGCACAGAGATGCTTTCCAGGATGTTGACAATGACATACCTATTAGGTATCGCTTTGATGGGAAGCTTTTCAATCTCAGAAGGTGGTTGCAAGCCAAAACCAAGGTGCAGACAGAGGTGCTAGATGAGTTCCTCTTTGCTGATGACATAGCAAAAGGTGCTCCAACACAAAAGATGAAAATATTTATAGATCAAGTATCCAACTCCTGTGACAGCTATGATCTCACAATCAAAAAGACTGGAGCAGTCTATCAGCCAGCACCTGGCAAACCTTACAAAGAGCCCACCATCACAGTTAAGGTCAAAAATTGCAATTGGTAGACAAGTTCACCAACCTCGAGAGCACAACGTCAAGAGCCCTGCACATTAATGATAAAGTCAATGCCAGGGTTGTCAGAATTACTGCAGCATTTGACTGACTACGTGGCAGTGTCTGGGATCGAAGAGGAATAAGGGATGTACATGTACACTTCATTTTGTCCAGTTCTGTGGTGTATTCCTTGCTTCCAAAGGATAAACCTTTTACAGAACATACTGGAACGGTCAGTAAAATTACTAGGTGGTTTAAGTTAACTTTACGGGATCCCAGCCCTCACCCTCACTTTCACTGTGGTTCAACAAAGTATTTGTTTGGTTCGCATGAAGGTTTTCTATCTCATCAGTGAATCAACTCTGTAAACAAAGAAATCCCGATTAAAGCCAAGTTGTCACAAGGATGAAGATTCAACAGTGAAACGCGCTGAGTCATCCGACGCTGAACACAACGCCACAAGAACACTAAGGTAGCGTCCCTACAAGGACTATAACAGCAGGTCTGCTCATGTACATACAGGGACAATAACAGCTATTCTACATACAAGGACTATAACAGAACGTCCGTCCAGGCTACATACCTAAAGGGACAATTATAGCAGGTCCTATCCAGTAATATTCCAAAAGGACCAGAACAGGCGGTCCGAACAGTTTATCTTCCTACCGGGACAATAACAGAAGGTCAGTTCAGCTAGCACAATGACGGGCCATAAAAGCAGGGCATCTCCAGTTACATACCTACAGCGAACTTAACAGCAGGTCCGCTCAAGTTATAAACCTACAGTGACTATAACAGCATATCCGCTTTGGTTACATACCAACACGAACCTAAGCATCAAGTCCCCTCAGCTGATACAATTACAATAGCAGCGACCCTGTCCAGTTACATACCTGAAGGGACCTAAACAGCAGATCTGCTCAAGTTACATACCGATGGGGACCATAACAGCAAATCCTATTCAGTTAAATACATACAGTAACCATAACAGCAGGTTCTACCCAGTTACATACGTACAGGGACCATTACAGCAAGTCCTATCCAGTTACATACCTATAGGAACCATAACAGCAGGTCCACCAAGGTTACATACCTACAGGGACAATTACAACAGGTCCTATACATTAATATATAACAGCAGTTCCTATCCAGTTTCATATCTACAATGACAATTACAGCAAGTCCTATCCAGTTACATACCTATAAGAGCCATAACACCAGGTCCACTCACGATACATACCTACAGGAACAATTACAGCAGGTCCTATCCAGTAAAATACCTAAAGGGACCATAACAGGCGGTACGAATAGGTGACATACCTACAAGGACCATTACAGCATGTCCTATCCAGTAAAATACCTACAGACACCCTGTCAGCCAGACCTATGCCGCTACAATTATACAGGGACCATACTGCAGGTCCACTCAGGTTATATACTAACAGGGAGCATAACATTTTGCCCAGTTACATACCTGCAGGGACAGTAACAACAGGTTCGCTCAGGTAATCTACTTACATGGCCCATAACAGTAAGTCCTATCGTATTATCAACCTACAGGGACCATAACATCAAGTTCTATCCTCTAACATATAACAGCGATTCCTATCCTGTTATATACCTACAGGGACCATAACAGCAAGGCCTATCCAGATACAAACTACAGGGAACATAACAGTAGGTCCAATCCACTTCTACAACTACAGGGACGATAACAGCATATCCGAACCAGCTACACTGCTTCAGGGACCATAGCAGCAGGTCCGCTTAGGTAACATTACCAGAAGAACTGTAATAGCAGTTTCGGTAGGCTTTAATACCTGCAGGGAGCATAACAGCAGTTCCTATCCAGTTACATACGCACGGAGACCACAACAGCAGGTCCTCTCCAGTAACATACCTACAGGGACCATTACAGCAAGTCCTATTTAGTTACATAATAAAGGGACCATAACACCCGGTCTGCCCAGGTAACATACATACAGCAGGTCCTATCCAGTAACATACCTAAAGGAACCGTAACAAACGGTCCGAACATGTTACATACCTACAATACTATAACAGCAGGGCAGGTCCGGTCATCTTACATAATGACATGAACCATAATAGCAGGGTCTATCCAGTTACATACCTACAGGGACCATAACAACATATCCACTCAGGTTACATACCTACAGGGACCATAACAGCATGTCTATTTAGGATAGATATCTCCAGGGATCAAACCAGCAAGTCCGCTCAGAATATACTTAACAGCAGGCCCTATCCAGTTTAAAACCTACGGGGATCAAAACACACGGTCCGCTCAGATAACATGCCTACAGGGACCATAACAGCCTGTCCTATTCATTAACATACCTAAAGGGACCATATCAGCAGGTCCTATTGACCTACATACCTAAAGTGACAATAACAGCAAGTCCTATCCTGTTACGTATCTTCAGGGACCACAACAGCAAGTCCTATTCAGTTCAATACCTGCACCACAACAACAAGTCTTATCTAAATTCAAACCTACAGAGGCCATAACACAACGTCCGCTTAGGATACATATCTACATGGAACAAACCAGCAAGTCCGCTGTTACATGTGGGTTTACGGCGTCCCGCAAACCCCCATGCTGACAAGACAACCGAGCGTGATCTCTGACAGGTGTACGGGCAGCTGTGGGGTAAGGCACAAGAAAGATGTTAGATGAATGACATGAATTATTTACAGTATCTACATACAACACTTACTAACACAAAACATCACAATTTGTTGCTTCTGTAGCCAACTCACGACGTCCGCTCCGAAGGCAAAACAATGTTCTGTGCTCGGAACGGGTGACGTGAATACCTACAGAAGCAAACAACAAAAACAACAACAAAAACAAAAAAAGAAACAACACAAGACGCGACTGGCCAGTTTATAACTTAGGGTGAATCCCCCTCTCGCGTGAAACTTCCTCTCGCGAACTAGTGCAAACTGCACACTAGTCTATCGACATAGTTGCCGATCACAGGTTGCCGATCACAGGTTTAGCGATCGTCCGAATATCCTGCAGGTTAGTTGACCACTTTTATGGTCTCACATTTGTTGACAATGAACAATGATTCTGATTCTGGTCTACGCTGATTACGGCGGTCTGTCCGCCCTTGCTGGACCCTAACGCCTAGCGTCGTACCAGTACCTGCTGCTATGAAGCAGGGAGCAGCAGGTCACACATTGTTGTGCCTGCAAATTACGATAACTGGACTAGAAACGAGTCACAAAACATACATGCTATATCATGATCCCCCTCCCGGAGAAGTAAGAATATGTTCATGCATATACCGTTATTGCGCATGCGCCGACCAGACATACAGGCTGATTAGTGCATGCGACAAATAACCGTACAGCAGAACTCAACTTGACTGTGCATCAAATTATCAGCACCCAGCGCTTGACACAGTAATACTCAAAGTTCATGTTTCCTTACTGAGCACTACAGAAATCAATTAATGCTCACTACTACTGAGCATAATACTCATCAAATTTGTGCTCACTACATTATCACAAGTAAGAGGCAATTGAACAGACCACGCCTTTGCGCTACCTGGTCAGCTGCCAATTACAGGAAACATAACAATCTCTATTTCATATCCTTCTCCGCGACACGGCTCACAAATATAGCTATTCACAAATTCAATACATTAATAACAGATAGAAACTACAACAGAAGATTTTCATCTATAATCCACAACATTTGTTAGTGTCTCATAAGGGCCAACACTGTTTGCCGTAAATTCTCTCTGTATTTGGTAGGCACCCCGTCACAACCGTCCTCGCGACGCCGATGACGCAGCTGACGTCATCCCCGCCGCTCAGGCCGTAATGACGTGTGGCGACCAAATACTCCCACTTATCATCATCACGTTCTTTATATGTACATACATGCACAAACTGAGTTATCAGACAAAAACGGCATCATTACAAAATGAACTCGTAATTCTTCTTGAACAAAATTATTTCTAATCAACGTGAACATGCTTGTAAAATAAAATTCGTTACGGTTCATCATCACGGACAACCCAACAGGCTCTTGTAAGAGTTTGTCCTGATGATGAAGATATGGTTAAACCCGTCTTAAGTTTACGTCCCCTCTACACCTAATATCATATTGGGACGGAACCACGGTTTTCTAACCACAGCTAGTCAAAAGTCATGGATCAAACAAGTGACCCGGCGTTTATAAATTACATTCTACAAAAGGGGTCTAAAAGCCTAAATGAATCTAGAATGAGCGGGTGTCCAAACTTTACGTCTCACCAACATCTAGGGTCAGCATGAGACAGGACCTCACTTAGAAAGACTCATTCTACTACTGGAGAAGCCTGGGATCAATCCTGCGACGTCTAGCTGGCAAAGCTAGTAGCCTAATCACTACAGGCCACAACAGTGAATTCAGAATAGGCTTCAGAAAGTTGGGGTATACTAGAAGTAAACCCCTCCAAAACCTACAAGCATGTTCATACAAAAATAATACTAAACATAGATTTAACATACCTTTCAATATACTTTCTTCTTCCCGACACGATGTTGTAGGTATACGTTACAACTTGACCTGCTGCTAAAGTGTTCGTTTTTCTCAGGGTTTATATATCTATGAATACTACCAGAAAATCATGCCTACTCATATTACCTTGCTCAATTCGTGGCGAGGTGGAGATACCGGCCACAAATAAAGCTAGATAGCAAAAATCGAGTAGATAATGGATTTGCGTTCAAATAGTATATTTCCCATAGGAAAAATTGATGAAACGACCCTATAAATCAATGACATGACTCCTGTCAAAACGAACACCCACACACTACGTGACGGGAATAAAAATCATATATGGCACAATTTGGCGGTTGGCGATTTTTAGGCAAATTCTATAGGACTCGGCCTTATAGCGGCCCCCTGTATTGTAAAAACAGCTCTCTATAAACCACTCATGCATACATCGTATGATATGTGCATGACTTGTTCATGGAGCAGCACAGTTTGCGTACCATATTTCACCTAAAATATTTCACTCGCACCGCCCTACCATATATCTACTAAAATAATTTAGATGTGCATAAGCACCAGAGAGGTTTCCTATTCCATCTCGCAACATCCGCTCAGAATATACTTAACACCAGGTCTTATCCAGTTTAAAACCTACGGGGATCCAAATAGACGGTCCGCTCAGCTAACATGCCTACAGGGACAATACCAGCAAGTCCTATCCTGTCACGTACCTTCAGGGACTACAATTACAGTTAACATAACAGCAATTCCTATCCAGTCACATAACTACAGGGGACTAAAACAGCGTGTCCCCTCAGTTACATACCTACCGGGACCATATGAGCATGTGCAATCAAGTATTTACTTACAGGAACCAACCAGCAGGTCCTATCCAGTTGCATACCTACGGGGACAATAACAGCAAGTCCTATCCATTTACATACCTACAGGGACTATAACAGCAGGTCCAGTCAAGTTACACACCTACAGGGACCAAAACGGCAGGTCCGGCCAGGTAACATACCTTCAGCGACAATAACAAAATGTCCGTCAGGTTCCATACCTACACGGATAAAAGGTGCAGGTCCGCTCAGCTTATATAATCACAGGGACCATAACGGCAGGTCATATCAAGTTACATACCTACAGGGACCATAACTGCAGGTCCGCTCAGGTAAATTCCTACAGGGATCATAACAGCAAGTCCTATACAGTAAAATACCTACAGGTACCATAACAGCAGGTCCTGTCCATTTACATATCAACTGGGAAAATAACAGCAAGTTCTATCCAGGAAAATACCTACAAGGACCACACCAGCAAGACCTCTAAGACATATCCCTACAGGGCCTGTAACAGCAGGTTTGCTAAGGTTACATATCTACAGCGAGAAAAACAGTAGGTCTCGTCCAGTTACATATCCAGTTACATATATACTAGGATCATAACAGCAGGTCCTTTCAGGTAACATACCTACAGGGACCATAACAGCAGGTCCTCTAAGGAAAATCCCTACAGGGACTTAACAGCAGGTTGGCTCAGGTTACATATCTACAGCGAGGGTAACAGTAGATCCTATCATGATAATACCTACAGAGACAGTAACAGCAGGTCCTCTCAGGTTTCCTTCCTACAGCGACCATTACAGCAAATCATATCCTGTTACATACCTACAGGGACCATAGCAGCAATTCCTATCCTGTCACGGGTACTAGAACAGCAAGTCCTGTCAAGCTACATTCCTGGAGGGACCATAACAGCAGGTCTTCTAAGGCATATCCCTGCCAGGACTGTATCAGCAGGTTCGCTCAGGTTACATATCTAAAGCGAGGATAACTGTAGGTCCTATTCAGTCATATACCTACAGGAAGCGTAACAGGTCCTCTCAGGTTTCCTACCCACAGGGAACATAACAGCAAGTCCTTTCCTGTTACATACCCACAGGGACCTTAGCAGCCTATCCAGTTACATACTACAGACGCCATAACAGCAATTACCATCCAGTTACATAGCTACCGGGACCATACGAGCAGGTCCAATCCGGTTTCATACCTACAGGGACTATAACAGAAGTTCCTATCCAGGTACACTGCTACAGGGACCATAATAGCAGGCCCGCTAAGGCTACATTCCTACAGGGACTGTAACAGTCGGTCCGCTTAGGTTACATACCTACAGGGCGAATAACAGCAAGTCCCATCCAGTTACATGCGTTTAGAGATCAACAAAGCGGGACTGCAAAGATTACATACCTACAGGGACCATAACGCCGGTCCTATTCAGTTACAAACCTAAAGGGACCTTAACAGCTGGTCCTATTCACTTTCATTCCTACAAGGACAATAACAGCAAGTTCTATTCAGTTACATACGTGCAGGGACAAAACCAGCAAGTCCTATCCAATTACATACTTACAGGAACATAACAGCAATTCCTATCCAGTTACCTACCTACAGGGAACATAACAGCAAGTTCTATCCAGTTACATGTACACAGGTAGAATACCCCAGGTCCGCTCATGTTAAATACATTCAGGGACCTTAACAGCAGAGTAGAAGTAAAACAAAGATCAGGAATCGATACAATTAACTTACTCCACCCATAAAATACACCAAAGGGAAAGAAATACAAACATTAAGCGACCAGACCATAATGGAAACCTAAACAAAGGAAGGTCCGCTCCGGTTACAAATCTACAGAGAAAACAACAGCAGGTCCACTGGTTTACATTATTACATGGGCCATAACAGCAGGTCTTATCCAGTACATAGCTACAGGGACCGCAACAGCAGGTCCGGGACCGCAACAGCAGGTCCCTAAGAAATAACCCTACAGGGACTGTAACAGCACGTTCGCTCAGGTTACAGCGAGGATTACAGTAGGTCTAATCTAGTAACATACCTACCGGAACTGTAACAACATATCCGCTCCGGTTTACTTTCTACAGGGACCATAACAGCAATTCCTATCCAGTTACATACTTAAGATACCCCAACAGCAACTCTTATCCAGTTAAACAGCTACAGGGACCGACCATAAGAGCAGTCCAATCTAATTTCATACCTACAGGGACGATAACAGAGGTCCTATCTAGTTACACTACTACAGGGACCATAACAGCAGGTCCGCTAAGGTAACCTTTCTACGGGGATTGTAACAGCCGGTCTGCTAAGGTTACATACCAACAGGGGGAATAACGTCAGGTCCTTCAGGGCCCATGACAGCCGTTCCTATTCAGTTACATACCTACTGGGACCTTAACAGCAGGTCCTATTCACTTACATATCTTCAGGGACAATAACAGCAAGTCCTATCAAGTACATACCTACAGGAACATACCAGTATCCAGTTACATTCACACATAGAACATAACAGCAAGTCGTGTGCTGTTTCATACCTACAGGGAACATAACAGCAAGTTCTATCCAGTTATATACCTTCAGGGACAATAACAGCAAGTCCTATCCAGCCATATACAGGAACATAACAGCATGTTATATCTAGTAACAAACATACAACATAGATGACCAGGAATTGATACAATTAACCCACAGCTCCCATCAGAGACACCAAAGGGAAAGAAACACAAAGATGAAACAACATACCCCAATGGAAACCTCAACAGCAGGAAGCCAAAAGGACAGTTACTTCTCCACAAAATGGCCACTAGGCTAAGAACATAACAACAAGTTCTATCCAGTTACATGCTTACAGGAACCATACCCCAGGTCCGCTCAGGTTAAATACCTTCAGGGACCATAACAGCAGGTCCGTGAAGGTTACATACCTACAGGGACCATAACAGCATGACCGCACAGGTTACATACCTACTAGGGCAACAACAGCAGGTCCACTAAACTGACATCATTACCGGGACCATAACAGGAGGTCCTATCCAGTTACATACGTATAGAGAACATAACAGCAGGTACGCTAATGATACGTTTCTGCATGACTATAACAGCATTTCGGTTCAGATTACATGCCTACAGGGACCAGAACAGAAGGTCCGCTTATGTTACATACATACAGCGGCAATGGCAGCCAGTCTTCCTACAGGGACCATAACAACAGGTTCGCCCAGGTTACATACCTACAGGGACAATTACAGTAGGTCCTATCCCGTAACATTCCAAAAGGGGCCAAACAGGCGGTCCGAACAGGTTACATACCTACAGGGAGCATCACAGCAGGTCCGCTCAACTTTCATAATGAAAGGAACAATAACAGCTGGTCCTTTCAAGTTACATAACTACAGGGACAATAACAGCAGGTCCGTTCAGGTAACACACCCAGTCGGACCTTAACAGCATGTCCGCCCAGGTTACAAACCTGCGGGTACAATAACAACAGGTCCTATCCGGTCACATACCAACATAGACCACAAAAGCAGGACAGCCTAGGCTACGTACCTATAGCGACCATGACAGCAAGTCCTATACAGTAATAGACCTACAGGAACCATAACAGCAGGTCCGCTCGGGTAATAAACGAACAGGGACCAGGTCCTATCCAGTTACACACCTACAATTACCATTTGAGTAAGTCCTTTCCAGTTACATACCTACAAGGACTGTAACAGCAGGTCCGCCCAGGCTACATACCTACAGGGACAATTACAGTATGTACTATCCAGTAACATAGATAAAGGGACCATAACAGGTGATCTGAACAGGATACATCTACAGGGACCATAACAGCCGGTACTTTCCTGTATCATTCAAACAGGGACAATAACAGCAGGTCGGCTCCGGTTACATACTTACAGGGACCATAGCGGAAAGTCCTAACCAGTAAAGTACCTACACGGGCCATAACAACAGGTCCAGGTTCAAACCTGAGGGAACAGTAACAGCTGGTTCACTCTGGTTATCTACCTACAACGACCATAACAGCAAAGTAGAAGTAAAACAAAGATCAGGAATTGATACAATTAACTAACTCCACCAATAAAAGACACCAAAGGGAAAGAAATACAAACATTAAGCGACCAGACCATAATGGAAACCTAAACAAAGGAAGGCCATAAGGACAGTTACTTTCCCACAAAATGGCCATATGGCCATCCAAAACCAAAAGACACAAGTGATACACACAGTAAGTAACAAACAACAACATAAATAAATCGCCACAGAAGAGCCGCCTTGGAACGGTCAGTGGAAGATTTCCACTGGGGGCTTAAATCGATTTTACGTGGCCACAATCCTCGCCCTTACTTCCGTCGCGATTTAGACAAATAATTTGTTCAGTCCGCATGAAAGCCTCCTAACTCATCAGTGCAACATCTCCGTGAACACAAAAATCAAAGAACCACAGAGGTGAGACAACGGTGAGGACTCGACAGCAAGAAACCACTGAAATGCTGGAGCAAAAGAAAACCAACAGTTAGACTCCGATGAGCCCGACCAGAGGCAGAGCATCAGGCACCAACCAACATTATCTCTCTAATTTTCAATAAGCCTTTACGTTGGAGCCGTCATAGAATCTGAGGCCTGACCCACCGGCGTGCAATTAAAGAGGGAAGCAAAGTTGCCAACCGTGATTGGGTTAACTACCATGCATGCAGTCTGTCGTATAATATCCATGTTGTACCCAAGCAAGTCATATCGTGCTATCTAGCTACAGGGACCATAACAGCAAGTTCTATCCTGTTACTTATGGCGGCATTTTCTATCCCGTTACATACCTACAGGGACGATAACAGCAGGTCCGATCCAGTTACACTGCTACAGGGACCATAACAGCAAGTCCGCTTAGGTACCATTAACAGAGGAACTGTAACAGCAGGTCCGCTAAGGTTACAATAACAGCAGGTCGTATCCAGTCACATACGTACAGGGAGCATAACAGCAGGGCATATACCTATAGGGACTATAACAGCAGGTCCGCTCAGGTTACATACCTACAGGGACCGTAAAAAGCATGGCCGCTCATGTTATGTGCCTTCAAGGACCACAACGACAGGTCCGCTTACATCATTACCGTGACCGTAACAGTAGGTCCTATCCGGCCATATACCTACAGGGACCATAAAAGCAGGTATGCTAAGGTAACGTCCCTACAGGGACTAAAACAGCAGGTCATACATACGGCAGCGACAATGACAGCAAGTCTATATACAGGGACCATAACAGCAGGTCCGCTCAGGTTACACACCTACAGAGACAATTATCGCAGGTCCTATCCAGAAACATACCTATAGGGATCATAACAGGTGCTCCGAAGAGGTTACATACCTACAGGGAGCATAATAGTAGATCCGATCAGCTTACATAAAATGAACCATAACAGCGAGTCCAATCCAGTTACATACCTGCCCGGAGCATAACAGCAGGTCCGTTCATGTAACATACCTCCAGGGACCAAACCAGCAGGTCCGCTCAGCTTACTTAATTACAGAGAACATAAGAGCAGGTCCTATCCAGTTACATACTAGCAGGAACCACAACAGCAGGGCAGCTCAAGCTACACACTTACTGGCACGATGACAGCAAGTCCTATCCAGTTACAGACCTACAGGGAACATAACGGTATGTCCGCTTAGGTTAGAAACGAACAGGGACCATACCAGCATCTCCTATGCAGTTACAAATTCACAGGGACCATTACAACAGTTCATATCCAGTTGCATACATACAATTACCATTACAACAAGTCCTATCCAGTTACATACCTACAAGGACCATAACAGCAGGTCCGCCGAGCTGACATACCTACAGGGACAATGACAGCAGGTCCTACCCAGTAACATACTTTAAACAACTTTAACAGGCGGCTCGAACAGGTTAAATACCTACAGGGATCATTTCAGCAGGTCCTACCCAGTTACATACCCTACAAGGACAATAACAGCCGGTTCTGTCCTGCTACGGTACTATCACAGCAGGTCCGCTCCGGTTAGGTACCTACAGGGACCATAACGGCAAGTCCTAGCCAGTAACATACCTACATGGATCATCACCTGAAGAAAACATACCTAAAGGGAGCATAACAGCAGGTCCAATCCAGATACACTGCTATAGGGACCAAACCAGCAGAGTTGCTAAGGTTATATTACTAGAGGGACTGCAACAGAAGTTACGCTAAGGTTACATACCTGCAGAGAGAACAACAGCAGATTCTATTCCGATTCATACCTGCAGCGACCATTACAGCAAGTTCTGTCCAGGTACATACCAACAGGGACCGTAACAGCATGTCCGCCCAGATTATATTCCTACAGGGACAATAACAGAGGTCCTAGCCAGTAACGTTCCTAAAGGGACCGTAACAGGCACACTGACCAATAACACACCTACAGGTCACATAACAGCAGATCCGGCCAGCTTACATAATGACAAGAATCATTACAGAATGGTCTTAGCAGTTACATACCTACAGGGACCATAACAGCAGATCCGCTCAGGTTACATACCTACATGGACCATAGCAGCTGTCCTATTCTGTTACATACCTAAAATGACAATAACAGCGAGTCCTATCCTGTTAAATACCTTCAGGACCAATAACAGCAAGTCCTATCCGTTTAAATTTCTGCACAATAACAGCAAGTCCTACCCAGTTACATACCTACAGGGACCGTAACACCAGGTCCGCTAAGGTAACATACCTACAGGGAGAATAACAGCAGGTTTTATTCAGTTACATACGTTCAGGGATCATAACAGCATGTCCTATCCATTTACATACCTACTGCGACCATTACAGCAAGTCCTATCCAGTAACATGCCTACAGGGATCATAACAGCAGGTCCGCCCAGGATACACACCTACAGAGACAATTACCGTAGGTCCTATCCTGTAACGTACCTAAAGGGAACGTAACGGGCGGTGCGAACATGTTAATACCAACAGGGACCATAACAGCATGTCCGGCCAGCTTACATAATGGCAGGGACCATAATAGCAGGGTCTATTCAGTTACACTACAGGGACCTGAAAACTTTAGATCCGCTCAGGTTGCATACCTAAAGTACCATAACAGCATGTCCCCTCAGGTTACATAAATACAGGGACCAAACCGGCAAGTTCGATCAGCTTATTTAATTATCCGCACGTCCTATCCAGTTAAATATCTACCGGGATGTCCGCTAATGTTACATACCTACAGGGACCATAACATCTGGTCCTATACTGTAACATACCTACAGCGACAATTACAGCAGGTCCTATTGACTTACCTACCTAAAAGGACAATAACAGCATTCCTATCATATTACATACCTCAGGACCATAACAGCAAGTCCTATCCAGTTACATTTCTGCACCATAACAGCAGGTCCTATTCAGTTACATGTACAAACCTACAGGGGCCATAACACCAGGTCCGCTCTGGTTAAATACCAACAATAACAGCTGGTCCGTTCAGGTTATATACCTACAGGGACCATAACAGCATGTCCGCTCAGGTTATATACTTACAGAGACAGAAAAAGCGGACCCGTTCAGCTTATATAATTTCAGGTACCATAACAGCAGGTCCTATCCAGTTACATACCTACGGGTACCAGAACGGCATGTCCGCTCAGGTAACATGCCTAAAGGGTCATTAACAGCAAGTCCTGTCCAGTTAAATACCTACAGGGACCATACCAGCAGGTCCTATCCAGTTACATACCTACGGGGACAAAACAGCAAGCCCTATCCAGTAACATACGTACAGGGAGCATAACAGCAGATCTTGTCCAGTCATATATAGCAGGGCACATATCAGAATGTCTTATTCGGCAAGATACATGTACCTACGGGACAATAACAACAGGTACTATCCGCTTACATACCTACAGGTACCATAACAGCAAGACCGCTCAGGCTACATACTAACAGGCAACAGACAGCAATTCCTATCCAGTTTCACACCAACAGGGACCAATAATGCAGGTCCGCTCAGATTGCATACGTACATGGACCATTATAGCAGGTCCTATCCACCTAATTACCTTCAGGGACCATAACAGCAGACCCTATCCAGTTACATACCAACAAGGACCATAACAGGTGTTCCGAACAGGTGACATACCTACAGGGAGCGTAACAGCAGGTCCGCTCAGCTAACATAAAGGAAGCGACCATAACAGTGGGTCCTATCCAGTTTGATACCTACGGGGACAACAACAGCAATACCTATCCAGTTACATACGTACAGGGAGCATAACAGCAGTTTTTTTCAGTCACATATAGCAGGGAACCTATCAGAATGTCCAGTTAGATAGCCATGGGACTATAACAACAGGTCCTATCCAATAACATACATACAAGTACCATAAAAGCAAACGCTTAGGCTAAATACCTACAGGGACCATGATAGCAAGTTCTATCCAGTTACACAACTAAAGGGGCCAAGGCAGCAGGTCCGCTCAGCTTGCATACGTACAGAAACAATAATTGCAGGTTCTATCCAGTTACATACCTACAAGGACCATAACAGCAGGTCCTATCCAGTTACATACCAACAAGGACCATAACAGAAGGTCCTATCCAGTAACATACCTACAGGGACCATAACGGCAGGTCCTATCTATCTACAAGGACCATAACAGCAGATCCATCCAGGTTACATACCTACAGGGAACATAGCAGCTGGTCCAAGCCAGTTACATTGCTACCGGGACCATAAAGGCAGGTGTGCAAAGGTAACATTACTAGGGGGTCTGTAGCAGCAGGTAACCTACATACAGGGAGAATAACAGCAGGTTCTATTCAGTTACATACGTACAGGGATCATAAAAGCAGGTCCTATCAATTAACAAACCTACAGTTACCATTACAGCAAGTCCTATCCAGTTACATACCTACTGGAATTATAACAGCAGGTCCGCCCAGGATACATACCTACAGAGACAATCTCCGTAGGTCCTATCCAGTAACGCACCTAAAGGGACCGTAACAGGCGGTCCGAACATGTTAATACCTACAGGGACCATAACAGCATTTCCGGCCAGCTTACATAATGGCAGGGACCATAATAGCAGGGTCTATGCAGTTACATACGCACAGCTTATATAATTATCCACAGGTCGTATCAAGTTAAATATCTACCGGGATTATAACAGCAGGGCCGCTCAGGTTACATACTGACAGGGACCATAACATCTGGTCCTATACTGTAACATACCTACAGCGACAATTACAGCAAGTCCTATCCCATTACATACCTTCAGTCCCATAACAGAAAGTCCTATCCAGTTACATTTCTGCACCATAACAGCAAGTCCTATCCAGTTACATACCTACAGGGGCCATAACACCAGGTCCGCTCTGGTTATATACCAACAAGGCCATAACAGCTTGTCCGCTCAGATTATATACCAACAGGGACCATAACAGCATGTCCACTCAGGATACATACTTACAGGGACAGAAAAAGCGGATCCGTTCAGCTTACATAATTTCAGGTACCATATCAGCAGGTCCTATCCAGTTACATACCTACTGGTACAAGAACAGCAGGTCCGCTCAGGTAACATACTTACAGGGGCATTAACAGCAAGTCCTATCCAGTTAAATACCTCCAGGGACCATACCATGAGGTCCTATCCAGTCACATACCTATGGGGACAACAACAGCAAGCCCGATCCAGTAACATACGTATAGGGAGCATAACAACAGGTCTTTTCCAGTCATATATAGCAGGGAACATATCAGAATGTCTTATCCAGTCAGATACATGAACCTACGGGATTATAACAACAGGTTCTATCCACTGACATACCTACAGGTACCATAACAGCAAGACCGCTCAGGCTACATACCCACAGGCAACATGACAGCAAGTTCCATCCAGTTGCATACCTACAGGGACAAATCAAGCAGGTCTGCTCAGATTACATACGTACAGGGACCATAATAGCAGGTCCTATCCACTTTATTACCTACAAGGACCATAACAGCAGATCCTATCAAGTTACATACCAACAGGGATCATAACGTCAGGGTCTATCTACCTATAGGGACCATGACAGCAGGTCTGTCCAGGATACATACCTACAGGGACAATAAAAAGTCTTATTCAGATACATTCCCACAGGGAACATAACAACAGGGCCAATCCAGTTAAAATGCTACAGGGACATTCACAGCAGGTTTGCAAAGGTAACATTACTCGATGGTCTGTAACAGCAGGTCTTCATAGGTTACATACCAGCAGGGAGAATAACAGCAGGCTCTATTCAGTTACATAAGTACAGGGATCATAACATAATGTCCTTTCCCGTTACATACATACTGGGACCGTAATAGCAGGTTCGCCGGGATTACATACCTACAGGGACAATTACAGCAGGTCCTATCCAGTAACGTACCTAAAGGGACCGTAACAGTCTGTCCGTACATGTTAATAGCTACAGGGGCCATAACGGCAGGTCCTATCTACCTACAAGGACCATAACAGCAGATCCATCCAGGTTTAATACCTACAGGGAACATAACAGCAGGTCCAATCCAGTTACGTTGCTACAGGGTCCATAACAGCAGGTGTGCAAAGGTAACATTACTAGAGGGTCTGTAACAGCAGGTCTGCTAAGGTAACACACCTACAGGGAGAATAACAGCATGTTCTATTCAGTTACATCCGTACAGGGATAATAACGGCAGGTCCTATCCATTTACATTCCTACAGCGACCATTACAGCAAGTCCTATCAAGTTACATACCTACAGGGGTCATAACAGCAGGTCCGCCCTGGATACCTATCTACAGAGACAATTACCGTAGGTCCCATACACTAACGTACCTAAAGAACCGTATCAGGCGGTCCGAACATGTTAATACCTACAGGGAGCATAACAGTATGTCCGACCAGCTTACATAATGATAGGAACCATAATATCAGGGTCTATGCAGTTACATACCAACGGGGATCTAAAAACTTTAGATCCGCTCATGTTGCAAACCTACAGGTACCATAACAGCATGTCCCCCCAGGTTACATATCTTCAGGGACCAAACCAGCGATTTCGACCAGCTTATATTATTATCAACAAATCCTATCCAGTTTAATATCTACCGGGATCATAACAGCAGGTCCGCTCAGGTTACATACCTACGGAGACCATAACAGCTGGTCCTATACTGTAACATACCTACAGCGACAACTGCAGCAGGTCCTACTGACTTACATACCTAAAAGAACAATAACAGCAAGTCATATTCTGTTACAAACCTTCGGGACCATAACAATAAGTCTTATTCAGTTACATTTCTGCACCATAACAACAAGTCCTATCCAGTTACATACCTTCAGGGGCCATAGCACAAGGTCCGCTCTGGTTAAATTTCAACAAGGCCATAACAGCTGTTCCGTTCAGGTTATAAACCTACAGGGACATAACAGCATGTCCACCCAGGATACATACTTACAGGGACAGAAAAAGCGGGTCCGTTCAGCTTACATAATTTCAGGTCCATAACAATTGGTCCTATCCAGTTACATACCTATCCGTACAAGAACAGCAGGTCCGCTCACGTAACATACCTACAGGGACATTAAAAAGCAAGTCCTATCCAGTAAAATACCTCTAGGGACCATACCAGAAGGTCCTATCCAGTTACATACCTACGGGGAGAACAACGGCAAGCCCTATCCTGTAACATACATACAGGGAGCATAACAGCAGGTCTTTTTCAGTCATATATAGCAGGGAACATATCAGAATGTCTTATCCTGTCAGATACATGTACGGGACTATAACAACAGGTTCTATCCACTGACATACCTACAGGTATCATAACAGCTGGACCGCTCAGGCTAGATACCCACAGGCAAAATGACAGCAAGTTCTATCCTTTTGCATACCAACAGGGACAAATAAAGCAGGTCCGCTTAGATTACATACGTACAGGGACCATAATAGCAGGTCCTATCCACTTAATTACCTACAAGGACCATAACAGCAGATCCTATCCAGTTACATACAAACAGGGACCATAACAGCAGATCCTATCCAGTTACATACCTATAGGGACCATTACGTCAGGGTCTATCTACCTATAGGGACCATGACAGCAGGTATGTCCAGGATACATACCTACAGGGACAATAAAAAGTCTTATTCAGAAACATGCCCACAGGGAACATAACAGCAGGGCCAGTCCAGTTAAAATGCTACAGGGACATGAACAGCAGGCTTACAAAAATAACATTACTAGAGGGACAATAACAGCAGGTCTCTATAGGTTATATATAGGTTATATACCTGCAGGGAGAATAACAGCAGGTTCTATTCAGTGACATAAATACAGGGATTACAACAGAATGTCCTTTCCCGTTACATACATACAGGGACCATAACATCAGGTTCGCTGGGGTTACATACCTACAGGGACAATTACAGCAGGTCAAGTCCAGTAACGTACCTAAAGGGACCGTAATAGGCGGTCCGAACATGTTAATAGCTACAGGGACCATAACGGCAGGTCCTATCTACCTACACGGACCATAACAGCAGATCCATCCAGGTTACATACCTACAGGGAAAAAAGCAGGTCCAATCCAGTTACATTTCTACAGGGTCTATAACAGCAGGTGTGCAAAGGTAACATTACTAGAGGGTCTGTAACAGCAGGTCCGCTAAGGTAACATACCTACAGGGAGAATAACAGCAGGTTCTATTCAGTTACATACGTACAGGGATCATAACAGCAGGTCCTATCCATTTACATTCCTACAGCGACCATTACAGCAAGTCCTATCCAGTTACATACCTACAGGGATCATAACAGCAGGTCCGCCCAGGAAACATACATACAGAGACAATTACCGTAAGTCCGATCCAGTAACGTACCTAAAGGGACCGTAACAGGCGGTCCGAACTTGTTAATACCTACAGGGAGCATAACAGTATGTTCGGCCAGCTTACATAATGGTAGGAACCATAATATCAAGAGTCTATGCAGTTACATACCAACAGGGACCTGAAAACTTTAGATCCGCTCATGTTGCATACCTAAGGTACCATAACAGCATGTCCCCTCAGGTTACATATCTTCAGGGACCAAACCAGCGAGTTCGACCAGCTTGAATAATTATCAACAGATCCTATCCAGTTTAATATCTACCGGGATCATAACACCAAGTCCGCTCAGGTTACATACCTACGGGGACCATAACAGCTGGTCCTATACTGTAACATACCTACAGTGACAATTACAGTAGGTTCTATTGACTTACATACCTAAAAGAACAATAACAGCAAGTCCCATTCTGTTACATACCTTCGGGACCATAACAGTAAGTCATATCCAGTTACGTTTCTGCACCATTACAACAAGTCCTATCCAGTTACATATCTTCAGGGGCCATAACACCAGGTCCGCTCTGTTTAAATTTCAACAAGGCCATAACAGCTGGTCCGTTCAAGTTATATACCTACAGGGACATAACAGCATGTCAACTTAGGATACATACTTACAGGGACAGAAAAAGCGGGTCCGTTCAGCTTACATAATTTCAGGTACCATAACAGCAGGTCCTATCCAGTTACATACCTACGGGTACAAGAACAGCAGGTCCGCTCAGGTAACATACCTACAGCGACATTAACACCAAGTCCTAACCAGTTAAATACCTCCAGGGACCATACCATCAGGTCTTATCCAGTAACATACGTACCGAGAGCATAACAATAGATCTTTTCCGGTCATATATAGCAGGGAACATATCAGAATGTCTTATCCAGACAGATACATGTACCTACGGGACCGTGACAAAAGGGTCTATCCACTTACATACCTACAGGTACCATAACAGCTAGACCGCTCAGGCTACATACCCACAGGCAAAATGACAGCAAGTTCCATCCTTCTGCATACCTACAGGGACAAATAAAGCAGGTCCGCTCAGATTACATACTTACAGGGACCATAATAGCAGGTCCTATCCACTTAAATACCTAGAGGGACCATAACAGCAGATCCTATCCAGTTACATATTAACAGAGACCATAACAGCTGGTCCTATCCAGTAACATACCTATAGGGACCATAACGTCAGGGTCTATCTACCTATAGGGACCATGACAGCAGGTATGTCCAGAATACATACTACCTACAGGGACAATAAAAAGTCTTACACAGGGAACACAACAGCAGGGCCAATCCATTTAACATGCTACAGGGACATTCACAGCAGGTTTGCAAAGGTAACATTACTAGAGGGACTGTAACAGCAGGTCTCCATAGGTTACATACCTGCAGGGAGATTAACAGCAGGTTCTATTCAGTTACATAAGTACAGGGATCACAACAGAATGTCCTTTCCCGTTACATACATACAGGGACCATAACAGCAGGTTCTCTGGGGTTACATACCTACAGGGACAATTTAAGCAGGTCCTATCCAGTCACGTACCTAAAGTTATATATATGTATATGTATATACATGTTTTCTTGACCAGACTAGTTTCGGACAATTAGGCCTCATCAGTGACACTCAAATATTTTCAAAATTCAGAAATGGAATTAATGATCCCAAGCGACAAGAAAATATAAACTTCACTATGGTGTAGGGCAGGGAGACTTTTTACGGTCCCACACATTCCCAGACACCAACTGTAGTGACATTAAATATATTCATGGTTATCTTTAGGAAGCAAAGAATACACCACAGAACTGAAAAATATGGAGTGTACATGTAAGCCTGCCCAGGCAAAGTGGTGCAAGTCGGACCGTTCATTCTTATAAACCCTTTGGGTTTCCTTGGGTGGCAGGGCTTGGGGTGTCATTTCATCTCATTGTCGGGTAAATGTCCCACAACATTGGAAGCAACATCTCCAAAATGACCTATATATTAGGACGTTAAACCTCAAATCAAACAAATAAACAGCAGGTCCTTTCCAGTACCACACTTAAAGGGACCATAACAGGCAGTCCGAACAGGTTACATACCTATAGGGACCATAACAGCAGGTCCTATCCAGTTACATAACTTCAGGAACCATGCCAACCTGTCTTATCCAGCTACATACATACACGGACCATACCAGTCGGTACGCTCAGGTTACATACCTACAGGGACCGTAACAGCAAGTCCTATCCAGTTACATACCTACAGGGACCATAACAGCAGGTCCACTCAGGTTACATACTTACAGGGAGAATAACTGCCAGTCCAATTAAGTTACATACCTACATAGACTGTAACAACAGTTCGCTCAGGTTACTTACCTATAGGAGAATAACAGCTACATACCTACAGGGACCATAGCAGCAATTCCTATCCGATTACATACCAGCAGTTACCTTAACAACACGTCCTATCAAGTTGCATACCTACAGGAATCATAACGGCAGGTCCAGTCGAGTTACATATCATCAGTGACGATAACAGCAGTTCCGATCAAGTTACACTGCTACAGGGACCATATTTGCAGGTACGCTAAGATAACATTCCCACAGTTACTGTAACAAGAGGTCCGCTCAGATTACATACCTGCAGGGAGAATATCAGCGGATGCTATCCAGTTACATACGTACAGGGCCCATAACAGCAGCTCCGCTCAGGTTACATACCCACAGGGACCATAACAGCCGGTCATATCCAGTTACATATATACAGGGACCGTAACAGAAGGTCCTTTTCAGTACATACATGCAGGCAGAATAGCAGCAAACCGTATCCTGTTACAAACGTACAGCAAGTCCTATCTATTTGCATCCCTGGAGGGACCATCACAGCAAGCTCTATCCAGTTACATACCTACAGGGACCATAACAGCAAGTCCTTTCCAGTTGCATTTTGTTTGAATTGATGGTAAACATCAGCGTTAATGCTATTAAGGTCATTTTGGAGACATTGCTTCCAAATTTGTGGGACTCTTAACCGACATTGAGATGAAATGACATCTCAAGCCCTGTCGCTCGATGAAACCCAAATGAGTATATGCATTGCGCGGTCTGAGTCACACCACTATGCCTGCGCTCCCCTTGTGGCTGATCTGTTCTTGTTTTGTTATGAAAGAGGCTTCATGTATTCCTTTCCGTTGAAAACCAAAGTCTTAAGCTCGACTTCTAGATATTTGGATTATGTATTAAATATTGACAATACCTATTTCGAAGGTTTGATCAGTCAAATTACCCCCCCCCCCCCCCACACACACACACACACACCACAACCCAGAACTTCAGTTAAATAAAGAAATTTCTTCTGATACCAGGCCCCGTTTTGGGATTTACATCTAACTTTTGTAGATGGGTTCTTTTCCTGCAAAATTTATGATAAACGCGATGAATTTGAGATTATATATCCTCCTTTCTTGGATGGTGTTCCTCGTGCGGCATCCGTTGGCGTTTATATTTCGCAATTAATTAAATTTGCCAGAGTGTCTAGTCATGTAACTGACTTCAACACTCGTAATAAATTGTACAATGCTAAACTTCTAAATCAAGGCTATCGGTATCTTAAACTACGCAAAGCCTTTTCTAAATTTTATAGATGTCATACCGATTAAATTTCTAATTTCAATGTTTGACTGAAATCTATTCTGCAACAAGGTCTATCGGAACCCGAATTTTATGGTGGCTTAGTATATAAATTCAGAGAAAAATATATACATGTACGTGCAATGATTCACTCATTTTCTTAAAATCATTATTCGATATGAAAAGATCTCGATTGGGTACAACATAAATTTTATACGACCATAAGATCGCTGAAACATGTAAGGAAATTAGGTAGAAAGGAG
This sequence comes from Lucinisca nassula, assembly GCA_963580285.1. NCBI lineage: Eukaryota > Metazoa > Mollusca > Bivalvia > Lucinida > Lucinidae > Lucinisca > Lucinisca nassula. Next base: position 14,619,674 of record OY757014.1, on the reverse strand, counting down.
AATAAAAGTGGGTAGATTTCATAGCATTCCCTCATACCTTACCTTGCTGCAAGGACAACAGGCCTTTTCAAATATTGTTTGGGACCTCTTTAATGTCGAAAGCTACACGACACATTTGCCTCTCCCAGCCGACTCAGGATATGTTATAACTAACACATGCAAACTGTGTTTGAAGAAGAAACAGCTCCATTTCAACTACAACTGAAGAAGTCATGATTTTCCTAAATCGTACATATAAGCTACCATATTTTGATTCCTTAATACTGAAATTTCAAACAAGCAGATGTATTGCTTTAACAGCGTTGTATAAAGTGTATGTTCAATAGTACGACGATGCTTCTATATAGATAACTAGTGTGGTATATAATGAGAAGATTTTTTCAAATTTCCGATGAAAAACAAGTGATCACTTTTGACCCTATCGTGATAATTTTTAAACCAAGCTGTAAGTGGTTAAAGTTGTACGTACATAAAATATCAAAGGCCTGGACATTCCAGTTTTACTCATGAGTCTTTGTAAAGCATCCTAGGGACAGGGGCATTTTGACCCCAGGGCCATGATTGAAAAAAAAATCGTTCAGATCAACTAGATAAACCTATATTTCATTGTTTGTTTGTTTGTATTGGGGTTTAACGGCCAAGCCAACACTATTAGGGTCATTTTAGCCGGTCTGTTTACCTATTCACACTTTTCCTGGACAGGCTATACGTAAGCGGTTAACCAGTACAGTGCACATTCTTTCGCCAGAAACTGACAACTGCCCGTCTTGAATCAGCGGAAGGGATAGAATGACCGCATAAAAATCATGATCAATCTCCACGAAAGAATGTTGCCGACCCCGGCAGGTATCGAACCCGCATCCTCCTGGTCACCAATCAGACGCGCATCCGATTGAGCTACCCGAGTTCGGCACCTATATTTCATACATGACGGACCCGGGCCAGGTTCACAAAGGAAAGAAATAAGAAAGAAAGAAAGAAAGAAAGAAAGAAAGAAAGAAAGACGTTAAATTATCTTATTTATGGCTGGCGTCTCAAAATGGGACATTGACAGTGAATATCCTGATCAGACTCCGCGTATGATCAGGCCCTTTACTGTTTGCTTAAACGGTAGGGAAACTGGTGTAAAACTTACAACAAATAAAAATGACATTCCTTAAATTGTGTATGTACTTGTCCAAAACTACAAGATGGATGGTTCTCTGGTGGTTCTATACGGGTTAAGACTGTTGAGCATTGTACGAAAAACCAAATGAAGCATGTTTTTTTGCTGTTATTTTTTTTTAGATATACGTCCATTTCAATTATTTCCAGCCGATCGTTAATAAGATGTGGGCCAAAACCGCAGTTCCCATAGAAAAACACACCTGACCATCCGTTGCAGAAACTGGCGTGTTCGTACAAATTAAATATCACTTGAACAATTATTTTCTCAGACTCTTATCTCGTGTAACTTGGCTTTGATGCTTCGTTGCACAGGAGTCAAACCAAGAGCCCCCGCCGATCGAGGTTTGGAGGAATAAATTAGGTTGCATGGTGCTTCCCCGCAGGGCTGATATTGACTGCATATGAGTACTGGTTAACCGCTTAGACGGATTAAGCCTGCCCAGGCAAAGTAATGAGTCAGACCGTTTGGATAAGCCTTATTGGTTTCATTGGGCAGCACGGCTTGAGATTTCATTTCATCTCAATGTCAGGGAAAAGTCCCACCAAATTGGAAGCAACATCTCCAAAATGTACTAAATAGTGTTGACGGGGACGTTAGGCCACAATCAAACAAACAAACAAAGAAGACATACTCAGTTATATTAGCAATTATCAGCAAAAGGCCCCAGTTGCAGGCCAGAATGCAAATTTAAAATGTAACTGGGGCCAGTATTTAACATTGAAAAGATTTGGTCCGGAAAGGACTTTCAAGTCACACAGTAAATAAATCGGTTTAGTCATGTACGGATTACTGAATTTAATAAAGAATGTTTTTGTTATGACACGTTTGTTAACAGTTTTACCTTCACTTGATAAACGGCCCCGCCCATCGGGGCTTGAAGAAATAGATGGGCTGTATGATGCTTCCACGCAGAGTTGAAACCGACCCGCACGCGAGTACTGGTAAACCGCTTAGAGGATCTAAGCCTGCCCAGGCAAAGCGGTGCGAGTCGGACCCGTCCATGCTTATAAACCCTTTCGGTTTCATGGGAGGCAGGGGTTGAGATGTCATTTCATCTCAATGTCGAGTAAAAGTCCAACAAAATTTGAAGCAACGTCTCCAAAATGCCCTTTACAGTGTTGACGGGAGACGTTAAACCTCAAATCAAACACGGGCCTCCGCGGCCTAGTGGGTAAGAGCGCCGACTCTTAATCATTATGTCTCGCACCGCTGTGGTTCGAGCCTGGCTCGGGTAACATGCGAGACGCCAAGATCTGCAACGGGGGGTCAGGTGGTCTTTCTCCGGGTACTCCGGGTTTCGCCCATCTATGATTAACGATCGGCTCGATATGAGGGAAATAATCTTGAAAGGGCCGTAAACCTACCCCCCCCCCCAACCAACCCCCCCCCCCCCCCCCCAAAAAAAAAAACCGCACACACACACACACACACCTCAAATCAAACCAACAAATCCTCTTATGCAACTAAGTCGGTCGTAATCCGAGAAACATGCACGGTTAGGCACCGTGAAGTACGATTTTAGGCAACTCTTAACAAAATTTTTATAACTGCAACTGCTGGCACCATATCAGCAGGAAGGCACCATATCAGCAGCAAGGCACCATATCAGCAGGAAGGAATTGAGCCTCACTCCAATATGTCGTCTACTGTTTTAGCCCAGAGAGTGGTAAAGACGAATAAACCCTAACAGTTCTTCTCGAATATTTTGTCTCGGCTATAGCCATGTCTACCTGGCGCGTGGGCTAAAAATTATGGTTGCCAAGAACGTTTTCCTGGGAAAAAGGTTCTGAACGGAGATTAAGCCTGTTTTGTTTACTCAGACCCTAAAACTGTCTTTATATTAGGCAAACAGTGTAGGACCAGATCAGAAGCCGCGTTCTGTGGCATTTGAACTTGGTCTAAAATGAATTTCATTTTTTGTTGATTTGATCGATGTCACAGACTTAGCATAAAGCTCGAATACTCCGGCGAATCACTCTCAAACTTAGAATAAAGCCCGAAATCGATGTGTAAACACCGCCGAATCACTCACAAACTGGGGCTTTTTATGTTAAGTTTGTGAGTGATTTGCCGGAGTTTACACATCGATAAAATCCACAATAATGATAATTCATTCCTTATAATTCCAACTTTGTCATCGAAATGTTAAAAATGCCAACAAAAATGATTAATTTTTAGGATTGTTTTTTTTTTTTTTTTTTTTTTTTTTCGAAAGCGTAAGGATGAACTTACTAGAAACCCCAGAGAGAGAGAGAGAGAGAGAGAGAACAACAAAAACATCGTCTTTAAATTAAATTTATTTCTTTCCGTTTTCAATAGTTTTCACAGCTTTGAATCGAACGCTGTTGACGGTACTGCATGTACAATAAAGTACATGTAACGCGTTGGTTCTAAACGTGCTCTTTGACGTCACGTTATATTACTACCTGTCGCAATGTGAAATAGATGCAGGTATGAAACTTTTATTTCAACCAATCAAATCGCTGTAAATGTATATAATAATGGAGAATTGTAATTATTACTATATTAACGCGCTGCATGCTGGGTAATATTTTAGCAGGCGACATTTTGAACAGGACATGACATCTCAAGCCATATTTTCTGGAAAAAAAAATGATAGAAAAAAAAAAAAAACACAAACAATATGTCTTCTGCTAAAATAGCCCAGAGATTGGTAAACGTTAACTACAAACCTGTACTGCTCTTCCCTCGCATTGTCGTATGTTTTATTGAAAGACTGCTTGTACTGTATCCAATCAGAATCCAGAGATTCATCACGAAGCGGGACATCATTGGGCTGTCCGACTAGTTCCCGGATGTAGGAACCATGTGCCAGTGACGACGCTATGGCGAATGCGATCAAAAGAACGTACAGATGAGCCATTTCTTGTCAGTTCCAGATAAATTTCTGAAATGAAATAATATCAAATTGATTGCAAGGATTGTTGCACTTGTGTATACGCTATCACGTTGCTAAGGAGAGTACGAAGTAGTCCTACTCTGTGAAAATGAGTGAACGTAAAGGACAGAGACGGTTAACCCATTTTGTATGGAAAACCCCAAAAGGGGGTAACTGGCAAACAGTGCAGGCCCAGATCAGACGCCGCGTTCCGCGGCGTCTGATCAGGGCCTACACTGTTTGCAAAAATTCAGTCATTTCCCAGACCCCCGACCATCTGGGCTTGAAGAAATAGATGGGCTGCATGATGCCTCCACGCAGAGCTGAATCCGACCGCACACGCGTACTGGTAAACTGCTTATATGATATAAGCCTGCCCAGGCGAACCATATTGGTTTCATTGGGCGACAGGGCTGGAGATGTCATTTCATCTCAATGTCGGGTAAAAGTCCTCAAAATTGGAAGCAACGTCTCCAAAATAACCTATATAGTGTTGACGGGGACGTTAAACATAAAAAGCTTTTGATTTGACACTTGTTTTATATTGATGCTGTCAGATTTAATGTCTAAAAGATGGGAGCCATCTAAGCGATGCCTAGTTCCTATAGTCATGCATGACGTTTTCTGATCATGTACATGCATTTTGTTACATCTACTCCAATATTTAGAATCGTTAAAATCGGATTGTAGGTGTTTTTCGACGGTTTGTTTATTTTTACTATGAGTTTGAAAGGTGGCATCGTCGGCATATAAGTCCGCATAGCAATATCTAAGAAACAAGGGTAGGTCGTTGACAGAGGGCCACAAGGTAGACTAGCTTTGCAGCTAATTGTGCCACCCTCTTAAAATATTGTATAAATAAAATAAATAAATCAAACAAACAAACAATAACCCATTTTGACGCGGCGTCTGATCAGGTCCTACACTGTTTGCAAAAAGTTCAGCCATTTTCCAGATACATCTTGAAGAAAGCACATCCTGGCACCCCTAAATTTTGAAATGGACGTATGTTGTAAATAAGGGGAGAGATTTCATTTGGTACGAAACGGGTTAAACTGAAGATGAAAATGTTTACAACTGCAACTGACAACATTGTCCCTTTGCCAGCATACGTTGCAAATTGTTCACAGAAGGGTAGGTTTAGGTCGATAGATAACAAGAGTTAGATTATTATAACCTTTTATATCTATAGTTTCGATACAGGCGTTTCCAGCCAATGGGATGCCCGGTTGATCGGAACCGATGCTTAAGAGGAATGCATCACGAAAACACGTTTATATAATGTTGACCCCCTTTAACCCCACTTTTATACAGTAAAACTGCGGTTTACAGGGATACCCATAACCTATGTCTTGGGGCAGAAATAAAATAAGGTATACCCCTGTAAACCACAGTTTTCTCTTTTCTTCTTTCTTCTTTCAACACAAAAATATAGATTGCAGGTACGCGTTAGAATCGCCTCAATGAGCGGTTCTAACGAGTACCCACAACCTATATTTTGAGCAAAAATTAGAAAAAATATCACACCTTTTCATCTTAAAATTTGCATTTTTTTTTTCGGCGGTAAAATTTATAATGTTTTTGTAAAGGTGTGTTTTCGAAATGGGGAACACCTTCAGGGGAGGCAACTCTTGCTAAACTATTTTTGTCTCGCATGTCAGAAGGGGTCAACTCTTCCTTTGGACATAGTTTATAAAAAAACCAAGAGCTCCGCAAGCGGGGCAGTATACGCCCGTGTCAATTAGTAAGATGGAGCATATATATACTGACTGTTGTACAAGTTTGAGTTTGTGGAATGTAACCAAGGAACAATATGTGCTCCATATATTCTTACTTGGCTCTATTAATAATCCTGAATGGCTCAAACTACATGTCTCCAACAAATTTTCACTGTCGGTAATAGTTTGTGGACCATATCCTCAAAATGATACAGGCATAAATCTGGCATCAAGTGGTGGACTGTAACCTTGAAATAATATGCGCTACTCCACATCATAGTCTAACTATATGTAAAGCTTAATCAGATGTAAATTGTGGGAGGCATTATCCAGAAACAAAATATGTTTAGAAAAATATGTGAAAGGGGAATAACTTACTGACTGTAACCTCAAAATAATATGCACTGTTTCACATCATGGTCTTACTATATGTTACGTTTCAGCTTCATCAGATGTAAAATGTAAGAGGAGTTATCCGGAAACGGAATGTTTAGTAAAATCTGTGAAAGGGGTTTAACCCTGGTAATGTTTGGAAGACCGTAACCTCAAAATAGTATGCCTTGTTCCATATCAAGGTCTTACTTATGCAAAGTTTCAACATCATCGGATCTAAAATGTAGGAGTTATATGGAAACAAAATGTTTACATAATTTTTCAAAGGGGCATAACTCTATTATTTTTTGGTGGACCATAACCTCCAAAAACAATATGTGCTGCCCCACACTGTTACGAGATGGAATAGGAAACCTCTCTGGTGCTTATGCACATCTAAATTATTTTAGTAGATATATGGTAGGGCGGTGCGAGTGAAATATTTTAGGTGAAATATGGTACGCAAACTATGCGGCTCCATGAACAGGTCATGCACATATCATACGATGTATGCATGAGTGGTTTATAGAGAGCTGTTTTTACAATACAGGGGGCCGCTAAAAGGCCGAGTCCTATAGAATTTGCCTAAAAATCGCCAACCGCCAAATTGTGCCATATATGATTTTTATTCCCGTCACGTGTTGTGTGGGTGTTCGTTTTGACAGGAGTCATGTCATTGATTATAGGGTCGTTTCATCAATTTTTCCTATGGGAAATATACTATTTGAACGCAAATCCATTATCTACTCGATTTTTGCTATCTGGCTTTGTTTGTGGCCGGTATCTCCACCTCGCCACGAATTGAGCAAGGTAATATTAGTAGGCATGATTTTCCGGTAGTATTCATAGATATATAAACCCTGAAAAAAGCGGACACTTTAGCAGCAGGTCAAGTTGTAAAGAGTGAACACAACATTGTGACGGGGAAATAGAAAGTATATTGAAAGGTATGTTAAATCTATGTTTAGTATTATTTTTGTATGAACATGCTTGTAGGTTTTGGAGGGGTTTACTTCTAGTATACCCCAACTTTCTGAAGCCTATTCTGAATTCACTGTTGTGGCCTGTAGTGATTAGGCTACTAGCTTTGCCAGCTAGACGTCGCAGGATCGATCCCAGGCTTCTCCAGTAGTAGAATGAGTCTTTCTAAGTGAGGTCCTGTCTCATGCTGACCCTAGATGTTGGTGAGACGTAAAGTTTGGACACCCGCTCATTCTAGATTCATTTAGGCTTTTAGACCCCTTTTGTAGAATGTAATTAATAAACGCCGGGTCACTTGTTTGATCCATGACTTGTGACTAGCTGTGGTTAGAAAACCGTGGTTCCGTCCCAATATGATATTAGGTGTAGAGGGGACGTAAACTTAAGACGGGTTTAACCACATCTTCATCATCAGGGCAAACTCATACAAGAGCCTGTTGGGTTATCCGTGATGATGAACCGTAATGAATTTTATTTTACAAGCATGTTCACGTTGATTAGAAATAATTTTGTTCAAGAAGAATTACGAGTTCATTTTGTAATGATGCCGTTTTTGTCTGATAACTCAGTTTGTGCATGTATGTACATATAAAGAACGTGATGATGATAAGTGGGAGTACTTGGTCGCCACACGTCATAACGGCCTGAGCGGCGGGGATGACGTCAGCTGCGTCATCGGCGTCGCGAGGACTGTTGTGACGGGGTGCCTACCAAATAGAGAGAATTTACGGCAAACAGTGTTGGCCCATATGAGACACTAACAAATGTTGTAGATTATAGATGAAAATCTTCTGTTGTAGTTTCTATCTGTTATTAATGTATTGAATTTGTGAATAGCTATATTTGTGAGCCGTGTCGCGGAGAAGGATATGAAATAGAGATTGTTATGTTTCCTGTAATTGGCGGCTGACCAGGTAGCGCAAAGGCGTGGTCTGTTCAATTGCCTCTTACTTGTGATAATGTAGTGAGCACAAATTTGATGAGTATTATGCTCAGTAGTAGTGAGCATTAATTGATTTCTGTAGTGCTCAGTAAGGAAACATGAACTTTGAGTATTATTGTGTCAAGCGCTGGGTGCTGATAATTTGATGCACAGTCAAGTTGAGTTCTGCTGTACGGTTATTTGTCGCATGCACTAATCAGCCTGTATGTCTGGTCGGCGCATGCGCAATAACGGTATATGCATGAACATATTCTTACTTCTCCGGGAGGGGGATCATGATATAGCATGTATGTTTTGTGACTCGTTTCTAGTCCCGTTATCGTAATTTGCAGGCACAACAATGTGTGACCTGCTGCTCCCTGCTTCATAGCAGCAGGTACTGGTACGACGCTAGGCGTTAGGGTCCAGCAAGGGCGGACAGACCGCCGTAATCAGCGCCTACCAGGATAGAAGCAGAATCTTCTAAATCATTGTTCGTTGTAAACAAATGTGATCATGGAAGAGGTCAACTTACCTGCAGGTTATTTGGACGATCACTAAACGTCTGATCAGCAAACGTGATCGCTAATCCTAGGATTATCAACTATGTTGATAGACTAGTTTTACTAGTTCGCGAGAGGAAGTGACACGCGAGTGGGGGATTCACCCTAAGTTATAAACTGGCCAGTCGCGTCTTGTGTTGTTTCTTTTTTTTGTTTTTGTTGTTGTTTTTGTTGTTTGCTTCTGTAGGTATTCACGTCACCCGTTCCGAGCACAGAACAGTGTTTTGCCTTCGGAGCGGACGTCGTGAGTTGGCTACAGAAGCAACAAATTGTGATGTTTTGTGTTAGTGAGTGTTGTATGTAGATACTGTAAATAATTCATGTCATTCATTTAACATCTTTCTTGTGCCTTACCCCACAGCTGCCCGTACACCTGTCAGAGATCACGCTCGGTTGTCTTGTCAGCATGGGGGTTTGCGGGACGCCGTAAACCCACATGTAACACACACCATGGTCTAATTATATATGAAGTTATAGCTAAATCGGATGTAAAATGTAGGAGGAGTCATCCGAAACGAAAAGTTTACAAAAAGTTTCAAAGGGGCATAACTATTGTTATTATTTGATGGACCATAACCTCGAAATAATATGCGCTGCCGCAAATCATGGTCTAACTATGGATGAAGTTTCAGCTTGATCGGATGTAAACTGAAGGAGGAATTATCCAGAAACGAAATGTCTACAATAAATTTCAAAGGGGCATACCTCTATTATTATTTAGTGGACCACGACCTCAAAACATCATGGACTAGCTATGTATGAAGTTTCAGCTTAATCGGATGTAAACTGTAGAAGTTATCAGGAAATGAAAAGTTTACACAAAAATTCAAAGGAGCAGAACTCTATTAATACTTGGTTGTGGGTGCTCGTTTGAACCGCCTCATTGAGGCGGTTCTAACGAGTACCCATAACCTATGTCTTGGGGCAGAAATAAAATAAAGTATACCCCTGTAAACCACAGTTTTCTCTATATGACGTGGGGTTTAGTGTGGTGTTCATTTCACGGCATTGTTGGCGTGATGTTAATGAAATATACACACAGCATGTTATCTAACAACTGTCAAGAAAGTAATGAAATGTATTAACTGTATATAAATGTATAAACGGAAATCAACAACTGGTTTTAGGCTCAAGCTTAGTCCTACATTGAAGGAATACATTGAGAGATTCACTGAAAAAACAGTGTTCAACATTCTTTTGAAGGTAAGGTCTAAAAAAAAAATAGCTGTGTTTCCGCTAACATGCCGAACAAAATTTAGGGCAAACTTCTTATTTTTTGTCTATCTATCTATCTTCTTATACTGAGTCGGTCATATCTGGCCATTACCTCAGTCGGGTGCGTAGCTTTTAGAATTTAGCTTAAAAAAAAATGAGAGACGTCACTGGATGAGTCCTTAAAACTATTTACAATCTGATTAACAGAGGTATACTAAAACGCATACCTCTGAGTCTCAATCTTACACTGTGTGGGCTTTGAACTCCTCTGCAGTCTTAGCATTCACCACAGAAGAGGGAAGACTATTCCACTGGGGAATAGTCCTAGGGAAGAAGGAATTTTTCAGGGCATCATTGTAGGACTGGTACCTGTGATACTGTGAGTTGTTTACTTTTGATGCCCTTGTTCGGGTTGAAACTGTCACAGGGGTCAAGTATTTATCTTTATTAACGGCCACTGTACCTGAATGTATCTTATTGAAGAAGGTTAAAGAGGACTGCTCACGACGGGCCTCTAGGGACGGCCATTCTAGCTCGTTAAGCATGTCACCGACGCTGCTTCTATTGCGCAATCGTCGGCAGGTCCATCGAGCAGCTGTCCTCCGCACCTTCTCCACCTGCTGAATCTGAGTTTTAACATAGGGATGCCAAATGGGTGATGCATATTCTAGCTGAGAGCGAACCAATGTTTTATATGCAACATCCTTTGTCTGGCTAGGTGCAAAAGCCAAGTTTCGTCTAAGAAATCCTAAAGTCCTAGTTGCTTTTGATGTTATTTCTGAAACGTGCTGACCCCAATCAAGGTCATCAGTGATGGTGATACCAAGATATTTGGCGGATTGAACTTGCTCCAAGATTTGCTGGTGTAGTTTATAGTCAAACGTAATTTGTTTGTCAGGAGGGTGTCGTGACATCCTCATTGAATGACATTTGGCCACATTGAACTTCATCTGCCAATCGGCCTCCCACTGTGCTAGTTGATTCAGGTCATCTTGTAGAATAAGACAGTCAGAAGAAGAATATATATTCCTATAAAGGACACAATCATCAGCAAACAAACGGACAGATGAACTGATATTATCAGGGAGATCATTAATGAATACCAAGAAAAGGACCGGTCCAAGGACCGAACCTTGGGGGACACCAGATAAAACAGGGACTGGATCAGACGCTTGGCCATCAAGTACAACTTGTTGTGAGCGCCCTGAGAGCCATTAGCTAATCCACCTATGTGTGGATCCTCTTATCCCATAGTAATCCAATTTATACAATAGCCTCCTGTGAGGTACCTTGTCAAAGGCCTTAGCGAAGTCCATGATAATCAAGTCAGTATGTTTGTGGCCACGGTTTGTGGCCCCATCCAGATTGCTCACAATGTCATGGTAAAACTGAACTAATTGAGTTTCGCAAGACCTTTGACTTCGGAAACCATGTTGACAGTCAGCAAGAATGCTCTCAAAGGCTAGGTGCTTGTTGATGTTAGTAACTATTATATGCTCCAGGGTTTTGCAACAGATGCATGTTAGCGACACTGGTCTATAATTTGCTGCATCCTATTTTTCACCATTTTTTATAGACCGGGGTAACATTAGCTTGTCGCCAGTCATCTGGTACAGTGCCCTGGGCGAGTGATTCATTGAAGATAAAGGCCAGCACAGGTGAAATTTCAGCACCACATTCCTTAAGCACCCTGGCATTCAGGTCATCCGGCCCAGAGGCCTTATGTATTTTGAGCTTACCTAACAGTTTAGCGACCCCGTTTGGGTCAAATGTTTTGTCCCCCATTGAGGGGAACTGACAATTACCTTTAGGTGGTAGCTCACCATCATTTTCACGCGTAAATGCAGATTGAAACTGTTTGTTACATATGTTGGCCTTATCGCTCGAATCTGTTTTAAGAATACCGTTATCCCTTAACAAAGTGATCCCAAAAGCTTCCTTTTTCAGGGACTTTACGAATGACCAAAACTTTTTTACTTTACACACTCACGGAGTGTGGTCAATTTTTTATTTGATGGAAAAAGAGCAAAACAAACAAAAAAAATGAAAAGGGCTTAATTCCAGCCACATTACCAGAAAACATTCAAATAATGAGGTTTAGAGCATCAAGGAAGTATTAGTTTTGCTTTTTTGACAGTTTTATGATATCTTGTCAAAAGTGCTGGAAAACGGTAGGTAAGAAAATCTTTCGATTTTTTTCTGGATGGCCATAAAAATTGTAGGGTCGGCACAAAAAAATCAGGATCGGTCGGAATAGCGGAAACACAGCTATTTTTTTAGGCCTAAGAATAATAAAGGATCTGCCTTTTTTTGCTCGGTTACATTTGTGTAGTGAGGCTTATATTACAGAATTCAAAGCACATGGAGGAGAAAAATAATGAATGTCGAGACCTCGACAAAATCTCAGGCTTGTTTTAGTAGAGTCAAGCCGAACATGAGACTTAAATAAAGTGAAAACGAACCTGAGATTCCGTTGTCAAGTGGATTATTTGCCTCGTTCCTCTGCGCGTGTTTTAACGGCTGAAAAACTGAAAAAGAAAGCCTTCCTCGATCGTATCCACTGATCCTTGTGAAAGTTTCTTTCAAACTGCAAACGAGGAAGAAAATAGGGGGATAATAAGTTATTCAAACAATAGGTATGAATCACCACTTATCGCACGGAGGATTAACTGAGCACTGTGACTGTATGAGTGTGTTTCAGTTTAACGTCCTACCCACAGCTACATACGGAAACGGGACCTCGGTTTAAAGACTCATTCGAAAGTTTGGAGAAGCCCGGGTCCCTAGTTTATCAGGCGAGTAGCATAACCACTACACCACAGAGGCTTCTAACTGAGCACTTTGCTAACATGTCTATGTAATATACACCCATATTAATACTGCTTCATATTCAGAAAAGGTGTTCTGTGTGCATGCGTGCGTGCGTGCGTGTGTGTGTGAGGGGGGGGGGGGGGTGAAAAAGTGCAACCTATGACACAAGCTTCCTTATTTTTGCTCTAAATTATTGATTATTGGCACCCTTTAAAACCACCCTGGTGTGACTATGGGACAATTCTAAAGATCAGTCACATTCTCGATTTTAGCCCCCGTCCATCTGGGCTTGAAGAAATAGACTGGGCTGCGTGATGCTTCCACGCAGAGCTGAAACCGACCACACATGAGTACTGGTAAACTGCTTAGAAGTTCTAAGCCTGCCCAGGAAAAGTGGTGTGAGTCGGACCGCCCATGCATATAAACCCTATTGGTTTCATTGGGTGGCAGGACTTGAGATGTCATTTCATCTCAATGTCGGGTAGAAGTCCCACAAAATTTGAAGCAACGTCGCCAAAATAACCTACACAGTGTTGTCGGGGACGTTGTACCTCAAATCAAACAACTAAAAAAAAACATTCTAGGTTCGGCTGAGAAACTTGTAAAAGTGAAAAAAAGAAAAAAAAAAACAGTGCTTCAGCTGAAGTGCACGACCCGCCGGATGCTTTTAGCTTTATGCGTGTTACTATATATGGGTATGGCGGCCATTTTGGTCATGTGACCTGGACCTAAAACGGCCCCCCCCCCCCCCCAATAAATGCACCTTATCGTAAGGAGCAAAAATATATCTTATACTTTAGTACTGTATTCTGAATCGTTTGCAGGATAAAATGCATTCTCACTTTTCCAATACAAAAGCATATGTGTCAAAGTTTGACCTAGGCACAAAGAAGGTCAAGGTCAACCCAGGGTCACCATTTTAGCACTTTATGATGGGCCTACGTCCCAGATGCTATTTATCAAGTTTCGTGGAAATCTGCCCAGTGGTTCTGAAGAAGACTATTTTTGAAGGGTTTTTATCATATATGGCTTGGCGGCCATTTTGGTCATGTGACCTGGACCCCATGAGCAAATGTTGGTTTCCCCCATCCCATAGAGGCTCCATATGAATTTTGACTTCAATCGGCCCAATGGTTTCCGTGGAGAAGCAGTTCGAAAATTTTCACATTTTTCGCCTCGGCGAGGCTATACTAAATGGAATGTAATATTTCGCAAGTTCATTGGTTAGATCTCATTGATATCTATCAGTATGCCAAAAATTGTTTAAATATTCCAAGCGGTTAAGTCACTATCACCAATTTTCACAAACGGGTTGCGGACGGACAGACAGGCAGACCATATATGGCTTGGCGGCCATTTTGGTCATGTGACCAGGACCCCATGAGCAAATTTTGGTTTCCCCTATCCCATAGAGGCTCAATATGAAATTTGACTTCAATCGGCCCAACGGTTTCCGAGGAGAAGCAGTTCGAAAATTTTCACATTTTTCGCCTCGGCGAGGCTATACTAAATGGAATGTAATATTTTGCAAGTTCATTGGTTAGATCTCATTGATATCTATCAGTATGCCAAAAATTGTTTAAATATTCCAAGCGGTTAAGTCACTATCACCAATTTTCACAAACGGGTTACGGACGGACAGACAGACTGACAGAATGACCGAATGACAGAATGACACGGTGATTTTAGGGCACTCTTAGAAAATCAACCGACTTCAGTCGGTCGCTTTTTCTGCGGGTCGTGCAATCATCTGAATGTTTTTAAACATAACATGCAGTATAAACCAACCAAGGTATGTTTTCTGTATGGTGTTACTTCAAGCTTTAAGGGGAATGGATACACCTTCAGGGAAGGCAACGCCTGCAAAGTATTTTTTGTCTCCAATGTCAATATCATACCCGGAGTGCATGCAATATACACCTGCGGTAATGGTCAAATGTGATCGACGCAGTATTAAGAAGAGAAGAGAGACAACTCTTAAAGGAAAGAATTTGCTCCTCAGGAGCAAATTCTTTCCTTTAAGAGTAGACCTCCTTTTAAGTGGGACAGGGTTTATAGAAAAGCGAACAGGAAGTCCCGAAAATTGTCTCCCTTAGAATAATGGTAGGTAAATCTGTCACGTATTCTCACTCCCATTAAACATCCTTGGTATCATGTAAATTTGGTCGAGAGGGAGTTCGAGCCACCGAGACTTCTTAACCCTTTTTGTACCAAATAGAATCTTCCTCCTTATATATATGGCAGGAGCCTATTTCGAAATTTAGGGGTGGCAGGTTGTGTTTTCATCAACATATATTTGGAAAATGAAACAGTGGAGGCCCTGATCAGACGCCTAGGTATGCGGCATCTGATCTGGGCCTGCACTGTTTGCCAAGGTACCCGTTTTGGGGTTTCTGGTACAAAATGGGTTAATAGTCCCAGGTCGTAAAGCATAACTTAGGTATATCTTTTCGATGTTCTACAATATGGGCTTGGATAAATAGAGCTTCAACGCCTAGCTAAAACAGACTACACATGAGTACTGGTAAACCGCTTAGAAGGACTAAGCCCGTCTAATGCATATAAGACTTTTGGTTTCATTGGGCGGCAGGGCTTTAGATGTCAATTAATCTTTATGTCGGTTAAAAGTCCCACCCAATGGGAAGCAACCTCTCAAAGTGACCGAAATGGTGTTGACGGGGACGTAAAACCTCAATTAAAGGGGCGCTCTGTTCGAGGTCCTCACTGAACAGCCTAACCGTGATTTTTAAACAGCAGAAAATAGAGCAACAGACAATTGTTTGTAGGAACCCTTTTTGTACCAAATGGAATCTTCCTTCTTATAAATGGCATGAGCCCATTTCGAAATTTAGGAGTGTCAGGTTGAATTTCCTTCAAACACTGTTTGGAAATTGGCAATTTTTTTTAACAAACAGTGTAGGCCTTGATCAGACGCCGCGATCTGCGGCGTCTGATCTTGGCCTACACTGTTTGCCAGGGTACCCGTTTTGGGGTTTCCGGTGCGAAATGGGTTAAGAGTGGTTTACAATGGTTATAAATACACGGACTTGTAAAATTGCTAAGAAAGTGAGCATCCGTGTCGTCTGACTAGATCAATCATAATTTCTGCTTAGAAACATAGAGATTGTGGGTAATCGTTAGAACCGCCCTTGTGGGTACTAATTAGAACCGCCTCAGCCTGGCGGTTCTAACTACTTACAATCTATATTTGAGCAGAAATATGAAAAATATCTAATCTGTAACATATTTGCATAGGCGTGTTTTAGTCGTTTTTTTTTTTTTGTTTTTGTTTGTTTGTTTGTTTGTTTGATTTGATGTTTAACGACCCCCTCAGCACTGTATAGGTCATTTTGGAGACGTTGCTTCCAATTTTATGGGATTTTTACACGACAGTGAGATGAAATGACATCACAAACCCTGTCGCCCAATGAAACCAATAGGGTTTATACACATGGGCGGTCCGACTCGCACCGCTTGCCTGGGCAGGCTTAGATTTACCAGTGCTACTGTGCGGTCGGATTCAGCTCTGCGTGGACGCATCATGCAGCCCATTTATTTCTTCAAGTCCCGATGGGCGGGGCCCGATGTTTAAGTCATATAATGAATAGGGAATTTACAAGGAGTTTTTATCGCGTGATGCGGAAGTTTAATCGTATCTTTCTTTGAGTGTTTGACTTTTTCCTTTTATTTCGACAGTTTATCAAACCCATATGTACGGAAGCCAATAGGGTCATCGTTCGAATAAAATGGATTTGTTTTTGTTTGATTTGTGGTTTAACGTCCCCGTCAACACTGTAAACGTCATTTTGGAGACGTTTAGACTTTTACCCGACATTGAGATGAAACGACA
The DNA here is from genome assembly GCA_963580285.1 of Lucinisca nassula. NCBI lineage: Eukaryota > Metazoa > Mollusca > Bivalvia > Lucinida > Lucinidae > Lucinisca > Lucinisca nassula. The sequence goes on along the minus strand of OY757014.1, from coordinate 14,603,175 downwards.
TCCCCAAGCCCTGTCGCCCAATTAAACCAATAGGGTTTATAAGCATGGGCGGTCCGAATCGCACCGCTTTGCCCGGGATCCTCTAAGCGGTTTACCAGTACTCGTGTGCGGGTCGGTTTCAGCATCAAGCAGCCCATCTATTTCTTCAGGCCCCGATGGTCGGGGACCGGCGAATGATATGGAAACATTTTATCGAGGCGGTTCTAACGAGTACCCGCAATCAGTTGGTAGAGTGTCCGCTCCGGGGAACGGGAGGTCTCGGGTTCGATCCCGGGCCGCGACATACCAAAGTCGATAAAAATGGTACTAGCTGCTCCTCGCTTGGCACTCAGATTTACGGGGTAGAGCTAGGACTGGTCGATCCAGTGTCAGGATAATGTGACTGGGTGTGGTATCATGTACTGTGTCTGGGACATGATACTTCAGTGAGGCAGCACTATAAACGTGAGCATTGAGCTCCCTGTCGCAACCAGACACCGTCGTGATATGACTGAAAAATTGTTGAAAGCGACGTTAAACCCGAATTCACACACACACACACATATCACAATTTTTCGTGTGAAATTTTCATTTCTTTCGCCGGTAAAATTTTCAATATATTTGAATAGGCGTGTTTTGTAATGGGAATGGAACCCTGAATCCCCGTTACCCGTTACAACCATGGTAGGCAAAGCACGTTTCATGGACAGTTGATACATAGCAAGAGAACCATAGACCACTATGCTCACTAGAGCTCAGGTGGGCTCCATGTATTTTAACATGATATGATTTTAATCTACCGATTATAACGTCTCCACCAAAATGAGCACCCATGTCTCTGTATCTGAAATATTAGGCATTTTATCAAGTGCATGGATGCGCCATGTACCTTACGGAGCCCCGGTTGGTATCACTGAATGCGCCATATCATTAGGGGTGGGGATCTGTGGTTTAGGGGTGGGGATCTGTACGGTTCCTGAGATATAAGACCTTTTCGGCAGTGGAGCGGTTGGGGCATGGCCCCGCCGAAAACAGGAATGCCCAAGATTGTTGTCACTGAATCTGTCTTATCATAAGGACCAAGGATACATATGGTTTAGGGGTGCGGATCTGAACGGCTTCTATGATATATGGCATTTTATGAAGTGGAGGGGCGGGGCATGACCCCAGCACATTGCCACAGCACAAAGAGACCCAGGGTCGGTGTGACTGAATGTGTCTCATCATAAGGAACAAGAAAATATATGGTTTACGGGTGATGATCTTAACGGTTTCTGAGATATTTGGCTTTTTATGAAGTGGAGGGTGGGACATGACCCGGGGCACCCTGTGGGCCCAATGTTTGTTTGTTTGCTTGTTTTGGAGTTTAACGGCCCAGTCAACACTATCTAGGTCATTTTTGAGCCGGTCAGTTTACCTATCCACACTTTTCCTGAGCAGGCTTATACGTAAGCGGTTAACTTAGCACACTCTTTCACCAGAAACTGACAACTGCCCTTCGTCAGCGGAAGGGAGGGAATGACCGTAGAAAAGATTTCATGATCAATCTCCACGATAGAATGTTGCTAACCCCGGCAGGTATCAAACCGACATCCTCCTGATCACCAGTCAGACGCACATCCGACTGAACTACCGAGGCCGGCTGGGGGTTGGTAGGGGGGGGGGGAGGCAATGTCGATGTCACTGAATGCGTCTTATGATATGGAAAATGACTTTATATGGATTAGGGATGGGGCTCTGAACACTTTCTTAGATATTTGGGCTTTGTGAAGTGGAGGGGTGGGGCATATCCCGACGCACCCCGGGAGACCCCTAGGTTGGTATCACTGTGTCTTATCGCAAGGATCAAGACTATATATGGTTTAGGGGTGGGGATATGAACGGTTTCTGAGATATTAGACCTTATGCGAAGTGGAGGGGGTGGGGCATGACCCCAGCACACCTAGGGAACCCCCAGGTTGGTGTCTCTGATATGTGTCTTATCACAAGGAACAAGAATATATATGGTTTGTGGTGGGGATCTGAATGGTTTCTAAGATATACTCTGAGTATGGCCTTTTATGAAATGGAGGGGGTGTGGCATGGCCCCGGCACAGACTAAGGGAACCCCCCAGGTTGGCACAAAAGCATATGGCTGAAAGAAGTTTACTCAAGGAACATTTCTACACCAATTTTGTCAAAATACCTGCAAAGGCTTGCAGTAAATACCATTTTTCTATTTTCCCCCATCATAAGTTTATGTAAACTCAATGTTGCCATAGCAACCAAACTAATGAGCTGATTTTCATTAAAACAAACTCAATACCCCGGCCCAAGGATGCCACAGGTGAAGTTTGGGCCCAACTGGCCCCAGTGGCTTCAGAAGAGATGTCGTTTGAAAGTGTTGACTCTTAGACGACAGACGACATACGAGGACGGACAACTGCCTATAAGCAACCCCACTCCCCCGGAGCTTTCGGCTCTGGTGAGCTAACAACTTTGAAATGGCTATTGCCAGTCGACTGGCAATGGCCAATTTAACGTCCTGGCAATAGCCATTTTTATGTTTTTGCCTATTGTCAATCGACTTGCAATACCCACTCCGTCAGTGGATACAGAATATGATGTTTTAATCTGCGGATTTCCGGCATATTCGCGTCTCAGTTTTTGACTAAGCATATACATGTTTCCGGGCTAAGATATTGTCCGCTTTAATTTTTTTAAGTGTCTGAGCCGAGAAATGTACCTTGCCGGCTTCCGTACATATGACTAACTTTTAATCTTGACATTTTATAACGCAATCCTTTTCAGACAAGCCGTGTCGATCTAACTAGAAATGTGTCAATACGACACAGATGCCCTCGCCCAAGGACCCAACTCACCCCCCCCCCCCCCTCCCACAAAAAAAAAAAAAATGCTGCAACAACAGCTGTCATCAGACAGCATAACTCACCTTTAACAGCGTCCTTAAGGTCAATTAATCTGTTAAAATAATAACTATAATCAAACCAAATATGAACTCAACCAGGGGCAGGCGTATGGCTTAATTAACCTTTGGACCTTTAATTATCATCATACCAACTATGAAGCAAATCCATGTGCAAATTGGAAATATCAGCTCTTAATATACTTTAAATTAAAAAAAATTGTCTGTGACCTTCACCTTGAGGTGATGTGATGGGATGGGTATAATTGAATATTTCTTTGGATTTGTATCTATCATCGTACCAAATATAAACACGTCGTATGGTTTGGCAAATATGAACTCTTAAAGTAACATTAAAAATTTCTAAGTCTGTGGCCTTGACCTTAAAGTCTCAGACATGGATGGGGATATTGCCAAATAAACCTTTGGACCTGTATATATCATTATAGCAAATTTAAACTTAATCCATCATATGGTTTGGATCTTATGAGCTCTTTAAAACGTTTAAACTAAAATTTCTCTAAGTCTGTGACCTTGACCTTGAGGTCATGAGCATGGGCGTGGGGTATAGCTGAATAAAACTGTGGACCTATATCTATCATCATGCCAAATCAGTCGTAACAGGTCATGTTCAATCTGGTACAAATACCTTAACATGAGTCAATTTCATTAAAATTTCTTTCGCCTTGTGGCCATGGATATTGGCATGGGTGGCGGTACTGCTAAATAAAACTTTTGGCATATATCTATCACCATACCAAACATGAACCAAATCAAACACATGGTTTGGAAAATATGAGTTCAGGTTCTACCTGGCACAAATGCCTTAACCTGAGTCTAACAGGATTACGAACGTACGTATGTACAGAAGAACGTACATTCGTACGCACGTACAGAAAACCGAAAAACTATATGTCCGCGGCATCATCCGTTGCGGGGCATAAAAAGGGCTGTATTGTAAACTTTTATCAAGCTAAGGAGGCACAAAATAGCTAAAATAGTTTCAAGTACTCGTTAGAACCGCCCATAAGACTAAATTTCTGGTCCAACCAATGAGCTTTAACCTAAGCAAAGGGGTATAGAGGCCATTTGGTGCTGAATGAAATCTTCCGCATGAGCTGATTTTGAAGTTCAGGGATCTCAGGTTATTTATAGAAAATGGCTGAAAATGTTACCCTGATCAGACGCCGTGTTCTGCCAATGTTTCCGTACGCGAAACACAGGACAGCTCTCCATTGCTCTGTGCAGCGGACACACATGAACAGTGGCAGCTGTGTGGGTATTCTCTTGGTTAATTCAGCACACGAAAAATTGCCGGGTCTTTATGCAACGCACGTTTGTGGGTAGACGACACCTGACTTAATTTTTGTGGGTAGACGACACCTGACTTACTTTTTGTGGGTTTGAACTGAGAAGTGGAAGCCAGAAAATACATTTTATAAATGTATTTAGATGAATGATAAAATGAACACAGACAAAGACAACCTGGCAAATGCGCAGATGCATGAGGTGCATGGGGTAAGATAACACGGGTGAATAAATTTCTCCACACTGGATATATACTATATATACAACTGCAACTGCCAACCTGTGTTACACAACACGCCTATCATACTCACACATAAATACAATCTCTCACACATGCATGGCATTCACAGTTAAACTAATGCACACATGCATGCAACTCACATACATACATGCACATGCATTTGCATGCACTATTCATGCATGCATGCAAACACTCATTCATAAATACACGCACTCACGCATGCATGCATGCATCCGCAACTATTATTGACATTTATGCCGTTGGCGCAAAGGATTAAGCCTTTTACTGTGCGCTGACCTTCTCGGCTTACCTGTACAGAATGTCTTGTTAGAAATAGCAGGCGCTTTAATGGAAACTATTTTTTTAACAAATATAACTTATTTATTTTTCAACTTGACAAACAAGTTCCGATTTAATCTAATTGTCCGTTTAAATACCTTCAAAAGGATATCAAATAAGTGGAACTTTTATTTAATTAGCTGCCGGCATTTTTATTTTCAAATTAACAACCCTTAATCCTTATATGAATCATACAAAATTGTGGTAAAACAACGACAGTACCCCATTTTAACGGCTAAAACCTACATTTTCTGTTAATATTGCAAACAAACGCCCGCATCAGACGCAATGTATTTACAACATTGTGCATTTTGATAGCAATTATAATATTTCAAAATAATATTTGACAACGGCATTTTGCGATTAAATTTGGAGCTTATTCAGAAAAAGCTTTATCGTCTACACACGCGTGTAATCCCAAAGCGTGTCGCCCCGCGCCTGCCCGGGGGTAGAAATATGGCGGCTGCCTTCGGGAGTGTGGCAGAGTGGTAAGACCCCACCGAAAACAGTCCCATTGCCGAGACCACCCGGTGCCTCGAAATAGGTGGCTGCCTTCAGGTTCTGTGGCAGTTGGGTAAAAGCCTCCAACATACAGAACAATCGTCCGTTCGACCGGTATTATTTTGTAATTCAATTTATTCAAATGCATCTTAACATTTTTTTTTTTCAATTCACTACGCGAGATCTATCCTTTTAAACCTTTCCTATCTCATGTTACTACCACGCTGCATTTGTACGTGTATCATCATTGCTGGTGGGTCGCGCACCACAAAGAAGAAACCTCATCTGTATATGTTTGTACTGTGTATGTGTCACTTTTTCATGCTCCATCACTCTGCACATCAATGAAAGATGCATTTTAAATACGTTATTAGATAAGTAACTTGTCGTTTCATGTTACCTCAAATTTATTTCATGTTATTCCAAAGTTAACAGAATCAGATACTTATCACTAAATTCTGAAGTGTACGTTATCATCTAACACAGCTTATTTCTTCATCAGTCTATAAAATCATTTGTACTCTCTGAAATTTATCACCTCAATAATTTCTTACCATAATCGTGGATCTCATATTTAGCAAAGGATCTCCTGTTTTCAGAGCCAAGCTTTTATTTAAGCAAACGTTTTCGGCCTCCCTTGTCTGTAGGGAATAAAATATACAGGTCACTTTCCTTCTGTAGTGAATGGGGATGAAATTCCTTGTTGAAACAGGAGCCACTTGTTTGCCGTGAGTGGCGTCTCGTATGCTGGAAGAAGGGATCCTGATGATTGAGAAAAGCCCAGGGATCTCCAGCTTTTCAACACATCATTTTGGCCCATATTTCAGATAGAAGAGGGGTTTGGGCTAGATCCGGCCTGAATCAATCGGCTCAGTCGTGCCAAGCTCTAGAATCGCACAGCTTGTCCTTATCTTCCTTCTTTCTGTCTTACGTATCTTTATGGTACAAACCGGGTGTAATTTTTTCTTATTCCTCTATCTTTGAGTGTTATTTGATGGGCGGCGGCTGATGGATCAATCGGTGGGCTTGTACTGGGGAAATTCAGCAGAAACTTCTGTGAGGGAGAGAATATGGGTGGGGATGGGTCCCAACTGTTCCTCATTTTTTCATTGAAATCTGGGTGCATAGTTGGGAATCATAAAGCAGAAGTGGAGCGGAAGGACTCTGGTCCTGTCATCGAGTATAATAGCCATGTAGCCTTGGCGTTGGAAATAGGAGATCCATTTCCATTAAACGTCCCCTTGTAGGGCTCCAAGGAGGGTGGGGCGCATAGCTATCGAAACATAAATTTCAACCATGGGATCCAACAATAGAAAAAGAGCTTTCTTAGATTTATCTGATGACGACCCGGAACCGACAACATTCACTTTTAAAACAAATGAAAATTTTGCAAGATTTTTAGTGGTTTCGAGCAACGAAGAAAAGGCCGTAACTACACTCTCACCTTTTGTCATTGAAAAACAAATTGAAGCTTTAATTGGAACACCAAAAAATGTTAAAAAATTGAAAAACGGAACTCTCCTTATTGAAACTAATCGAAAATCCCAAACAGAAAACCTCCTCAAAATTAACAAATTTTTCAACCTTAACGTCTCTGTCACGGAGCACAAAACATTAAACTCATGTAAAGGAATACTCCGTGACAGAATGCTTAAACAAGAATCTGAAGCCAGCATTGTCGACTATTTGAAAGAGCAAGGAGTTACGGCCTGCAAACGATTTAAAATTAAAAAAGACGGGAATCTAATAGACACCAACACTCTACTGCTAACTTTCAACACAACTACGTTGCCGAAATCTCTAAAAATCTTCTACAGAATAATACCGGTCGAAATCTACGTGCCCAATCCTCTGCGATGTTTTAATTGTCAGAGGTTTGGGCATCATGAAAATGATTGTACTGTCCCTGATGGATCTGTGTGTGAGAAGTGTGGTGGTACTGATCACCACACTGTCAACTGCAAGAATTCTCCAAAGTGTGTGAACTGCGGAAAAAATCATCTATCCAAATCAAACGTCTGTGAAGTTTGGAAAACGGAAAAAGAAATTATGAAAATCAAAGTCACTCAAAACGTCACATATTTGGAAGCTAAGAAAATTCATCAAAATAAACCAGAAACCACATTCGCCAAAGTTGTTCAATCACTTACCAGCAAACCTGAAACCAAAGAAACATCAACACAATTCAACGAAAAAGATTTTGAAATTAAACCCCATTCTAAAGTTATTACCTCTTCTGTAAAACCCAAAACCACATCGTCACAACCTACATCTTCACAACCTACTACATCGTCACAACCTACTACATCTACTCATCATTCAAGAACAGAATCTAGACAAACTTCACAGACCAGTTCACAACCCAAACATTCTAGCAGATCTCACTCCCGATCCACGTCGGGGACAGCAGATCAAAAAGAAAAAAACGGCAAAGAAAAACATAAAGGATCAAACCCAAACAGTAAAGGGGCGTCTGCTGATCCAGTAAAACTGGCTAATCAGTACGGCGCCCTTGAGGACATGGAGTTGGACCATGATCCCTCCACGTTCTTAAAGCCTAATAATAAAAGATAAAGGATTAAATTCCTTGTTTTAATCTTCTCTCCATTCAACCATGGATAAGAAGTCAATAATTCAATGGAATTGTCGAGGACTGAAAGCCAATTTTAACGAACTTTTAATTTTAACTACACTTTTTTCTCCTAATGTCATTTGTCTCCAAGAAACTTTTTTGAAAACTACAGATAATATTAATTTCAAAGGTTACAGTATGTACAATCATATCACAACGGATAATCAGAAGGCATCAGGAGGTACATCAATCCTGGTAAAATCTGACGTTCCCCATAGGAAAATAGATGTAAACACTAATTTACAAGCTGTTGCTGTAAACGTCACTTTATCCAAATCCATAACGATTTGTTCTGTCTACCTTCCACCACACTATAATTTTTCTAAACAAGAATTAGAAAATTTAACAATTCAATTACCTAGTCCTTATATATTATTAGGAGATTTTAATAGTCACAGCAAATTATGGGGTTGCTCGGATACAAATGACAAAGGAGAAATCATAGAAAATTTTATTGCTGAAAATGATTTATGTTTATTTAACGATAAACAACCAACATATCTTCATTCTCCCACAAGAAATTGTTTTGCTTTAGATCTTTCAATTTGCTCTCCAAATATTTATCTAGATTTTGATTGGTCTGTTGTGGACGATCTCCATGGGAGCGATCATTTTCCGATAGTAATTGAAGAAATTGCATCGACCCATGAGGATCGTCACCCAAGATGGAATTTGAGTAAAGCAAATTGGGAAAATTTTAATCAATTATGTAATGAAAAACTCGACCCTGAACTTTTTAAAACTGCAAATGATATACAAGATTTTACTGATCAATTGATTGATATTGCTGAAAAATGTATTCCTAAATCCTCGACTTTTTCAAAAAGAAACAAACCTTGGTTTAATGACGAAGTTAAAACTTCAATCAATAAAAGAAAATCTGCATTACGAAAATTCAATAAACAACCAACAAACGAAAATCTTATCCATGCAAAACACATGCGAGCTAAAGCTCGCAAAACAATAAAATCGGCCAAAAAAGCATCTTGGCAGCAATACGTCTCCAAACTGAATACCAGAACACCAACTAAGAAAATATGGGACATGATTAGAAAAATTAGTGGCAAAAACAAATCAAATAAACATGTCCATATCAAATCGAACGGAAATATATGTTCAACGACTAAAGACATTTCCAATGCCTTGGGGGAAACTTTTCAGAAAAACTCCTCTAGCTTAAATTATTCAAAAAATTTCCAAAATATTAAACAAGAACAAGAGAAAAAGAATTTAAATTTTTTATCATTAAATCACGAAAAATATAATTTACCTTTCACTACTAAAGAATTATTAGATGCTCTCCATAAATCTCATGATACTGCTGTTGGTCCTGATGACATACACTATCAAATTTTAAAACATTTACCCAACAAGGCATTGGAAACATTATTAAACATTTTGAATGATATTTGGATCACTGGAAAGTTCTCCGAAAACTGGAGAAAAGCTACCATTATTCCTATTCCGAAACCTAATAAAGATCATACTGAAGCCACTAATTACAGACCTATTGCTTTGACAAGTTGCTTATGTAAAACAATGGAGAGAATGATTAATGATAGGCTGGTTTGGTTCTTAGAATCAAACCAGCTTATCACTAAATTTCAAGCTGGTTTTAGAAAAAACAGCTCTACTAACGATCATTTGATTCGCTTAGAATCATTTATACGTGATGCCTTTATTAAAAAAGAACATGTCGTAGCTGTATTCTTTGACCTAGAAAAGGCCTACGATACCACTTGGAAGTATGGCATCATGAAAGATTTACACACATTGGGCCTTAAAGGCCGATTACCACTTTTTGTTCAAAATTTCTTATCCGATCGAACATTTAATGTTCGCTTAGGAAATACACTATCGGACACAGTTGATCAAGAACAAGGTGTACCACAAGGTAGTATTTTATCACCAACCTTGTTCAGCATAAAAATTAATAATATAGTTAAATGTGTAAAAGACCCAGATTGTTCGCTTTTTGTTGACGATTTTGGAATTTTTTATCGTTCCAAAAATATGGAAACCATTGAATTTAAACTGCAAAGGTGTTTAAATAATATAGAAACTTGGGCAACAGAAAATGGTTTTAAATTTTTTAAAACAAAAACTCAGTGTGTTCATTTCTGCCAAATACGAAAGTTACATTTAGATCCTGTACTGACTATATACGGCAGTCCAATTCCAGTCGTCACTGAGGCGAAGTTTTTGGGTCTTTTATTCGATAACAAATTGTCTTTTATTCCTCATATCAAAGCTTTGAAAGCTAAATGTTTAAAAGCTCTTGATATTTTAAAAGTCCTGTCCAGTTCCGACTGGGGAGGAGATCGCACTGTTCTTTTAAATCTGTATAGATCGTTAATTCGTTCCAAATTGGACTATGGTTCCATAGTCTATGGTTCTGCTAGGAAATCTTATTTAAAATCTTTGGATACTATACATCATCAAGGTTTACGTTTAGCACTAGGCGCCTTTCGCACTTCACCCGTTGATAGTCTCTATGCTGAATCTAATGAACCATCACTTTATATTAGAAGAGAGAAATTGTCTCTTCAATATGCTACTAAATTAGCTGCAAATCCACGCAATTCAGCATATGAATGTGTTTTTAACCCCAAGTATGAACGATTTTATAACAACAAACCATCGGCGATTAAACCTCTTGGCCTAAGAATTCAATCATTACTCGAAGAGGCAAATATTAATATTAAAAATATTCAATCTTTTTCATTATCATCCAAAGAGCCATGGACGTTAAACCCTCCAAAGATTATTTTAACCTTACATAAAAATAAGAAATCCGAAGTAGAATCGCATATTTTTAAGAACGATTTTTTAGAAATCAAATCTAATTTTAAACGTCACATTTCCATTTACACTGACGGTTCGAAACAAGATGAGAAAGTTGCTTGTTCTGTCATTAGTCCGAATTTTACTGACAGCATTAGATTACCGGATAATAGCTCTATTTTTACCGCTGAAGCGAAAGCAATTGATATAGCACTATATCATATACGAGATCAATCTGAAAAACAATTTGTCATTTATTCCGATTCCCTTTCTGTTTTAAAAGCTCTGAAAGACCAACAGCACAGGAACCCCTTGATTCAACAAATTTTACGAAAATATCACTACCTTTCTGTCTGCAAGGAGATTATATTCTGCTGGCTTCCAAGTCATGTTAATATTCGTGGAAATGAATTGGCTGACTTGGAAGCCAAGTCGGCATTATCTTTAACAGTTACAAACTTAAAAATTCCTTTCTCCGATTTCAAATCAAACATCAATAAATATATAAAGAAAAAATGTCAATCTATTTGGGACAATGAAACTAATAATAAATTAAATAGAATTCAACCAAATTTTTACAGTAAATGCTCATTTTTGAACTACAGCCGAAAAGACCAGACAAAAATTACGAGATGCCGTATTGGACACACAAGACTCACTCATTCCTACATTTTAAAAAACGAACAAGCACCTTTCTGCATATCCTGTAACGAACCGTTCACAGTTAAACACTTCCTCATCTCATGTATTGAATTTAACCATGTACGTTCTAAATATTTTAATATTACTACGATGAAAGATCTTTTTAATAATGTACCTTTTTACCAATTAATCAATTTTCTTAAAGAAATCGGTCTTTTTAACAAATTGTAATTATTAAAATTTTAATTGTTTAATCTTGCACAATTTTATATATAATATTTGACTGTTTTAGACGCTATATGCCCGGTTAGGGTTGAGCGTCTTTAAATAAATCATCCATCCATCCATCCCAAAGCGTGTCATTCTCCGTCGACCGTGAAATGAACACATCTTCGCCTGGGCATCTCCTTGGAATGTAAATCAATCTAAAATGCGGTGTCTGATCTGCATCTTATTTATTTATTTATTTATTTATCAATCTAAAATGCGGTGTCTGATCTGCGGTTTATTTATTTATTTAATTATTTATTTATTTATTAATTAATTTATTTATTTTTCATGACCCGATTATTTGTGGGTGCTCGTTAGAACCGCCTCGATCGATAGAACCGCCTCATCGAGTACCGAGTACCCACAACCTATGTTTTGGAACAAAAATAAGAAAAATAATGTATACCCCCGTAAACCCCAGTTTTCTCTATATGAAGTGGGGTATAGGGGGTCTTCATTTCACGGACTTGTTCACTTGATGATTAACAAATTATCAAGAATTGACTGAGCCGCACGGATGTGTTATCGTAATTTATTTATTTATTTGTTTATATTTTTTGCTCAATGCGTAGATTGTTGGTTATTTTTAGAACCAGCCCATTCCGATTTATTTATTTTTATATTTATGTATGTATTTCAACTGTTAAATGATTTATTAAGATCAGGGTGTACACCTTTTCTGGTGTTCCTTCCATCATACCGGGGAAAAGAATTTGCATGTAAACCCAACATTATATATTGAACAGTCGGATAATCAGGGATCAGCATGATTTTAACATAACACAAAAACATAGGTCGAAAGTACTTGCTTCTTATTCTTTATATTATTTTAGTCACTGTTGTTTTTTCATCACGGCAACAGGCCGTGTAATGAACACCCCCTTAAGCCATGCTTTATATAGAGAAAACTGGGGTTTACTGTGGTATTTGTTTTTTTTTTTATTATTATTTCTTCTCCAAGACATAGGTTGTGGGTACTCGTTAGAGCCACTTCAATGAGGCGGTTCTAACGAGAATACAAAACCGGTTTTGGGTATCGATAAGTTTTCATTAATAAATTAACTGTTTTGAGATATCAAGAATACCCTACTATGCCGCACGGATGTGTTATCGTAATTTATTTATTTACGATTTATTTATTTAAAATTTATTTATTGCTCAATGCGTTGATTGATGGTACTATTTAGAACCAGCTCATTCTGTTTTTTTTTTTTTTTTTTTTAATTTATTTATGCATCACGTGAAAATGTCCGTGAAATGAAGACCCCCTTAAATCCCAGTTCATATAGAGAAAAAAGGGATTTACGGGGGTATTCATTATTTTTCTTATTTCTGCTCCAAGACATAGGTTGTGGGTACTCGTTACGACCGCCTCAATGAGGCGGTTCTAACGAGCACACACAACCTATGTTTTGAGCATGATTTTGCCTTAATAAACACAAAAACATCTATTATGTAGAAAGATTTCAATTTGGGGCTTCTGTGCCCATAATCAACGTTTTATTACACTCAGGGGAAAATATCACGGGTATTTAAGCAGAAGACAATTATCGCTTTTATGACACGTGGATTGTGTATTGCGTTCCGGCTACCGACCGTCAGGAAGCCCGAAGATTAATGGACACGCGTGCATGTATAATGGATTACCTTATTTCGGAAAGATTGTGTCATGGGTACTACTGTGCATTCTATATTCATATGAAGTATTGGTGCTATTTAGATGATGAGTACCAATTGTTGTTGTTATTATTATTATTATTATATCTTTGTTTGTTTGTTTGATTTGAGGTTTAACGTCCCCGTCAACACTGTAAAGGTCATTTTGGAGACGTTGCTTCCAATATTGTGGGACTTTTACCCGACACTGAGATGAAATGACATCTCAAGCCCAGCCACCCAATGAAACCAATAGGGTTTATAAGCAAAGATGGGCCGACTCGCACCGCATTGCCTGGGCAGGCTTAGATCCTCTCAGCTGTTTACCAGCACTCGTGTGCGGGTCGGTTTCAGCTCTGCGTGGAAGCATCATGCAGCCCATCTATTTCTTCAAGCCCCGATGGGCGGGGGCTAATTATTATATCTTGAATCGAATTTACATGTAAACTGGGTCTTTGTTTTGGAGTTTAGAGGCCCAGTCAACACTATTTTAGGTCATTTATGAGCCGGTCAGTTTACCTATCCACACTTTTCTAGGGCAGGCTTATACGTAAGCGGTTGATTAGTACAGTGCGCGTCTGACAACTGCCCTTCTTGAATCAGCGTGAGGGAGAGATTGACCGTCAAAGATTTCATGATCAATATCCACGCAAAAAAAGTTGCCGACCCCGGCAGATATCGAACCCGCGTCCTCCTGATCACCAGTCAGACGCGCATCCGACTGAGCCACCGAGGCCGGCTGTATACTGGGTGCGAGTAACGATGATACATTCGTTTGATGTCTTTCATATTTCCATGTATAGGTTGTGGGTTATTGCTAGAACCGCCCCATCGAGGCGGTTCTAAAGAGTACCCACAACCTGTGTCTTGAAGAGAAAAAAGGTTAAGGTGATTGCTGGAACCGCTGCGTTGACAATTTATGTCTCTGAGCGGTAGTTGGCAATCGCTAGAATCGCCTCGTGGAGGCGAGTCTAACAAGCACCCACAATTTTGTTCAACTTATATTGATTAGTCACAGTTAATTTCAAACAGTCTAAGTAAGCATTACCTCACATGGATATGTTGCAATATTGAATGATCATTGTGACCATTATGATAACACATCCGTGTGAAATAATGCATTCTTTAGGTTGCAGAAAACGGTTATTAAAAATTGTATCATAGTTTATTACTACTTTAAATATAGGTTGTGGATCTTGTTAGAACCGCCTCGCTTCTAACCGCGGTACCCACAACATATGTTTGGGACAAAAGTAATAGAAAAATATATATGTATGTTCCAGCAAACCACAGTTTTCTCTATATAAAGTTTGGCTTTAGAAGGGGTGTTCATCAGTGACATGGACTTGTTAACATTATAATGAAAGTCAATCAGGTGCATTTTGGACGGGAAAGCCCAAACATGGACACTTATGCTGGAAAAAAGTGCATGCTCAGATCAGACGTCGAGCTTAGATCAGGGCCTTTGCTGTCAACCCATTACGGCCTCCGCCCAACGGGGCTTCATCACGTGAACGAGTCCGTGAAATGAACACCCCATTAAACATCAATTTATATATAGAAAACTGGGGTTTACGGGGATATACATTACGTCTCTTATTTCTGCTCCTAGACATAAGTTGTGGGTACTCATTAGAACCGCATCATTGCGGCGATTCTAACTAGCACACACGACCTATGTTTTGAGTATAGATAAGAAAAATATCACAAATTTTCATCAAAAAGATGACCTTTTTTGAGGTATGAAAAAATGCACTATATCACACGGGTGTGTTATCGTGATGTGAAGAAAAAGATTGGGCTGCACGATGCTTCCACGCAGAGCTGAAACTGACTGCACAGCACATGAGTACTAGTAAACTGCATGGGGGCTCTAAGGCTGCCCATGAAAAGTGGAGCGAGTTTGACCGTCCATGCAGATAAACCCTACTGGTTTCATTGGGTGGCAGGGCTTGAGATGTCATCTCATTGTCGGGTAAAAGTCCCTCAAAATTGGAAGCAACGTCCGCAAAATGATCTATACAGTGTTGACGGGGACGTTAAGCATCCAATCAAACAAAACTGTCAACCCATTAAGAAAACATATCCTTGTGACAATGTTTTCTTTCTTATCTTCGAAATGTTAATTTATATCTAAAAAAAATACAATGTCTTGGTGCGGATAACACAAACATTGTAACCCCTCTAAAGCTCTCTTTTCTTCTGTATATAATGTAAAGTGGGGTTTACAGGGGTTTTCATAACATGGACTTATGAACATGTTGCTTTTCTGAACAATGCAATTTTAAATAATGCAATCCGACATCCATTAACTATAAAGGTTTTTTTTTTTTCAAAACAAAAAAATAATGTGGAATATCACATTCCAGAAAAAAATGGATTTATGAGAACCGATAATATTTTAAGTACAAAAAGGCTCAATTTTAACCGTTTGACAAAAAGAGAATTTTTCTCGCTTAAAGTACCGAAACACGCAGTTCTAAATTAACTAGACGTATCTATCGTTCAATATTCCCCGGGGTCATTTTCACACAGAGCCGGATTAAAACACAATATTGATTACACGATAGGTACACGATAGGTATCTATCGTAGGCCTCAGTCAAAGGGAGACAACCCAATATTGACTTTCTGTGCCACTGTCACGGTTGAAAGTCATCGGGCTAATGTCAGATATAGTTGGCCATGCAAGCTCACATGCATGCACACATGCACTCATGCATGCATGCACACACATGCCTGGAAACCCATAACTCCGTTCACCTAAGGTTGAGCAATCCTGCTTTCAATTTTTTGTTGCAAGAATAATTTTCTGCAGGTATTTTTTAAACATTTGACTAAATGCCTATGAGAATCTCAAGATTTAAGAAAATAAACGTCGCTTCTGTTTATTCTACAGCCGTCTAGAAATGCAGGGCGTGTTTGGGGCATGTTCTCATAACTCCATTCACCCAAATTTATTTGATTATCATAAGTAAACAGATTCATTCTATGAATATCACACACACCGTGCACTATTCTAATTTGTTGATACTTTTTATTTTCAGTCATGTGCTTGTGACTGGTTAGAGATTATTTTGGGGGACCCCTAAAATATTAAGCATTTTGTGAAAAATTTCTATTTCTGTGAATTGAATTGTAAATCTAAACTGAATTTCTTCAAAACAGGTTGAAATGTCAGTTATTAACTGCGGATTCTGATGTGTGATAACTGTAAAAATAATTCCTTTTCATATTAATCAAAGAAGAGGGTGAACGGAATTATGAGGTTGAACGGAGATATGAGAATCAGAATCAGAATCAGAATTGTTACTGGTGACACGTCAAATGACATTCATACACCAGGACCTGTGATATGGGAAGTTAGTCCCTAGCTCTAACCAAAGATGTAAACTTAGCTACACAATCCTCAGCACCTTCAGCCGTCAAAATAATAGAATCGGGAAGGGCATTCCAATCTCTAATGGTTCGGGGGAAAAACGATTCTTTATAAATATCCGTTCTTGCAGTAAGGGTCTGAAACGTCATTGAATGGTGTTTTCTACAATGCCTAGCTGGGGGAACAAGGTCATCTGTTGGAATGCTGGCAGCACCCTTTAGACCTTTGTATAAGAGTATGAGCCTACTGTCTCTTCTCCTTTTCTTTAGAGACTCCCATCTTAATTTTCCTAGAATTCCAGTCATGCTCCCAGTTTCAAAGCAATAATTTCCAGTTACAAATCTAGCAGCTCTATTCTGAACTTTTTCAATTTCTTCATTTAGGACCACTCCGCTTGGGTCCCAGATGCAACTACCATATTCCAAGATTGGGCGAACAAGTCCCCTGTATGCTGTTTCTTTCACATCCTGAGGACACTGATGAAGATTTCGCCTCAGGAAACCAAGTGTTCTATGAGAAAATACTTTGTGCATTGGAAATCTTAGATCTTCATCATGTTGGCGATCCTTAGTATCATCAGGTGAAGATAGTCTCAATAAACATTATATATACAAAATATACTGCGGGCTTACTAGTGTATTGTAATTCTGCTGCACTTTCTATTTGTGGCTATTTTAAGCAGTTGCAGTTGTAATTTTTATTATTCTTAGATTGCAGTTGCAGACGTAAGTCGACAAGGGTTGTTCCTACTCTATTCCGAGTACCAAGATGCCAGTGGAAGTTCCAAAGCGAAGTATTGGTAACTTATCAAAAGCATTGGCCCAATGTGGACCGCAGGTAATATGATGAATGGAAATTCCCGATTTTTTTGCCGGTGCAAAACAAATCCTATAAATCATATAGACCCCTGTAAACACCCACTATATAGGTTCATTATTCCCGATGTAAGTAAGAAAAGCAAGACAGTTAAAAAACTTGGTTTATCATGTAGGTTTACATTATTTTTCTTTATTCTGCTCCAAGACATAGGCTGTAGGTACTAGTTTGAACCGCTTCAACGAGGCTGTTAGTGTATCAAAAAACTACAACCCATGTTTGGTGGCACCCGCCCATCGGGGCTTGAAGAAATAGATTGGGCTGCATGATGCATCAGAATTGTTACTGGTGACACGTCAAATGACATTCATACACCAGGACCTGTGATGTGGGAAGTTAGTCCCTAGCTCTAGCCAAAGAGGTAAATTTAGCTACACAATCAGCACTGTAGTGAAATCTCCCCAGTACCGTACATCGAGAAGTACCAGGACCGGTAGTTACCGGGAATTAGTGTTAGAAGGAAGGGAGACAATCAAGTGAGAACTTCCGCCCGGGATTTTCATGAGTTTATGACAGTGCCTGGCTGAAAGAGCAGTGGTATTTGTAAGTCCCTGTCCCTCCAACCTTCCTCCTAATACAAGGGCATCTTTATATTTTATGCGGGCTTTTTATAAAACACTTTAATGGCGACGAGATAAACACCCTTATTTGTAGTTCAGTAAACAATTATTTTTCGTCTTTTCCCTATTGACTTCTTGTCCGTGTCTAGCAAACACAAAGAGGGGGGACATAACAGTTGACCCCAATGGGGTCGCTAATCTGTTAGGTAAGCTCAAGATACATAAGGCATCTGGGCCGATGACCTGAATGCCAGGGTACTTAAGGAATGTAGTGCTGAAATATCTCCTGTGTTGGCCTTTATCTTCAATCAATCACTTGCCCAGGGCACTGTACCAGATGACTGGCGACAAGCAAATGTAACCCCGGTCTATAAAAAGGGGAAAAATATGATGCAGCAAATTATAGACCAGTGTCGCTAACATGCATCTGTTGCAAAACCCTGGAGCATATATTAGTAAGCAACATCAACAAGCACTTAGCCTTTGAGAGCATTCTTGCTGACTGTCAACATGGTTTCCGGAGTCAAAGGTCTTGCGAAACGCAGCTTGTTCAATTTTACCATGACATTGTGAGCAATCTGGATGGGGCCATAAACCGTGGCCACAAACAGACTGACTTGATCATCATGGACTTTGCTAAGGCCTTTGACAAGTTACCTCACAGAAGGCTATTACATAAACTGGAGTACTATGGGATAAGAGGATCCACGCATAGGTGGATTAGCTCATGGCTCTCTGGGCGCTCACAACAAGTTGTACTTGATGGCCAAGCGTCTGATCCAGTCCCTGTTTTATCTGGAGTCCCCCAAGGTTCGGTCCTTGGACCGGTCCTTTTCTTGGTTTTCATTAATGATCTCCCCGATAATATCAGGTCATCGGTCCGTTTGTTTGCTGATGATTGTGTCCTGTATAGGAACATATATTCTCCTTCTGACTGTCTTATTTTACAAGATGACCTGGATCAACTTGCACAGTGGGAGGCCGATTGGCAAATGAAGTTCAATGTGGCCAAATGTCACTCAATGAGAGTGTCACGACACCCTCCGGACAAGCAAATTAAGTTTGACTATACTCTTCACCAGCAAGTTTTGGAGCATGTTCAATCCGCCAAATATCTTGATATCACCATCACTGACGATCTTGATTGGGGTCAACATATCTCAGAGATTACATCTAAAGCAACTAGGACTTTGGGATTCCTTAGACGGAACTTGGCTTTTGCAACTAGGCAGACAAAGGATGTTGCATATAAAACATTGGTTCGCCCTCAGCTCGAATATGCATCACCCATTTGGCATCCCTATGTTAAAACTCAGACTCAGCAGGTGGAGAAGGTGCAGAGGACAGCTGCTCGATGGACCTGTAGGCGATGGCGAAATAGAAGTAGCGTCGGTGACATGCTTAATGAGCTAGAGTGGCCGTCCCTGGAGGCCTGTCGTGAGCAGTCCTCTTTAACCTTCTTCTACAAGATACACTCTGATTCAGTGTCTATTGATAAAGATAGGTACTTGACCCCTGTAACACTGTCGACCCAAACAAGGGCATCAGAAGTAAACGACTCACAATATCGTAGATACCAGTCCTATAGTGATGCCCTGAAGAACTCGTTTTTTCCTAGAACTATTCCCCAATGGAATAGTCTTCCCTCCTCTGCGGTGAATGCCAAGTCCGCAGAAGAGTTCAAAGCCCGCACAGTGTAAGATTGGGACTCAGAGGTATGCGTTTTAGGATGCCTCTGTTATGCAGATTGTAAATAGTTTTAAGGACGCATCCAGTGCCTCTACTTTTTTTTTTTTTTTTTTCAGCTAAATTCTAAATTTAGCCACCCAATCAACTGAGGTAATGGCCAGATATGACCGACTCAGTATAAGAAGATAGATAGATAGGGGAAAGGATGCCAGTACTTCAAATAATTGTTTAAATATAAGTCAAGTGATTTTCACTAACTGCAAAAAAGTGCTAAAGTGCTCTTGAGATTTCTGACCCATAAATTATAAATTTATTCAGTTTTTGGTCAGCCAGTAAATTACTTAGGTGGAATTGTTTATGTTTACGTAAACGGAGGCCAGTTTTACAGGGCAATTTTCAATAAACATTCTAGCGTCTTGTAGACCTAAATGAATCTTACAGTAACTGCTCAAAATACCCTACCCACCCCGTTTGATCAGACCTGTCGCGTCTTGTAGACTTTCAGGTGCATCATGCAGGGAGAAAGCGGGTTGACAAGTGATTACAGGCCAGCAAAAGAAAAGGCTAGTTGCTTTGTAAGTAGCTTACCTTCTTACAGTTACAATTAACTATTAAAGTATCACTTGTACATCATGAGTATCAATGTAAATACAGCATCTGTGGAGGAACTGAAGAGGATTCCAGGAGTTGGTGACAAATTAGCCAAACTGTTCATACAGTTCAGAAAGGCCTACAAAGTGGTCAAAAAGGAGGCACTCAACCTGGCACTCCGAGGAAGCCTATCAGCTGAAGTCCTTAGTATTATAGACTTCTCAGAGCCACAGACATCAGATGCATTTGATACAGATGACCTTGGTCTACCATCTGTTCCAAAAACAGACATATGGGAGCCTCTGAGAACCTTTGCCAGTGCACAGGCTGCAGTGGAACTACCAAGTTTGCCATCACCAATGAGTGCAGACAGATGGGAGCCCTTGACAACCGCCTTTGATGCAACATCATCGGGGGAGCCAGATAGCTTAGCTATGTTAGCCAAGCCAAGGTTACAGCCAACTGAGCCAGAGACTACTGCTACGTTAGCAACAGGAAGTCATACAGGGTTCTCAGAGGCAGAGATTTGCGCTATGTTAGCCGAATCTCAAGTTCCTAGCTCAAGGTTCAGTCACCCGGAAGCATTCGCCATGTTAGCGATAGGTGAAAGGGCTAGGTCAGACAATTTAAATATAGCTGCTTCAGAGGGAATGCTACTTAAAGCTTCAAGTAAAGATCAATCTTCCAAGACACAGAGGGAGAAGTCAGCTGGAGAGGCATTGTTGACAGCAACAATAAAATCTTCTAGATCTGAATTACAGACACAGATGTCAACAGAGGAGACTTCAGGGTCTTGTAGATCCAGGTCTCCAAGTTCAGCAGCTAGCAGACCAGAAAGTCCCAGATCAAGGTCAAGGTCAGAAAGCTCAAAGCAGCTGACAGACAATGAAGAAGTTAATGGGTCTTGTAGATCCAAACACCAGTCTCCTAGACCTTCAAGGTCAAGAGAATCAGAACAAGTTTCTGGGTCTTCTAGAGCCAAACACAGGCCCCACAGATCATCAAGGTCATCTTCAAGGTCATCATCAAGGTCAAATTCTAGACCTTCTTATAAAAGACATAAGAAAGAATTAAGATCTTTGAAAAAGAATAGCTCAAAATCAAAAGTGCATAAATCTAGACATTCATCAAGTTCAAGGTCACAATCCATGTCTCCTATAAGGTCAAAGTCTCACAAATCCAAAAGGAGGCTAAAATCACAGACAAAAAGGTCATCAAGGTCAAGAACACCTTCCAGAACACATGAAAGTTCAAGGTCACATGTGAGACATGAAAAGTTAAAGTCAAAATCAAGGAGGCATAAGAAGTCAAGGTCAAGTTCTGAAGAAAGTGATAGGTCAAGGTCAGACTCCAGATCTCCTTCAAGATCAAAGTCACATAGATCTAGGAGAAAGTCAAGGTCAAATAAGTATAAGACAAGATCAAGAAGGCATTATATATCATCTTCAGACTCTGACACCTCATTACATCGACATTCAAAGAGGCATGGAGATCCACGTAAACATCCAAAAACTTTGCGCTTTGATGGAAAAACAAACTGGCTGTCTTTCAAAAAGTAATTTGACAGTTACCGTAGAGTTATGAAATGGTCAGCAACTGAAAGTAAAGACTATTTGATGTGGAGTCTTGATGATAAAGCGCTAGATTTCTTCACAATAGCGGTTTCTGATTTTGAGAAATATTGTTATCGTAGGATGATGAAAAAACTAGAAACCAGATTTGGTGTCAAAGAGTTGACCGAAACATCTAAAGCTAAATTTCATCAAGCCTACCAGCGACCAGATGAAAGTTTAGAGGATTGGGCAGACCGTGTGACGACATTGGCAACAGCAGCTTTTATAAATATGCCAGAAGATCACATGAAACAGGAGGCAATTGCCAGATTTTGCCAAGGTTGCAGTGACAAGGATGCAGCTAAACATGCTTGTTTCAAACACCCACGCAGCATAGAAGAGGCATTAGATTTGATCAAGTATCAACAATATATTTCCCAGGCTGTTGATGGTAAGAAGCCAAAAAGAGGAAATGATGCTTCAGTAAATGCTGTAGAAGCTCTGTCTGGAAGTAGAATAGAACGGCTATTAGAGGCAGTGCTGGACAACCTTTCAAGCAAGCTGAAAGTTAGTTCGCAGTCTTCATCAGATGAAGAAAAACATGGGTCAAGTGCAGAAAGAAAGAAGAGTTCAATCAAGTGCTTCTTCTGCAGACAGTATGGCCACAGGAAGAAAGACTGCAAGATTTATCAGGCATGGCTCTGCAAACAGAAGACAAAATCTAGCAGTGGTTCAAGTAGCTAATACAAGTGAAGACAGCTGAAGATCCGGATGTTCATCAAGAAGTAAATACTTGGACTTGTAGTTCAAGACAGCTGGATGACTCCATAGATCCATGAGATTACTTGGACTTGTAGTTCAAGACAGCTGGACGAATCCATTATTCTTCAAGATGAAAGCTTGGACTTGTAGTTCAAGACAGTCAGATGAATCCATTATTCTCCAAGATGAAAGCTTGGACTTGTATTCAAGACAGCTGGATGACTCCATAGATCCATGAGATTACTTGGACTTACAGTTCAAGACAGCCGGACGAATCCATTAGTCTTCAAGAAGAAATCACTCGGGCTTGTAGTCTGAGAAAGTCGTCGTTCTTCAAGAAATCACCTGGGCTTGTAGTTCAGGACAGTCTTCAAGAAGAAATCACTCGGGCTTGTAGTCTGAGAAAGTCGACATTCTTCAAGAAATCACCTGGGCTTGTAGTTCAGGACAGTCTAGAAATCACCTGGGCTTGTAGTTCAGGACAGTCAAGACATCACCTGGGCTTGTAGTCCAGGACAGTCAACAAGAAGAAATCACTTGGGCTTGTAGTCTGAGACAGTCGACATTCTTCAAGAAATCACCTGGGCTTGTAGTTCAGGACAGTCTTCATCTTCGAGAAATCACCTGGGCTTGTAGTTCAGGACAGTCAACAAGAAGAAATCACCTGGGCTTGTAGTTCAGGACAGTCAACAAGAAGAAATCACTTGGGCTTGTAGTCTGAGACAGTCGACATTCTTCAAGAAATCACCTGGGCTTGTAGTTCAGGACAGTCTAGAAATCACCTGGGCTTGTAGTTCAGGACAGTCAAGAAATCACCTGGGCTTGTAGTTCAGGACAGTCAACAAGAAGAAATCACTTGGGCTTGTAGTCTGAGACAGTCGACTTTCTTCAAGAAATCACCTGGGCTTGTAGTTCAGGACAGTCAACAAGAAGAAATCACTTGGGCTTGTAGTCTGAGACAGTCGACATTCTTCAAGAAATCACCTGGGCTTGTAGTTCAGGCTAGTCTTCATCTTCAAGAAATCACCTGGGCTTGTAGTCCAGTCGTCAAGAAGATGTAACCATTCTCCTGGGGTGATACGTCTTGTAGTCTATCACCTAGGGACCTGGGCTTGTAGTTCAGGACAGTCTTCAAGAAGAAATCACCTGGGCTTGTAGTTCAGGACAGTCTTCAAGGAGAAATCACTTGGGCTTGTAGCTCAAGACAGTTATCACTCACCAAGAAGTCACTTGGGCTTGTAGCTCAAGACAGTCAGTCACTTGGGCTTGTAGCTCAAGACAGTCATCACACACAAAGAAGTCACTTGGGCTTGTAGCTCAAGACAGTCATCACTCACCAAGAAGTCACTTGGGCTTGTAGCTCAAGACAGTCAGTCACTTGGGCTTGTAGCTCAAGACAGTCATCACACACAAAGAAGTCACATGGGCTTGTAGCTCAAGACAGTCATCACTCACCAAGAAGTCACTTGGGCTTAATTGTAGCTCAAGACATTCATCACTCATCAAGAAGTTACTTGGGCTTGTAGCTCAAGACAGTCAACAAGATGGAATCACTTGGGCTTGTAGCTCAAGACAGTGTCCATCAACAAGATACCACTTGGACTTGTAGTTCAAGACAGTTTCCTGGTAAGATGTGCTACACCAAAGAGGTAAGGTTTTTGTGGCGGCCTGTGGCTGTCATATCTCTTTTTAGATATCCCCACCTTGGATGAAGGCTTTCATCATAAAGTTGGGGGGAGTGTAGTGAAATCTCCCCGGTACCGTACATCGAGAAGTACCAGGACCGGTAGTTACCGGGAATTAGTGTTAGAAGGAAGGGAGACAATCAAGTGAGAACTTCCGCCCGGGATTTTCATGAGTTTATGACAGTGCCTGGCTGAAAGAGCAGTGGTATTTGTAAGTCCCTGTCCCTCCAACCTGCCTCATAATACAACAAGGGCATCTTTATATTTTATGCGGGCTTTTTATAAAACACTTTAGCACCTTCAGCTGTCGAAATAATCGAATCAGGAAGGACATTCCAATCTCTAATGGTTCTGGGGAAGAACAACTCTTTATAAATGTCAGTTCTTGCGCTAAGGGTCTGAAACACCAACGAATGGTGATTTCTACAGTGTCTAGCTGGGGGAACAAGGTCATCTGTCGGAATGCTGGCAGCACCCGTTAGACCTTTGTATAAAAGGATTAGCCTATTGTCTTTTCTCCTTTTCTTGAGAGACTCCCATTTTAATTTTCCAAGTATTCCAGTCATGCTCCCAGTTTCAAAGCAGTAATTGCCTGTTACAAATCTAGCAGCTCTATTTTGAACTTTCTCAATTTCATCGTTCAGGACCACTCCACTGGGGTCCCAGATTCAACTACCATATTCCAAGATTCGGCGAACAAGACCTTTATATGCTGCCTCTTTTGCATCCTGAGGGCACTGATGAAGATTTCACCTCAGGAAACCAAGCATTCTATTTGCCTTAGTACACATGTTGCTAATATGAGTATTCCATCACAAGTTGTGTGAGATTGTCACTCCAAGGTATTTAATGGAGTCCACATTCTCGAGGACCGTTCCCACTAAGGTGTAAGAAGCCTCAACTTTATTAGATCTCTTCCTAGTTATCTGCATAATATTGCATTTAACTGGCTGAAATCTCATGCCCCATTTACGTGCCCAACATCCTAATCTATCTATGTCAGCCTGAAGTTTCAATGAGTCATCTGTATCTCTAATTTCCCGGTAACAAACACAGTCATCTGCGAACAGTCTTATTTCTGAGTCAATGTCAGTGGAAATATCATTGATGTACAGGGAGAACAAAAGTGGACCAAGAACGGTCCCTTGTGGGACTCCAGACAAAACTGGAGCCCACTCCGAAGATTCACCATTAACAACAACCCGCTGTTTTCTGTAGCAAAGAAAGGAATCTATCCATTTGAGGGTCTTTCCCCCAATTCCATGACCAAATAACTTAGATTTAAGAAGTTCATGAGGAGGGGTGTCAAAAGCCTTCTCGAAGTCCAGAATAAATGTGTCCACCTGTCCCCCTTTGTCCAAGATTTTTGCCCAGTCATTAATAACTGTGCTTAGCTGAGTTTCACAACTGTGCCTTTTCCTAAATGCATGTTGTCTGTCTGACAAAAGTTTATGTTCGTCCAAGTGGGCCATGATGTTCGAGCAGACTATATGTTCCAGCAATTTACACAGAACACAAGTCAGAGACACAGGGCGATAATTACGGGCAAGAGCCCTATCTCCTTTTTTGAAGAGTGGACAGATGTTTGCTAAGAGCCATTCTTTGGGGATTTCACCCGTATCAAGAGACTGTTGAAACAAGTGTGCAAAAACTAGACCCAACTCATTTGCTAGTTCCTTCAGGACTCTAGGATGAAGCTCATCAGGTCCTAAGGCCTTACTGGGGTTTAAGCCTTGAAGTAACTTGATCACTCCTGCAGCTGTCACAACAATATTATTCATGAATGGGGCCTATCTTCCAGTCAATGGAACCTCCGTGAACTCAGTTTTATTAAATGCATCATTGAATTGACCAACTAGTTCCTCTGCCCTTTCAGAGTCTGATTCATCAACCCCGTCCCCTCCTCTTTTATTAAGGGGCGGAATACCTTGCCTGTCTTTCTTCTGGCTATTAATATATCTGTAGAAGTCTCTGGGATTTGCCTTTACATCACCTACCAAGTTATTCACATACAAATCATGCTGATTTTTTATATCAGTCTTGATTTCACGTCTCAAGTTTTCAAATTTTGTCCGGAGTTTACCACTTCCATGCAGAGTTGACACTGACCGCTCATAAGTACAGGTAAATTGCTTTGAGGTTCTTAGCCTGCCAAGGAAATGTGGTGCGATTCCATGGGGTGCCGTTTTACTATTTAATCCATATTTATAGATATCCATAATTTGATTTATGGATATCTTATGGATATCCATAAATCAGCCAAATAATGGATATCCATAATTAGATTTATGGACATCCATAAATCAGCGGAATAATGGATATCCATAATTTTAAATATAAATATCCATAAATCGAATAATGGATATCCATAATTCGATTTATGGATATCCATAAGTCAGATATATTTATGGATATCACTAGTTCAAATTTTGGATATCCATAAATAATTATTGATACCCATAAATAAGTATGGATATCCATAACTGGAATTGCCTATAAACAGGGAATATATAGGAAAATGGCGCCCCATATGATTCGGACAGCCCATGCATATAAACCCTATTTGTTTCATTGGGTGGCAGGGCTTGAGATGTCATTTCATCTCAATGTCGGGTAAAAGTCCCACAAAATTGGAAGTGATGTCTCCAAAATGACCTATACAAAGTTTGATGGGGACGTAAAACCTCAAACAAAGAAACAAACAACCCATGCTTGGAGTATGCAAAATATCTCAAATTTACATTGTAAATATAACCCTTTTGTAGACAGGAAAGAATGCACTAAATGTGTCACACACATACATTTTATCAGAATGAAGATTACACTGATCAGCCCCGTAATCCAGCAGTTTTTCAAGACTTCAAAATGATTTCTTACCTTAAATCCTAAATATATGGACACCTTGAGAATCTGTAGTAATTCTCCTAAACTTTTAGAATTTTTATTTTTTGACAATCCAGCAGAGTCCAAAAAGTGCCAAAGGAATGGCAAACAGTGAATACCCTCATCAGACTGATCCTTTGATCTGGGTCTACACTGTTTGCTTAGGCCTGCCTACGCAGTACTAGGGATCATTACAGTATTCTTCCTATAAACATAGTCTGATAGACTGAGGAAACTTAAGACATTGAGGTAGCTTAAAGCTAGGCTGCCCCCACCCGTCAGGGCTTGAAGAAACAGATGGGCTGCATGATGCTTCCACGCAGAGCTGAAGTCCGACCGCACACGAGTACTGGTAAACCGCTTTGGGGATCATAGCCTGCCTAGGCAAAGCAGCGCGAGTCGGCCCTTCCATGCTTATAAACCCTATTGGTTTCATTGGATGACAGGGCTTGAGGTGTCATTTCATCTCAGTGTCAGGTAAAAGTCCCATAAAATTGGAAGCGACGTCTCCAAAATGACCTATACAGTGTTGACGGGGACGTTTAACCTCAAATCAAACAAATAAATCAGAATACACTAGGGATCATTATAATAAGATTTGCCTCTCTAATACCAGTTGCTTTGTTTTAGTTCTTATGTCAGTCTCCATATTATGAGTATTAAAAGTATATAATCTTAAATGTGTTACTTAACTGTGGTTCAATCCTGTTAACAGTTATTTACGGCCTATCACTCGGACACTACATATTTTGGCGACGAGTAAAAGAATGGAACTGGCATTTTGTTTAAATACGGAAAAAGAACTTTAACTTTTGATTAAATTCGGAAATAAAAAGTGAACTCTCTTGGATTTAAATATGGCAGTAGCTCTACATGATGTACAACAGTTACAGACATTTGATAGTGCAAACACAAGTGGAATAGGCCCAAGGTGGAGAAGATGGATAAGGGCGTTTGAACTCTATGTTGATGGAAAAGGAGTAATTGATCCTGATCAGAAGAAAGCGTTGTTATTAAATTGTGGAGGAATGGATGTCCAGGATATTTATTTTACACTTCCGGAAGGACAAGGAGAGGATACTTATAAGAAAGCAAAAGACGCTTTAAATACATATTTCAACCCTTTATCAAATGTTCCATTTGAAAGGCATCAATTTAGAACAACGGCACAAAATGAGGGCGAGTCTATAGAACAGTACATTGTGCGACTCAGACAAAAAGCTGAAACATGCGAATTCGGGACTCAAAATGACGTCAACATGCAGATAAGAGACCAAATTGTTGAAAAATGTCGAAAACATGAACTCAGAAGGAAACTGTTAGAAAAAGGCCGTACATTAACTTTGCAACAAGTAAGGGACATTTCCAGAGCATTTGAAGACTCAGAAAAACAAGCATCTACAATAGAGGGTGCAGTTCAGGAAATCAACAAATTGTCATTTAACAATAAGGATAGAGGAGCCAAACCTAAAGAAAAATGGATTAACAAGAAAAAGATAATTTGTTACAGCTGTGGGCTTGAAGGTCACATGAGGAAGGATCCAAAATGCCCTGCAAAGGGTAAACAATGCAGGAAATGCAAGCAGTATAATCATTTCCAAAAGATGTGTAAAACCAAAACATTTAAAGACAGGAAAAATGAAAGGAAAAATGAAACAAGCCACAAGAAAGTACGACAAATAGAGGAAAACGAGAGTGATAACAGTGACTATACGTTTGTTGTGACAAATGATAAAGATCGTGACAATGCCAAAATTATGGTGAAAGTTGGAGGTATAAGCTTAAATATGATGATTGATTCAGGAGCCAGTTGTAATATTATCGACAGAGAGACATGGGAGAAGCTTAAGGAAATGAAAATTAAATGTTCTACCAGCAGAGAGACTAGGAAAATTTATGCTTATGGAAGTAAAGAACCGCTTCAGGTGGCTAGGACATTTTGGACTAACGTTTCTCTAGGTGATAAAATGCTTGAAAATGTTGAATTTATTGTGTTGGAAGGACAGGGGAAACCGTTACTGGGTCGTGACACTGCTTTAACATTGGATGTTTTAAAATTGGGACCGTTTGATGTAAATTCTATCAGTTCTTCACAAATGACAAAAGAACAAATTTTTCAGAAATACTCCAAATGTTTTGAGGGATTTGGAAAACTTAAACATTTTCAACTTGAAATTCCAATTGATTCAAATATTGATCCTGTGATCCAGAATGTGAGACGAGTTCCTTTCAATCTGCGAGAAAAGCTTGGAAATAAACTTGATGAGCTTGAGAAAATGGATATAATTGAAAAAGTAAACGAACCAAGCAAATGGGTGTCTCCAGTAGTAGTCGTTCCAAAGCCTGGAGGGGATATTCGTTTATGCGTGGACATGCGCCAGGCTAACCAAGCTGTTAAACGGGTGCGTCACTTTATTCCGACGATTGACGAATTACTTCAGGACATGAATGAATCAAAGGTATTCAGTAAAATTGATATACACATGGCGTATCACCAGATCGAGTTAAAACCGGAGTCAAGGGAGATAACTACATTCATAACGCACAAAGGGTTATACCGGTACAAACGATTAAATTTCGGGATCAGCTGTGCGGTAGAAATGTTCCAAAAGGTTGTTCAACAGCTCCTACAAGGATGTGAAGGCGTGAACAATATCTTGGATGATATAATAGTGCATGCCCCGAATCAGCAAGAGCATGATAAAAGGCTAGAAAAAGTGCTAAGTGTGCTACAAGAAAAAGGAATCACTTTAAATCGTAAAAAGTGTGAATTCAATATGCCAAAATTAGAGTTTATGGGCCATGTGTTGTCAGAAAGCGGAGTCGGACCGTCCGAGGCTAAGGTTTCAGCAGTTTTAAATGCGCGAGAACCGAGAAGCATATCTGAGGTACGTAGCTGGTTGGGTTTAGTTCAGTATAATGCAAGATTTATACCTGATCTCGCAACCATTTCTGCGCCGCTGCGTGAACTTACACATAAGAATGCAATTTTTAAATGGGGGCAAGCTGAGCAATATTCATTTGATAGGCTAAAGAAATGTTTAGCATCAGCAGGAACACTTGCTTACTATGATAAGAATGCTCAAACCCAGGTAATTGCAGATGCGAGTCCAGTAGGACTTGGTGCAGTGCTTACACAAAAGCAAGGGGATGACTATAGAGTCATAAGTTATGCAAGTCGTAGTTTAACTGATACAGAAAAACGTTACTCACAGACTGAAAAAGAAGCTTTAAGTCTTGTTTGGGCCTTTGAGCGGTTTCATGTATATCTGTATGGTACAAATTTTGAACTTCTGACAGATCATAAACCCTTAGAGACTATTTTTGGTCCAAGGTCAAGGTCAAAATCCTGTGCAAGGATTGAACGATGGGTTTTACGATTACAATCGTATAAATTCACTGTCCGATATATTAAGGGTCACAAGAATATCGCAGATACCCTAAGTAGATTATTAAGTAAGTCAGAACAGCAAGAACCGGACTTGTCGAAAAGTGTCGAGTCTGACGACTATATAAAATTTGTTGCACGTGAATCGACACCAGTAGCAATGACTACGCGTGAAATCGAACGAGCTTCAGATCGAGATCCGGAGTTAGTCGCTGTGCGAGAATGCCTGTTAAATGGCAAATGGTATCAATTACCATATAAGGAATACCTGCCTGTACGAAGCGAGCTGTCTGCTATAGGTAAACTTATTTTAAGAGGGACTAGAATTGTTATTCCTATATCATTAAGAGAACAAGTTTTGACTTTAGGTCATGATGGTCACCCTGGAATAAGTATGAAAAGAAGATTGAGAACTGTGGTATATTGGCCTGGAATTGACAAAGATATAGAGAAATTTTGCAAATCTTGTTATGGTTGTCAATTAGTCAGTCAGCCATCAAAACCTGAACCCATGATAAGAACAGATTTACCTTCAGGGCCATGGGAACAGCTCTCAGCAGATTTGTTGGGACCTCTTCCTGATGGAAATTATGTCTTTGTATTAGTAGATCTTTACAGTAGATTCTTTGAAATAGCAATTTTGAAAAACACTTCAGCTGAGAAAATAACACAAGTAATGTGGAAAATGTTTGTTACTCATGGTCTACCCCTTTTGATTCAGACTGATAATGGAAGTCAGTTCCAAAGCCAACATTTCAGTAGCTTCATGGCTGAATTTGGACTTTACCACAGGAGGGTAAGTCCATATTGGAGTCCAGCTCAAGGACAGGTCGAGCGTGAAAATAGATCGATCCTAAAGCGTATCAAAATTGCACAAACTGAAAAACGCGACTGGAAATCAGAACTTGATCATTATTTACTGATGTATCGCAGTACACCACATTCAATAACAGGGGTTAGCCCTGCCGAGGCGCTTTATAGACGAAAATTACGAACAAAGCTACCACTTTTACTTGATCACACATCATATGACCAAGAAATGCGCGATCGCGATAGCGAGCAAAAGGAGAAAGGCAAGGTGTATGGTGATAAACGTAGAAACGCTTGCGAGAGCGAATTAAAGCCTGGTGACACAGTTTTGATGAAACAAAACATGGAGAATAAATTTCAAAGCCAGTTTAAACCGCAATTCTACAAAGTCTTGCATAAGACAGGGAATAGTGTTTTAGTAGAGTCAGATCAGGGCGTGAAGTATAGGAGAAATGTTACGCATCTAAAAAGGTTTTATGAACGGACCTCAGATAAGCCTACATGTATATCGCGAGAAAATTTGAATATGCCGCGATCAGAAGCTGATTTATCTGTTGAAATACCGCGTGAGCCTGATACGAATCCGCATTCGCTTTTGACATCACCTGCCCTAAACAGCAGAAAAAATGTTAATGAGCCAGAAATGGAAAACAATTCTTCGAGTTCAACACCAGTGAAGAGATACAATTTGCGTTCGGAGAGAGAAAGGAGGGTACCAGAAAAATTCAAAGACTATGTTATGGAGTAAACATTATATGTTATATAACCAGTTTGCCAATATTGCATGTGTTTTACATTTAATTTCATTATAAATATTAGTAGTTTACACTTTTCCTTACTTTTAGTGAAAAATCTGTTAAAAAAAGCAGTATGTGCTAGACTGTGCCTATATACCTTAATATTACACATGTATTCAAGGACATAAAGAAGAAACCGCTGGGAAAATTCCATTTACTGTGGGAACTTAATTGCTGATGATATTCCATTCATTAATTCATTCAGAAACTGGACATAATGAAGTCTGTTTATTGACTTATCAGAGGCTCTAAGATACTGTTCATCATTATTTTCCTGTTATCAAGTGAAAACCAGACACAGACTATTAGGATTAATTATAAAGCCGTTTATTACTCTGAAATCTTAGAAAGGCGTTTCCTAACAATGACTTTTCATGATAATCTTGTCAGTATTATTTCATTTACAGTAAAATAAGAACATTACTAATTAGAATGGCTATGATATGATAAATCAGGACAATCCAAATTTGTACTTGGTTAACTTCAGCATACCGTAGTTTTCATAAATTTTATAAGTATTTGTTTTGAAAAAAAAAATAAGAAGGAAAGGGATGTAGTGTATTAAGTATTATATCTATATCCTTAAGGAGCCTCTAGCAGAAGATACATACCTGCAGTATATATAATAAGATTTGCCTCTCTAATTCCAGTTGCTTTGTTTTAGTTCTTATGTCAGTCTCCATATTATGAGTATTAAAAGTATATAATCTTAAATGTGTTACTTAACTGTGGTTCAATCCTGTTAACAGTTATTTACGGCCTATCACTCGGACACTACATGATAGACTGAGGAAACTTCAGTCATTGAGGTAGCTCAGGGCTAGGCTACTTACTAGGCCACAATTTATGTTGAGCTAATGTAATTTAACCCTTTTTGTACCAAATGGAATCTTCCTCTTTATATATAGAGTCTATTTCAAAATTTAGGGGTGTCAGGTTGTGTTTTCTTCAAAATTTATCAGGAAAATGGCTGAACTTTTT
This sequence comes from Lucinisca nassula, assembly GCA_963580285.1. Lineage (NCBI taxonomy): Eukaryota > Metazoa > Mollusca > Bivalvia > Lucinida > Lucinidae > Lucinisca > Lucinisca nassula. The sequence goes on along the minus strand of OY757014.1, from coordinate 14,569,965 downwards.
ACAAACAGTGTAGGCCCTGTCAGACAGCGCGTTCTGCGGTGTCTGATCTGGGCCTGCACTGTTTACCAGGGTACCCGTTTTGGGGGTTCTGGTACTAAATGGGTTAACCCATTGTATACTAGTGAACTCTTCCATTGCTATATGTTGGACAAGTCCATTTGTCATATAAGGGGTGTCAGGCCTATTTTTTTTCATTTTTATTCTATTTTTGACGGAAAATTCCGTGAGCAAATAGTGCAGGCCCTGATCAGATGCCATGTTCTGCAGCGTCTGATCTGGGCCTGCACTGTTTGCCAAGGTACACCTATAGGTGTTTCCCACATGCAGTCAGGGATTAAATCACACTTTTCTGTAAATGAAATAGGGTCTACATTGACTTAGTCTTGCACATGTCGCGGCTTAATTACCAATACACATTAAAGTTCAGCCCTGTGTCTTGCAGTCATGTTGAGTATCCTATGGATAGTACGGAGCCTTATTCTATAAAGGAAGTGTTGACCACACCTGGTTGTCAGGAGGCTTTTGGCTATCAAAAGGTCTCCTGACAACCAGCAATATTTTTTCCAATTAAAGCCTGCTATATTAGCTTTTTTACAATGGTCACAATTAACAAAGTGCCTGACAACAGCATTGTTCTGAGGACTTTTTGATTTTACAATTGGTGTAGCTCATAATTATGCCAGGTCAGGTTCATTCCTGCTACTGGTAACATGTAAGCCAGTATGTACTATAAGAATCTGATATGGGGTTCTGTTGTAGATGGGCGTTTCCAACCCTCGGGATGACGTGCTGAGCGGAACCTCGGCATAGCCCATATTGGATTCTTTTTCTTGCACAACACCTCCAGTTAGTTTTGACAGCTCGCACATGTATATTGCTTACAAAATAAAAGTAGTGCGGAAGTAGTTCCGGCAGTTGAATAGAATTGAAGCGCATTTATGTTAGTTGCCTGGATCGGAACACCAGGGTCAGAACATAAATTTCTATCCCAGGGTAAAATCACGGATTTCCTTGTCTGGTGTGCAAGAAAACCTGTTGCATGCAGGCAGATGGGACTGAATACCTCGGGATGGCAACCCATTTAAGAGTTGCTAGATCCCGAAACAATTAAGGCTAGATTTGTTAGGTGGAATCCGTAGACCGTAGCCTTGGTTGGCAATCCACCTAGGGGTTATACTATAACCCCTAGGTGGATTGCCAACCAAGGCTATAACTTATAGGTCCTTTAACAATAAGGATCACCCATTTTCATATAAAAAAACTGCTTGTTCTAGAATCAGTAAAGACAGCATTTTATATCATACACATGTGTAGTAGTTATTGTAATGGTGATTTCTTTTATTAACGTTTTCTTTTTTTCAGGCAACAGCATATGGGAAGTGTGTCTCAGTAAAGGCAGAAGTAACCAAGAACATTTGTTCAAAAGAATTTGAAGCTCTCATAAAGTGTGTCCAGCAAGCTGTATGTATGTTTTAATTATTTTTAGATCAAAAATGAATAACTGAGGCAACACCTGCTAATAGGGCCCAATTGTAAGGTTCTTCTCCCTTGATCCACCATATTGGAGAAATAGGACAGACTTTTGTGTACAAATTTATTCATTTTTGACCAATTATCCCTCAATGATTAAAGCGCTGAAGGTGTTAATATGTGACTGTTATAATTTTTAAGGGCCATAAGAATAAAATTATCTAGGTTTAGTCATAATAAATACATTACGATTCTGATGGAAATTAACCTTGGTGTCTCCAGCAAGAAAGATAACAGTACGCGTGTGACGCGATCTGCAACATCCCAATAACATTCTCCAATTTATGTGTACAGCCAGCTAATAGGACTAGCCACAGGGTCTATGCATGAAGGTGACTCAAAACCTGATGTACATGTACTTCCCCAAATGGCAATTTTAAATACAGGTAACCCCTAAGTATTATTTATGGCCCTTTGAAGATTATTTCACTTAACTGTATGTTTAGCCAATTATTAATCGATTGTGGGCAAAAACTGGAACTTCTGAAGAAGAGCCACCTGACTTTCTATTGCAGATCTTGGCGCCTCAAATGTCACATGAGCAATGCTTGTACCCACAACTGTGAGAGACCTAATGATCAAGAGACAGTGCTCTTACCCACTGGGTCACCGAGACTGGTATTGCCAGAGTAAATGTACATGTATCATATGGACCTCAGCTTGATAGAAGTCTTTTTTGTTTACCTGTTCATACACTTTATGTCTGGCCGGCCTCGGTAGCTCAGTCGGATGTGCATCTGACTGGTGATCAGGAGGACCCAGGTTTGATACATGGCTGGATAGGCAACATTCTCTCGTGGAGATTGATCATGATATCTTTTCTATGGTCATTCTCTCCCGCTGATTCAAGAAGGGCAGTTGTCAGTTTATGGTGAAAGAATGTGCACTGTACTGGTTAACTGCTTATGTATAAGCCTGCCCAGGAAAAGGCTCAAAGAAGACCTAAAACAGTGTAGACTGGGCCGTTAAACTCCAAAACAAACAAACACTTCATTTCTGCCTCAACAAGTCAGTAGTTGTATAGTGTTGGGATGGATCTAAAGAGGACTTTTGTTACAACTGCAGTATTTATTCTCCGGGGCCCAGTTGTACAAAGCCTCGTTAGCTTAGCGAGCACGATAGTGGTCAACTTGTTAACTGTTCTTGAAAGTAAATATCTAATGTGAACTTGAGACCATTTCGTTTAACTCTTAAATTCCTGCACTGTAAGAAAACAATGTAGACCCTGAACCTGCTGCATTCTGCGGTATCTGATGTTAATCAATTTAAACACAGGATTCCGGCCCAGATTCGATAGATAATCTTCCTCAACACACTGACCTCACAGAATTAAGAATAGTGCACCGTTATCTGGCTTTCTGACAAGTCAGTGACAGTCACATGGACTTCAACAATGAAAAGCTTAACTTTGGGTCGACTGATCCAAGAATGTGCACGCTTGTAAACCATCTTTTCTCTATATACTGTAAAAATCCTAAAAATCCAGACACCTCGATTCCGAACGGAAATAGACCTTCATGAGAAGTCTGATCTGGGTTTGTATTGTTGATAAGGCCTGTCTGTTCAAATACTTAAACTGGGTTACAAATATTGCTGTTAAAACCGGATAAAAATATGAAACTTCACTACAGTCATTGGGTTGGCAGGCAGGGCAAGTTGACACAGAGGGATATGAATGATACGAAAACAGAAAGCAGCTTAACCCTTAAGGGGAATGGGAACACCTTCAGGGGAGGCAACTCCTCCAAATGTATTTTTGTCTCCCATGTCAATAGGGGTCAACTCTTGAGGAGCAAATTCTTTCCTTTAAGAGTAGACCCCTTTTTCATAGGGACAGGGCTTATAAAAAGCGAACAGGAAGTCCCGAAAGTTGTCTCCCTTTGAAAAATGGCGGAAAAATCTGCCAGGTGTTCCCATTCCCCTTAAGCTGCCTTGAAAAACTGCGTTGGAAAATGTCTGTTTATGTCGTCTGCTGTATTTTCTTCCAAAGTTTTTAGCTCACCTGTCACGTAGTGACAAGGTGAGCTTTTGTGATCACATTTTGTCCGTCGTGCATGCGTGCGTCCGTCTGTGCGTGTGTGCGTCCGTAAACAATTTCAAAGAAGTATATCTCTAATACCCCATGACCAATCTTGATCAAATTTCATGAGAAACATCATCAGGTAGGGGGAAAGGCTCCATAAGGTTTTGGGGCTGATCAGATTGGAATTCTGGTTGCCATAGAAACAAAAAGGTTCCATAGACTTATAATGGGTAAAACGACGTCTCCACTTTTTCTCCGCCATTTCTGATCCGATGTTCATCAAACTTGCAGATAACCAGGAGGGACTTGCAGTCTACATCGAGTTCGAATTTGGGCTGTACGGAACAAACAGCTTTGGAGTTACCTGCCCTTGAGCAAAAATATAAGTGAAAAATGGTGTCTCCAGCTTTTCTCAGCCGTTTATGATCTGATGTTTTTGTAACTTTTCATAAACGAGGACAAGCATAAAATCTCGAAAAAGTATGAATTTGGTTTGAATCTGACCAGCGGTTTTCCAGTTGCATCCCCTTGAGCATGAACAATTTTCCCATAGACTTATAATGGGGAAAACGACGTCTCCACTTTTTCTCAGCCATTTCTGATCCGATCTTCATCAAACTTGCAGATAACCAGGAGGGGCTTACAGTCTACGTCGAGTTCTAATTTCGGCTGCACGGGACAAACAGCTATGGAGTTGCCTGCCCTTGAGCATAAATATAAGTGAAAAATGGTGTCTCCATCTTTTCTCAGCTGTTTATGATTTGATCTTTTTGTAACTTTTCATAAACGAGGACAAGCAAGTAAGGGCGAGGATTGTGGCCACATAAAATCGATTTAAGCCCCCCAGTGGAAATCTTTCCACTGACAGTTCCAAGGCGGTTCTTCTGTGGCGCTTTATTTATGTTGTTGTTTGTTACATACTGTGTGTACCACTTGTGTCTTTTTTATTTTGGATGGCCATATGGCCATTTTGTTGGAAAGTAATTGTCCTTATGGCCTTTCTTTGTTTAGGTTTCCATTATGGTCTGGTCGCTTCATGTTTATAACCCAACAAATGAAATTTGGTGGGGTATATAGGAGTGAGCTTGTCGGTCGTTTGGTCGGTCGGTCGGTCTGTTGACTTGGTTTCCAGACGATAACTCAAAAAGCGCTTCACCGATTTTTATAATTTTTGGTACACTGATGTAACATCATAAAATACAGGTCAAGTTCGATTTCCACTACAATTCGTCAATTTTCGACATACATGTAGTTATGGCCCCTTTCAAGTGAAAAAATTGCAAAATGCCGCTGTTGTACTATCAAGGCAGTTTTTGTGGGGGTATTCATCACCTTTAGTGATAGCTCTAGTTGTGTTTGTTTTCCTTTGGTGTCTTTGATGGGTGGAGTAAGTTAATTGTATCGATTCCTGATCTTTGTTTTACTTCTACTTATAATGGGGAAAATGACGTCTCCACTTTTTCTCAGCCATTTCTGATACGATCATCATCAAACTTGCAGATAACCAGGAGAGGCTTACAGTCTACGTCGAGTTCGAATTTGGGCTGCATGAGACAAACAGCTTTGGAGTTACCTGCCCTTGAGCATAAATATAAGTGAAAAATGGTGTCTCCATCTTTTCTCAGCTGTTTATGATTTGATCTTTTTGTAACTTTTCATAAACGAGGACAAGCAAGTAAGGGCGAGGATTGTGGCCACATAAAATCGATTTAAGCCCCCCAGTGGAAATCTTTCCACTGACAGTTCCAAGGCGGTTCTTCTGTGGCGCTTTATTTATGTTGTTGTTTGTTACTTACTGTGTGTACCACTTGTGTCTTTTTTATTTTGGATGGCTATATGGCCATTTTGTTGGAAAGTAATTGTCCTTATGGCCTTTCTTTGTTAAGGTTTCCATTATGGTCTGGTCGCTTCATGTTTATACCCCCACAAATGAAATTTGGGGGGGGGGGGGCGGGGGGGTATATAGGAGTGAGCTTGTCGGTCGGTCTGTTGACTTGGTTTCCAGACGATAACTCAAAAAGCGCTTCACCGATTTTTATAATTTTTGGTACACTGATGTAACATCATAAAATACAGGTCAAGTTCGATTTCCACTAAAATTCGTCAATTTTCGACATAGTTATGGCCCCTTTCAAGTGAAAAAATTGCAAAATGCCGCTGTTGTACTATCAAGGCAGTTTTTGTGGGGGTATTCATCACCTTTAGTGATAGCTCTAGTTGTGTTTGTTTTCCTTTGGTGTCTTTCATGGGTGGAGTGTTTGACGCTTATGACCCACAAAGAGGGTTGACGCGTCGTTAAACACGAAATCATCATCATCATCATCATGGGTGGAGTATGTTAATTGTATCGATTCCTGATCTTTGTTTTACTTCTACTTATAATGGGGAAAATGACGTCTCCACTTTTTCTCAGCCATTTCTGATCCGATCTTCATCAAACTTGCAGATAACCAGGAGGGGCTTACAGTCTACGTCGAGTTCGAATTTGGGCTGCATGAGACAAACAGCTTTGGAGTTACCTGCCCTTGAGCATAAATATAAGTGAAAAATGATGTCTCCATCTTTTCTCAGCTGTTTATGATTTGATCTTATTGTAACTTTTCATAAACGAGGACAAGCAAGTAAGGGCGAGGATTGTGGCCACATAAAATCGATTTAAGCCCCCCAGTGGAAATCTTTCCACTGACAGTTCCAAGGCGGTTCTTCTGTGGCGCTTTATTTATGTTGTTGTTTGTTACTTACTGTGTGTACCACTTGTGTCTTTTTTATTTTGGATGGCCATATGGCCATTTTGTTGGAAAGTAATTGTCCTTTGGGCCTTTCTTTGTTTAGGTTTCCATTGTGGTCTGGGTCGCTTCATGTTTATGCCCCCACAAATGAAATTTGGGGGGGGGGGGTATATAGGAGTGAGCTTGTCGGTCTGTCGGTCGGTCGGTCGGTCTGTTGACTTGGTTTCCAGACGATAACTCAAAAAGCGCTTCACCGATTTTTATAATTTTTGGTACACTGATGTAACATCATAAAATACAGGTCAAGTTCGATTTCCACTACAATTCGTCAATTTTCGACATAGTTATGGCCCCTTTCAAGTGAAAAAATTGCAAAATGCCGCTGTTGTACTATCAAGGCAGTTTTTGTGGGGGTTTTCATCATCTTTAGTGATAGCTCTAGTTGTGTTTGTTTTCCTTTGGTGTCTTTGATGGGTGGAGTAAGTTAATTGTGGAGCGCAGTGGTGCGGTGGTAAAGCGTCGGATTTGAGATCGAAAGGTACCGGGTTCGATCCTCACGTGCACCACGTGTTGTTTCCTTGAGCAAGAGACTTTATCCACATTGCTCAGTACTGGCTTCTACCCAGGAAAAGAGGGCCACATGGAAGATTAGTACTAGTACTAAATGTGTTACCCTCTATAAATAAGGTCGATTATTATTATTATTATTATTGTATCGATTCCTGATCTTTGTTTTACTTCTACTTATAATGGGAAAAATGACGTCTCCACTTTTTCTCAGCCATTTCTGATCCGATCTTCATCAAACTTGCAGATAACCAGGAGGGGCTTACAGTCTATGTCGGGTTCGAATTTGGGCTGCATGAGACAAACAGCTTTGGAGTTACCTGCCCTGGAGCATAAATATAAGTGAAAAATGGTGCCTCCATCTTTTCTCAGCTGTTTACGATTTGATCTTTTTGTAACTTTTCATAAACGAGGACAAGCATAAAATCTCGGATGAGTTCGAATTTGGTTTGAATCTGTCCAGCGGTTTTCCAGTTACATCCCCTTGAGCGTGAAAAATTTCCATAGACTTCATGCGGACTGAACAAATTATTTGTCTAAATCGCGACGGAAGTAAGGGTGAGGATTGTGGCCACATAAAATCGATTTAAGCCCCCCCAGTGAAAATCCAGTTAACCCAATCGCGGTTGGCAACTTTGCTTCCCTCTTTAATTGCACGCCGGTGGGTCAGGCCTCTGATTCTATGACGGTTCAAACGTAAAGGCTTATTGAGAATTAGAGAGATCTAATTCAAGGTAATGTTGGTTGGTGCCTGATGCTCTGTCTCTGGTCGGGCCCATCGGAGTTGGTTTTCTTTTGCTCCAGCATATCAGTGGTTTCTTGCTGTCGAGTCCTCACCGTTGTCTCACCGCTGTGGTTCTTTGATTATTTGTGTTCACGGAGATGTTGCACTGATGAGTAAGGAGTCCTTCATGCGGACTGAACAAATCATTTGTCTAAATCGCGACGGAAGTAAGGGCGAGGATTGTGGATTGTGGCCACGTAAAATCGATTTAAGCCCCCCAGTGGAAATCTTTCCACTGACCGTTCCAAGGCGGTTCTTCTGTGGCGGTTTATTTATGTTGTTGTTTGTTACTTACTGTGTGTACCACTAGTGTCTTTTTATTTTGGATGGCCATATGGCCATTTTGTTGGAAAGTAACTGTCCTTATGGCCTTCCTTTGTTTAGGTTTCTATTATGGTCTGGTCGCTTCATGTTTGTGTTTGTTTCCCTTTGGTGTCTTTGATTGGTGGAGTAAGTTAATTGTATCGATTCCTGATCTTTGTTTTAATTCTACTTATAATGGGGAAAATGACGTCTCCACTTTTTCTCAGCCATTTCTGATCCGATCTTCATCAAACTTGCAGATAACCAGGAGGGGCTTACAGTCTACGTCGAGTTCGAATTTGGGCTGCATGAGACAAACAACTTTGGAGTTACCTGCCCTTGAGCATAAATATAAGTGAAAAAAGATGTCTCCATCTTTTCTCAGCTGTTTATGATCTGATCTTTACAGCTCACCTGAACCAGGAGGGGCTTACAGACTACGTCGAGCTCATATTTGGGATGTATGTGACAAACAGCTTTGGATTTACCTGCCCTTGAGCAAAAATATAAGTGAAAAATGGTGTCTCCAGCTTTTCTAAGCCGTTTATTATCTGATCTTTTTGTAACTTTTTATAAAGGAGAAGCATAAAATCTTGATCGAGTTTGAATTTGGCTTGAATCTGACGAGCGTTTTTTCAGTTACATCCCCTCCGAGCGTGAAAAAAATTTCCCATAGACTTATAATGGGGAAAACGACGTCTCCACTTTTTCTCTGCCATTTCTGATCCGATATTCATCAAACTTGCAAATAACCAGGAGGGGCTTACAGTCTACGTTGAGTTCAAATTTGGGCTGCATGGGACAAACAACTTCTGAGTTACCTTCCCTTGAGCATAAATGTAAGTGAAAAATGGTGTCTCCAGCTTTTCTCAGCCGTTTTTGATTGGTAAAGAGGACAAGCATAAAATCTTGAGCGAGTTCGAATTTGGTTTGAATCTGACCAGTGGTTTTCCAGTTACATCTTCTTGAGTGTGAAAGATTTTCCCATAGACTTACAATAGGAAAACGATGTCTCCAGCTTTTCTCGACCATTTCAAATCAGATCTTCATCAAACTTGCAGATAACCAGGAGGGGCATACAGTCTATGTTGGGTTTGAATTTGGGCCGCGAAAAATGGTGTATCCAGCTTTCCGCAACTGTTTTTTTTATCTGATCTTTTTGTTTCTTTTGGTAAACGTGGATAAGCATAAAATCGATTTTGGCTTGAATCTGACCACCGGAATTCCAGTTACATCCCCTTGAGGGTGAAAAATTTTCCCACAGACTTACAATGGGAAAACGATGTCTCCAACTTTGCTTGGCTATTTCTAACCTGACCTGACCTTCATCAAACTTCCAGATAACCAGAAGGAGCTTACAGTCTATGTTTAGTTCGAATTTGGGCCGCATGAGACAAAAGGCTTTCAAATTACCTACACTTGAGCATAAATACGAGCATAAATACTAGTGAAAAATAGTGTCTCCACCTTTTCTCAGCCGTTTTTAATCAGATCTTTTTGAAACTTTCAGTAAAAGAGAACAAGCATAAAACCTCGGTCCGTCGTCCACACCTTTGAACTTGAATATCTAAGTGACTACTGGCCAATCCCAATCGAATTTTATGTGCAGCATCACTGGGTTGGGGGATTGACTGCATTAGGTTTTGGACCAGTTTTGATCAGAACTGTGGTTGCCATGGAAACAAAAAGGTTCCATAGACTTATAATGGGGAAAACGACGTTTCCACTTTTTCTCCGCCATTTCTGATCTGATCTTCATCAAACTTGCAAATAACAAGGAGGGACATACAGTCTACATAGAGTTCTAATTTCGGCTGCATGAGACAAACAACTTTGGAGTCACCTGACCTTGTTTATTGATTTGAGGTTTAACATCCCTGTCAGCACAGTGTAGGTCATTTTGGAGACGTTGCTTCTAGTTTTGTGGGGCTTTTGCCCGACATCGAGATGAAATTATATATTTAAAAGCCCTTTCCACCCAAAGAAACCAATAGGGTCATTATGCATGGATGGTCCAACTGCCACCACTTTTCCTGGGCAGGCTTAGAACCTGTTTACCAGTACTCATGTGTGGTCGGTTCCAGCTCTGCATAGAAGCACCATGTAGCCCAGTCTATTTCTTCAAGCCCAGATGGGCATTCTTAAAACATCATTAATGATTTTCTGATACACAGGTGAGCGATAAAGGGGCCATTTGGCCCTCTTGTTAAAAATAGTTCTGTGAACAGGCAAACAGTCTGGACCCTGATCAGATTTCTCCTAGTGGAGCAGTCTGATCTGGGTCCATACTTTTTGCAACAATGATTTTTGAAGTTACCAGCAAACAATGTAGATGACAGTCGTTGTGTTTGGCATCTTAAGGGTTAAAACACACTGTCATTCAAACATTTCTAGGTTTCAGGGCTGAATTTTCAGTAGGTACTGTATATCTTTTCACAAAGCTTATTATATTTAAATTTTCTTTTCTGATTTTTGGGTTAGTTGTTCATCAATCAACCCAAAGTCACTAAGCACATTAGGTTTACATTGCTAATGTCTTTGTGACTATCACTGATTTTCTTTTGGTATGGACCTACTGATAGTGGCATCTGATCAGGGTTTTCACTGTTTGCTTAAATTATAGAAATTGAAGGATTAAACAGTCTGAGTCCATTGAAATTTGACTGTATATGGGAAGATAATGATTACTCATTTTGTTGTTTCAGGGTAAAAAGCTGTAATGACAAAGACAGAAGACCTTATCAGGAATTTTGTAGAAGCAACTCACAGAATACCAACACTGCAGCTGACCTGGCTCAAAGAATATGTTACTCGAGTGCATAATGATACTTCAGTAACCGAGATATGTCTGTGTTTATCAGTACAGCAGTGCATTATACATGTACTAATCTTGCTCATTACAAGTGATAAGCACAGCTGGAGTAGGTTAATTTCATTTTGTAGATTCATCATGTGAAAAAGTCTGTGAAATGCCCAAATTATATAGAGAAAAGTGGCCTTTAGGGGGTATTTATTATTTTCTTAATTTCTGCCCCAAAACATAGGTTATGGGTAATTGTTAGAACCTACGAGCACCCACAACCTATATTTGGAGTATAAATAAGAAAAATGTCACGCATTTTCATTAGAAAAGTAACCATTTTGGAGACATGAAAAAATCAAAGCGCCAAAAGGCACTGAAATGACAGATTCTGTGAAAAATTCAGATTTACTTTCTTTAGTGACAATGGCGCTGGTGCTGATTTTTAGTTTGGTTCACAAAACTGAGGTGAATTGGCTGTTATACACTTTCATCATCATTTTACTAGCACATTTATAGATAATACAACATGCAAATGACTACCCAGCAGGCACACGTCGCTAGGGCAACGTCAAATCAACGTCGATGCAAGTCATGACGTTGCACCGACGTTGATGTGACGTCACAATTATGTCATGTGCCTGCTGGGACAGTTGCAAGTTTTATGACAACACAAAGCATAGACGTAACTTTCTTGTAAAAGCTTACACTTGTTGACTGAGATGTGTTTCGGGGCTCAGTCAAGAACCTGCCTTATGTCGTGCGCAACACTTTTTGTGCAATGTTTGAAGTTTTGCGGCATGTGGCTTTTATTATTTATCACAACATTGTGCTTACATATTCAGTTATTCAGACCTACAGCAGAATTGGACAGTGATAACTGTTAGGAGTATATTATTGCTGGCTTGCTACCGTACGGTGAAGTTTCTAGCACCACGTACTTCGCATTAAATTAGGTCATGTAAGTGTTATGAGTTTGTACCCTTTCAGCCCTTTATAGCCAAGTACAGATACCTACAGATGCAAACAGTGTAGAACCTGGTGAGATGGCTCATAATGATACATCGCATTCTGTTCTACATGGTTTGACATGCTGTTGACGACTATTGACTGGACACCCAATTTACATGTGTAGAATGGACGCGTACAAAATCAGTGACTGAAGAGTGAACTTGAGAAACTCGTGGGTGGAAGGGGTAAAATCTTACCCTGGCCATTTTGAAATGTAGCAGTGGCCATTTAATCTTTTTTTTTCCCCTTTTTTTCTCTTAAATTGCGACACAAACTTCATATTTCTTACGATTCATCTCAGACAGCTGATTCAAATGAAATCCAATCACTGAAAAATAAGATAAAAATGTAAATTCGTCTGCTTCATGTTTTGTATGGGTCTTTTAAGTTAAGTAACACGTTCATTGTTTGTTTTACGAAAGACGTGTGTTGTCTGATCTTTCATGGAACTTTTTCAACTACAGTCGTTGCCAAACCCGTCACATGATGCAGCTGAATCGTAAGATAAAATCGCCAAGTCGTCTGCTTCAAAAGTTTTTATTACTCTTACAGGATAACTAATTTTGATTACTGTGCCAAACCGGACTACATTTTGTGCGGTCTCATATTTCTATGGCTGTGAAAGCCGGAAGAACTGAAGTCTGAATTACTTTAAACGTGTAGCACAGCAAGAATAGACAGATAGAATCTGTCATTAAAAATGCACTAAATCCTACGAATGTATTATTGTAACATTTTACAAGAAAATCAGGCAGGACATTTCACCTGAACTGACAGCAAATATTCACTGTCATTGCAAACATATTGTGTTCATGTATAATTGTATATGAAAAATGAAATGGAGTACAACACCATAAATGTTGTCATTTTTACCTTTATGTGCCAGGCACAGCTGGAGCAGATGACATTTTCAAACATTTTATTTTTCAGAGAAAAGATTTTTTGACATTTGTCTTTTGATGAGCATCATCTACCTAACTTGTCCAGTCTTAGATGTTTATCTGTTCTCATTCCGTGTGCTAAAATGGTATCTTATCTCTTGAACAAGCCTTTTTTGGTTTTAGAGGTTTGATATATTTCTGATTTCTTGTCCAAATATAGATTCTGGGTGCTCAATAGAGCCGCCTCATTGAGGCAGTTCTAGCGAGTACCCACACTCTATGTTTTTGGGCATAAATAATGAAAATAATAAATATCCCCGGTGAACACCACTTTTCTCTATATAAAGTGGGGGGTTTAGAGGGGTGTTCATTGCAGGGACTTGCTAGCTCGATGTTCTGCGTACTCCTTATTGTCTCCTACACTTCCTTCTATAGCTGGTGCAATTTGACACGAGACTGACCTTTATGCAAAGAATAAGTCAATGTTATCGCCTATAGGTCAGCTTTCGTAAGCTTCTCGTCATTTTTTGGCAGGCATCTGATGAATTGCGACCAACCAGCCTCTATGTATTGAATAACAATATCAAACACTTTGGAAATTGACGAAGGTAAATATACTTTCAGTTGGGTGTGAAATAATGCTAATAGAGGTTGTTAGTCTCAAGTAAAATTGCACTAGCTATAAAAATCCTTCATGAGTCTTCATGAAACTATGTCTCTGGCACTCCCTGCCACCTGAGAAAATTGTTTTTGGCATGGATCAAGTATGCTTTGACATTGGCAGTTTGAATCCTGTATTTCATAAACCAAAGGATGGATTGTTCACAAGCTTACATCACTAGGATGGGAAAGAACAGTGATTACGTTTTGGTGGTTTTGACCTTATTTTCAACGTAACAGGCTCCAAAAACCTTTTGGCCTGAAAATGGCTTGTCTGCATTCTGTCTCCTATTGTAGTCGGACTTGGTACACTATATCATTCCAAACTACAAGTACCGAAGTTTTGATTACATTTTGGTGACATTAACCTAATTTTGGCTGGTCAAAAGGCTTGTCGGCAACCAAATATATGAACTTTTGGTCACACTTTGGCACAATATATCATTGCAACTTAAGTTTTGGTACTGTTGACCTCTTTTTAGCTCGCCTGGACGAAGCCCTGGAAGAGCTATTGCACTACCCCCGGCATTTGGATTGGAATCGGCATCGACATTTACATTGAAGTTTTTTTAAGAGCTCATATTTTCAAAACCATACAATGGATTTGATTCACGTTCAGTATGATGACAGACACAGGTCCAAAGTTTTATCAGCAATACCCCTGCCCATGCCGTCAGGATTAAGGTCATGCACTTGTTTGTTTGTTTAATTTGAGGTTTAACGTCCCTGTCAACACTGTACAGGTCATTTTGGAGACGTTCCTTTGAATTTCATGGGACTTTTACCCGACATTGAGATGAAATGACATCTCAAGCCCTGTCACCTCATGAAATCAACAGGGTTTATATGCATGGACGGTCAGACTCGCACCGCTTTGCCTGGTCAGGCTTAGATCCTCTTAAGCGGTTTACCAGTACTCATGTGCGGTCAGCTTCAGCTCTGCGTGGAAGCATCATGCAGCCAATCTATTTCTTCAAGCCCTGATGGGTGGGGGTGAAGTGTCATGCACTTAGAATTTTTATGTTAAAGTTTTTCAGAAATCTTATGATAAAAGTTTTTAACTGCTCATTTTCCAAACCTCATGGTAAGTTCGGTTCATATTTGGTATGCAGCAATACATGTACCCACACCCATGCTCATGACCTCAAGGTCAAGGTTTAATGTTAAAGGTTTTTAAAAGCTATTATTTCCTAACCGTATGATTGGATTTGGTTCATATTTGATATGATGATATAGGTCCAGTTTTATTCAGCTATACCCCCACTCATGATCTTGACCTCAAGGTCATGGACTTAGAAATTTTTAAAGTTAAATTTTTTAAGGGCTCATATTTTCCAAACTATGACAGATTTGGTTCACATTTGGTATTATGTTAAGATATAGGTCCAAAATTTTATTCATGGCCGAGGTCACAGACTTGTAAGATTTTTAGGATCTCATATTTTCCAAACTCTAAGATGGATTTGGTTCATAACTGGTATGATGATAGATATAGGTCCAAAGGTTTATATGGCAATTCCTCCATCCATGCCTATGGCCTGAAAGACACCTTCCCAGGTGAGCTTTGCTTTCTCCAGACAGCTCTTGTTTAAGGGCAAAGTATCCCAAAAAATGTTGGGTCCAATATAGCTTGTCTGCACCCAATCTCCTGAACTCATGAATTCTGATGAAAACTGCAACCTACCAAACATCTAAGACTTGATTAGATGTTGGTGACCTTGACTCGATTTTCATGGACACAAGTGCAAAGACTTAAGACTGTAAACTTTATCCTGAACCATACTGATGAATTCCAGCCAAATTGGTACCGGTATATCCCTTCAACATATTAAAACTAGATTTCGATGACCTTGACCTACTTTTCAAGGTCAAAAAGAGCCCAAGATTATTCAGGTTTTGCTTCTTTTGATCCCATTCAATAACAGGCCAAGCTTGATTCGGTATATAATGCCAAAACACGGACCTCAAACATATCTGAGGTCAATAATTTGGTGGTGGGAAAATTTGCTTCCGAAACATTTCTAGTTAATTTTATCATACCATTAAGGGGATTCACGCCCCACCCATCGGGTCTTGGAAAAATAGATTGGGCTGCACCATGCTTCCACGCAGAGCTGATTCCGGCCGCACCTAAGTACTAGTAATCCGCTTAGAACATCTAAGCCTGCCCTGGGAAATTGCTACGAGTCCATGCTTACAAACCCTATTGGTTTCATTGTGCAGCAGGGATTGAGATGTCATTTCATCTCAATGTCAGGTAAAAGTCCCACAAAATTGGAAGCAACGTCTCCAAAATGACTTAAATAGTGTTGACGGGGATGGTAAACCTGAAATCAAACAAACAAACCATCAAGGGGAATGGATACAACATTCAGGAGAGGCAACTCCTGCAAAAGTAGTTTTGTCTCCGATGTCAACAGGGTCAACTAAAGCAAATTCTTTCCCCTTTTACCATGTGGCAGAATTTATAGAAAATGCCAGAACAAGAGCATTGGTGAAACCGAGGGATGCTCCCCGAAGATGCGCAGTAGTAGGAGGGTTATTATACCCCCGGCATACGAAGTATGTCAGGGGGTATATAGTTTTCGTCTTTGCGTCCGTTCGTTGGTTCGTTCGTTTGTTCGTTCGTCAACCTTTACGTCAAGGTTTTGCGTTAAACCTTTTTGATTGCTCATATCTCTGTAACCACAGGTTGGATTCTCTTCATATTTGGTACAGGATATCTCTATAGCATTACCTTTCATATGGAGTATCTAAGCACCTGGGTCAAGCCCCTGGGTGGGTTGTCTGTCTGTCCGTCTGTCTGTTCATCTACTTTTACGTCAAAGTTTTGTGTTAAACCTTTTTCATTGCTGATATCTCTGTAACCACATATTAGATTCTCTTCATGTTTGTTACAGGATATCTCTATAGCATTACCTTTCATATGGAATATCTAAGCCCCTGGGTGGGCTGTCTGTCTGTCTGTTCATCTAATTTTACGTCAAAGTTTTGTGTTAAGCCTTTTTCATTGCTGGTATCTCTGTAACCTCATGTTAGATTCTCTTCATGTTTGGTAAAGGATATCTCTATAGCATTACCTTTCATATGGAATATCTAAGCCTCTGGGTCAAGCCCCTGGTAGGGCTGTCTGTCTGTCTGTTCATCTACTTTTACGTCAAAGTTTTGTGTTAAACCTTTTTCATGGCTGATATCCCTGTAACCACATGTTAGATTCTCTTCATTTTTGATAAATGATTTCATGATGCATGTCCCTTCGCCCACCCATGGTGACCTTGACCTCAAGGTCACGGACTTAGAAATTTTTGCATTTGGTTAAAGTTTTATGTCAAAGTTTATAGATGCCTGTATGTTCTATTTGATGCCCTCACTCCCTTGGTCCATTTAGAAATTTTATGTTTGGTTTAGCTTTTACAAGCACATTTATAGATTCTTATAGCTTCTTGACTTCATTCATATCACATACAAGCTCGAAAGATATATCAGAGGGTGACGCTGGCCGGGGGTATACGTGACCCACTGGTCACTTTCTCTAGTTTTAGTGAAATGATCCTATACACTCTGAAGTTTGATAAGATTTGTTTGAAGACAATGGTTATGGGTACTCGTTAGAACCGTCTGAATGAGGTTCTAACGAGTACCCACAGCTGATGTTTGGAGTACAAATAAAGAAACTAGGTAGTGATTTTCAACAAAGAATGCAAAAAAAAAAAATTAGAAATGTAAGGCCCCTTCCCTACAAGGACCTGTAAATCATAAACCATAAGGCTAAGAAACTCAATTTTGTGTTCCCTAGTAAGTGATTTTCAATGGAAAATGTCACAAGGAATACACATGTGAAACATGAAAGCCCTATCACCCATGGTTATGAAATAACAGATATTTTTTTGAAAAAGGGGAGATGATTAGTGAAAATAAGCAATATAGTAATGGCCCTTTGTCAGAATGTAGGTTTTTGTTATGTAAGTATGTGTGTGAAGTTTCATGAGAGTAGGACAAATACTTTTAAAATTTTGACCGGAGTTTAAGATGTTTGGGTATGGCCTGACAAACACACACCCAAATGCAATTTGTCAGGATGTAGGTCTTGTGATGGTAATTATGTGTGTGATGTTTCATGAGTAGACAAAATACTTTTGAAGTTATCACCGAGGTTAAGGTTTTTGGTTTAGGTGTGACAAACACACAAGTTATTCTCCTTTGTCAGAATGTAGGTCTTGTGATGGTAAGTATGTGTGTGAAGTTTCATATGAGTAGGGCCAGGTTAAGGTGTGACAAACACAAGTTTTGTGGCGTCTGATCTGGGCCTGCACTGTTTGCCACTTACCCCTTTTGGGGTTTCCTGTACCAAATGGGTTTAACCTATAGTCTAAGAATTCCCTAGTTAGTGATTTTCAACAAAGACTGCATAAATAAGGAGAAATGTAAGACCCCTTCCGTGCAAGGGCATGTAAATCTTAAACCATAAGACAAAGAAACTCAGTTTTGTGTTCCCTAGTAAGTGATTTTCAATGAAGAATGTCGCAAGGAATACATATATGAAAAATGAAAGCCCTTTTACCCATGGTTATGAAACAACAGGAGATATTTTTTGAAAAAGGGGAGACAATTCAGTGAAAATAATCAACATAATTATGGCCCTTTGTCAGATTGTAGGTTTTGTGATGGTATGTGTGTGAAGTTTCATGTGAGTAGGATAAATACTTTTAAAATTTTGACCGAGTTTAAGTTGTTTGGTTATGGCCTGACCAACACACACCGAAAAGTAATATAGCTATGGCCCTTTGTCAGAATGTAGGTCTTGTGATAGTAAGTAAGTGTGTGCAGTTTCATGAGAGTAGGGCAAATACTTTTGAAGTAAGACCGAGGTTAAGTTTTTTGGTTAAGGCATGACAAACACACGGACAAAAGCAATATGGTTTGTCAGAATGTAGGTCTTGTGATTGTAAGTATGAGTGTGAAGTTTCATGGGAGTAGGAATAATACTATTGAAGGTATAACCGGTTAAATGTTTTGGTTTAGATTTGAAACTGACTGACAAGGAGATTACTATAGGGCACCCAAAATACTGTGTGGGGCCCTAATTAAGAAGGGAAGTAACTCCCTAAATACTGTTGGTATGGTTATGCTTCTTGCATTCTGCGATTTCTCTCATAGCCACCTATCAGTGTATCAAGTTTCACTAAATTACCTTTAAAACTTTTAGAGATATGCTCCGGACAAGCTTAATATAGCAAAAACTAAAAAGGGTAATAACTCTGTAATTACTTGTGATAGAGTTACAGTTTTTTGCACTCTGCACTTCCTCTGATTGCCATCTATCAATGTATCAAGTTTCAATTAAATTCCTTCTTTACTTTCAGAGATATGCTCCGGACAATCTTTTAATTGAAATGGTTAAGAAGGGAAGTAACTCCATAAATCCTGGTGACATGGTTATGGTTCTTGTATTTTACGATTCCCCTCATCGCCCTCTATCAGTATATCAAGTTTCACTTTAATACCTTTAATACTTTTAGAGATATAGGGCGTGGCGGACGGACGGTCAGACAAAGCAGCGACTATATGGCTCCCCCTTCGGGGAGCATAAAAATCATCGATGTATCCGTTCCCCTTAAAATGTCTAAACTTTTACCTTGACCTGAAAAGTCAGTACGGTAATAGCAGGCTAACCACTAAGGTCTGTATACGTATGATTTGATCATTCTATGGTATTTTTTTCATAAAAAACATTGCAGTCATCAGATCATTCCTTACGAAAACATGCCTATACAAATACATGTACATAGTAAACTTTGTCCTAAGAAAACCAGAATTTTAAGATTAAAAGTTGTGATATTTTTCTTATTTCTGCCCAAAATGTAGATTGTGGTACTCGTTAGAACCGCCTCGATGAGGCGGTTCTAACAAGTACCCACAGTCTATATTTTTTGAAGCATGAAGGCCTCCTTATTCATCAGTGCAACATCTCCATGAACACAAATAATCAAAGAACCACAGAGATGAGACAACGGTGAGGACTCGACAGCAAGAAACCACTGAAATGCTGGAGCAAAAGGAAACCGACAGTTAGACTGCTGGGAGTATGGATCACAAGTCTTAACCTTTTAACCTTCAAGGTGCCTAGAAAAACGGCATCTGAAATGGCATCTGCTGCTAACATTTCAGACATACTGTATTTTTGCATACAGGCAAATACTGTGGACAAAGATCGCAGTCTGACCTGGGTCTGCTCTGTTTGCAATAATGACTTTTTTTTTTAAAGTAACCAGCAGACAACAGACAACTGTTGCAAATTAAGGGTTAAATGTGTAGATTTTGCGCCTGCTGACTATGAGGCAAGGGCAAATGCTAGTGAGCTAAATATCAATAAGTAAACTTTGCATGTATACTGCTATAAATATTTAATTTTAGATTGTATTTTGAAAAGAAACTGTCCTGTTCGCTTCCTGCTTGTGATGTTTTAATTACAGTGAGGTTGTTTCTTTCCCTTTGGTATGTAATACCCGTCACAGTATGCCGCGTTTCCACTGCGACTGAACGGCGTGGTTTAATTTTCCAGAACGATGTGAGATCACAAGAAATAATTTATGGGATATTTTTCGTTAACATGATATTTTTAATGTAAAATTAATTTTAATTAATAATATACCTACCCATCACTACAATTATAGCCTTTTCACCAGACGCAGGTCTGGGACAGTCTGACACAAAAAAAATCTAGCCAGAAATGCCACCGGCATGTCCCTTTTCCCGTGACCTCCCCAGCGTCGAGTCCTGATTGGTCGCTGATGTCACATGACCTATCAGACCAATAGGCAGACGATACAGGTCACGTGACCGCGATTTTCGCGCCGAGAAGGTCATTATTTCTTTCAGGAAAACAAATATTTCAGGCGGGGCTGGGAGGCGGGACATACCATTGTAGTGATGGGTAGGTATATTATTAATTAAAATTAATTTTACATTAAAAATATCATTTTAATATCAAATATAACTACCCATCACTACAATTATAGCCTGAATTCAAAGCAAGTGGAGGGTTGGATGAAAAATAAAGTTACACATACCTAACTCCTCCAACCTTGGTTGTTTATACCCCTTTTAAAACCATCCAATGATGGTAATGTAAGAGAGTATCCACCATGACTGCAAGGGATCCAAATCCAAAATTCACAAGTGGAGAAGATAAATGGACAGGAACCGGAGTCAAAATAGAAGGTTCATACCTATTCAAACAGGCTAACAAACAACCAAGGAAAATAAAAACCCAAAATAAGTGCTGCTCATAATAGATTGAGAAGCTACTAAACTACCCAAGGAATGAGTACCACTACGAATGGGAACCAAGCACCTTAGGTGAAGGGATGAAAAGTAGCGTTGGAACATCCATTACGCAGTAAGAAAAAACATTCTGAAGAAAAAACGGAGTTCCAATATGCCCAAAATGTAGAAGGTTCTAACCTCATACTGTATTCTGAATGATAATAGGGCAGAAGTGAAATTAGCATATACTGGTAGAAGCTTTATCACTTTACAAATCCACTTTGCAATCAAGGATGGTTAGAAATATATCCAAAACCCCTTGATTGAAAAGAAAAAATTCTCATGATAATCTCGAAACGTTTTAAACATTCTAATGTATACAAAAAATTCACATTAGCCTACGATCCACGAATCCTGGAAATGACAGGACAAATAATAGTTTCAGACAAGGTTATTTATAGCCTGAAACAAAAATAGGTTGAATGAGAAGAGAAAAAGAAGTCATTGTTCTTCTCATACCTGAAAACAACCCTCTGTAATTGGCAAAGCATGACTATAACTTCTACGAACTGAAGCAAATGTCAAATGAAATACAGCTTGACTATCAAATGAATAAAAGAAGCTGAATTCACCGGATCGTAAGGTGGTTTAGAAAAGACCACAATACTCATGCAAGATTCCATTTGGATACAAAGTCCTGGAAACCTGTCGGCATAGTGAAAAAACCCTTTAATAAGCTGGTGATGGTAGGGTTTAATGAAAAAGTGTGAAGCCGACTAAAATTTTAACATGTTCGAGATTACTGATCTGTACCCTTCTCTTAGATGAAATAGAAATTGAAGGGTAGAGAACAGACAGAAAAAGAAATCCGGTAAAAAAACCTCCCTAGAGGAATTGTCTGGATTTATTTACCTTTTTCTACACCAACTAGAAATTATCTTCCATCTTCCAGAGTAAAACTTGAGAGTGGAGATCTTTCTATATTTGAAGATACACTCGGCAGAGAAACCAGAAAAGTGTCTACCTCTGGTTTGATTCCTGACAACATCTGGATGTGTAAGTAAAGCATTTCTGGATTGAAATGGAATGCTTGACCCACACCTTTTAGATATTTGATCTGGAACTACTGGAAGACGGGTTGCAAGTCTTGAGACTAGGCTCAGACTGACTAAAAAAAAACCAAGATCTCTGAGGCCATAGGAGGCGTAATCAGAATGGCTCGGCTTTTGGACGCTTGAATTTTTACCTAGAACTAGAGGAATTCAGTTGAATGGTGTAAACGCATATGTAAAAGATTCCCCCAATCTAGAGATTTTAAATCAACTGCATGTTCCAGGTGATCTGAAACTTGAAACACAAAGGAAGTTGATTGGAGAACCGAGTTGTTTGGACATTTGATTAAAAAAGGCCCAATAAAGGTTCTCTCCATTTGAGAAAACGCCCTGTAGAGAACGGATGGTGAACTGGTCTATAGGGGCGATCCCAATGACATAATCTGCCTGGAGGTGTCCGACAAGGATAGACACACCTTCCTGAAGACACCAAGTTATAATCTTCCATGTAAAAGCCAACAGGGAAAAGTAATGAGTCACTCCCTGATAAGTAGAAAAAACTACACTATTCATTTATCTGGAGTAACAATAATGAAGGTGTTCCTCAGTTTGGAGCTATGAAGAACTGATAAACCAAGGAAATTTGTCTGAAGTTTCAGAATGTTTATACACATATACATATATACATACATATACGCATACACAATACACACACATATATATATAGCCCCGCCTAATATAGGCCCCACGTTCCCTGAACAACTAATCCCTGAGGTTCAAAGTGGGAAAACCAACCTGAAAGGCTGGCATGCGAACAAACAAATAGGGAATAGTCTCTAAAAGAGGAGACCCCATTTGATACTGAGGGATTCATAAATCGTAGAGAGCAATCTTGATAATGGAATTTATTGCTCCTATAGACCGTATGGTATTTCCAGTGATAATATTAGCAAAAAAAACTGGAAAGGTCTAAGATGAGATTGTCCAGGGAAAACTGGATCCAATTACTAAGTTCTAAAAAGGGGAAACAAACCCCTGACATAAATCGAAAGTTTTTCGGGGCGTGAAAAAATTTGGAGAAGTATCTTTGAGGTAGAGTCAATTTCAACTTCTCGATAAAGTGTATGAAATCTAAATTCACAATAACCTGTACACGTTAGGACAAGGTATGATAAACAGTATCTGTAAAAATGATGACAAAACCCATCATCGGAACACTACACGAGATTGGGGCCTAATTCTATGATGAGAGCTGCTTAATTAATTTCCATTAAGTTGGTGAACAGGGAAAACATTGATCCGTTGACAAATCCAACAAAGGAAAGGCAACGGACTGATACACAAAAATTCCATCCAAGGTGAAACAAAGGTATTTGCGTAATGACCTATGGATGGAGATGTGAAGGCTAGCGACCTTTAAAACTACGGAAATCGTCCACGAATTTGGGAAATTTGACCTGACTAATCGAGGACGAAGTTTCCATTTTGAGACGATCGACTCGCATCATCTTGTTAAGTGTGAGAAGTCGATGATGAGTCGATTTTCCCATTTTCTTCTTTTCTTTTCATTGATCTGTTGACAAATCCAACAAAGGAAAGGCAACGGACTGATACACAAAATTCCATCCAAGGTGAAACGAAGGAATTTGCGTAATGACCTATGGATGGAGATGTGAAGGTAAGCGTCCTTTAAAACTACGGAAATCGTCCCCGAATATGGGAGAATTGACCTGACTAATCGAGGACGAAGTTTCCATTTTGAAATGATCGACTTGCATCATCTGTGTTAAGTGTGAGAAGTCGATGATGAGTCGATTTTCCCATTTTCTTCTCGACCAGAAAGATCCGCCTGTAGAAGCCTGGGGAAAGGAGAAATTTTTCTACTTACACGGCTTTCTTTTGGAGAAGAACCCTTCCTCTTCCAATAAAAAGATTTCTTTTCTTGATACTATTTACCAGAAATAGTATTTGCATGTGAGAAAGAGAAAGGATTCCTAACGAACTCAATCCAGTAACCCTTTCTCAAAACTCATAAAACTCAAAATATATTTAATAAAAGAAGCCAAGGCTTGATAGAACTGAAAAAGCTCGGCTCCTACTGGGAGAAGATGAAGAGGAGGGGAAGGAAGAAAGTCATTTGTTAGACTTGTGTCTTCCTCTATTGGGAGATTTCGTTCCAGTCCGACCTCTGGAACGAAAGGACCGTGTACCCTGATCTGAGAATGATCTATTAGTAGACGAGGACTGATTGAGATCTTCTAGTCGAGGGTGATAAGCACTTAAAAGTCATCGGAAGTAGTCGAAGAGCGTCTCTTGGTTGCGGTACCTGTACTTGATACGCTCTCCGAAGACTTCAAAAAAGACGAGTGCCCACGGTCTTGAAGCTTGATTCTGAAAACGTTGGGAAGACATGGTCCGCTTATAGTTTTAGAATCAAGAGGCGCTGAGGCTCTAAGTTTTCATTTACTATGCTCAGTTAAAAACTGAACCAGTTATCAAGAGCAGAGTTGCGCCAAACATGCAACATGGTGGTAGACAGCCATGGCATGTGAAAAAATGACCGGGAAATAAACAAAAGCATTAGAATAGCAGCTATATGGTCGGAATGCTCTTGTTTGAAGGCAAAGTGGGTAGAATTAGAATACCAGTCATAATGAGAACCCACTTAATAATAGTCCTGGTAAGAAGCTCCAATGTTAGAGCGTCGAAACAGGAAGTAATGCCAATTTCCCTGACGTCATATATACAGAGACTGAATCTGGGTCGAATTTTGGAATTTCATAAGAACAAAAAATTGATGTTTTTTGTTGTTAGAACCAATGTTCCAAGTTCTTTTCACGAGTGCCCCCGGTCTTGAAGCTTGATTCTGAAAACGTTGGGAAGACATGGTCCGCTTATAGTTTTAGAATCAATAGGTGATGAGGCTCTAAATATGTCCTTCTCATAATCGCTAATTAGTAAGGACGAAAAAAGACCAACCTCTGAGTATTGATATATCCCCAGAGGATAATTCACTAGGCCCAGATTCAGCTCTAGGGGCAAAACACTCGAGGCTCAATTAAACTTCCCCAGTGTTAGGCCCTTTATTGTGTAACGTGCACTGAACATGCGAAATTGCCGAATCAAAATTGAGCATTCAAGGAGCCGTGCCTAAAACGATCAAGGCCGAATCGACCCAAGGCCGAACCGACCCACCGAAATAGGCCGAATCGATCCAGGTGCAATTTCGGGTCGAAAACGACCCAAGCCGAAACGACTCTGTACCGAAACGTCCCGGATTCACTTGCAATAGTCACGGTATTCCAATAAACGATGCCCAAGTCTGTATGTTTTACAAGGGAAAACAATCCAATTTAATGATTATGATAACAAAAATTTATCATAATAAGAGGAAAGAAGCATATGACCAAGGTAAACTAAGTACTGAAGGTCCGGAAAGGTTACCCGATAAAAACCGGGATCGGAACCGTACCAAAATTCGTATGTAACATGGATTCGGAAAAAATTTTTGGGCATAGGTTCCCCGCACCCCGGAGTCCCCGCAATTATGAGCAGGGTCTCTACGGGGCGGTCGACGAACCTATCCTAGTCAACCCAGGCCCAAATGGGAGGAGGGGACATAGACTGGCTCATCTTGATTCGGCAAAGGTGACCCACACGAATTGGATGGATTCTGTTTAGAAGATACTATAGAAAGGCCACAAAGGGACCTGAATATTATCCATCTGCATCGTGGGATTTATAAGTGCTAAACGAAGACGGGTCTTGCACATGTTCAAAACTAAATTAATGCTGAGAATTTTTATTCAGCGATACAACGTCTTCCGATACCGGAAGTGGAAGGAACACGCACAAAAACCGTCCTCTTTTCTGGCAATTTAAGTTTCCACAACGCCGACTTCTATTAAAACATTACCAGGAATAATACGAGCGTATACCCTGGCACATAACATGAAAAGAAGTGTGGTGCTTATCAAAAACCAAAAACGGTTGATCACATGATAAACAAAACTTCCAAGTGAAAATTCAAAATGGCGGACAACCACTACACATGTAATGTCGGCAGAAACACGCGAAATAAAGTCTCTAAGAATTTCGGAATAAACAGTAAGCTTACAAAGCCTAAGTACGTTGTGGAAACTCAAGGTAAGTGCAAAATCAAAAAAGAATAAAACACTTATCCGTTTATTCATTCTTCCATGGAATGTAGTTTGACCATCCTATCCCAAGCAAGTCTGAAAAAATAATGACCTTCTCGGCGCGAAAATCGCGGTCACGTGACCTGTATCGTCTGCCTATTGGTCTGATAGGTCATGTGACATCAGCGACCAATCAGGACTCGACGCTGGGGAGGTCACGGGAAAAGGGACATGCCGGTGGCATTTCTGGCTAGATTTTTTTTGTGTCAGACTGTCCCAGACCTGCGTCTGGTGAAAAGGCTATAATTGTAGTGATGGGTAGTTATATTTGATATTAAAATGGACCTGTCATGGCGTCCTTACAGCGACCTAGACGTTGCTATGGAGCTTACATGGCGATCTATCGCGATCCTGCGGCGTTCTTGATGGCGATTGTATAAGCTCCCGCATCCACTGTGCTTACACGGCACTAACACTGCGTGCACTACGCTTTCACGGCGCTCACACTGCGCTGACGGCATGTTGAAGACATTCTTTTTATTATAAAGCAAACTGTAAACAGACATCTTCATCAAACAGTTTTGTTTGATTTTAGGTTTAACGTCCCCATCAACACAGTATAGGTCATTTTAGAGACCTTGCTTCCAATTTTGTGGGACTGTTACCGGACATTGAGATGAATTGACATCTCAATCCCTGTCGCCTAATGAAACCAATACGGTTAATAAGCATGGCTGGTCAGACTCGCATCCCTTTACCTAGATCTTTGCTTAGATCCCCTAAGCGGTTAATCAGTACTTGTGTGCCGTCGGAAGCAAGTCCACCGCCATCACAACAAGCAGGAGCAAGTCCACCGCCATTACCTTATCAACCCTGGGATGAGTCACCACAGAAGACAGTACTCAATCTAACTTTACGTTCCACAGTCTACCGTTCCAGTCTACTCTAGCCACTGTTTATACAAGCGGGCACCCCTGCCCACCGGGACTGGAAAAAATAGATGGACTGCATGATGCTTCCACGGAGAGCTGAAACCGACCGCAAATGAGTACTGGTAAACCACTTAGAGGATCTAAGCCTGTCCAGGCAAAGCGATGCGAGACAGACCGTCCATGCTTATAAACTCTATTGGTTTAATTAGGCGACAGGGCTTGAGATGTCATTTTATCTCAATGGCGGGTAAATGTCCCACAAAATTGGAAGCAACGTCTCCAAAATGACATATACAGTGTTGATGGGGACGTTAAACCTCAATCAATAAATTAATTAATTATACAAGCAGAGCTTATAAGGCATTGTAGGAGACCTCTGTGTGACCCTGCTGAGCTCCTGTAGCATTGTAGGTGACCTTTCTGCGCTGCTATGGCAACCTTACAGCGACCTAACTGCACTCTTATCAGAACTCCGTGCAAAGGCGTTTGTTTTGAGCATGCTCAAAATGAGCGCCGTCGCTTGGCGTTCTATGCGATCCCAACGCACCTACTGGCGATGCCACAGCATTGCTACGGGGATGTTTGCAATTGTACTGCGCACCCCAGCGTTCTGCATTTTTCTTGGACGCAGTGGGTGTGACAGGGGTTTAAGATACTACTAAGATACTATCTTGGATGAATGGTGCAAGGTAACTGTATAGATTCCAGATCATTTTTTCCTGATCAGGTAGTAAGGTTACAGACAGCCCCCACCCTTCAGGGCTTGGAAGAAATTGATGGGCTGCATGATGTTTCCACGCAGAGCTGAAATCAACTGCACTAAAGTACTGGTAAACCGCTTTAGAGGATCTAACTAAGCCTGCCCAGGCAAGGCAGTGCGAGTCGGCCCGTCCATGCTTATAAACCCTATTGGTTTCATTGGGCTGCAGGGCTCGAGATGTCATTTCATCTCAGTTTCGGGTAAAAGTCCCACAAATTTGGAAGCAACGCCTCCAAAATGACCTTTACAATGTTGATGGGGACGTAAAACCTCAAATCAAACAAACAAAGTAAAGTTACAGAAAATGGGAGTTGTATTGTCTGTAACTGTGGTTGAGTGGATGTTTTAAGTCCCTGTCAACACTATTTAGGTCATTTTGGAGATGTTGCTCCTAATTTTGTGGGACTTTCACCGACACCGAGATGAAATGACATATTTAGCCTTACCACCCGTAGAAACCGCTAGGGTTTTAGAAGCAGGCCCACTCGCATCGATTTTCCTGGGTAGGCTAAGACCCAAGCTGTTTACCAGTACTCAAGTTCGGTCAGTTTCAGCTCTGCGCGAAAGCACCAGGGAACCAATCATTGCCTGCAGTTCTTTTTTTAAACGTAATGAATGTCAAAGCTTATGGTGTTCAAGTATGGTGTTCGAAAAAGGTTTCTCCACAGCACCAGCAAAGGTTCAGGTGTCTACATATGCCAATATTTTGGCTGACAATTGTTCAGCTGACAACAGCTGGGTGTTTAAAGAGTAACAAAACACTGAATTTAAAATATTGATATATTTTAAAAATAAATATAAAGGAAGTAAGAATAAATTAAACAATTAAATTTCGAGCCAAGTAAGTCATGCTTCTAACCTATTAAAAGGTAAAGACAGATTTCAATGTAAAACTAAGTCTGACATGCTATAAAATAACAAGAGGGCCATGATGGCCCTGGATCGCTCACCTGATCCATAGTGTAACAAGTGGGCCCCAGAGAGGGCCATTATTGGCCCCAGGGCTTTAATGTACATAATGTTGAGGGAGGTCTTAAAGGTGAAGCTTCATACCAAACATCAACAAAGGCTAAAATTTGAACAATCTTGTCAAAGGTCCACTAGATGAAGCTACACATCAAATATCAAAGACCTGGGCCTAGCGGTTTCAGAGAAGAAGATTTTTAAAGATTTTGCCTATATAAGCCTATGTAAAATCAAAGGGCCCCGGGACAGGGGCATTTTTTGCCCCAGCACTATAGTTTGAACAATCTTGGTAGGGGTCCACTAGATGAAGCTTCATACCAAATATCAAAGTTCTGGGCCTTGTGGTTTCAGAGAAGAAGATTTTTAAAGATTTTCCCTATATAAGCCTATGTAAAACCAAAGGGCCCCGTGGCAGGGGGGGATTTTTTGTCCCAGCACTATAATTTGAACAATCTTGGTAGGGGTCCACTAGACGAAGCTTCATACCAAATATCAAAGTCCTGGGCCTTGTGGTTTCAGAGAAGAAGATTTTTAAAGATTTTCCCTATATAAGCCTATGTAAAACCAAAGGGCCCCGGGGCAGGGGCATTTTTGGCCCCAGCACTAAAATTGGAACAATCTTGGTAGGGGTCCACTAGATGAAGCTTCATACCAAATATCAAAGTCCTGGGCCTTGTGGTTTTAGAGAAGAAAATTTTTAAAGATTTTCCCTATATAAGCCTATGTAAAACCAAAGGGCCCCGTGGCGGGGGCATTTTTGGCCCCAGCACTATAATTTGAACAATCTTGGTAGGGGTCCACTAGATGAAGCTTCATACCAAATATATAAGACCTGGGCCTTGTGGTTTCAGAGAAGAAGATTTTTAAAAATTTTCCCTATATAAGCCAATGTAAAAGCAAAGGGCCCCGTGGCGGGGGCATTTTTGTCCCAGCACTAAAATTTGAACAATCTTGGTAGGGGTCCACTAGATGAAGCTTCATACCAAATATCAAAGTCCTGGGCCTTGTGGTTTCAGAAAAGAAAATTTTTAAAGATTTTCCCTATATAAGCCCATGTAAAACCAAAGGGCCCCGTGGCGGGGGCATTTTTTGTCCCAGCACTAAAATTTGAACAATCTTGGTAGGGGTCCACTAGATGAAGCTTCATACCAAATATCAAAGACCTGGGCCTTGTGGTTTCAGAGAAGAAGATTTTTTAAGATTTTCCCTATATAAGCCTATGTAAAACCAAAGGGCCCCGGGGCGGGGGCATTTTTGGCCCCAGCACTGTAATTTGAACAATCTTGGTAGGGGTCAACTAGATGAAGCTTCATACCAAATATCAAAGACCTGGGCCTTGTGGTTTCAGAGAAGAAGATTTTTAAAGATTTTCCCTATATAAGCCAATGTAAAACCAAAGGGCCCCGTGGCGGGGGCATTTTTTGTCCCAGCACTATAATTTGAACAATCTTGGTAGGGGTCCACTAGATGAAGCTTCATACCAAATATCAAAGTCCTGGGCCTTGTGGTTTCAGAGTAGAAGATTTTTGAAGATTTTCCCTATATAAGCCTATGTAAAACCAAAGGGCCCTGGGGCGGGGGCATTTTTGGCCCCAGCACTATAATTTGAACAATCTTGGTAGGGGTCCACTAGATGAAGCTTCATACCAAATATCAAAGACCTGGGCCTTGTGGTTTCAGAGAAGAAGATTTTTAAAGATTTTCCCTATATAAGCCAATGTAAAACCAAAGGGCCCCGTGGCGGGGGCATTTTTCGTCCCAGCACTCAAATTTGAACAATCTTGGTAGGGGTCCACTAGATGAAGCTTCATACCAAATATCAAAGTCCTGGGCCTTGTGGTTTCAGAGAAGAAGATTTTTAAAGATTTTCCCTATATAAGCCTATGTAAAACCAAAGGGCCCCCGTGCGGGGGCATTTTTGGCCCCAGCACTATAATTTGAACAATCTTGGTAGGGGTCCACTAGATGAAGCTTCATACCAAATAACAAAGACCTGGGCCTTGTGGTTTCAGAGAAGAAGATTTTTTAAGTTTTTGGTGAAAAAAATCTGTTTTTGGCTCCTGTGACCTAGATGTGCAACGGACCGGAACCATTTGACCCATATTCAAACTTGACCGAGATATTGTCATGATGATCATTCTGAGCAAGTTTGATTAAGATTGGACCAAAATTGTGGCCCCTAGGGTGTTCACAAGGTTTTTATATGATTTGACCCGCTGACCTACTTTTTAACCCGATATGACCCATATTCGAACTGGACTGAAATATTGTCACAATGGTCATTCTGAGCAAGTTTCATGATAATTGGACCAAAACAGTGGCCTTCAGAGTGTTCACAAGGTTTTTCTATGATTTGACCTACTGACCTACTTTTTGACCGGACATGACCCATATTCGAACTTGACCAAGATATTGTCATGATGATCATTCTGAGCAAGTTTGATTATGATTGGACCAAAATTGTGGCCTCTAGGGTGTTCACAAGGTTTTTCTATGATTTGACCCGCTGACCTACTTTTTAAGCCGACATGATCCATATTCAAACTTCACTAAAATATTGTCACAATGATCATTCTGAGCAAGTTTGATGATGATTGGACCAAAATTGTGGCCTCTCGAGTGTTCACAAGGTTTTTCTATGATTTGACCTACTGACCTACTTTTTTACCCGACATGACCCAAATTCGAACTTGACCGAGATATTGTCATGATTATCATTCTGAGCAAGTTTGATGATAATTGGACCAAAACTGTGGCCTCTAGTGTGTTCACAAGAAAAAGTTTACGCACGACGGACGACGGACGACGCACGACGACGCCGGACATCTTACTGTCACAAAAGCTCACCATGACCTTCGGTCAGGTGAGCTAATAAAACAGATGCAATGGAAACCTTCAAGCATTTTGGGTCTGACCCAAAGTTACTAACTACAGAAGTTTTCTGCCTGCCCTTGTCCATGTGACTACTTCTGACTATGTATATAATCCAGGTCACGGTTTTATAGCAGCACTTATTCTCTGTGTTGTCACAGAGCAGGCCTCATATTTTTCAGGCATTTGCAGGATTTCAGGCTTTTAGAGCTTGATTTTTTCTCGACTATTTAACACTTATCCTGCTGGTTAGAATTATTTAGCTACACTCATTTCTGACTAGTCACCAATCAAATTACTTGATATTTACAAACAGTGCAAATCCTGATCAGATGGCTTCTCTACACTGTTTGCAAAGGTAATGGTTGTCATATTCAGCAGGATGAGGGTTAAGGCTGTGAAATCAGGCCTTTCAGGCATGGAAAAACTTGGTCAGTATGAGGCCTGCACAAAGCTGTTTAAAAAACAGTTGGTTAATGGTAAAATCTGGAATGGGTACATGTACTGGGACAATGGCAACTGTGTAAATGATTAAAACCAAGATCAAGTGCAGCAGTGTGCAGTGTCAATCATCTGATCAGGGTCTACAGTTCGCTTACTGTACAGGAGTTGGACCCATTGCATGCTGGAAACCCCTTAAGGGGTACCTTGGCAAACAGCGCAAGTCCACAAGGTGTTTATAGTAACCACACTTTTCCTTGGCAAGCACATGTATAAGTGGTTATCACTGCAGTGCACATTTTATCGCTAACCAGTATTGTGCATATGCTTAACATAGCAACAGATAAGGTGTTTGTTTTGTGATAACTGAAGGATAGTTTCCTTATTTCTGCATATAAACCTATGTTGTGGGTAGTCATTAGAACCGCCTGGTTCTAATGAATGCCCACAACCAATGCCCACAACATAGGTTTTGTTTCATTTGAGGTTTAACGTCCCCGTCAACACTGTAAAGGTCATTTTGGAGACGTTGCTTCCATTTTGTGGGACTTTTACCCGACATTGAGATGAAATGACATCTCAAGCCCTGTCGCCCAATGAAACCAATAGGGTTTATTAGCATGAGCGGTCCGCCTCGCCCCGCGGTTCCTGGACAGGCTTAGATCCTCTGAGCGGTTTACCAGTAGTAGTGTGCGGACCGGATTCAGCTCTGTGTGGAAGCATCATGCAGCCCATATATTTCTTTAATCCCCTACGGGCGGGGGCGACCACAACATAGGTTTTCATGGAGAAATGACAAAAGCTATCCTTTAGTTATCACAGAATACCAACCTTATTTGTTGCTATGGTTTTGTCAGAAACTGACAACTCTTGTGAAGAAGGGGAGAAATGACTTTTTGGCAATGTCAGCATTACCATGACTTAACCCTTATCTTGCTGAATATTCATTTAAGCTACACCCATTTCTGTCTATCAACCAATCAACTTACTTGATGTAATTTATTGCTACAAATACATAAACTGAATGCCAAACAGTGTAGATCCTGATCAGATGGCTTCTTCAGAAGCCATCTGATCTGGATCTACACTGTTTGCAAAGATGGGGGTTGTCGTGAACAGCAAGTTAAGGGTTAAGTCAACCACTAACATCAGCTGTTCAGGGCGTCAAATGATATTAGGAGTCAAAAATATAGGTTAGGTCCAGAAATATAGGTATCTAGAGGCCAGAAATATAGGATATTATAGGTTGCCTACACTGAAGAAAACAAACCAGATTTGTATTTTTTCACCATCACCTAACAGCTCTCTCTTTTATTAAAAATAGCCATCGGAAGAGATGGCAAATCCCCCGACCAAAAGCCAATATGGCCTTCAGAAGATTGTTCACCAATAGAAAGTGCACCAGAATTAAACCACATATCACAAAAGTATTGCAGTTATGGCCATTGCAAGATTATACTGTCAGGGGAGATAACTAAAAAACCAGGGCACTCAGAAATGTGGTTCTTGCGCATGACATGCCTGCTTAAGCGCATGTAATTCTGCACAAAGTACCATCAATATGTCTCAAAAGGTATTGGAGATATAGTGATCACAAGCTGGTCATACTGTTATATTGGAAGGGTAGATAACTCAAATACCACAGCAACAACAGTTGTGGTTCTTGCACATGACATCCCTTCTGTACCTTGTATACAATTGTGCTAAGTCCCTTCAATATATCTCAAAGGGAGTTGGAGTTATGGCCATCACAAGGTTATATTGCCAGGGGAGATAACTAAAAAACCAGAGCACCCAGAGTTGCAATTCTTGAGCATGACACACCTGCTTAACCTTATGTTCATCTGCATCAAGTACCACCAATATGTCTCAAAGGGTATTGGAGGTACGGTGGTCACAAGGTTGTCATACTGTTATATTGGAAGGGGAGATAACTCAAATATCATAGCACCCAGAGCAGGACTCTAGAAATTTTGAAATCCCAATCGGTCCAGAAGGTGACCGATGACGTCATCACTGACTTATTTTTTGCAAGTTTTTTGCTGCATGCTTCGTTTTTCGTTTTGCATGTTTTTTGTTTGATTGTTTGTGCATGTTTCGTTTAGGCATGTTTTGATCATTTGGTGTATATTTATCTGTTGTTCATTATGTAAATAAATAGTTGAAATAAAGAGAAAGTCGTACCACATTTTGCTTTCTATTATCCATGTTATTCCTGAACCAGTACCTGTATTATATTTTGGAAATTCCCCAGGTGTATTTTTAGAATTACTGAATGCAGTAAATTATCGTTGGTACCCAGCTTCATAATGCTTTGTTCATTTCAGGATCCGGTTCCCCATGCCGGTTTTGTTCCTGTTCATGTATCAGTGACGGGTTGCCAATCCGACATTCTGATTGTTTTTCAGTCGGTTTGCCAGGCCGACAGTTAATGCCCTTATCTGGTTCCCCAAGCTGGGTTTTGTCTTGAACCGGGTTGCCAATCCGGTCGTTTGACTTTTTGAACATCGATAAGATGCTACGTTGAGCCATTGCAATAAAATTGAACAGCGAAAACCAAATGAAAATCTGCAACTTATATACCCCAAATTCTTTAATTACTTCCAAACATGATAATGTTTTTAACTGCTCCAGTGCTATCGATCAATCGAGCCATTTAAAGTGCCGATATCATTAACACACTTTTAATTCTTTCAAGGATAGTTTAGTATAACAGTTTACGAAAACAAACAAACAAATTATGTTTGATTGCCATTAGATCAAACACGATCAAGGCTTCTTTGATATCACAATCACGCACCGCTTAATCACGTTTTGGCTGACTGACTGTCATTAGCCTTAATCCCGCGAGAGTCTGCTATACCTGGCGAGATCTCGAAAACGTGTTTACTGTCAAACTCAAATTCATCCCCAAGAGAGATAATTGGATTATATTACTGGCACAATAAACAGTTTGACTAGGTGTCAAACTGTTTATTGTGCCAGTAATAAAATCCAATTATAATTATTATCCAGGTATAATTTCTCTGTTTTTTCACTTCGATTTTAGCTTATTGGGTTTTTTTTTCGGACCGACTTTTCAGCAAAATTTTTCAGCAAAATCGGTTTTCATTTTCAAAAAACGGTCTGGACCGGTGAAAAATCGGACTTCTAGAGCCCTGACCCAGAGTTGTGGTTCTTAGGCATGAAGCGCCATCTCAACATTGTATACAATTGTGCCAAGTACCATCAATATATCTCAAAGGGTATTTGAGTTATGGCCATCACAAGGTTATACTGTCAGGGGAGATAATTAAAAAACCAGGGCACCCAGAGTTGTGGTTCTTGCACGTGACACACCTGCTTAACCTCATGTACAACTGTACCAAGTATCATCAATATATCTCAAAGAGTGTTGGAGATGTGGCCATCACAAGGTAGTGATTCTATATTACTGGAAGGGGAGATAACAAAAAAAACACGGCACGCAGAGTTGTGGTTCTTGTGCATGACACACTGTCTCAGCCTTGTGAACAACTGTGCTAGGTATCATCAATATATCTTAAAGGGTATTGGAATTATGGCCATCACAAGGTTGTCACTCTATTTTATTGGAAGGGGAGGTAACTCCAAAACCATGGCAACCAGAGTTGTGGTTCTTGTGCATGACATGCTGTCTCAGCCTTGTGAACAACTGTGCCAGGTACCATCAATATATCTCATAGGGTATTGGAGTTATGGCCATCACAAAGTAGTCATTCTATTTTATTAAAAGGGGAGATAACTAAAAAAGTATGGCATCCAGAGTTCTGGTTCTTGCGCATGACAGGCCGTATCAGCCTTGTGAACAATTGTGCCAAGAACCATCAATGAATCTCAAAGGGTATAGGAGTTATGGCCATCACAAGGTTGTCACTCTATTTTATTGGAAGGGGAGATAACTCCAAAACCGTGGCAACCAGAGTTGTGGTTCTTGTGCATGACATGCCGTCTCAGCCTTGTGAACAACTGTGCCAGGTACCATCAATATATCTCAAAGGGTATTGGAGTTATGGCCATCACAAAGTAGTCATTCTATTTTATTAAAAGGGGAGATAACTAAAAAAGTATGGCATCCAGAGTTCTGGTTCTTGCGCATGACACGCCGTCTCGGTCTTGTGAACAATTGTGCCAAGAACCATCAATGAATCTCAAAGGGTATAGGAGTTATGGCCATCACAAGGTTGCGTCTACGGACGGACGGACGGACCCACATTTTGGGTTTGTGTGGCTGCACCTGTCCATATTTTATGGGGCTAAAATTTTTATGTGGCTAACGGTTTATGTGGCTATAAGACACACAAATCTGTACATCTAATGTGGCTAGCCACACAAACTTTGGACATTAGCCACATAAAGGCTGTCTGTACGAAACCGTCTTTGTCTAAACTTATGTGGCTACCAGAGGTTGTGATATCTAGCCCTCTAAAGGTAGAACAGAACTTTCTTTATAGTGCACTGATACATCTTATGGGTCTAGCTCCTCACATAGAGGGACTTTTTCCTACTGCAGCATTCAGCCCCAGGACAGCCAGTTAAATTTATGTGGCTCAGCCCCATAATCTCAAAGTCTCATAAAGCCTCATAATCCTGGACATCCATGTCCAAGGATGTCCAAGGTGATGGACATAAATTTATGTGTCTTTTTTTTATTTGATTTTTCTAGTCCCCCTGAAGCCCTCTGTACTAACAGAAAAATGGGTTTGTGAGGCTAGCCACACAAACCCATTTTGCCACACAAAACCCTTCTGTACCTAAAAGAAGCCACATAAACCCATTTTGTAAGAACGGACGGACGGACGGACGGACGGACGGACGTTCTCACGAACGGATACTTAAGTGGCTAGGCGTCGACATATTGACTACTTAAGCGGCAAATTCTCTTAAGCGGCAAGCCACCTAAGAGCAAATTTTTGCCACTTAAGTACCCAAATAACGGAATAAACCGCATTTGGACTCACGAATATATACTTAAGTGTCAAACTGTCCAAATTTTTTGCCCCCTAAATGTCGTTTCGTTGGTGCGGACAGACGGACGGACGGACGCCAGGCTGATCGCTATATCCCCCGAACCTATTCGGTCGGGGGATAATAATATACAACATATAGAAATAGATATGGTGGACAGTAGGTTATAATTAAGGAAAAATCTTTAATATATCTCCGTAAAAGTCAGTCTTTAGAAGATAATTCTAATGAATACCCTTCATGTACATTTTATACAGAACTGAGGGATATACTTTCATATCTTCAGATAACCACCTTATCTATTTCTTGGATAAAAAACAATAAAAACAAGAGATAACAAAACCCAATTGTGTCTGTCTGACAATTGAGGCTGAATCAAAACCTGGGACAGTCTTCCCTTTAAACAAGAGGGCCTTGATGGCCCTGAATCGCTCATGTGATCCATAGTATAACAAGTAGGCCCCATTGAGGGCCTATTTTTGGCCCCAGGGCTATAATTTGCACAATCTTGGTCAAGGTCTACTATACAAAGCATCATACCAAATATCAAGATATAAGCCTTCTGGTTTCAGACAAGAAGGTTTTTAAGGTTTTCCCTATTTAAGCCTATGTAAAACCAGTGGGCCCCGGGCAGTGCCAGTTTTGGCCCTTGGGCGACCATTTGAACAATCTTGCTAGAGTCCCACTAGATGAAGCTTCATACCAAATACCAAAGACCTGGGCCTTCTGGTTTCAGACAAGAAGATTTTTCAAGTTTTTTTTTCTTATTTTCTCCCATTTGTTTGCCGTGGCAACCAGAATTCAGCATGGACTGAAATTCTTTGAACAACTTTGAGAGAGGACCACCCCCAAGATGATTTCTATCAAGTTTGGCCAAAATCTATTCAAGGGTTTAGGAGATGTCATTTAAAGGAATTGTGGACAGACTTGTTTAATATTCATAAAGAAACAGTAGAAACCAAAATTGAAATAGAACATTTCAAATTTAAACTAGAATGTGTCAATACAAATTTGACTGCCCCCCTCCCAGGGGTCTACCTCACCCCTAAAAAAATCATGTTGCAACAACAGCTGTCATTGGGCAGCATAACTCACCTGGAACAATGTCCTTGAAGTCTATGGCATAGGTGGGGGTATTGCCAGTTCAGCCTTTGAAAAAATAACTACCACATATGAACCCTAACCATCAAATGGTTTGGAAAATATGAGCTCTTAAAACTTTAAGATTAAAAATTTCTAAGTCCATGACCTTGACCTTGAGGTCCTGGGCAAGAGCAGGGTAATGGTTGAATAAAACTTTTCACCTCTATCTATCATTGTTCCAAGTTTGAAGCAAATCCATTATATCGTTCGGAAAATATGTGCTCTAAAATTTCCAAGTCAGTGACTTGACATTGACATCAGGGGTGGTATGTGGTATGGCTGAATAAAACTTTTGACCTGAAAGTATTACCATACCAAATATGAAGCAATTCCATTATATAGTTTGGAAAAAATGAGCTCTTAACATACTTTAAATTTGAAAATTTCTATGTTTGTTACCCTGACCTTGAGGCCACGTGCATAGATTGCTGTATACATGTAATATTGGACCTGTATCTATTATCATACCAAATATAAACCCAATCCATGATGTGGTTTTCAAAATATGAACTCTTAAAAAAATAATGTTAAAAATTTCTAAGTCTGTGACCTTGACCTTGAAATCATAGGCATGGGAGGCTGAATTGGCAATACCCCCACCTATGCCATAAATTTTGGACCTGTATCTATCATCAGATCAAAAATAAACTAAATGAATCATAAAAGTTCAGGTTCTATCTGGTACAAATACCTTAACCTGAGTCTTAAACATTAACTAGAAATGTGTCCAAAGTACACAGATGCCCCCGCTTAGCACATTAATCTTCAAGTGGTGCAAATACCAATCTGTGCGAGTTTCGGCGTTCCACCAATAGTGACCTTGACGTTAAAAGTCGAAATCGCTCGAGATATTGTCATAAGGAACATTTGTGTGAAGTTATTTTGAAATCGGTGAAGAAATGTAAGAGCTAGCGGGGTGACAAAGTTTTTCTAAAAATAGCCACAGTGACCTTGACCTTGAAAGTGGAACTCGCTAGAGATATTGTCATAAGGAACATTTGTGTGAAGTTATATTGAAATTAGTCAAGAAATGTAAGCGCTAGAGCGAAGACAAAGTTTTTCTAAAAATAGCCACAGTAACCTTGAACTTGAAAGTCAAAATAGCTTGAGATATTGTCATAAGGAATAATTGTATGAAGTTATATTGAAATTGGTGAAGAAATGTAGGCGCTAGAGCAATGACAAAGTTTTTCTAAAAATAGCCACTGTGACCTTGACCTTGAGGTGATGACCTTGAAAGTCGAACTCGCTCAAGATATTGTCATAAGGAACATTTGTGTGAACTTATATTGAAATCAGTGAAGAAATGTAGGCGCTAGAGCCAAATTATAGGTATTTATAGGTATTTTGGTAAAATATAGGATTTTATAGGCTATTATAGGTAATGGCCTGAAATATAGGAAAATATAGGTAAATATAGGTAACTTGACGCCCTGGCTGTTTCACTGTTCTCTCAAGATATACAAATACAACATTGTCACTGACATTCCACCTCCAATTGTATTTACTTTTTGGTTTTGGTTTTACGGCCCTTTCAAGATTTCACTTATTTCAAGCTGATTGTTAATCAGAGGTTTGCAAAAACCAGAGTACTGGGAGGTAAACCACCTGACCTTCCATCGCAGAACTTGGTTTCTCACATGTGGTCCAAGCAGGGCTCTAGAAATTTTGAAATCCCAATCGGTCCAGAAGGTGACCGATGACGTCATCACTGACTTATTTTTTTGCAAGTTTTTTGCTGCATGCTTCGTTTTTCGTTTTGCATGTTTTTGTTTGATTGTTTGTGCATGTTTCGTTTAGGCATGTTTTGATCATTTGGTGTATATTTATCTGTTGTTCATTATGTAAATAAATAGTTGAAATAAAGAGAAAGTCGTACCACATTTTGCTTTCTATTATCCATGTTATTCCTGAACCAGTACCTGTATTATATTTTGGAAATTCCCCAGGTGTATTTTTAGAATTACTGAATGCAGTAAATTATCGTTGGTACCCAGCTTCATAATGCGTTGTGCTGCTGTTCGATAAGATGCTACGTTGAGCCATTGCAATAAAATTGAACAGCGAAAACCAAATGAAAAACTGCAACTTATATACCCCAAATTCTTTAATTACTTCCAAACATGATACATGTAATGTTTTTTAACTGCTCCAGTGCTATTGATCAATCGAGCCATTTAAAGTGCCGATATAATTAACACACTTTTAATTCTTACAAGGATAGTTTAGTATAACAGTTTACGAAAACAAACAGACAAATTATGTTTGATTGCCATTGGATCAAACACGATCAAGGCTTCTTTGATATCACAATCACGCACCGCTTAATCACGTTTTGGCTGACTGACTGTCATTAGCCTTAATCCCGCGAGAGTCTGCGATACCTGGCGAGATCTCGAAAACGTGTTTACTGTCAAACTCAAATTCATCCCCGAGAGAGATAATTGGATTATATTACTGGCACAATAAACAGTTTGACACCTAACCAGGTATAATTTCTCTGTTTTTTCACTTCGATTTTAGCAAATTGGGGTTTTTTTCGGACCGATTTTTCAGAAAAATTTTTCAGCAAAATCGGTTTTCATTTTCAAAAAACGGTCTGGACCGGTGAAAAATCGGACTTCTAGAGCCCTGGGTCCAAGTGAGGCACAAACCACAGCGATGAGAGACCTAATGATTAAGAGTCAACTCTTACCCATTAGTCCAAAGAGGCCTATTATCTCCAATTGTATACAGATGATATTTTACAATCCTGGTTTGTTTTCTGACATTGCACTGAACTTTTTAAGTCTGCACTGTTCCATCCCAAAGTGGCAGCAGGTTTCCATCATGGAAACTCCCCTTTGTTTTGTTTGCTTTTGTTTAAAACGCTATAAATATTATGCTGAACATAATGGGTGCTTTAAACCAGGCCCAAGGTTATAAAACTTGTTTCATGCTCAACTCACTTGAGCATGAAGTTTATCCTGCTCAAAAATTTTAAAATGCCAACAAATGTTAAAATTTCTGAGCAGGATAAATGTCATTCTTTGCTTATCTGAGCAGCAAAAATGGACGATTTGTATTTTAATATTTATAAGCACTACAAATTTCATGCTCAGATGTGTTGAGCATGAATTTTTTTTTATAACCTCAGGGCCTGATGTACCTATACTAACCATTTTTTAAGAGACAGGTGAACATTCACATGCCAGTCTGATAGCAGATCTCCATCCGTTATGTCCCAGTAAACACTATTAAGGTGGGGATAATTTTCTTAATTTCTCCATAAAAACCTTTAATGGTGGCAGTTCAACCCGTTAAAATTGCCTCAATCAGGCAGTTCTAGAAAGTACCCACAACATATTTCCAACAAAAAAGTTAAAATTGCCTAACTCGGGTAATTAGCGACTACCACAACGTATGCTTCTGACTAAACTCTGGGAAAATTATGCCTTTTCCCACTGAGCACGCCAAACACTAGCTTTGCAAACAGTGTAGATCAAGATCAGATGGCCATCTGATCAGGTTCTACACCGTTTGTCATGCAGTTTGTATCGAACAAATACATTGTATCAAGTAGTTTAATTGGTTGGAAGTCATAATTGGATGGGGCTAAATTAATTTATTCAGCAGGATAAGTAAATTATCTGATCTGATCTGAATTTGGAGTTATGCATAGCTCTTCCAAAATGTCCGTCTCACTTTGTAATATTAAATCCCTGGCTAGATGAATCCATTCTTCTCAACTGGCATGGATACACGTTGCATTTTTTTTCAGTATTTCCTAAGGGAGACGACTTTCAGGACTTCTGTTCGATTTTCTGTAAGCTCTGTCCCTCAGAAAAAGGGGTCGTCTCTTAAAAGAAAGAATTTGCTCTTGAGGAGCAAATTCTTTCCTTTAAGAGTTGACCCCTATTGATATGGGAGACCAACTACATAAGCAGGAGTTGCCTCCCCTGAAGGTCTATTCATTCTTGTTAACACTCAGCAATATCATAGTTTTGATGAACTGCTAACATCAGCTGTCTCGCTGCTCTCTCAAGGCATACATAACATCGTCCTGACTGACATTAAGCCTCACTCTCATGTACAGATCCTGCCGTCCATGTTCTACCAGCAAGAGACGTATACTGCCCAGTCTAGAACATATTGCAGCTAGTTCACAAGTTGAAGGAGGCTGGAGACCTGAAAATATATACAGTGGAACATCTGTAACTCAGATATGGATGGCTCATTTACATGGCTAATTCCAACTCATTCCGAGTCCCCAGACAATTTCCCCTATCTCCAGATATTCAAATACAGTAAAATTCCACTATTAAGACCACCTTAAATTAATACGAAATCTGCTTTTAAAAGCTTATTGATAAGTTTTCAGTAACTCTTTCTTTGTGTTTCTACACCTAGTGAATCCTATATTAAGACCACCTTTTGGACTGTTCAAAAGTGGTCTTAAAGACCATTTTTGAAAAGTCCCAAAGGTGGTCTTAATATAGGAAGTTTACTGTAGTTAGGAAAATCGAAAATGGAAGTGAAGGCCAAGCTCTGGGGAGCTAAAAATATGTGTACTCATTAGAATCACCTCAATGAGGCGATTCTTATGAGTACAAACAACATTCCTTTACTTAACAGAAGATGGAAAGTTATCCATGTGTCATGCCTTGTGCCCTGGCACTGAGATTAACCCTTTTTGTACCAAATGGAACCTTGCAGCTAATATACAGCAGGAGTCCATTTCAAAATTAGGGGTGTTAGGTTGTGTTTTCTTCAGAAACTATTTGGAAACTGGCTTAATATTTTGCAAACAGTGCAGGCCCTGATCAGACGCTGCATTCTGCAGCGTCTGATCTGGGCCTGCACTGTTTGCCTGGGTAAACGTTTTGGGGTTTCCAGTACAAAATAGGTTAACCCTAGGTAAGTCAAACTACCTCTATCTCAAACGAATTTTCATGGTCCTAAAAGGTATTCAAGTTATTGAAGTTGGACTGTAAAAGAAATTAGTAAAATGAAAGCTTATTCAATATCCTTAAATATACAAACAGGCATCTTCTCAAGCTCTGTCATGCCACCAATATTCCATGTTCAGTAAGAAAGGTGCTTGTATACAAGCATATTTTCACATGATGAAATATTAGCTCCTTTGTTTTATAGTTCAGAGAATACACTACAGTAAAATTTCAATGACTCAAATGCCCATGACTAGAGGGGTCTTTGGGGACCTGTGCCATTGAAAAGAAGGTCAAGGTCGCCAAAATCTAATCAAATCTGCAGCATGTTACTATGATATATTGTACTAAGTTTGACCAAAATTCATCTATTTCTTCATGAAAAGGATGACAAGCCATTTTTGGCGTGAAGCTGTTTTTTGAGGCATGTGCCCTTGAAAATGACAATTCCAACTAAAGGCGTCCGCACGAAAAAAAACAATTGTGTTGGATGGACATAATTTTGTTTCTCATCTGAAGTACACATTTCTACAAACCGCTTTTCCCTGCAGTGGAAGACTTCTAGCCCAGAGTGGGGGGAGGGCAGTGATTAAGGATCACATAGTAACAGATAAAGTGGGTATTTGGTGATAACAGAATGATATTTTTTGTCAGTTCTCCATGAAAACCTATGTTGTGGGTTTTCATTAGTACCACCTCACTGAGGTGATTCTAATGAATTCCTATAAAAATAGGTTTATCTGGGAAATTAAGGAAAATTATACCTCAATTGTCACCAAATTACTAGGGCTGACTATCGAGGCCAATTTTGACTATCGTGATAGTATTGCTATCGTGGAAACTACTATCACGATACTATCACTATCGGGGCATACTATCAAGATACTATCGTGATACTATCGGGTACTGTTATAAATGATTCATAGATGTTATATCACTCACATAAAAATGGCTAAGAGTGACAGAACAAGTTAGGAAAATTGCAATGGCCTGAAATTGTATGTTTATTGTGTGTTTCAATATCAGCATTC
Organism: Lucinisca nassula; assembly: GCA_963580285.1. Taxonomy (NCBI): domain Eukaryota; kingdom Metazoa; phylum Mollusca; class Bivalvia; order Lucinida; family Lucinidae; genus Lucinisca; species Lucinisca nassula. The sequence goes on along the minus strand of OY757014.1, from coordinate 14,526,162 downwards.
ATTCCCTTGGGGCTATTCCAGAAAAAAAAACATAATAGGGAGACAGCTCTTCACATTTCCCCACGCCCTGCAGAAAGACCCACCGCCTAAAAATAGCATATATGCTTGTAAGTGATGGTTATCATAGCTTTAATTCCTTTGCAGTGTTTTAGATTTTCTGCTTGTGGAAACTGACACATGCCGATCGGTCTTCGATTGTTTGATGTTTGCCGTCTATGATAAATTAATCTGTGTATTCAGTTAATAAGGTAACCCGATTAATTATTATATAGTATTACGTAATCACGGCACAACATTTTAGCACCTCTTTAAGGGCGACATGAATCTAACAAACTGCATTAAAACTTGAATTTACATATTTTTTATTTGAAGTTAGCATCAAAAACTAGAAGTAAAGCAATGATCAAGCCGGTGTTTTCATTTAGCAATATGTACAGGGATCGACCTGGGCTCATAATATAAAGACAACCAAAAATAAAATAAGAAAGACACACGAAAAATAAAAACATTGTCCCAGGTTGTCCAGTGTCCACCATCACAATGTCCAGAATCACCTTAAGAAAGTACTTGATAGACGGAGACCTAAGGCCTCGTGCTGCATGTTTTTTTCCTACAGAATGACGACAGGAAAATAAAACTTTGTCAGCTTAAATATTCCCCCAAGAATTCAATCCCAATTGGTCCGGCCAGCCGACTGATGACATCATCATTGATGCATTTGTGCATACTTATAGACTAATCTGAGTCTATTATGTACTCGCATGCACATTCTGTGCATTTCTCGAGAAACATTTCTAATGAGACCACAAAAGGATGGTTTAACAGTCTGGGCCTAATACTCATTAGCTATCGTGTTTGTCGGACGCAAAAAGAGTCACATATGCAACAAGTTAAACTGCATTATACCGTCGTTCATCATACATTTACCTATGTGAATGAGTCAGCACACAGCGAAAACAAACATTTCTTCATACATAAGATCAGCTTGTGCATCTTGCTAATGTCTTCAAAACTGAACAGGGAAATGGCGTTTGTCCCAGAAGTCATACTACGCAAGGCTAATACAAACAACAAACATTTATATATGACTGCACAGGCTGATCTGAGCCTTCACATGTCGCACAGGTTTCACTGTCATGTTTTCAAAAAGTTGCATGCAACAAACGCATGAGCAATCTATCGTTGACGTTTTGTTATTGAAAAACGCAGGAAAATTTCCGACTGCCTCAACTGCACATGCAAAAATGGTAGCGGGAAATTCATCGCCGCGAGAAATTCACCACACGGCAAAAAAATATGATACACAAGTGCGACCAGCGAAGACTCAGATCATCATGCACATATGTGACGGCTTATCAGTCTTTCCTGATTACAGCTGAATGAATATCCTAAGCAAAATACTTGCGTTATTACACAACAGTACAGGTATATTTTCAAAGTCTATTCAAGAAAAAAAAAACAATCGAAATTATTGGTAGTTGAATGAAATATCGGCGATAGTTATCGATAGTCCAAAGTACTATCGATGCATTGGTATCGAGGCAGTCCCTATCGCGATGCATCGAACTATCGATGCATCGTTACACCCCTACAAATTACCATATAATCTGTTGCTATAGAATGAGTAGTGGATTATTCAATCCTTTGCATGCGAAAACCCCCTAAAGGGGTAGCTTGGAAAACAGTGCAGGCCCAGATCAGAATGCGGAGTCTGATCAGGGCCTGCACTGTTTGCTGACAGAATTTTGCGTCAGAAATAGAATAACAAACAAGAGGGCCATGATGGCCCTGGATCGCTCACCTGATCCATAGTGTAACAAGTGGGCCCAGAGAGGGCCATTATTGGCCCCAGGGCTTTAATGTGCATAATGTTGAGGGAGGTCTTAAAGGTGAAGTTTCATACCAAACATCAACAAAGGCTATAATTTGAACAATCTTGGCAAAGGTCCACTAGATGAAGCTACACATAAAATATCAAAGACCTGGGCCTAGCGGTTTCAGAGAAGAAGATTTTTAAAGATTTTGCCTATATACGCCTATGTAAAACCAAAGGGCCCCGGGACGGGGGCATTTTTTGCCCCAGCACTATAATTTGAACAATCTTGGTAGGGGTCCACTAGATGAAGCTTCATACCAAATATCAAAGTCCTGGGCCTTGTGGTTTCAGAGAAGAAGATTTTTAAAGATTTTCCCTATATAAGCCTATGTAAAACCAAAGGGCCCCGGGGCAAGGGCATTTTTGGCCCCAGCACTATAATTTGAACAATCTTGGTAGGGGTCCACTAGATGAAGCTTCATACCAAATATCAAAGACCTGGGCCTTGTGGTTTCAGAGAAGAAGATTTTTAAAGATTTTCCCTATATAAGCCAATGTAAAACCAAAGGGCCCGTGGCGGGGGCATTTTTTGTCCCAGCACTATAATTTGAACAATCTTGGTAGGGGTCCACTAGATGAAGCTTCATACCAAATATCAAAGTCATGGGCCTTGTGGTTTCAGAGAAGATTTTTAAAGATTTTCCCTATATAAGCATAAAACCAAAGGGCAGGGGGGTGGGGGCATTTTAGGCCCCAACACTATAATTTGAACAATCTTGGTAGGGGTCCACTAGATGAAGCTTCATACCAAATATCAAAGACCTGGGCCTTGTGGTTTCAGAGAAGAAAATTTTTAAAGATTTTCCCGATATAAGCCAATGTAAAACCAAAGGGCCCCGTGGCGGGGGCATTTTTTGTCCCAGCACTATAATTTGAACAATCTTGGTAGGGGTCCACTAGATGAAGCTTCATACCAAATATCAAAGGCCTGGGCCTTGTGGTTTCAGAGAAGAAAATTTTTAAAGATTTTCCCTATATAAGCCTATGTAAAACCAAAGGGCCCCGGGGCGGGGGCATTTTTGGCCCCAGCACTATAATTTGAACAATCTTGGTAGGGTTCCACTAGATGAAGCTTCATACCAAATATCAAAGACCTGGGCCTTGTGGTTTCAGAGAAGAAGATTTTTAAAGATTTTCCCTATATAAGCCAATGTAAAACCAAAGGGGCCCGTGGCGGGGGCATTTTTTGTTCCAACACTATAATTTGAACAATCTTGGTAGGGGTCCACTAGATGAAGCTTCATACCAAATATAAAAGACCTGGGCCTTGTGGTTTCAGAGAAGAAGATTTTTAAAGATTTTCCCTATATTAGCCTATGTAAAACCAAAGGGCCCCGTGGCGGGGGCATTTTTTGTCCCAGCACTATATTTTGAACAATCTTGGTAGGGGTTCACTAGATGAAGCTTCATACAAAATATCAAAGTCCTGGGCCTTGTGGTTTCAGAGAAGAAGATTTTTAAAGATTTTCCCTATATAAGCCTATGTAAAACCAAAGGGCCCCGGGGCGGGGGCATTTTTGGCCCCAGCACTATAATTTGAACAATCTTGGTAGGGGTCCACTAGATGAAGTTTCATACCAAATATCAAAGACCTGGGCCTTGTGGTTTCAGAGAAGAAGATTTTTAAAGATTTTCCCTATATAAGCCCATGTAAAACCAAAGGGCCCCGTGGCGGGGGCATTTTTTGTCCCAGCACTAAAATTTGAACAATCTTGGTAGGGGTCCACTAGATGAAGCTTCATACCAAATATCAAAGTCCTGGGCCTTGTGGTTTCAGAGGAGAAGATTTTTAAAGATTTTCCCTATATAAGCCCATGTAAAACCAAAGGGCCCCGGGGCGGGGGCATTTTTGGCCCCAGCACTATAATTTGAACAATCTTGGTAGGGATCCACTAGATGAAGCTTCATACCAAATATCAAAGACCTGGACCTTGTGGTTTCAGAGAAGAAGATTTTTAAAGTTTTTGGTGAAAAAAATCTATTTTTGGCTCCTGTGACCTATATGTGCAACGGACCGGAACCATTTGAACAACTTTGAAAGGGGTCCACCTAAGGATCATTCCTGTGAAGTTTGGTCAAAATCCGATCAGTAGTTTCGGAGGAGATGTTGTTTAAAGAAATTGTTTACGCACGCACGGACGCACGCACGGACGCACGCACGGACGCACGCACGGACGCACGACGGACGACGGACAAAAAGTGATCCCAAAAGCTCACCTCGTCACTACGTGACGGTGAGCTAAAAATAGGCTGACGTCCCTTATATGACAAATGGACTTGTTCAACATATAGCAATGGAAGACTCCACGAGTAAAGAATGGGTTAATTTCATACCTTCAAATCTACACAAAGCAAGGTGTTGTGTATATATCTTGGAGAATTCTGCCTCCTCTAGACCAAGTCTTTGGAACTCTGCAACAATGGCTCGTAGGAATATTTTTTCTTGACTTGAAGTGTTTCTGAAATGTTAACAGCCAGATTTGTTAGGATCCTGAATACTCAGATATGAAATAAGTTGAATCTCAAGTAAAAAGCTGTTTTATATGAACTTTAAGAAACAAGTCTTTGCAGAGATGAAACAGCCACGAGGATAAGAATCTGTGTATTTTTTTGTCACCTATTGGACCAAATCAGTGCTCACAAGGTTTTTCTATTTGACTTACTTTTTGACTTGACACGACCCCTATTGAACTTGACTGAGATATTGTATTGATAATTCTTCTGACCAAGTTTGATGAAGATTGGATAAAAACTGTAGCAATGTTCACGACTGACGACGAACTACGACGCCGGACGCAGCATGGTCACAAAAGATCATCATGATCTTCCGTCAACAGCCACACCGACCTTAACCTCAGGACCTACTAGGCTCTAGAGCCATGACAAAAGACCCTTAACAGCTGCTTTGTTCTGCAGCATTTGATCTGGGCATGCACTGTGTGCCACTGTCCTGTTTTGAGGTTTGCAATATAGGACGAGTAGCATATGATCATACAATTTTATATCCTACTAAAATGATCTTTAGTATTGGGACAGGCCTAAGTAAACAGTGAAGATCCAGATCAAACTACATGTCTGATCAGGGTATCAGACTACATGTCTGATCATGGTCTACACTACATGCAATTCCAAATCCCTGCTGGATTGTGAAACAAATTTAAAATTTTAGGAGAATCACAGCAAGTTCTCAAGGTGTCCTAATTATTTAGGATTTTTACAGAATACAGTGAAACTTCAATGGCTCGAACACCGATGGCTCGTTTACCATGGCCGTGTCTAACCAGTTCTTGCGCCCCTAGGGAAATGCTCTACATAACAAATAGTGTGTCTACATAACAAATAGTGTGTGTGTGTGTGTGTGGGGGGGGGGGGGGGGTGAATTTAGGAGAGTTACGTATTTTAGATTACAAATGGATGCTGTGTGTACTCATTAGAATCACCTCCATGTGGTGATTCTAAGGAGTACACACATAGCATACATTTTCATTACAGAATACAGAAAAGATGTCCAAAAGTACCTCGTTATGCCTATTGGCAGTAACCCTCAGTGGCTTGAACTACCCCTGTCTCGAACAGATTTTTGAGGCCCCTAAGGAGTTCGAGCCATTGAAGTGCGACTGTAAATGTTATGACCCTGCTTACTATGTTAGAATGGGTTACTATATTTCCAACAACGAAGCTTAAGCAAAGCCATACCTTATTGCAACAATTTTTGGTGATGAAAACATCTCTTGCAGTGCAGCATTCACATGGGCCATTCCAACCTGCTGTTCAGCATTCTTTCCATCCTCAGAAATCTCTGCAATCTCCGTGGATCTCCGACAGATGTCCAAGGCTCGTCTAGCATCTCCCGACACAGCAGCAACCTTCCTGGCTGCCAGCTGTATGGCATCTTCATCAAAAGCTTTCAGACCTTTCATTCTTGACACAACTATTGTCTGGAGTTGCTTGAAAGTGTACGGCTGGAATGTCATTCTTGTAAGACCCTATGACAAAAGTAAACAATATGACAAAAGTAAACAAATTATTTTCTATTTCTACTTTTGTTTCTTTGGAGTTAAACATCCCATTCAACACTGATTAGGTCATATCTAGCTGGTCAGCTTAACTAACCATGTTTTTCCTCGGCAGTTTACCAGTACTGTGCAAATTCTTTGTTTACTAGGACTCGATATAAGGTGACAGTACAAGTGTTGGAGTTGGGTCATTTTGCACTGCACTGGTTAACCACATATGTATAAGCCTGTCCAGGAAGAATCTTTAGGTAAACTTACTGGCTCGAAATAACCTGAAGTGTTTACTGGGTTGTCAACTCCAAACAAACTTATAAATTTAACAAGTACCCTCAATTGAGGTAATGGAAACTATCACTAAATCTTTCTCTTACCTGGTGCTATATGAATCCTGTTTTTCTGCTCTTTTCATTATAAAGGACTAAATTTGTGCAATAATATAACGTTTTTAATCAAGCAATTTCATATTAGCCCAGTTACAGGTCAAGGTCTACTGTATTGGTCCGAGGCCAATGCCAATAAAGCTGCCGGTGGACCTGTAACTTGGGCCTCGGGCCAAAACAGCAGACCTCGGACCTGTACCTGGGCCGATACGAAATTACTTGATTAATGACAATTTTGCCGCCTCAGTAGCTCATTCGGATGCACGTCTGACTGGTGATCAGGACGACGCGGGCACTATACCGTCGGCAACATTCTGTTGAGGAGACTGATCATGAAATCTTTTCTACGGTCATTCTTTCCCTTCTGCTGGTTCAAGAAGGGCAGCTCTCAGTTTCTGGCGAAAGAATGTGCACTGTTATGGTTAACCGCATATGTATGAGCCTGCCCAGGAAAAGTGTGGATAGGTAAACTGACTGGCTCAAAAACTGCCTAGTGTTGACTGGGCTGTTAAACTCCAATTCAAACAAAAATGACAATTTTATTTATTGACCCCACTAAGAACCTGATTATTGATTTTTGACCTCAGGGTTAATAGGGATCACCACTGAACATTACAGGATAGTTTTTTTATAATGTTTTGTAAAATGCTGTTGTATACTAGTGGACTCTTCCACTGATATAATTATTATGTTGGACAAGTCCATTTGTCATATAAGGAGTGTCAGGCCTATTTTTTAGTTGTTACTCTATTTTTGACGGAAAATTCTGTTAGCGAATAGTGCAGGCCCTGATCAGATGCCACGCTATGCGGCGTCTGATCTGGGCATACACTGTTTGCCAAGGTACCCCTTTATTTCCCGCATGCAATGGTTAAAGTCTTACTCACCAGCCTACTTGAAACTCTCTTGATCATGATTCTCTCTGGTAAATCCATAGTATTGGCCACAGCTAGAACTATCAGTCTGGCATGCTGTTTTGTTGGCCAGTCAAAAATATTGTACATCACATCTTGCTTTCTTGTCCATAACAGATCCAACTGAAAAATAATATGTAGGAACCTATAATACACCACTACCTGTTTATAACACTATTACTGACCTCCAAAGTGTTTGCAAGCCTTGTAGAGCCAGATCAGATAGCATTTGTCAGGGGTCATCCTTGGCCAAGGAAGTAGGGAGAAGTGACTTCTCCCTCCAGCCCTGACAGGGCGAAGTCAGGGACCAGAGGGAGAAGCAGGACTCGAGAAAAACGACTTTATTACGGAGATTGTCCAGCTGAAATTTCTGTAATTTCCATAAATATCGTTGATCTTTTGCAATTTTAAAATAGAAGGTGCGGGCGTGATATCGTTGTATATGCCATACCAATATTGCTGTTGCATTTGCTGAACGATTATGCACATCAGTATCTTGATAATAGCAGCAATTATTGCTGACATAGTTCAGACAAGCATCTACTTTCCTTTTCTCAGTCACTGAAGAGCGCTAAAGGAAAACAACCAAGATAATCCAAATTGCTTAGTACCGGTTTCTACCCAGGAAGAAGAAGACAAGAGGCTCAATGAGCCTAAACCGCTCACCTGAGGAACTTTAAGTTTTAACAATTCACAGACTTGACTACTAAATCTGCTAATAGAATCCAGCCCATTGACCCTTACAGGATATAAGTCATCATTATTGCATTGCATTCCAAGTTTGAGACTTCTAGCTTCTATAGTTCCTGAGAAATCTTTGAAGAAAATTTAACATTGGTCAAAATGGACAGAAAGAAGAATGAAAGAACAGATGAACAAATAAGCTGAGGAAGCCCAATGTCTCTTACACAAAATAAGTCATCATTATTCTATTGAATACCAAATTTGATGCTTCTAGCTTTTATAGTTCCTGAGAAATCTTTGATTAAAAATTTAACATTGGTCTATTATCTCTATATGGAGAGAAAGAAGAATGAAGGAACAAATGAACCAGACTAGCTCCAAAACCTAATGCAGCCTTTCCCCTTGCCCAATGGTGCTACACATAAAATTTAAACAAGATTGGTCGACTGCCTTCTGAGATATGCTTCATTGAAAGTGTGGACGACGGATGGACGGACGACAGACGACGGACTCCGGAGCCTTGGTATACTATCAGCTCACTGGAGCCTTTGGCTCAGGTGAGCTAAAAATTCAAGTCGCTATTTCTGTCACAACATTTTCCCTACGTTAAGTCTATGGGCAAATTTTTTTGTCTCTCAAGGTCACGTAACTCCGAGGTCAATATTCCGATTCCGCCCAAAATCGAACTTAACCGAGATTTTATGCCTGTCCTCGTTACCTGCAAGTTTGAAGCTGATATGAATAAAAATAAAGTTGCTATCATGGTCACAACATATTTTTTTATGCTCAAGGGCAGGTAACTCCAAGGCAAATATTCCGATTCGGCCCAAAATCGAACTTAACCGAGATTTTATGTCTGTCCTCGTTACCTGCAAGTTTGAAGCTGATCTGAAAAAAATTCAAGTCGCTATCGTAGTCGCAACACTTTCCCTAATTAAGTCTATGGGCAAATTTTTTGTCGCTCAAGGTCATGTAACTCCGAGGTCAATATTCCGATTCGGCCCAAAATTGAACTTAACCGAGATTTTATGTCTGTCCTCGTTACCTGCAAGTTTGAAGCTGATCTGAAAAAAATTCAAGTCGCTATCGTAGTCACAACATTTTCCCTATGTTAAGTCTATGGGCAAATTTTTTGTCGCTCAAGGTCACGTAACTCCGAGGTCAATATTCCGATTCGGCCCAAAATCGAACTTAACCGGGATTTTATGCCTGTCCTCGTTACCTGCAAGTTTGAAGCTGATCTGAATAAAAATAAAGTTGCTATCGTGGTCACAACGTATTTTTTCATGCTCAAGGGCAGGTAACTCCAAGGCAAATAATCCGATTCGGCCCAAAATCGAACTTAACCGTGATTTTATGTCTGTCCTCGTTACCTGCAAGTTTGAAGCTGATCTGAAAAAAATTCAAGTCGCTATCGTAGTCACAACATTTTCCCTATGTTAAGTCTATGGGCAAATCTTTTGTCGCTCAAGGTCACGTAACTCCGAGGTCAATATTCCGATTCTGCCCAAAATCGAATTTAACTTAGATTTTATGCCTGTCCTTATTATCTGCAAGAATGAAGTCGATCAGAAAAAAATTGACGGAGCTAGAGTGATGACAAGCTTTTTCCTATGTTAAGTCTATGGGAGCTATATGTTGCCATGGTAACCAGAGTTCCACTCCGATCTGCATGAAAACCTTATGCAGTCTTTCCACTTGCCCAATAATGTTACACATGAAATTTGATCAAAGTCGGCCAAGTAGTCTTCAAGATATACATTTTTGAAATTCACATTAACCCTTATGCAAAAATGCACAAGGGCAGGTAACTCCTAAGTGTATGATCCGATTCTGCCAATTATCGAACTTGACCGAGATTTCATGGCTGTGCTGGTTATCTGTAAGAATGAAGCCAATCCGAACAAAATTGAAGCAGCTACAGTGATGAAAACATTTTCCCCATGTTAAGTCGATAGGCAATTTTTCGTGCGCTCAAGGGGACGTAACTCTTGAGTGAATTATCTGATTCGGCCCAAAATCGAACTTGACCGAGATTTGATGCCTGTACTGGTTATCTGCAAGAATGAAGTCGATCAGAAAAAAATTGACGGAGCTAGAGTGATGACAAGCTTTTTCCTATGTGAAGTCTATGGGAGCTAGATGTTGCCATGGCAACCACAGTTCCACTCAGATCTGCCTGAAAACCTAATGAAGCCTTTCCACTTGCCCAATAATGCGACACATGAAATTTGATCAAAGTTGGCCAAGTAGTCTTTAAGATATACATTTTTGAAATTCCCATTAACCCTAATGCAAAAACACACAAGGGCAGGTAACTCCTAAGTGAATGATCCGATTCTGCCAGTTATCGAACTTGACCGAGATTTCATGGCTGTGCTGGTTGGCTGGTTATCTGCAAGAATAAAGCCAATCTGAAAATAATTGAAGCAGCTACGGTGATGACAACATTCTCCCCATGTTAAGTCAATAGGCAATTTTTTCAACGCTCAAGGGCACGTAACTCCTGAGTGAATAATCCGATTCAGCCCAAAATCGAACTTGATCGAGATTTCATGCCTGTCCTCGTTATCTGCAAGAATGAAGTCGATCAGAAAAAAATTGACGGAGCTAGAGTGATGACAAGCTTTTTCCTATGTTAAGCCTATGGGAGCTCTTTGTTGCTGTGGCAACCAGAGTTCTCATCCGATCTGCACGAAAACCTAATACAGCCTTTCCCCCTACCTGATGATGGTTCATATGAAATTTGATCAAGGCCGGCCCACTGGTTCCAGAGATATACTTCGTTGAAAGTGTGGACGACGGACGACGGCTCGTAGTATACTAATACCTCATGAGCCTTCGGCTCAGGTGAGCTAAAAAGAGGGCCACATGGAAGATTAGTACTTGTTTACTGAATGTTTAAAGCAGATTACTGCAATTATGCTGAAGCCCTCACATTGGCTTCTTTTGAAAGAAGCCAACTTGTTACACTTCTACCTTTAAAAGGTGCTACAGTAACATGTTTTCCCGATTATTTCTGATATAGATATGGTGGGCCTTATGAATATTCAAGATGCCTCTTGGGGCTCCTTTTCCGACTATCTTATGAGTCACGTTGTGCAGTGAGGTGGGAGTTTGGGTAAGTGTGACCATCCTGTGCCGGCAAATTTCAGCAGGTGCGGAATAGGGGATGTCTTTTTTTTTTTTCATCTATTCTATTTATATTCCCTTTTTTATAGTTCCCGTCTCTTGTGAGACGGTTTGAGATGGTTGCTTCAGCATGATCTCTAACCTGACTTAACAGGTTAACAGAACGGTTTATATTGGTTTAATCAGTGCGAATTAAAGTAGCATCTCGAACATTTTGCAAATATTGATAAATGAGTGAAAAATTAAATTGATATGTAACACGAGATGAAGGTTTTTTCATGCTTCAATCATATAGCAAAAATTAACAGCCTGCATATCAATATCAAAAAGACTGATGTGGACAAGTCTGACACGGTTCAAGTGGCCCTACAATAAGATCAAAGATGACGATGTGGACTTATCTGATTCACCTATTTACATATTTAACTGATCGGACAACTTGTACTCAAGGCGTTCCACACTACAGGTGGTCAGTTTCTAACATGGGCAATTAACAAATTCAGTAGGATTATTAAATACCGGATTATCAATTGGTGCTTTTGTTATCAACTTGTTGCCTTTATCGATGGATATTACTTCGATCTTGGAGACGGAGTCGGAAAAAAATGTTCAGTAAAAAACAGGGCGAAGTCAACTTCTCGTTTCTAGTCTGGTAAGGCGAAGTTCTCGAACTTCGGGCGAAGAAGTCGCCCGAATCGCCCCCTCTGCTGATCCCTGTTCTGAAGAAGCCATCTGATCAGAATCTACAGTTTGTCATTCAGTTTTTAAATTTGAACGAAAACTTAATACCATGCATTCTGATTGTTGGGGCAAAAATATTTCCTGGAGCTTAGCTTACAGGTGTGCAAATTCCTCTTGGAACTGATTTAAGAACTTATTTAGCAGAATCACTAAGGTTTTACCTCATCCACAAGCAATACAATGGTTTCTTTCCCACTAGTTCCACAGAATCTCCTGTTCAACAAATCAGCAGCATGATCTGGTGTTGCCTTCTGTCCTGTCAGTTGCTGTAAACAGTATTACTTCTTTAACCCTTTGTATGCCAGTGGACTCTTCCATTGCTATATGTTGGACAAGTCCACTTGTCATAAAAGGGGTGTCAGGCCTATATATTTGCGTTATTTTATTTTTGACGAAAAATTCTGTTAGCAAATAGTGCAGGCCCTGATCAGACGCCATATTCTGTGGCGTCTGATCTGGGCCTGGACTGTTTGCCAAGGTACCCCTTTAGGAATTTCCCGCATGCAATTGGTTAATACTCATCATACAAATTTGAGAGTAAATCAACACAAGTGAGTATTAAGAAGTTTTAAGTACAAATTTAATCCTTATCCTGCCGAATACATTTATTTAGTCGCATCCATTTCTGAGTACCAACCAATCAAATAAATTGATATAATTTATTCACTTAAATTTGCGAACTGAATGACAAACAGTGTAGATCCTGATCAGATGGCTTTTTCAGACGTCATCTGATCTGGATCTACAATGTGTTGCACAGGTAGGGGTTACTGTGTTCAGCAGAATAAGGGCTAACTAGAGCTGTCAGTGAAACTGACTAGGGCCCCGGCAGCGCTATCAGAGGAGTAGGAAAATTTGTGGACGGACAGAAGGACGGACGGACAGAGTGATTACTATAGGGCACCCACACTTTCAGTGCGGGGCCCTAATTATTCTTATTTTTGCCCATGTAGAAAACTATGTTACAACAAAACCAGTAAAGCAGTAATGACATTGTTACGGACAGACGGACGGACGGACAGGGGGATTACTATAGGGCACCCACACTTTCAGTGCGGGGCCCTAATTATTCTTATTTTTGCCCATGTAGAAAACTATGTTACAACAAAACCAGTAAAGCAGTAATGACATTGTTACTGTAAACAAGATGGTTAGACACAAAAATCAAAACCAAAAGGATATTTAAGGAAAACCTTTGTTGTCAATTCCAGTAAAGAAATATGAAATATCGATAGGTCACTGTTCCAGTAAATGGGGACTTTTGGTATACGGTTAACTGAAAACAAAGAATGCCATGGAAAAGCTTACAGCTGGGCTTGAGGTGAATGACTTTAAGTCTGAAACTTTAGCTTGTGGAAAATGACATGGGTCTTTAAGACCAGTCTGCATTTGGCAGTGCATTCGTAAAATGTCTCCCTCCAACAAAACAGTGTTACAGACAACTTTTCCACCATCAAATTTATCGGGTCTGCCTAAAAACAGTAATGATGCGTAATGTAGCGTAATGTAGCGTAATGATGCGTAATGTAGCGTAATGTAGCGTAAAGATGAACAATTTATGCCTGAAAATGACCACCTATCTTTGTCACAGACTTGTTACTCCTAAATGTCTAAAAGAAGACTGATTGATCTGCGAAAGGAACCTTCCTTTCGCGAACGGAAGATTTTCGCTATGAAAGGAAAGGTTTTTTTTTTTTAGATAATTTGATGTCGAATGAGATACCATCCCAATTAATAAACGACCTGTCATGTTAGCCTATAGTTATAATATTAGTCATAGTTTCCAGCTGGCACCGCACAAGAGCGAACGTATTTGTGTTTTGTTCATGATAAATGCATAAGGATTATCTCCAGTATGATTCCATGACATTTGCTCACAAGACAATTGCTCACAAGACAGTTGCTCACAAGACAATTGCCCACAAGACAATTGCCCACAACCTTAATGGAAAATAGGACAATTGCTCACAACACTTTTTTTTCATTATTTTATTTTTATTTTGAAAGTCTTTTATTTATATTTTCTATAGTTTATGGGAACCATTTCTTGTTGAAAGTATTATGTAACAGTTAATAAGCTAGATTTCAACTAATTACTTTTATTAGTGATAACGTAAACATCAGTAGTTGGATGAAATAATAGCCAACTAATCACTTGACTATAATGAACAATATTGAGCTTAAAATATCAGTATTATATATTAAGCATCTTTGATTTTGATTGCTTGATTGATTTGAGGTTTAATGTCCCGGTCAACACTATATAGGTCATTTTGGAGGCGTTGCTTCCAATTGTGTGGGCTTTTTACCCGACATTGAGATGAAATGACATCTCAAGCCCTGTCGCCCAATAAATAAAACCAATAATGTTTATAAGCATGGACAGTCCAGCTCGCACCCCTTTGCCTGTGGAGGCTTAGATCATCTAAGCAGTTTACCAGTACTCTTGTGCGGTGGGTTTCAGCTCTGCGTGGAAGCATTATGCAGCCCATCTATTACTTTAAGCCCCGATGGGGGGGGGGGGGCTTGACAAATATACTCATCATTAATCAAAATTAACCATTATTTATTTATTTATTGTTTCCAATGTTTAATAAAAATTCATTTGGTCTCCTTAATCATTTTTACCTGGGTCATGTATTACCTAAAATTGCTGATATGATTCAATATAATTACTTAATGTTATTAATAAACTAATAATGTTTCAATTCTCACTGACTAGTTTGAAATCCATTTATCACTAATTAGTTGAAGTCCAAAGGAAAAAATAGTTCCCATAATTATAGATGATATAAAAATAAAAATAAAATCATGAAAAACAAGATGTGTTTGTGAAACACCGATGCCCCCGGACAGCGCCTGTGCAATATGAAAGCCCCATCACTAAATTATGTCATGGTTGAGGCCACAAGGTCACGAGGTAAAAAATTATGGTACCACTGGAAAGGTCTTGTGAGAAAGAATACACATGTGAAATATGAAAGCTCTATCACTTACCAATCAAAAGTTATGGACTATATTAAAGTTTTTAAAAAGTAGGTCAAACATCAAGGTCAAAGTCACAAGGTCAAAAATTATAGTACCACTAGAAAGGTCTTGTGACAAGGAATGCACATGTGAAATATGAAAGCCCTACCATTTACCAATCAAAAGTTATGGCCAATGTTAAAGTTTTTAAAAAGTAGGTCAAACATCAAGGTCAAGGTCATGAGGTCAAAAATTATGGTACCATTAGAAAGGTCTTGTGACAAGGAATGCACATGTGAAATATGAAAGCTCTACCATTTACCAATCAAACGTTACGGCCAATGTTAAAGTTTTTAAAAAGTAGGTCAAATGCCAAGGTCAAGGTCATGAGGTCAAAAATTATAGTACCAATAGAAAGGTCTTGTGACAAGGAATGCACATGTGAAATATGAAAGCTCTACCATTTACCAATCAAACGTTACGGCCAATGTTAAAGTTTTTAAAAAGTAGGTCAAATGCCAAGGTCAAGGTCATGAGGTCAAAAATTATAGTACCAATAGAAAGGTCTTGTGACAAGGAATGCACATGTGAAATATGAAAGCTCTATCACTTACCAATCAAAAGTTATGGCCAATGTTAAAGTTTTTAAAAAAGTAGGTCATATGCCAAGGTCAAGGTCATGAGGTCAAAAATTATAGTACCAATAGAAAGGTCTTGTGACAAGGAATGCACATGTGAAATATGAAAGCTCTATCACTTACCAATCAAAAGTTATGGCCAATGTTAAAGTTTTTAAAAATGAGGCCAAAAGTAGGTCAAATCTCAAGGTGAAGGTCACGAGGTCAAAATTTATGGTACCTCTTGAAAGGTCTTGTGACAAGGAATGCACATGTGAAGTATGAAAGCTGTATCACTTACCATTCAAAAGTTATGCCCAATGTTAAAGTTTTTGCAGACGGAGAAACGGACAAACAGACAAACGGACAAACAGACGGACAGACCAAAAACTATATGCCCCCCAGAATCTTAGATTCCGGGGGCATAAAAAGTTGTGAGCAATTGTCCTATTTTCCATTAAGGTTGTGGGCAACTGTCTTGTGAGCAATTGTCTTGTGGGCAATTGTCCTGTGAGCAAATGTCATACCCTCCAGTATGAATAGTTTAGTCTTCATTTTGACTGACATCGCTCTTGTGTCGCATGGAGGTCTGACTAAGTCTTGTTGCTGTAACTGAAGCAGACCATTTCTTAGCCTCTCGCTTTGCCTGGGCAGGCTTAGATCATCTTAGCGGTTTACCAGTACTCGTGTGCGGTCAGTTTCAGCTCTGCATGAAAGCATTATGCAGCAAATCTATTTCTTCAAGCCCCGATGGGCGGGGCCGATTTTCATCAGAGAGAAAACTCGGGTTTATGGGGGTGGAGGTATACATTATTATAGTTTGCCTCAAGACAAACTATATTTTCAGCAGAAAAGTAGACTTGGGAGATGTAAAAAAGAAATTTATATATCGCACGGGTACATTATCTTAATGAGATTGAAAGAAAGAGACAAAGAAAGAAAGAAAGAAATATTGAAAGAAATTCACGTAAACAACTCCGTGATTTGATCACCCCTTTAAACCCCTTTCCAAGACATAGGTTGTGGGTACTCGTCAGAACCACCTCACCGAGGTGGTTCTAACGAGCGCACACAACCTATCTTTGCAGGATGAAAAAGAAAACAGATCTTCATCAGAAAAGTAGCCAGTTTGGAGATGTCAACGAGGTGACTGGAGAAATCACTGCTTGTACATGTTCGTCTCAAATGTCATATTTACAAGTCCATGTAATGAAAACCCCTGTAAACCCCACTTCATAAGCAGAAAACTAGGGTTTAACTCTTTTCAAGTTGTACCAAATGGAATCTTCCTCCTTACATAAGCAGGAGCCCATTTCAAAATTTAGGGGTGACGGGTTGTTTTCTCAAAATTTATTTGGAAAAAGACTTTTAAGCAAACAGCGGAGGTCCTGATCAGACAGTGTTCTGGGCCTGCACCGTTTGCCAAAAGGTTTTGGGGTTAAAGGATACCAGCAAACAGTGGAGGCCCTGATCAGACAATGTTCTGGGCCTGCACCGTTTGCCAAAAGGTTTTGAGGTTAAAGGATACCAGCAAACAGTGGAGGCCCTGTTCAGACAGTGTTCTGGGCATGCACTGTTTTCCAAAAGGTTTTGAAGTTAAAGGATACCAGTAAACAGTGGAGGCCCTGATCAGACAATGTTCTGGGCCTGCACTGTTTTCCAAAAGGTTTCGAGGTTAAAGGATACCAGTAAACAGTGGAGGCCCTGTTCAGACAGTGTTCTGGGCCTGCACTGTTTTCCAAAAGGTTTCGAGGTTAAAGGATACCAGTAAACAGTGGAGGCCCTGATCAGACAGTGTTCTGGGCCTGCACTGTTTGCCAAAAGGTTTTGAGGTTAAAGGATACCAGCAAACAGTGGAGGCCCTGTTCAGACAGTGTTCTGGGCATGCACTGTTTTCCAAAAGGTTTCGAGGTTAAAGGATACCAGTAAACAGTGGAGGCCCTGTTCAGACAGTGTTCTGGGCATGCACTGTTTTCCAAAAGGTTTCGAGGTTAAAGGATACCAGTAAACAGTGGAGGCCCTGTTCAGACAGTGTTCTGGGCATGCACTGTTTTCCAAAAGGTTTCGAGGTTAAAGGATACCAGTAAACAGTGGAGGCCCTGATCAGACAATGTTCTGGGCCTGCACTGTTTTCCAAAAGGTTTCGAGGTTAAAGGATACCAGTAAACAGTGGAGGCCCTGATCAGACAGTGTTCTGGGCTTGCACTGTTTGTCAATAGGGATACCGTAAAAATCCTCTAACTCTGACACTGAGAAATTCCTGTAATTATCCAAAATTTAAAAAAAAAATCTTTCACAATCCAGCATGGAGCCCAAAAGGTACAGAGAATGTCAAATAGTGTAGATCCTGTTCAGACTTCCCCATTCAGGAGCATTCTGATCTGGGCCTGCACTGTTTGCTTAGGCTGATCTGCTCCAATATGATCTTCTTAGTTTAATCAAACCAAATTAATCAAACCAAATAAATACAAATGAACGGACTTCAACGTGTGAATTTTAATGACTTTATAATTCGGCATGTGTCTATTGATAATAGTGTATGATGTCTTGTCTGCTTTAATTGATATGCCGTTAATCCATAATGGCATTCTGTTAAACAATGGATACCTTCCCGTCTCACTCAGGTATGAAAAGCATGTTAATATTAATCAGCACGAGCACCTTTAATCGCGCGCCCAATTAAAGAAGGTGCGAAAATCATTTAATAGAGAAAGAAGGAAAGAAAAAAAAAAAAAAAATTAAAATGAACTGAAAGATAAATTGGACTTATCGTCATTTTGGAATGAATATGACATAACTTATGATTGTATTCTTTGAACAATATATTGTGTTCTTTCCTTACATTGCAAGTATAGATCTTGATAATAAGCCAAAACTAATATATTAATCGCTAAGTTGTTAAATCTGATAAGATGTGGGGTTTAAATAGGTCCCCTAAGCATTATTTTCATGGTTATACTCCAATCATACGTTGTGGTACAGTTTGAGCCGCCTCGATGATACGAGTACGCATTTACAATCTATGTTTTGAATAGAAATACGTAATTTTTTCATCTATTACATAGGAATGTTATCACATCGGGTTAATAAGTCCGTGTAATGAACATTCCTCTAAACCACACTTGATGCAGAGAAAAAAATCGGGTTTACGGGGGTTTTCATTATTTTGGCGAAAAAAGTTAATGTGGGCCATTTTAGCACACTGATGTGTTATGGAGTAAAAACGATATATAAAACTTCAACAACAAAAAAAAAAAAAAAAACGAGCGGTTCTAATGAGCGCACACAACTTATACCAAGACATAGGTTGTGGGTACTCGGTTAGAACCGTCTCAACGAGGTGATTCTAACGAGCGCCCACGATTTTGTTTTTTGCAGTTTTAATAAGAAAACTTCAACGGATTTTCGCCAGAGAGAAAAAACATAGGTTGTGGGTACTCGTTAGAACCGCCTCAACGAGGCGGTCCTAATGAGCGCACACAACTTATACCAATATATAGGTTGTAGGTACTCGTTAGAACCGTCTCAACGAGGCGATTCTAAACTCTATTAGTTTATCTCCACCATGGATCGCGAAAAACTCACTTGGAGTTGGGCTATTGACTGTGGGTATCAGGATGCGGGAAAAAAACTTAATCTGTTCTGGAGTAAATATAAATTCATAAAATAGGATACATTACGCATCATTATGCTTTTTCAGCTATCATTACGCCATTTGAGGCATCATTACGCTACATTACGCATCATTACGCCACATTACGCATCATTACTGTATTTAGGTACATCGAAATTTATCCAAAGTTTTAACCATTTTAATGGCTGTGAAAACATTCAACCTAAATTCCTGGGGCCAGTTTTTCAAAACTAACGTCGTTAAAAAAAATTTCTCTGCCTTACCTTCAGTATTTCAACATAGGCCTGTCTAGGCTCCGTCAACTTCATACCATTGATCTCGAGATATTTGAATGAGGGCAGTTCTCCATCTTCATGTCCTTGTACTAGTGATCTTATCACCTCATGGACAGTTGCTGTTTTACCAGTGCCAGGGACACCAGAGATATACATACACCTGGTATCAGAAGAAAAAGATTGTTCATAGAAGCAGTACTAAACCCTTAAGATGCCAAAAACAAAAAAGAAAATCATCAGAAAATGTCATCTGTTTTATGTGCTCTGATGTACTGTCTAGCATACTTTAAAAAAAAAAATACTTTTGCATACAGGCAAACAGTGTGGACCCTGATCAGACTGCTCCTAGAGGAGTGTGTCTGGGTCCACTATTTGCAACAATGACTTTTGATGTTAACTAGCAGACAACAAAGCAGATGGTACTTGTTGTAATTGGCATCTTAAGGAAGCAAATTCAAATAAGCCAACCCATTGGAAATGTGCCCTTTTTACCAAAGCTCAGACAAACCTGCAAAAACTTGTTGCATGAAGCTATGTCAAGATCTCCATGACATGTCTACAAGCAGTGAAGGCTCAGATGAGACTGTGTGTATGTGCATACTTGCCTGGGCCTTTGTAAAATACCCAATTAAACTGTAACGCAACTAGAGCTGTCAGTGAAACTGACTAGGGCCCCGGCAGCGCTATCAGAAATTTGTGGACGGACAGACAGACAGACAGACTTTCAGTGCGGGGCCCTAATTACAAAGTGAGTTGAAGGTTAAGATTTAACTGTTACAAAACCCAAATAAAATACCAGGATACCCAAAGAATACTAACATACATGCATGTGATTCTTATAGATCTGAAACTTTGTCCTGTATAACAGCTCGTACATAGTTGTTATTCAGTATTTTTGCCTTTGAGGTGCTTCCTTTTTACAAATGCACAAGGGATGTACAGAACTATTTAAACACATTGTGAAGTTGCAAGTTGAATGATTATACACTCATGAGCCGATTCCAACGAGTACATGCAGTATACATTATTATTATAGAACACCAAAAAAATGTCCCAAAATTAACCCTGTTATGCCTCCTGGCAGTAACCCTCAGTGGCTCCAACTACCTCTCACAGATTTTTGTTGTCCCAAAGGTGTTTGAACCATTGAAGTTCGACTGTATGGTACAAACTCCAACTCACCCTCCTGTGCCATCTATGATCTTGCTCTCTACAAAAGTATAGATGTCATCAAATTCTTTCTCTCTACATGGTAGTGTGTCTGGCACAGCAGATACATGCAGTCTGAAAGATCAATACATATAATCTGACTTGGCTAATGAGAATACGTTACTGCACTGGCGAACATGTTGAACCATTTAAATAGTCAGTCTGATTTGGTGTTTGACGGCTCAGTCAACATTATTCAGGTCATGTCCAGCCAGTTAGTTTACCAAACTGTGAACCATACTTTTCCTGAGCAGGTTTACACAAACAGTTACCCTGTATAGTGCACATTTTTTTTCGCAAGAAACTGACAACTAATTTAATCAACCATACTGATCACTTCATCAGCATTTTATTACATTAAACTTCAGCACATAACAGTGTCAGTTCTTTATTTCATCAGTAGCTGACAACTATTGCTACCGTAAAAATCCTAACAAGAGCACCACATGCGGGTGCCAACGCTCGGCTGCAAAAATTCTGTCGAAAAAAGGGCATAACTGTGCCAAAATATTTTGAGGATTACCTCACCTATTGGTATGAGTTCCCCTTTTCATAATGAACAGCTAGTCCGAGTTTCAAGTAAATATGTTCAGTAATGATATTACAAAATGTCCAAGTTTTTGCACAACGAGGATGCAGATGATGCCAGAGCTATAACAATACCTCATCGTTTTCTTCGAAAACAGCAGAGCTAAAAAATTAGGACACCTTGAAGACTTACTGTAATTCTCCTAAAATTTCAACAAATTTGTTTCACAATCCAGCAAGGAGTCCAAAAGGTGCAGATGGAATGGCAAACAGTGTAGACCTTGATCAGCTGATCTGGGTATGCACTGTTTGCTTAGGCCTATCTGTCCCAATACTTAGGATCATTATGGTAATGATTTCTTCTGGACCGGATTTGTGTGTATAAATGTTTCCCCGATTCTTTTTTATCGATTGGATTGTTTAAAGTATACAAATGAAATTTTTTTTTAACAAATTGCCATTTTCTCATGAACTGGCTAAATTTTTATTAAAGCAAGTACAAGCAAGCGTTTGGACCACATAACCCATTCAGTACCAGAAACCCTAAAACCGATACCCTGGCAAACAGTGCAGGCCCAGATCAGACGCCGAAAATGCGGCGTCTGATCAGGGCCTTCACTGTTTGCAAAACGTTAAGCCATTTCCCCCCCCGAGTAAATTTTGAAGAAAACACAACTGACACCCCTAAACTTTGAAATGGACTGCTGCTATATATAAGGAGGAAGATTTGAAATGGACTGCTGCTATATATAAGGAGGAAGATTCCATTTGGTACAAAAAGGGTTAAATACTAGTCACTGCCCTCGCACTAACCTTGTTCTTGCTTCCTCTAGAACACTGGTAGGTGACATCAATGGCTGACTTCTACTAGGTACTGAAGGACTATCCAGCAAGGACTTTCTAGCCTGAAATGGAAAAGAACATCTAATAAGCAGCCTCAGAGCAACTACATGTCTTGTCTTAGAATGAAGAAATTTTCTTCTTTTTTTTTTCGGTTTTTGAGAATAACCCTTTAAACTTTGCAAACTGCAACACATACCTATGCGAACAGTGCATGCTGTATTCTTCACCACTGAGCAGTTCTGACCTTTTAGTTTGGGAATATTTTCATTTACTTGACTAAATGTCATCGACTATGGCTATTGATCACCACAGCAGTGAAACCACACAAATAAATACATATTCTAAATGTAGAACCACTGATATAGTGTGTAAAGGCTTGAATCATGATCCAGTGATTACAAGATGGACGACAGTGGACCAAGAGCGCCAAGTGTGTGTACAGTGTGTTTGAGTTTTGCGTCCCACCAACAGCTAAGGTCATACGGAGTCGGGACCTCGGTTTAAAGACTCATCCGAAAGTCTAACCAAGAGCGCAAAGATAAGAATCTAAAGTGTACTTGCAACGGTGAGCAGAAAAGTTTTTCTTTAACCCTGGACCTTCTGTTGCAGTATTTGGCATCTCTCTGAAGATCTGTCCATTCCTCTTAACCCTTTTTGTCCCAAATGGAATCTTCTTCCTTATATATGGCAGAGTCCATTTTGAAATTTAGGCTGTCAGGTTGTGTTTTCATCAAAATTTATTTAGACAATGACTGAATGTTTAGCAAACAAAGAAGGCCCTGATCCGACGCCGCATTCTGCGGCGTCTGATCTGGGCCTGCACTGTTTGCCAGGGTACCATTTTTCAGGTTTCTGGTATTAAACAGGTTAAACACTTTCATTTTTGTATATATACATGTATAAATATGCTTATAAACATTATCAAATATACCTTAGGTTTTTTACTGCTTGTTGGTGTTCTCATTGATGTTCTCCTGGTAACTGACTTGGGTGTTCTTGTTCTCTTGGCAACACTTGGGGAGCTGTCATGGAGCACAGGATCATCATCATCACTATCATGGCCTGGTTTGTAATCAGCATCATCATCGTTTTTCTTGCTGGAAGACCTGCAGGGAAAACCAAATGAGGCAGCCATGACAAAACCTAAAATAAGATGTGCGCCAAACAAAGACTCAGATCAGCCCGCACATCCAGGGCGTCAAGTGATATTAGGAGTCAAAAATATAGGTAAGGTCCAGAAATATAGGTATCTAGCGGCCAGAAATATAGGATATTATAGGTTGCCTACACTGAAGAAAACAAGCCAGATTTGTATTTTTCCACACCACCACCAACTACCAGCTCTCTCTTTTATTAATAATACAACATATAGAAATAGATCAGCTGGTTATAATTAAGCAAAAAATCTTTAATAAATCTCAATAAAAATCAGTCCTTAGTAGATGATTCTAATGCCCTCAATGTATGTTTTATGCAGAACTGAGTGATCTACTTAAATATCATCAGATAACCACCTTATCTATTTCTTGGAACAAGAGATAACAAAACCCAACTGTGTCTATCTGCCAATTTAGGCAGAGTCAAAACATGGGACATTCTTCCCTTTAAACAAGAGGGCCTTGAAGGAAGGCCCTGGATTGCTCACGTGATCCATAGTGTAACAAGTAGGCCCTGTGGAGGGTCCATTTTTGGTCCCAGGGCTATAATTTGTACAATCTTGGTCAAGGTCCACTATACAAAGCCTCATACCAAATATCAAAGCCTGAGCCTTCAGAAGATTTTTTAAGGTTTCCCCTATATAAGCCTATGTAAAACCAGTGGGCCCTGGGGCAGTGCCAGTTTTGGCCCTAGGGCTATAATTTGAACAATCTTGGTAGAGATCCACTAGATGAAGCTTCATACCAAATATCAAAGACCTGGGCCTTCTGGCTTCAAACAAGAAGATTTTTAAAGTTTTTTTTTCTTATTTTCCCCTATTTTTGTTTGAAAATATTCAGACATGATTCACCATGGAGTCTTTGTGGACAGTAACAGAAATCATGGTGGAACTCTTTTTCCTGTCTGACTCTAGCAGGACACGGAATTTGGTTACAGATTCCACAAGGAAAATGGCCAGATCGTTACAGAAATTATGCATGAAAATGTTAACCAAATTTCTGTTTAAAAGTCTGGCATGAAAACAGAGCATAATCACTTTCTGAAACATAGTATTTTGATGGGAACACTCCTATAACACATCCAAAGGCATCAGGGATGATGGCTAGCTTTGTGTGTTGCTGTACAACTTTACAAGTATAAAGCTGTTCTAAGGATTTACAACTATATTTTGGAAGACACAGTGAGTTACTTTTAGTATTTTAGATCAATAGTGTTTTAAATTGATTAAATGCTTAGCTAGTGGGGTGTCAAAAGTTTTATGTTTGCAAACTGCAAAGATTGCACCCCACCCACATATTTATTTATGTGTTGGCAGACTGAAGTTATTAGATCACAATGAATCTTTGGAAAGCCAAGGATTCAAATTCAATAGTTACATGAAAGTTTATATGTAAGTAGAATGCATGGTTTTTGTATGTTCTTTTCCAGCACAAGTATATTCCTTCCTTATTGTGTATAGATAAAAACTCAAAATTTTTACAGTGTGTGTTAAGATGATTGTGTTATGTTAATGAAACTGGACCAAATATTTAAATTAGTAGGAATCCTGCAGGAATATACAGACGGTAATACTGTCACAAGCTCAGGCAGAAATCCTGTCAATAATTTATTCAGGATTCCTGCCAATAATTCATGCAGGAACCATGAAGGAATCCTGCCAGTAATTTATACAGGATTCCTGTCTATTTTTTTTCTACAGGATTCCTGCATCAATTTTCCTGCTAATTTAAATTTTTCAAACGCTTTTCCACATTGATTCCCACCTTAATCCCGCCTCGAAGACAAAATTTAAGTGAACATTCTTTGTGGAAATTCTATTTGAAAATTTTACATACAGATTTCATGTCAGAATCCTGTCAAAATATTTCTGCAGAAATACTGCCACTTAATTTCATACAGGCCTGTGAGAATTCACCATGGACTGAAATTCAGTGAACAACTTTGAGAGAGGACCACTCAAAGATGATTTCTGTCAAGTTTGGTCAAAATCTATTCAGGGTTTAGGAGATGTCATTTAAAGGAATTGTGGAGGGACAGATGGATGCACAGATGGGGGACCACGGCAGATGGTGACTAATCACAATAGCTCTCCTGCTAAACAAAATGGCAAAACTTGTTTAATATTTGTAAAAACAAAATCAAAATGGAACATTTCAAATTTAAAAAATAGCAGAACTTCCACTAGCTAAAGCTTTCCAAAAGTTGGGCTGGACTGGGTCACTACACCTGAAAGGAATACAAATTCCAAAAAGGAAGCAGCTTATTAAGCTCAAATATTATAGAAAACATCTACTGTCAAAGAGTTTTTAGAAACTTTGTATTCCTTGCTTACACAAAATTCCAAATTATAGGTATTTATAGGTATTTTGCTAAAATATAGGATTTTATAGGTTATTATAGGTAATGGCCTGAAATATAGGAAAATATAGGTAAATATAGGTAACTTGACGCCCTGCACATCCGTGCAGTCTGATCAGAGTCTTGCACTCTAAGGATAGCTAAGGGCCCAATGCTCCTTCATGCAGCAAGAGAAGTCTCTCGTTAAGACTACATGGCTGCGCAGGCTGATCTGAGACTTTGATGGGCACCCGTCTTATTGTAGGTTTTGTCATGCGCTGGCTCAAATAATTTTTCATCCTCCAGTTTGTGAAGTGTATTCATTTTTCTTGGAATTTGGGCCTTTCCATTCTTGCAAATATGGAAGTTAGCCAAAATCATTAGATCATATATTATTTTTTTTAATTTCTGCACGAAAATGTATGTTTTGGGTATTCATTAGAAGTGCCTTTGCCAAAGTGCTTCTAATGAATACCCACGTTTTAGATCACAGCCCCAAGATAAGAGGGGGTATCCACATATTATTTTTCTTATATTTCTGCACGCAAACATGATGTGGGTATTCATTAGAAGCGCCTCTAATGAATACCCGCAACATGCTTTTGTGCAGAAGAAAAATATCAGTATTTTTTTACGGAACCCGGGAAGGGACATTTCTGTTCCAGTATCTAGCAGAACAGAATTTAAAACAATAAAATTAGAGTAAAATGGAAAACAAAAAATATGTTGTTTAAACGATATAATATGTCGTTTAAACGACATATTTCTTGTTTTCTTTTCCACTCTGAAAAAGTAGGGTGGAATTTAAAACAATAAAATTAGAATGGAACAGAAAACGAAAATATGTCGTTTAAACGACATATTTCTTGTTTTCTTTTCCACTCTGAAAAAGTAGGGTGGAATTTAAAACAATAAAATTAGAATGGAACAGAAAACGAAAATATGTCGTTTAAACGACATATTTCTTGTTTTCTATTCCACTCTGTAAAAGTAGCGTGGAACTTAAAACAATAAAATTAGAATGGAACAGAAAACGAAAATATGTCGTAAACGACATATTTCTTGTTTTCCTTTCCACTCTGAAAAAAGTAGGGTGGAATTTAAAACAATAAAATTAGAATGAACAGAAAACAAAAAATATGTCGTTTAAACGACATATTTCTTGTTTTCCATTCCACTCTGAAAAAGTAGCGTGGAATTTAAAACAATAAAGATGTCGTTATAACGACATAATCTTGGCCTTTTCATTGGTTAAAGATGTCATTTTATCAACATAATATGTCGTTAAAAACGATATAATCCTAGCCTTTCATTGGTTGGTCTTATCACACGGTAATCATGGCGGATATTTCCAGGCGCGACACACTCGCCAATGAAAGGCTAGGATTATATCGTTTTAACGACATACTATGTTGATAAAACAACATCTTTAACCAATGAAAAGGCCAAGATTATGTCGATAAAACGACATCTTTATTGTTTTAAATTCCACGCTACTTTTTCAGTGTGGAATGGAAAACATCATGTTTTCGTTTTCTGTTCCATTCTAATTTTATTGTTTTAAATTCCACGCTACTTTTTTCAGAGTGGAACAGAACACAATAAATATGTCGTTTAAACGACATATTTTTTGTTTTCCACTCCATGCTAATTTTATTGTTTTAAATTCTGTTCTGCTAGATACTGGAACAGAATGTCCCTTCCCGGGTTCCGTATTTTTTGGATGAAAAAAGTGTCCTACCTGGAGCTATGGCAGATCTTGATGAGTTGCCTAGTAACCAGATACAATCCACTGCTTGTTTAGATTATCTGTACCAGTCTACAGAGTTACAAGAGTTAACCCATTATCACACCGTACAACCGGCTGCGTCGAAGACAGATTACTGTCTCTAAGACAGCTCGCGGAAAGTGTTTCATAGAAAGGGTAGGTGAAGTTTTTTGGTTTGTATAAATCGAGAAGGCAATCTGTTGACTTTTGCTGCTAGTGGAGAAGAAACTAAATGCCTGGAGATACCACAGCAACATTCTGACTATATTTCAAATCCAGATAAGGCTTTTGCAGTTCGTTGAAAAATATTTTCATCGAAAATTGTATGAATTTTTGTTTTCGACATCAAGTGTAAGTCTACAGAACAAAATATGTTACATTCACTTACTCATGCTAAAACTACGATTATTCAGCAGCATTTCTGCCAAATTGGACTGTATAACTCAGTTAAATAAACAAACTATGCCCCCCTAGAGAGACCAGGTGTCCAAAAAATGCTGTCTCTAACTACAGATTGTTTTTTATACGACTGTCCACAAACACAGATAGAGATTTTGAAGGCTAACATTGATGACAGATCAGAATTTCGGTTACATCTTCAATAAAGACGAATTCTGGATGACTTAACACCGGCAACTTCGGTGGAAACTATTTCATGCTAGCTCCAGGGCATTACTTGTAATAATGCTGACATTGAGTAACATTGAAGCTGCTCTATAATCATTTATATTTCCTGTCAACACACAAATTGTGCAATCAGTAGAAGCCTCCGTGGTGTAGTGGTTATGCTACTTGCCTTGTAAACCAGGATTCGCGGGATCGATCCC
Organism: Lucinisca nassula; assembly: GCA_963580285.1. Taxonomy (NCBI): domain Eukaryota; kingdom Metazoa; phylum Mollusca; class Bivalvia; order Lucinida; family Lucinidae; genus Lucinisca; species Lucinisca nassula. Next base: position 14,498,256 of record OY757014.1, on the reverse strand, counting down.
GGGCTTCTCCACACTTTCGGATGTGTCTTTCAACCGAGGTCCCATCTCCTAAGGTGACCTTAGCTGTTAGTGAGACTTACAACTCTTTCTCTCTCTTTCTCTCTCACTCTCTTGTGCAATCAGTAAACATCTGAGGCGTTATTTGTTTAATTTTCTTCTGCCTGTACTTTTTCTCTCCTCGAAGTCACACGACTCAGCGATTTCTGTGTTGTAATTAGTTAGGAATTTGTTATTGAAAGTAAACAGCTGACGTTCGTACGAATAACTGGTTGTGCCATTTTTTACATCAAACGCCATGTATTTTTATTGCACGAACAAGGTTGCACAATGCAATAATGAACATTATATATGTCGTTATGCAAACGGTGCAGAGGCGACCATGTACAACAAGATTGTAAGTGTGGCTGTATTAACCAATTCAGTACCAGAAACCTCTAAAGAGGTACCTTTGCAAACAGTGCAGGCCCAGCTCAGACACTTCAGAATGTGGTAATGCGGCGGCTGATCAGGACCTACACTGTTTGTAAAAAGCTGAAATATTTTCTGAATAAATTCTGAAGAAAACACATCCTGACACCCCTAAATATCGAAATGGACTCCTGCCATATATAAGGTGGAAGATTCCATTTGGAACAAAAAGGGTCCTTTAAAATTCACTCGGCGCCGCTTGTGGGTTATATTGTATTTTTATAGGCGTGTTTTCGTTATGTCCACACTTTCGGCTGAGTCTTTAAACCGTATGACTTTATCTGTTGGTGGAACACACACACACACAAGCACACACGCATGCACAAGTGCCCCTGCCCATCAGGGCTTGAAGAAATAAATGGGCTGCATAATGTTTTCGCGCAGAGCTGAAACCAACCACACACGAGCACTGGTAAACCGCTTAGAGGATCTAAGCCTGCCTAGGCAAAACGATGCAAGTCCATGCTCATAAACCCAATTGGTTTCATTGGGCGACAGGACTTGAGATGTCATTTCATCTCAAGGTCGGGTAAAAGTCCCACAAGACTGGAAGCAACTTCTCCAAAATGACCTATACAGTGTTGACGGCGACGTTAGACATCAAATCAAACAAATAAAAACCTATTACTATCATCATGTTTAATCATAGTAAAGAAGTTTTTCCATTCAAACACGGACCAGCTTGTAGAGTTTACTATTTCATTTTAGTGAAGTCATATTGCCAAATATAGAGACAAGAGGGCCATGATGGCCCTGGATCGCTCACCTGATCCATAGGGTAACAAGTGGGCCCCAGGGGCCATTATTGACCCCAGGGTTATAATGTGCATAATGTTGAGGGAGGTCTAAAAAGGTGTTACTTCATACCAAATATCAACAAAGGCTATAATTTGAATAATCTTGGCAAAGGTCCACCAGATGAAGCTACACACCAAATATCAAAGACCTGGGCCTTGCGGTTTCAGAGAAGAATATTTTTTTTAAAGATATTCCCTACATAAGCCTATGTAAAACCAAATGGCCCCGTGGCAGAGGCATTTTTGGCCTCAGGGCTATAATTTAAACAAAAGCAAAGACCTGGGCCTTGCAGTTTCAGAGAAGAAGATTTTTAAAGATTTTCCCTATATAAGCCCATGTAAAACCAAAGGGCCCCGGGGCAGGGGCATTTTTGGCACCAGCATTATAATTTGAACCATCTTGGTAGGGGTCCACTTGATGAAGCTTCATACCAAATATCAAAGATCTGGGCCTTGCGGTTTCAGAGAAGAAGATTTTTACAGATTTTCCTATATAAGCCCATGTAAAACCAAAGGGCCCCAGGGCGGGGGCATTTTTGGCCCCAGCACTGTAATTTGAACAATCTTGGTAGGGGTCCACTAGATGAAGCTTCATACCAAATATCAAAGACCTGGGGCTTGCGGTTTCAGAGAAGAAGATTTTTTAAATTTTCAGTGAAAAAAATCTATTTTTGCCTCCTGTGATATATATGTGCAATGGAATGGAACCATCTGAACAACTTTGAAAGGGGACCACCTAAGGATCATTTCTGTGAAGTTTGGTCAAAATCCGATCAGTGGTTTAGGAGGAGATGTCGTTTGAAGAAATTGTTTACGCACGGATGACAGACAAAAAGTGATCCTAATATAAAACACAAGAGGGCCATGATGGCCCTGAATCGCTCACCTGATCCATAGAGTAACAAGTGGGCCCTGGGGAGGGCCATTATTGACCCCAAGGTTATAATGTGCATAATGTTGAGGGAGGTCTAAAAAGGTGAAGCTTCATACCAAATATCAACAAAGGCTATAATTGTCCACTAGATGAAGCTCCATACCAAATATCAAAGACATGGGCCTTGCAGTTTCAGAGAAGAAGATTTTTAAAGATTTCCCTATATAAGTCTATGTAAAACCAAAGGGTCTCGGGGCAGGGGCATTTTTGGCCCCAGGGCTATAATTTGAACAATCTTGATAGAGGTCCACTAGATGAAATTTCACACCAAATATCAAAGACCTAGGCCTTGTGGTTTCACAGAAGAAAATTTTCAAAGATTTTCCCTATATAAGTCTATGTAAAACCAAAGGGCACCAAGGCAGGGGCATTTTTGGCCTCAGGGCTATAATTTGAACAATCTTGGTAGAGGTCCACTAGGTGAAGCTTCATACCACATATCAAAGACCTAGGCCTTGTGGTTTCAGAGAAGAAGATTTTTCAAGAGTTTCCCTATATAAGTCTATGTAAAACCAAAGGGCCCCGGAGCGGGGGCATTTTTTGCCCCAGGGCTATAATTTGAACAATCTTGGTAGAGATCCACAAGATGAAGCTTCATACCAAATATCAAAGACCTGGGCCTTGCAGTTTCAGAGAAGAAGATTTTTCCCTACATAAGCCTATGTAAAACCAAAGGGCCCCGGGGCGGGGGCATTTTTGGCCCCAGCACTATAATTTGAACAATTTTGGTAGGGGTCCACTAGATGAAGCTTCATATCAAATATCAAAGACCTGGGCCTTGCGGTTTCAGAGAAGAAGATTTTTACAGATTTTCCCTATATAAGCCCATGTTAAACCAAAGGGTCCCGGGGCGGGGGCATTTTTGGCCCCAGCACTATAATTTGAACAATCTTGGTAGGGGTCCACTAGCTGAAGTTTCATACCAAAAATCAAAGACCTGGGCCTTGTGGTTTCAGAGAAGAAGATTTTTCAAGATTTTCCTATAGAAGCCCGTGTAAAATCAAAGGGCCCCGGGGCGGGGGCATTTTTGGCCCCAGCACTATAATTTGAACAATCTTGGTAGGGGTCCACTAGATGAAGCTTCATATCAAATATCAAAGACCTGGGCCTTGCGGTTTCAGAGGAGAAGATTTTTTAAGTTTTTGGTAAAAAAAATCTATTTTTGGCTCCTGTGACCTATATGTGCAACGGGCCAGAACCATTTGAACAACTTTGAAAGGGGACCACCTAAGGATTATTCCTGTGAAGTTTGGTCAAAATCCGATCAGTGGTGTAGGAGGAGATGTCGTTTGAAGAAATTGTTTACGCACGGATGACAGACAAAAAGTGATCCTAATATAAAACACAAGAAGGCCATGATGGCCCTGGATCGCTCACCTGATTCATAGTGTAACAAGTGTGCCCCAGAGAGGGCCATTATTGGCCCCAGGGCTTTAATGTCCATAATGTTGAGGGAGGTCTTAAAGGTGAAGCTTCATACCAAACATCAACAAAGGCTATAATTTGAACAATCTTGGCAAAGGTCCACTACATGAAGCTACACATCAAATATCAAAGACCTGGGCCTAGTGGTTTCAGAGAAGAAGATTTTTAAAGATTTTCCCTATATAAGCCTATGTAAAACCAAAGGGCCCCAGGACGGGGGCCTTTTTGGCCCCAGCACTATAATTTGAACAATCTTGGTAGGGGTCCACTAGATGAAGCTTCATACCAAATATCAAAGTCCTGGGCCTTGTGGTTTCAGAGAAGAAGATTTTTAAAGATTTTCCCTATGTAAGCCTATGTAAAACCAAAGGGCCCCGGGGCGGGGGCATTTTTGGCCCCAGCACTATAATTTGAACAATGTTGGTAGGGGTCCACTAGATGAAGCTTCATACCAAATATCAAAGACCTGGGCCTTGTGGTTTCAGAGAAGAAGATTTTTAAAGATTTTCCCTATATAAGCCAATGTAAAACCAAAGGGCCCCGGGGCAGGGGCATTTTTTGTCCCAGCACTATAATTTGAAGGGGTCCACTAGATGAAGCTTCATACCAAATATCAAAGTCCTGGGCCTTGTGGTTTCACAGAAGAAGATTTTTAAAGAATTTCCCTATATAAGCCTATGTAAAACCAAAGGGCCCCGGGGCGGGGGCATTTTTGGCCCCAGCACTATAATTTGAACAATCTTGGTAGGGGTCCACTAGATGAAGCTTCATACCTAATATCAAAGACCTGGGCCTTGTGGTTTCAGAGAAGAAGATTTTTAAAGATTTTCCCTATATAAGCCAATGTAAAACCAAAGGGCCCCGTGGCGGGGGTATTTTTTGTCCCAGCACTATAATTTGAACAATCTTGGTAGGGGTCCACTAGATGAAGCTTCATACCAAATATCAGAGACCTGGGCCTTGTGGTTTCAGAGAATAAGATTTTAAAAGATTTTCCCTATATAAGCCTATGTAAAACCAAAGGGCCCCGGGGCGGGGGCATTTTTGGCCCCAGCACAATATTTTGAACAATCTTGGTAGGGGTCCACTAGATGAAGCTTCATACCAAATATAAAAGACCTGGGCCTTGTGGTTTCAGAGAAGAAGATTTTTAAAGATTTTCCCTATATAAGCCAATGTAAAACCAAAGGGCCCCGTGGCGGGGGTATTTTTTGTCCCAGCACTATAATTTGAACAATCTTGGTAGGGGTCCACTAGATGAAGCTTCATACCAAATATCAGAGACCTGGGCCTTGTGGTTTCAGAGAATAAGATTTTAAAAGATTTTCCCTATATAAGCCTATGTAAAACCAAAGGGCCCCGGGGCGGGGGCATTTTTGGCCCCAGCACAATATTTTGAACAATCTTGGTAGGGGTCCACTAGATGAAGCTTCATACCAAATATAAAAGACCTGGGCCTTGTGGTTTCAGAGAAGAAGATTTTTAAAGATTTTCCCTATATAAGCCTATGTACAACCAAAGGGCCTTGGGGCGGGGGCATTTTTGGCCCCAGCACTATAATTTGAACACTCTTGGTAGGGGTCCACTAGATGAAGCTTCATACCAAATATGAAAGTCCTGGGCCTTGTGGTTTCAGAGAAGAAGATTTTAAATCTTGGTAGGGGTCCACTAGATGAAGCTTCATACCAAATATAAAAGACCTGGGCCTTGTGGTTTCAGAGAAGAAGATTTTTAAAGCTTTTCCCTATATAAGCCATTGTAAAACCAAAGGGCCCCGGGGCGGGGGCATTTTTTGTCCTAGCACTAAAATTTGAACAATCTTGGTAGGGGTCCACTAGATGAAGCTTCATACCAAATATCAAAGTCCTGGGCCTTGTGGTTTCAGAGAAGAAAATTTTTAAAGATTTTCCCTATATAAGCCTATGTAAAACCAAAGGGCCTGGGGCGGGGGCATTTTTGGCCCCAGCACTATAATTTGAACAATCTTCGTAGGGGTCCACTAGATGAAGCTTCATACCAAATATCAAAGACCCGGGCCTTGCGGTTTCAGAGAAGAAGATTTTTAAAGATTTTCCCTATATAAGCCTATGTAAAACCAAAGGGCCCCGGGGTGGGGGCATTTTTGGCCCCAGCACTATAATTTGAACAATCTTGGTAGGGGTCCACTAGATGAAGCTTCATACCAAATATCAAAGTCCTGGGCCTTGTGGTTTCAGACAAGACGATTTTTAAAGATTTTCCCTATATAAGCCTATGTAAAACCAAAGGGCCCCGGGGCGGGGGCATTTTTGGCCCCAGCACTATAATTTGAACAATCTTGGTAGGGGTCCACAGAGCTCTCGGAAACGCAGGATTCTGCGTATTTTACGCCAACTTTTGCCGTTGTACGCGTAAAATTCACAACCGGCGATTCTTGTGTACGCATGTTTTTATTGCGACACGCGTCCAAAATTACAGAAGCGGTAAATTCAGAAGCTAATTTAGGCCGCTTATGCAAAACCAATAAAAGATCAAATGCGGCGCCGCTTTTTATGTTGAAAGCGCACGTGCCACAAATCAGTAGGCGTGACCTATATTGACAGGTATTTTTGCACCTGTCAGTGGGAGAGAAGATATTGGAAAGTGGTCAGTTTGCGGCACGTGTTAAAAATGATTGTACCTGTTTAATCTCGCCGCGCTAATCCTCGTGTTATTACGGATTACAATTAATTAGTTTACTAATTGATGTAAGCTTATATCATCAACGGATTAGCATGAGTCGGTAAAATATCACGTTTAGTTAAACTAGGGTTATGGCGAAGACGATATAATTGACGAATTACCAATGTCATGTATTTTCGCGACTGCACGATCGTACTTTTTATCGCTCGGTCAAAGTGTGTTTCGACGTTTACTGGTGACAAAAATGTATGTAATTCTACAAAATACAATCATTTTTAACAATTACAGGAAGTCAGACGTGGTTAGGATGCTTCCCCTATGTTTTTGTTTACACCAATTAAAATTAATTGAGCTACTGTCACATACATATACGTCCGAATTTGAAAGCACAAATATAGCTAAATAGACTGCTGCTTTTCTGATCTGGGTTTACATTATATCTGCTGTTATCCTAATACTACCTTATTTTTATGTTGCATTATTTGACTAGAAGTGTGAGAATAAATCTGAGCAACTGCATTGGGGTGGGGGGGGGGGGGGGGGGGGGAAAGACACATCAGTGAAATATTTCTAACTAGTACCCACAATCTACATGTTTGGAACGAAGTTATTAAATGCATTTATCAGAAAAAAAGAGTTTGGGGGCCATGAAAGTATACAGGTTTTCATATGGACGTGTAGCCTGATAATAAGAAGTTTTTGTCTATGTTCTATGCGCGATCAAGATCAGAACTCCAACTTTTTTATGTGGGAATCCAACTTTTTATCTGTGAATCCAACTTTTTACAAGGAAGGATTCCTGGAATCCTGTTTTCAAAATCCTAGTGAGAGCTCTGGGTCCACTAGATGAAGCTTCATACCAAATATCAAAGAACTGGGCCTTGTGGTTTCAGAGAAGAAGATTTTTAAAGATTTTCCCTATATAAGCCTATGTAAAACCAAAGGGCCCCAGGGCGGGGGCATTTTTGGCCCCAGCATTATAATTTGAACAATCTTGGTAGGGGTCCACTAGATGATGCTTCATACCACATATCAAAGACCTGGGCCTTGTGGTTTCAGAGAAGAAGATTTTTTAAGTTTTTGGTGAAAAAAATCTATTTTTGGCTCCTGTGACCTAGATGTGCAACGGACTGGAACCATTTGAACAACTTTGAAAGGGGACCACCTAAGGATCATTCCTGTGAAGTTTGGTCAAAATCTGATCAGTGGTTCAGGAGGAGATGTCGTTTAAAGAAATTGTTTACGCACGGACGCACGGACGGACGCACGACGGACAAAAAGTGATCCCAAAAGCTCACCTCGTCACTACGTGACGGTGAGCTAACAAGAGGGCCATGATGGCCCTGGATCGCTCACCTGATCCATAGAGTAACAAGGGGGCCCCAGGGAGCCATTATTGACCCAGGGCTATTATGTGCATAATGTTGAGGGAGGTCTAAATAGGTGAAGCAGATTTCCCCTGTATAAGCATATAGAAAACCAAAGGCCCCCGTGGCAGGGGTATTTTTGGCCCTAGGTTTTTTGGGGTTTTTTTTGGTTTTGGTTTTACGGCCCTTTCAAGATTATTTCACTCATATCGAGCCGAATGTTAATCAGAGGTGGGCGAAAACCGGAGTACCCGGAGAAAAACCACCTGACCTTCCGTTGCAGAACTTGGCGTCTCACATGTGACCCGAGCGAGGCTTGAACCACAGCGGTGAGAGACTTTTGGCCCTAGGGCTATAATTTGAACAATCTTGGTAGAGGTCCACTAGGTGAAGCTTCACACCAAATATCAAAGACCTGGGCCTTTCGGGTTTAGAGAAGAAGATTTTTTAGGTTTTCCCTATATAAGCCTATGAAAGCCCAAAGGCCCCCAGGGCGGGGGCATTCTTAGCCCAAGGGCCATAATTTGAACAATCTTGGTAGAGGTCCACTAGATGAAGCTTCATACCAAATATCGAAGACCTGGGCCTTTCGGGTTCAGAGAAGAAGATTTTTAAAGATTTACCCTGTATAAGCCTATGTAAAACCAAAGGCCCCTGGGGCGGGGCATTTTTGGCCCTAGGGCTATAATTTGAACAATCTTGGTAGAGGTCCACTAGGTGAAGCTTCACACCAAATATCAAAGACCTGGGCCTTGTGGTGTCAGAGAAGAAGATTTTTAAAGATTTTCCCTGTATAAGCCTATGTAAACCCAAAGGCCCCCGGGGCCGGGGCATTTTTGGCCCTATGGCTATAATTTGAACAATCTTGGTAGAGGTCCACTAGATGAAGCTTCACACCAAATATCAAAGATCTGAGCCTTGGGGTTTCAGAGATGAAGATTTTTAAAGATTTTCCCTGTATAAGCCTGTGTAAAACCAAAGGCCCCCGGGGCGGGGGGCATTTTTAGCCCCAGGGCTATAATTTGAACAGTCTTGGTAGACGTCCACTAGGTGAAGCTTCACACCAAATATCAAAGACCTGGGCCTTGTGGTTTCAGAGAAGAAGATTTTTAAAGATTTTCCCTATATAAGCCTATGTAAACCCAAAAGCCCCCGGGGCGGGGGCATTTCTGACCCAAGGGCCATAATTTGAACAATCTTGGTAGAGGTCCACTAGATGAAGCTTCATACCAAATATCGAAGACCTGGGCCTTTCGATTTCAGAGAAGAAGATTTTTAAAGTTTTCATTTTAAAAATCTATTTTTAGCTCCTGTGACCTAGATGTGCAATGGACCGGAACCATTTGAACAACTTTCAAAGGGGACCACCTAAGGATCATTCCTGTGAAGTTTGGTTAAAATCCGATCAGTGGTTTAGGAGGAGATGTCATTTGAAGAAAAAGTTTAAGCACGCACGCACACACGCACGCACGACGGACAAAAAGTGATCCCAAAAGCTCACCTCGTCACTACGTGACAGGTGAGCTAAAAAGTAGTACGCTAGTTTTCAATATTATTTGATTCAGCCACACTAACATGGAGCACTGCACATAACAAGTGCTAAACTAAACTGCAAAGCTACAAAAACAGATCACATTACGATAACACAGCCGTGTGATATAGTGCATTTCTTTCATACCTCCAAAACGGTATATTCTGGTGAAAAATTGTGATATTTTTTTCTTTTCTATACTCCAAACATATGTTGAGGGTGCTCCTGAGGACTGTTGCATTGAGAAGGTATGACAAGAACCCAAAACCTATGTCTTTAAACAGAAATAAGAAAAATAATGTGTCCCCCTGTAAACAAGTGTTCTCTATATAATCAAGTTGTAGAGGGGTGTCCATTACACGGACTTAACGTGATGAGAACCATAGCCTCAGTGTTACTCAGATTATGGCTCTTGTTTTGTACGGGAATATAACCCACAAGCGGCGCCGAGTGAATTAAAGTTAACCCTTTTTGTACCAAACGGAATCTTCCACCTTATATATGGCAGGAGTCCATTTCGATATTTAGGGGTGTCAGGTTGTGTTTTCTTCAGAATTTATTCAGAAAACGGTTCAGCTTTTTACAAACAGTGTAGGCCCTGATCAGACGCCGCATTACCGCAATCTGAACTGTCTGATCTGGGCCTGCACTGTTTGCAAAGGTACCTCTTTAGGGGTTTCTGGTACTGAATTGGTTTATACAGACGCACGTACCATCTTGTTGTACATGGTCCCCTCTGCACCGTTTGCATTCTGAAGTGTCTGATCTGGGCCTGCACTGTTTGCAAAGGTACCTTTTTAGGGGTTTCTGGTACTGAATTGGTTTATACAGACGCACGTACCATGTTGTTGTACATGGTTGCCTCTGCACCGTTTGCATAACAACCTATTTAATGTTCATTATTGCATTGTGCAACCTTGTTCGTGCACTATAAATACATGGCGTTTGATGTTAAAAAAATGGCACAACCAGATATTCGCACGAACGTCAGCTGTTTACTTTCAATATCAAATTCCAGCCTAATTACAACACAGAAATCGCTGAGTCGTGTGACATCTAGGAAAGAAAAAGTACAGGCAGAAGAAAATTAAACAAATAACGCCTCAGATGTTTACTGATTGCACAAGAGAGAGAGAGAGAGAGAGAGAGAGAGAGTTGTACGTTACACTAACAGCTAAGGTCACCTAAGGAGACATGACTTAGGTTTCAAGACACATCCAAAAGTGTGGAGAAGCCCGGGATCGATCCCGCGAATCCTGATTTACAAGGCAAGTAGCATAACCACTACACCACGGAGGCTTCTACTGATTGCACAATTTGTGTGTTGACAGGAAATATAAATGATTATAGAGCAGCTTCAATGTTACTCAATTTCAGCATTATTACAAGTAATGCCCTGGAGCTAGCATGAAATAGTTTCCACCGAAGTTGCCGGTGTTAAGTCATCCAGAATTCGTCTTTATTGAAGATGTAACCGAAATTCTGATCTGTCATCAATGTTAGCCTTCGAAATCTCTGATCTGTGTTTGTGGACTTTCGTATAAAAAAAAACAATCTGTAGTTAGAGACAGCATTTTTTGGACACCTGGTCTCTCTAGAAAACTGGAAAAGCCCTATCTGGCTTTGAAATATAGTCAGAATGTTGCTGCGGTATCTCCAGGCATTTAGTTTCTTCTCCAATAGCAGCAAAAGTCAACAGATTGCCTTCTCGATTTATACAAACCAAAAAACATCACCTACCCTTTCTATGAAACGTTTCCCGCGATCTGTCTTAGAGACAGTAATCTGTCTTCGACACAGCCGGTTGTACGGTGTGATTATGGCCGTGACCAAAATCAATTGTTGTCGCAAGTCAACAGTCACATTTAAGACTATACTGAGGTTTAACTGTCAAGTTTAGCAGACAACATTGTGATTGGCATCTTAAGGGTTAACAGCACATATTTTGTGGACATTTTGCTTTGTTTCTTTGTTTTTGGTGTTATGGCCCAGTCAACACTATTTAGGTCATTTTTGAGCCAGTCAATTAACCTATCCACACTTTTCCTGGGCAGCTTATACGTAAGGGGTGAACCAGTACAGTGCAAATTCTTTCTCCAGAAACTGACAACTGCCCTTCTTGAATCAGCAGAAGGGACAGAATGACCGTAGAAAAGATTTCATGATCAATCTCCACGAAAGAATGTTGCTGACCCCGGCAGGTTATCGAATCAGAGTTCCCCTGATCACCAGTCAGACGCACATCTGACTGAGCTACAAAGGCCGGCCCATACTGTCCGTAGTAGAGTGCATATTGCCCAGACTAGCTGTCTCCACAAGAGAACTACTTTCAAATTTGTCTGTTTCAAGACAAAATATCGACAGCCATCTCGTTGTGTGTTGACTGAAAGAACTTAAAACAAACACAGGTTGTGACAAAGTGCATAAAGCATATTTTATGCTGTGAAATATGACCTACCTGCAATCTGTTTAGATTTGCAATAATTTCTTTAAGGAAACCAGGATTGTTTTGAAAGAAATAAAATGGACAAGTCAGAAAAAATGGCGTCCTCCATTGGAAACTTCAATGTTTTTAATCACATCAAATCCATCAATGTCATCTTCACTTTGGCGCCATTGGGTGTGGCTTTTCAAAGTGTAAGAAGACACTTAACGCCCTGCATTATTTTCCATTTCAAAACCACTTCATATGGCGGAGATGCACTCATAAGCTTGTGGGTCCTTTGCCACATGAACTTGTGTCGAATATGTCCCAATATAAAGTCAATAACCTATAAACAATTCCTTTCTAACCAACCAATGAGAAAAGGGCCATAAGGTGAATGGGAACACCTAGCACATTTTTCCACCATTTTTCAAAGGGAGACAACTTTCGGGACTTCCTGTATGCTTTCGTATAGGCTCAGTTCCACTGAACAAGAGGGCCCAGAGGGCCCTGGTTCGCTCACCTGATCCAAAGCATAACAAGTGGGCCCCAGGCAGGATCAATTTTGGCCCCAGGGCTAAAATTTGAACAATCTTGGTAAAGGTCCACAAGATGAAGCTTCATATCGAATTTGAAAGACCTGGGCTTTCTGGTTTCAGAGAAAAAGATTTTAAAGGTTTACCCTGCATATAGAAGTCTATGTTAAACAAGATTTTCCCTATATAAGTCTATGTTAAACCAAAGGGCCCCGGAGCGGGGGCATTTTTGGCCCCAGTGCTATAATTTGAACAATCTTGGTAGAGGTCCACTAGCTGAAGCTTCATAACAAATATCTAAGATCTAAGCCTTGTGTTTCAGAGAAGATGATTTTTAAAGATTTTCCCTATATAAGCCTACGTAAAACCAAAGGGCCACATGGCGGGGGCATTTTTGGTCTCAGGGCTATAATTTGAACAATCTTTATAGAGGTCCACTAGCTGAAGCATCATAACAAATATCGAAGACCTAAGCCTTGTGGTTTCAGAGAAGAAGATTTTTCAAGATTTTCCCTATATAAGTCTATGTAAAACCAAAGGGCCCCGGAGCGGGGGTATTTTTGGCCCCAGGGCTATAATTTGAACAATCTTGGTAGAGGTCCACAAGATGAAGCTTCATACCGAATATCAAAGACCTGGGCCTTGCAGTTTAACAGAAGAAGATTTTTAAAGATTTTCCCTATATAAGCCTATGTTAAACAAAAGGGCCCTGGTGCGGGGGCATTTTTGGCCCCAGCACTATAATTTGAACAATCTTGGTAGAGGTCCACAAGATGAAGCTTCATACCAAATATCAAAGACCTGGGCCTTGCAGTTTAACAGGAGAAGATTTTTAAAGATTTTCCCTATATAAGCCTATGTTAAACAAAAGGGCCCTGGTGCGGGGGCATTTTTGGCCCCAGCACTATAATTAGAACAAACTTGGTAGGGGTCTACTAGATGAAGCTTCATACCAAATATCAAAGACCTGGGCCTTGAGGTTTCAGAGAAGAAGATTTTTCAAGTTTTCCCTATATAAGCCCATGAAAAACCAAAGGGCCCCCGTGCGGGGGGGCATTTTTTGCTCCAGCACTATAATTTGAACAATCTTGGAAGGGGTCCACTAGATGAAGCTTCATACCAAATATCAAAGACCTGGGCCTTGCAGTTTCAGCGAAGAAGTTTTTAAAGATTTTCCCTATATAAGCCTATGTAAAACAAATGGGCCCTGGTGCGGGGGCATTTTTGGCCCCAGCACTATAATTTGAACAATCTTGGAACGGGTCACTTGATTTAGCTTCATACCAAATATCAAAGACCTGGGCCTAGCGGTTTCAGAGAAGAAGATTTTTAAAGATTTTCCCTATATAAGCCCATGTAAAACCAAAGGGCCCCCGTGCGGGGGCATTTTTAGCTTCAGCACTATAATTTGAACAATCTTGGTAGGGGTCCACTAGATAAAGCTTCATACCAAATATCAAAGACCTGGGCCTTGCGGTTTCAGAGAAGAAGATTTTTAAAGATTTTCCCTATATAAGCCCATGTAAAACCAAAGGGCCCCCGTGCGGGGGCATTTTTAGCTCCAGCACTATAATTTGAACAATCTTGGTAGGGGTCCACTAGATGAAGCTTCAAACCAAATATCAAAGATCTGGGCCTTGCAGTTTCAGAGAAGAAGATTTTCAAAGATTTTCCCTATATAAGCCCATGTAAAACCAAAGGGCCCCCGTGTGGGGGCATTTTTGGCCCCAGCACTATAATTTGAACAATCTTGGTAGGGGTCCACTAGATGAAGCTTCATACCAAATATCAAAGAGCTGGGCCTTGCGGTTTCAGAGAAGAAGATTTTTTAAGTTTTCGGTGAAAAAAATCTATTTTTGGCTACTGTGACCTATATGTGCAACGGACCGGAACCATTTGAACAACTTTGAAAGGGGACCACCTAAGGATCATTCCTGTGAAGTTTGGTCAAAATCCGATCAGTGGTTTAGGAGGAGATGTTGTTTGAAGAAAAGTTTACGGACGCACGGACGCACGCACGCACGCACGACGGACAAAAAGTGATCCCAAAAGCTCACCTTGTCACTACGTGACAGGTGAGCTAAAAAGGGGATCTACTTTTAAAGGAAAGAATTTGCTCCTATAAATTCTTGCCTTTAAGAGTTGACCCCTATTGATATGAGAGACAAGAATACTTTTGCAGGAGTTGCCTCCCCTGAAGGTGTATCTATTCAACTTCAGCATTATCCAATTTACATTCTTCAAATGTACATCAGCAGTCAACCAATAGGACAAAGCATATTGGTCCAGTTGTTCAAAGCTTAAAACAAGCTCGTTAGTGGTTAAATTGTTAACTGTTCTAGTTAAGTACAATATCTTATACTCTGGTGTTTTTGCTGAAAAAAATTGAGCAGCTTTTGCATTTGCAAAAGCTGCTCAAATTTTTTCTGCAAAAAATAGTAGTAAATTTGTCATATTAACTGATCAAAGTTTTTAGGATACCTTAACTCACATCTCTAGTTTTGAACAATTGACCTGTGATCTTTAACATGAAAGAGATACTTTACATGTACATGCTTCTTTACCACAATAATGCAGTTCATTGCATGTCTGGGATTAGCAGGTGGGCAGTTCAAGTCTGGTATGGAAGTGTTGGGTCTAAAGAAGATATAGGTCTTCAATGTTCATGCACAATATTTGATCATTGGTGTTTGACATTAACCCAAGAACAAAGGGCATTGTCTAGTGAAAAGCTGGTCAGATCTAGTAATGTCCAAAGCTGGCTGGCCTGATTGGTGCAGTCAAAAATCTCCCAATACAGTTATTAAAATCCACCAGTTACCAAAAGAAACTAGAAATGCATCCATAGGACACGGATGCCCCCGCCTGAAAATATGTCTATGTTCGTATTAATCCATAGAAGGTTATTGACGGTATTCAAGTTTTGGACCCTTTTTTCACATTTGACCTCTTAAGTATGACCTTGACCTTGGAGGTAAGGACCTTGGTTTTGGGTGAGGCAGATTGTCTCATGATAGCCAACGTTTCTGCCAAGTAATTTCAAAATCCATCCAGAAATAAGAAAGTTATTGACTGTGTTTAAGTTTCAGACCCTTTTTTTTACCTTTGACCTCTAAGTATGACCTTGGCCTTGGAGATACCGGCCTGGGTTTTGCACATGACACATCGTCTCATAATGGTTAACATTTCTACAAAGTAATTTCAAAATCCATCCAGAAATAAGAAATTTATTGACTGCGTTTAAGTTTCGGACATTTTTTTTTTGTTTACATTTGGCCTCTTAGTATGACCTTGACATTGGAGGTACGGACCTGGGTTTTGCATGTGACACATCGTCTCATGAAGTTTAACATTTCTATAAAGTAATTTCAAAATCCATACAGAAATAAGAAAGTTATTGACTGTGTTGTAGTTTCTGATGGATGCACGGACGAACGGACAGACAGGGGCAATGCTATATACCCTTCCACTTCCACCATTCTTCAAATGGTGGGGGCTTAAAAAAAAACTTTGTTGTATTAACTTTACTTTCTGTATGAATAAATAAGAATCGAAATCATCTGATGATTGTTGAACTATTGAATTTAGATCAGGTCCAGTTCATCTAACGACCATCTTGTCCTGTTTTTCAAAAAGATAATGTTGAACCCCATCATTTTAGAACTCTGCCACACATTTTTCCAATTATTAACCCATTGTATGCCGGAAACCCCTAAAGCTTGGCAAACACTGCAGGCCCAGATCAGATGCTGCAGAAAACGGCGTCTGATCAGGGCCTGCACTATTTGCTAACACAGTTTTCTGTCAAAAATAGAATGGAAACAAAAACAAGAGGCCCATGGGCCACTATGCTCACCAGAGCTCAGGCGGGCACTGCCCAATGGCAGCCATGTATTTTAACATGATATCTCTTTAATCTACCAAATGAACCCCCATGTCCAAATGAGCACCCATGTGGACTCAGTTTCTGAAACATTAGGCCTTTTATGAAGTAGAGGGTGTGGGGCATGGACCCAATGGAGCCCTGGTTGGTATCACTAAATGCGTCTTATCATAAGGAACAAGGATATATATGGTTTAGCAGTGGGGATCTGTAAAGCCTCTTAAGTGGTGGAGGGGTTGGGGCATGCCCTGTTGATCCCAGGAAAGCCCAAGATTGTTGCCCTAAATGTGTCTTATCATAAGGACCAAGCATATATATGGTATAGGGGTGGGAATCTGAACGGTTTCTGAGATTTGAGGCCCTTTTATGAAGTGTAAAGGATAGGAATGTCCCCTGCGGACCCCCCTATAGTAGGTGTGCTAATAATAAGGAACAAGAACATATATGATTATGGGGTGGGGATTTGAATGGTTTCTGAAATATAAAGCCTTTAATGAAGTGGAAGGGCGGGGCACATTGCCTCAGCACAAAGAGACCCCCAGGTTGGTGTGATTGATGTGGAACAAGTATAAGGTTTAGGGGTGGGGATCTGAACTATTTCTGAAATATATGGCTTAAAATGAAGTAAAGCGATAGGGCATGGCCTGGGCATGCCCCGGGTACTCCCAAGCTGGTGTCACTGAATGCGTCATATCATAAGGAAGATGAATATATATGGTTTAGGGGTGGGGTGGGGGGGTGGGGGGGGGGGGGGGGGCTTAGAACAGTTTCTGAGATATAAGGCCTTTTGTGAAGTGGAGGGGTAGTGCAAGGCCCCGGGAGACTCCCAGGTTGGTGACAATGAATGTGTCTTATCATAAGGAACAAGAATATATATGGTTTAGGGGTAGCCATCTGTATGGTTTCCCAGATATTGTGAGATTATGAAATGGAGGGGGTGGGGCATGGCCCCAGCACATCCCTGGGGACCTCCAGGTTGGTGTCACTGAATGCATCTTATTATAATGAACAATATTATATATGGTTTAGGGGTGAGGATCTGAACAAGTTCTGAGATATATGGCCTTTGTGAAGTGAAGGGGTGGGGCCAGGCCCCGGTGCATCCCTGAGGCCCCCCAGGTTGGTGTCAATGAATGTGTCTTATCATAAGGATCAAGAATATATATGGTTTAAGGGCGGGGATCTGTAAGGTTTCCGAGATATTGGGCCTTTTATGAAATGGAGGGGGTGGGGCATTGCCCCGGCGCATCCCGGGGACTCCCTGATTGATGTCACTGAATGGGTCTTATCATAAGGAACAAGAATATATATGGTTAAGCGTGGGGATCTGAAGATATTGGGCCTTTTATTAAGTGGAGGGGGTGAGGCATGGCCTCGGCCCATCCCTTAGGACCCCCATGTTGGTGTCACTGAATGCGTCTTATCAATAGGAACAAGAATATATATGGTTTAGGGTCGAGGGGGTGGGGCATGGCCCCGGCACAACCTGGGGGACCCTCAGGTTGGCATAAAAGCATATGGCTGAGAGAAGTTTACTCAGGAAACATTTCTATAAAAGTTTTGTCAAAATATCTGCAATGACTTGGCAGTAAATGCCATTTTTCAATTTTCCCCATTATAAGTCTATGTAAACTCTAAATTGCCATAGCAACCAAACTAATGAGCCGATTTTCATACAAAACACAAACTTTCAATCCCCCAGCCCAAGGATGCTACAGATAAAATTTGGGCCCAATCGGCCCAGTGGTTTCAGAGGAGAAGATGTTTAAATGTGTTGACAGACGCCGCCGCAGACGACGACGGACAACTGCCTATCCTATAAGCTCCTCCGGAGCCTTCAGCTCTGGTGAGCTAAAAACACAAAACTTGTAAAGGCAAACATGGTGAATATTTCCATAAACTCTCAGCCTCAGAGAGCATACGGTTTCTGAGGAGATGATTTTTAAAGTTTTTTTTTTCTGTTTTTTTTTTTTTTTTTTCATTTTGGTTTCCATGGCAACCAGCCAAAATAAGCAATAGGCCTAAAATCATAAGGAAGATTGCTTAAGGAACATTTCTATGAAAGTTGTATCAAAATATCTTCAATGGCTTGGCACTTAAGGCCATTTTTCTATTTTCCCCATTATAAGTCTATAGAAAATCCAAACTGCCACAGCAACCAACCTCAAGAGCCGAATTTCACAAAAAAAAAAAAAAAACCTGTAAACAGAGTCCGAACTAAAATATTTTGGCCACAAGCAAAATTTAGCTTGTTACAAAAATTATCAACTAGCTAAAATGTAAATCAACTCGATTTTTTTCAAAACCCCTTTAATAAGAGCAGAAATTTATTTTCTGCCGAAGATCAAGGCTTTTTTCTCGTGTCCTGGCTTATGTATTTTATCGAGGGCCTTGAACGTTATTGTGCCTAATATGTGGTCGCTGTCTGCAGTCAGTTAGAGTTGTCTCTCTTAGTAAGCTGTCAATCAACAGGCAAGCTTCTCTTCAGACAATAGTGCAAAATCGGTCATTTTGAACTCAAAATTTCTCCATGTAATTTTGATATTTTCAAAAAAAGAAAATTATTTTGATATAATATAATCATTTGTCTTTCATTCTTTAATAATTTTAATGTGAAGTATTATCGGGCAATTGAGAAACAAATAATCAAAGGTGATAACTGTCAGAGAAATTTTGACGGGTTTCGGCTGCCATTATTTGCCTCTGATACATCACACCGACAACACATCTCCCAGTATATTATTGTCATCTGTATTATTGTTTTGTTTTTTTACCAACGAATGGACATTTTTTGCATTCGCAAAAATTTTCTTGTACAAATATTTTGTCCTCGCATTTTAAAATTGTCACTCGCATTTAGCGTAAATGCGAGCTTAATTTCAGACCCTGGTAAAGGCAAATATGGTGAATATTTTCATAAAGTCTCTGCCTCCTAGAGCATATGGTTTCTGAGGAGATGATTTTTTAAGGGTTTTTTTTTTCTATTTCTTTGCATTTTGGTTTCCATGGCAACCAATGAAAATGAGGAGTAGGCCTAAAATCATATGGCAGATAGAAGATTGCCTAAGGAACATTTCTATGAAAGTTTTGTCAAAATATCTGCAGAGGCTTGGCAGTAAATGCCATTTTTCAATTTTCCCCACTATAAATCTATGGAAACTCTAAGTTGCCATAGCAACCAAACTAATGAGCCGATTTTCATAAAAAACACAAACTTTCAATCCCCCAGCCCAAGAATGCTACACATACAATTTGGGCCCAATTGGCCCAGTGGCTTCAGAGGAGATGTCGTTTGAAAGTGTTGACGCAGACGACACAGACGACGACGGACAACTGCCTATCCTATAAGCTCCCCCGGAGCCTTGGGCTCTGGTGAGCTAAAAATAGGCCTGACACCCCTTATATGACTAATGGACTTGTCCAACATGTAGCAATGGAAGAGTCCACTTGCATACAATGGGTAAATGAATTCTGGTTCTACTCCTTACCTTGTAGACCTCGCCGATGTTGCTGACTGCTGTTTCCTTCTAGGAGTCTTTCTTGTGGTGGCTGAAGCTTCATCATCTGTGTCAATAAAATCACTCAAACTCTCCTCATAGTTGATCGATCTGCAATAAATACATAGCTGACAGAGAAAAACCTATACAATTACTAAAACATACATATTCAAATATACTCATGAAAATGCACCACTTTTAGAATTTTGATTTCTTTAGTTTAAGGTAAAAATGACTGACTTTTTCAACTGATAAATACGGTATTGTAAAGTTGTCGCCGAAGCATGAGTTTGTTTGACACAAATACTGCTTGATTTTCATGATGTGCATGTGTAAAATGCAAAATGTTCTTTATCACGATATTTTTGGCACTTTCTTTACTGTCATTATAAGGTCCTGATTCTTTACGTTAAAAAGCCAGTAAAACGTTTCATAAGAACAAGCCAATGGGACGTCTAAGCAACGCTGATCGTACTCCTGCCCTCCGTATGGTTGAAGGTGGGCTTTCTTACCGCCAAGTTGCAGAGCGTATGGGTTGTTCGCACAGAGCATATGGGTTGTTGCTCGATTGGTTGAAAGGCACAATGCTACGGGGTCTGTGGATGATAGACATTGCCCTGGGCGTGAACATGTTACTACACCTCAGCAGGACCAGTACATTGTTTTTAATCATTTACGCTAATGAATCTGAATGTCTGCAGAAACTGCCCAGGAGACAGTGGGAACCCATAACCTACGTGTAAGTGCCTTAAATGTCTTCAGAAATGCAGTATTTCTAGCCATAAGACATATAGGCATAATGCTGTCGCTTTAATTGGTGTAGACAGCGTATCCGATGGACACAAAAGCATTGGCATGGTGTAATCTTCACTGACGAGTCCCATTTTGTGTTGAAATGTTTGATAGGCAGTGTAAAAGTATGGCGTCAACGTGGGGAGGGATTTCAAGACTGTTGTGTTAAACCGATGTCACGTTAGGGTGGTGGTAGCATAAAGGTGTGGGGAGGGATCTCATGGCACCATAAAACCAAACTCATCCTTGTTGATGGCAATTTGACGGCATGTCAGTACATTGATGAAATCTTAGAGCCTAAGGTAATACCATTTCTACGCAATAATATTGACATTATGCTTTTCCAACAGGACAATGCACGTGCTCATTCTGCGAGGCTAACCATGGACTTTTTCAATCAAAATGGCATGCAAGTTCTTCTTTGGCATGCGTTTTCGCCGGATTTCAACCCAAATGAGCACCTTTGAGACCAGCTCGGAAAGCGTGTAGAGCCGACGTCATCCGCCAATCAACCATCAGCAGCTTGCCATGGCGCTACAGGAAGAATGGGACAACATCACTCAAGACCAGATAAAGCATTTAATTCGAAGCATGATGTCGATGCCAAGCAAGCAACACTTGATGCTAATGGTGGACTTACCCGGTATTAAGATATATGATTTTGATTTTTTGGGTGTGTGGACTTATTCCAGTCTCTGTATTTTTGCATCCAATGAAATGCTGTAACTCTGTAGTGAATCTATGGATAAGTTAGTGATAATTCATTAACCCTTATCTTGCTGTTCACGACAACCCCTATCTTTGCAAACAGTGTAGATCCAGATCTGATGGCTTCGGAAGAAGCCATCTGATCAGGATCTACACAGTTTGGCATTCAGTTTATGAATTTGTATCAATAAATTACATCAAGTACTTTGATTGGTTGATAGACAGAAATGGGTGTGGCTTAAATGAATATTCAGCAAGAGAAGGGTTAAACGTGATCAAATGCTGGTAATATTGTGAATCAATTAAAATTTGAGGTATAGTACTAATGTTGCGTTTTCACTGAACCTGAGTACATATTGAGAATTTTACCACCAAAACCCAAAACAAATTCAGCCAAAAAACTGGTATTTTCCATATTTCTACTCAAAACATAGAATTTGGGTAACTGAGGTGGTTTTAGTGAGTACCCACACTGTTTGCGGGCAGAAATACGTAAAACTAGATTTGAGCTGTCATTGGAGAACAACTAAAATGCACCCCCCCCCACCACCATAAGCAAGTGACAATAAATTGATTTACAATCAAGCACTTTTGAGCAAATGAAGGGCCATAACTCCCTTAATATGCCTTGGGTTTTGCTGATTATCAAACTCGTGTGAGGTCTCATGGATGCAATTTCATGTATCAAGTTTGGTAGAGGTCTAGTAGAAGAATCGTTGCACCAAATATCCAAGACCTGGGACTTGTGGTTTCAGACAAGAAGATTTTTAAAGGTTTTCCCTATGTAAGCTTATGTTAAATATGTGGGCCCGGGGCGGGGCCAGTTTTGACCCAAGGCCATAATTTGAACAATCATAAAAAGAGGGCCACTATATGATGCTACATACCAAATATCAGACCTAGGCCTCCTGGTTACAGACAAGATCTTTTAAGGTTTTCCCTGTATAAGACTATGGGGTGGGGCCATTTTTAGCCCACTGACTTTAATTTGAACAATCTTGGTTGGGGTCTCCTAGATGAAGCTTCATACCAAATATCAAAGTCCTGGGCAATCTGATTTCAGTCAAGAAGTTTTTTTAAGGTTTTCCCTCTAAGTGTATGGAAAAACATATTGGCCTCCGGGTGAACCATCTTGGAAGAGGCTCACTAGATGAAGCTTCATACCAAATATAGAAGACCAGGACCTTCTGGTTTCAGAAAAGAAGAATTTTTTAAGGTTTTCCCTATATAAGCCTAGGTAAAACACGTGGGCCCAGGGTGGGGCCAGTTTTGGCCCCCAAGGCCATAATTTGAACGATCTTGATAGAGGTCCACTGGACGAAGCTTTATACCAAATATCAAAGACCTAGGTCTTGCTGTTTCAGAGAAGATTTCACTTAAAAAGATCTATTTTTAGCTACCATGATCTAGATGTGCAATGGACCTGAACCTTTTGAACAACTTTGAAAGAGGACCAACCAAGGATCATGCCTGTGAAGTTTGGTCAAAATCTGATCAGTGGTTTAGGAATAGATGTCGTTTTAAGAAATTGTTTACGGACAGACGGTTGCACGCACCGGCGAGACAAGATGTGATCACAAAAGCTCACCTTGTCAATACAAAGGTGGGTTTATTGGGGTGTACAGTAATATGGGTCAAGAACATATAATGTGGATACTCACCTCAATGTGTGTGAATTCGGGTTTAGCGTCGCTTTCAACAATTTTTCAGTCATATCACGACGGTGTCTGGTTGCGACAGGGAGCTCAATGCTCCCTTTCATAGTGCTGCCTCACTGAAGTATCATGTCCCAGACACATTACATGATACAACACCCAGTCACATTATCCTGACACTGGGTTGACCAGTCCTAGCATTACCCCGTATATCTGAGTGCCAAGCGAGGAGCAGCTAGTACCGTTCTTAACAACTTTGGTACGTCGCGGCCCGGGATCGAACCTGTGACCTCCCGTTCCCCGGAGCGGACACTCTACCAACTGAGCTATCGGGGCCGGTAAATACTCACCTCAATGAGACAATTTTACCATACCAATAATCTCGACATTTTTTATGCCCCCGCATATTCGGAGAATACCGGAAGGGCATTAAGTTTTACCCCTGTATGTTATTCCGTTCGTCCGTCCCGACATCGTGTCCGGGCCATAACTCCTAAACCGCACGGAATATATTCATGACACTGCACAAGTGCATTCATCACACTGAGACGATGTGTCATGAACAAGGAAGACAACTCTTGCATTTTTGGTTTTTGGATTATCTGCCCTTGATGCATATATTTTATGATTGATTTGAAGTACATTATTATTTTTTATGAATTGCATTTGGCGGGGGCATCTGTGTCCTATGGACAGTTTTTCTTGTTTTACAAGAAATAAACAGATGATCTAATATGAGTGGTCATTTAACATGGAATTTATGAAATGAGCCTCGGGGAGTTTCATAAATTTCATATGGGGAAACGAGCCTCTTACCAGCTTCATAAAATGGAATGATCAGGAGTGTAAGATTCTGTTTATCATGTCACAATTCAAATCAGATTTTGTTGTTGAAGAATTTCATCAATTTAGAGGAAATGGGAACACCTTCATGGAAGGCAACTCCTGCAAAAGTGGTTTTGTCTCCCATGTCAAGAGAGGTCAACTCTTAAAGGAAAGAATTTGCTCCTGAGGAGCAAATTCTTTCCTTTAAGGGTAGACCCCTTTTTCAGTGGGACAGAGCTTATAGACAAGCGAACAGGAAGTCCCTAAATTTGTCTCCCTTTGTAAAAATGGCAGAAAAAAGTACCAGGTCTTCCCATTCCCCTTAAGTTGTGATGGACCATGTCATGACGTTACATGCCAGTAATCAATGTTATTACACGTGTTGTCATAGGATTTTTATCACGCTATCCAGTTGATAACAGTGAGGTTATATAACTATGGGAAATTATCTCTTTATCATCCACTTTACCCATCCCTTTCTGATGCTATTTGTTCAGCTACATAGTTTCACCTAAATAAAGTGTATGTTGTACTCACTTTTGACGTGCAGATCTTGGTTTTGGAGACTTCTTGTTGGACAGTACTTGTTTTCTGGCTGGTGACTGTTTGTTTCCTGCCGGTGACTGTTTATTTCCTGCTGGTGACTGTTTATTTGTTATTATAGTAAAAGCTTCTCTGCCCGCTCGTTTTATTTCTTCCACTCTATTACAGTTTTCAAATTTTTCTGTAAGACGTTTTCTAGTCCTAGGCCCTTCACTATCTGGTGTCTGATTCCTAAATGATTCATACTCATTATTACCAACCTTCTTTAGTCGAACACTTTGAGTTCTACGCACCTTAACATCTGTTCTTGGTGATTTTCTTGTTGCTATTTGAGGTTGTAAACTCTTACGGCGGGGTTCAGTTCGACATTTTTTGACACTGACAGTTTCTTCTTTATCAGGTTTTTTACCTCTTTTTCTCTCAGGTGTTTTTGCTTTGCTATTTTTGATCACATCAGCAGCATTTACTTCTGTTTTCTTAACTCTCATAACCTCTTTATTAACTGCAGAAATTTCAGTTTTCTTGGCACTACTTGATTTTTTATTTGTTTCTTTAGCTTCAAGTATGCATCTCCTTGGCATATTTTCTTCAGAATTCCCAGATCTAGTACTCCTAGACGGACTTTGCACATTTTCTGAGTATGATCCACTTTTACTACTGTGACAATCCAAACTTTCAATATATCTTTTTGTTGGAGTATTATTTCTACTGCTTCTTCTGACTAGTCCATTCTCATTGCTATGGCAACTAGCACTATCACTAACACTACTTGGGGTATTCTTTCCACTTCTCCTCAAAGGTCCAGCTTCACTACTAGTTTCACTACTGTGTATACTAATGCTGTCAATACTGGAGTCCCCGGAACCCACAGATGAACTATCATCTTCAAAGAAGTGGGCTACATCAGAAGCACTCAACCATGGGTACTTCTTATTGGTAAATTTAGGACTGGAAAGATCTAGAAGAAATGGTCATAAGCAAACATGTTATAAATCAAACAAACTAAGTGCCTGGGTAAACCTGAGCCCAGTCTTACAGAGCAACGTTAGCTAAACAAACTCATTAATGGTGAAAATAATAACTGTTCTAGCAAGCAAAATAATACAGTATGTTTGCTGAAAAATTTTTAACCCTTATCTTGCTGTTCACGACAACCCCTATCTTTGGAAACAGTGTAGATCCAGATCAGATGGCTTCTGAAGAAGCCATCTGATCAGGATCTACACTGTTTGACATTCAATTTATGAATTTGTAGGAATAAATGACTTTAAATAATCTGATTGGTTCAAAGTCAGAAATGGGTGTGGCTTAATTGAATATTCAGCAAGAGAAGGGTTAAGTATAGTTGCCATTTATTAAATGATAGAAGTTTTAATGATAAATTAACTAACATTGTTGTTAGTTTCGAACAATTAGCTCCTGATATACATGTACTGTTATTTCATCACAATGGCCCCCGCCCATAGGGGTTTGAAGAAATATATGGGCTGCATGATGCTTCCAAGCAGAGCTGAATCCGGCCCGCACACTAGTACTGGTAAACTGCTTAAGAGGATCTAAGCCTGTCCAGGAACGACAGCGCGAGGCGGACCATCCATGCTAATGGCGACAGGGCTTGAGATGTCATTTCATCTCAATGTCGGGTAAAAGTCCCACAAAATTGGAAGCAACATCTCCAAAATGACCTTTACAGTGTTGACGGGGACGTTAAACCTCAAATCAAACAAACAAACAAAATTTCATCACAAAAATGCCTCTATATTATTCTGACCCCCTTGAACCCCACTTTTGTAATATATAGTAAATCTGGGGTTTACAGGGGTAAACCTTATTTCTGCTCTAAAATATAGACTGTGGGCACTCCTTAGAACCACCTCAATGAGACAGTTCTAAAGATTACCCACAATCTATATTTTGCGCAGAAATAAGAAAAATATTACAATTAATCATACTAAAATTTTCGTTTTTCCTAAGGTAACACTTACAATGTATTTATATAGGCATGAAAAGCAGTGTTGATCCAGTTGAGTTGCTCTTTATGAGCTGTTTATAAGCCATCTCATACTGATCTTCAAAGTCCATCTTGTTCTGATAACTGAATATGACAAAAAACAAGTTTTTTTTGCGTAAAGGAAAGGAGCAAGTTCTTTTGAGTTGACCATTATTGGAGAAATAAATTACTTTCCCCAAGGCTACACCTCAAAGGCCACAGAGAGCTCCCTTGATTTGGATAAAAACAAGAGGCCCATGGGCAACTACGCTCACCAGAGGTCATGTGGTTTATACCATATACAGGCAAGGTGCCCATCTTGGTCATGTGACAACAATACCACAAATAATGTTTAATTGCCTCACCCCAATAGAGGTTTTTCATGTAATTTGGTTTCAATCAGCACAGCTCTTTTACTGGAGAAGAAGATAAAAATACTGAATCTGAGCAATCCAAGACAAAGGTCAGTAATGACCTTGACCTTTTGAATTAATAAACTTCCATTCAGCTGATTGTAAATACCATTTCTGATGCCACTAGCTAATATACAATCAGAAAAATCAACTGTTTTGCCATTTTTCCATACAAATGTCTAAGTGACCAAATTTGACCTTGACGTAAAACAGGTCAAGGTCAACCAAAGGTCATCATTTGAACAAACTTGGAAGGGCCAGAGTCACTGATGCTGCATACCAAGTTTCAAGATCATCGGCCATTCGGTTCTTGAGAAGAAGATTTTTAAGGGTTTTTACCATATATGGGCATGGAGGCCATATTGGTCATGTTACCAAGTCCTCATGAACAAACTTTCGTTCCCCCATTCCATAGAGGCTCCACATGTAATTTGGTTTCAATTGGTCAAGTAGTTTAAGTGAAGAAGAAGATAAAAATGCTGAATCTGAGCCGTCCTGGACAAAGGTCGGTAAATGACCTTGACCTTTGGAACTGATAAACTTCCATTCAGCTGATTGTAAATACCATTTCTGATGCCACTAGCTTATGGTGCCACTAGCTAATATACAATCAGAAAAATCCACTGTTTTGCCATTTTTCCATACAAATGTCTAAGTGACCAAATTTGACCTTGACGTAAAACAGGTCAAGGTCAACCAAAGGTCATCATTTGAACAAACTTGGTAGGGCCTGAGTCCCTGATGCTGCATACCAAGTTTCAAGATCATTGGCCACTCGGTTCTTGAGAAGAAGATTTTTAAAGGTTTTTACCATATATGGGCATGGCGGCCATATTGGTCATGTGACCCAGTCCTCACAAACAAACTTTCTTTCCCCTACTCCATAGAGGCTCCACATGTAATTTGGTTTCAATTGGCCAAGTAGTTTAAGTGAAGAAGAAGATAAAAATACTGAACCTGAGCCGTCATGGACAAAGGTCAGTAAATGACCTTGACCTCTGAAACTGATAAACTTCCATTCAGCTAATTGCAAATACCATTTCTGATGCCACTAGCTAACATACAATCAGAAAAATCCACTGTTTTGCCGTTTTTCCATACAAATGTCTAAGTGACCAAATTTGACCTTGACGTAAAACAGGTCAAGGTCAACCAAAGGTCATCATTTGAACAAACTTGGTAGGGCCCGAGTCACTGATGCTGCATACCAAGTTTCAAGATCATCGGCTATTCGGTTCTTGAGAAGAAGATTTTTAAAGGTTTTTACCATATAGGGGCATGGCGCCATATTGGTCATGTGACCCAGTCCTCCCGAACAAACTTTCGTTCTCCCTTCCCATAGAGGCTCCACATGTAATTTGGTTTCAATTGGCCAAGTAGTTTCAGAGGAGATGTTGTTTGAAAATGTTGACGACGCAGACGCAGACGACGACGACGGACCAATGCCTATACTATAAGCTCCCCCGGAGCCTTCGGCTCTGGTGAGCTAAAAAATGAAAAAATAGAGGATCTTACACAAGTGGTCATTTCATATGAGAAGAGACTTTGGCAAGTTTCATTAATTTCATATGACCATGGATGAAAGATTCTGTTTATTATAATTAATGTGCTTAAACTGGATTTTATTGCCAAAGAATTTCAAAAGAAAACATAGGGCTGTTACGGACTGCATAATGACATTACAAGCCAGTAACTATCTATGTTATTACATGTGTGGTGAATTGATTTTTATGACTTTATCCATGGACAGAAACGTAATATTTTAACTGTGCATGCTCAGCCATTCAGAGGGGCCAGGGATATGGCTTTCTGTCTGAAGGTTCCTCTTGATTCACTGCGTGTATGAGCGAGCATCGAAGGTTCTGGCGAGACTGCAGGCTCGCTGAACCTTCGCTGCTCGCATAGGCGATAAGTACCAAAATCGCTTGACGGGGCCCATATGATAAATCATCCTTGTTTCTCCTCCTCTCCTTATCATGAGCTGTGGCAGTTTTTTTTTTTTTTTTTTTTTTACAGCTCAGTCAACATTATTTAGGTCATATCCAGCCTGTCAGTTTACCTAACCACACTTTACCTGGGCAGGCTTATAGGTAAGCCATTAGCCAGTAGAGTGTATATTCTATTGCCAGAAACTGACAACTGCCCTGCTTGAATCAGCGCAGGTAAACGACGGTAGATATATTTCCTGATCAATCTCCACGATAGGATGTTATCAACCTGGCAGTTATCGAACCTGCGACCGCCTGATCGCCCTTCAGATGTGCATCTGACGGAGACTGGCGAACTTTGGCAGTGTTCAATCCCATAGCTTACCTGTCTTTTTTTTTAATTTTGCTTTGATTTTACAGCCCTTACAAGACTATTTTCCATATATACCACAAAAATCCTAAAAATCTAGACACCAGAAGCAACTGCTGTAATTCTCCTAAATTATTAAATTTATTTCACAATCCAGCAAGGAATCCAAAAGTTGCAGACAGAATGGCAAACAGTGAAGACACTGATCAGTCTGCTCCTTCAGGAGTGGTCTGATCTGGGTCTGCAATGTTTGCTTAGATGGTTATCTGTCCAAATACTTAGGATCATTACAGTACTGTGCCAAAAATTTATCAGGTTGACAAAAACTGAACTACCCAGAGAAAAACCATAGAACATTGGCATCTTGCATAAGACCTGAGCTTACCTATCTTCTTCCTCTCACTATCTGATGTATTTCCAGGGCTTGTTAAGGTATCCAGTGGCAGAGTCTTTGCCTGAAGTGCACCATTTCTCGCTACTAATTTCACAACAAATGGCTTAACAGCGGGTGAGCTTGCTACCTCATTTTCTTTGTTCTCTGACAATGTTGAGAAGTTATAGCCATCAAAACTCCTTGTGGCAAAGAAAACTTGGTCTTTACTATCATGGCTGCTTAATGAAGTCTGTGGAGGAGACCTGCATTCTAGCACCTGCAATAGAGTAGCTTAATACTTTCTCTCTCTGTTTATATACATATTTTTTTTTTTCGATTATGTAGGGAAGGGGGTCATTTCACCATGGGTGAAATAAAATGATCCCTCCTGCTTCATGTTTGGTACATGAAATATCAATATACACCAAATCATGTAAATACAGTGAAATTCTGCAATCAAGACCACCTAATATTAAATCTAATTCTGCTGTGAAAAGCTTATTTAGAAGGATGCATTTATTCTTTCTTTGTGTTTTCTGCACACAATGTCCTCTGGTCAGGGACCACGTTTTGAACAGTAACAAAGGTGGTCTTAATATAGGAATTTTACTGTTAGTACATCTGAAACAATGTTTTAATCATGTAAATAAGTACATCTAAAACTGTTTTTTATATGAATTGAAAAACCAAAGTTAAGATAATGTGGATCTCTGAAAATGGATGGGGTGACCGATCGCAATACAAGAAGAAAGAAAAGAAAGGGTGGAGGTCACTTCACCATATCTGTGAACTGACCTCACTCCGCCTACTTCTCTAACCACACCAGGTTCCATGTTCACTTTCACTTTCTTAAGCCTTCTGAAGTAATTAAACACATTAAAATGGTATTTTTTCTTGCAGGCAAACCTCTGCATATGCTAAATGTAATGTGTGTCTGACCTGATCAGAACACATGTAAGGTGTGTCTGACCTATCAGAAGACATGTGATGTGTGTCTGACCTGATCAGAAGACATGTAATGTGTGTCTGACCTGATCAGAAGACATGTAATGTGTGTCTGACCTAATCAGAAGACATGTAATTTGTGTCTGACCTGATCAGAAGACATGTAATGTGTGTCTGACCTAATCAGAAGACATGTGATGTGTGTCTGACCTAATCAGAAGACATGTAATGTGTGTCTGACCTAATCAGAAGACATGTAATGTGTGTCTGACCTGATCAGAAGACATGTAATGTGTGTCTGACCTAATCAGAAGACATGTAATGTGTGTCTGACCTGATCAGAAGACATGTAATGTGTGTCTGACCTGATCAGAAGACATGTAATGTGTGTCTGACCTGATCAGAAGACATGTTATGTGTGTCTGACCTGGGCTTGCATTGTCTGCAAATGTCCAATTTTCGTGTCTCCTTAAAAAATGGTTGGTTGGTTGATTTGAGGTTTAACGTCCCCGTCAACAGTGTATAGGTCATTTTGGAAACGTTGCTTCCTTTTTCGTGGGACTTTTACCGGACATTGAGATGAACTGACAACTCAAGCCCTGTCGCCCAATGCAACTAAAAGGGTTTATAAGCATGGACGGTCCTACTCGCACAGCTTTGCCTGGGCAGACTTAGATCCTCTAACTGGTTTACCAATACTCATGTGCGATTGGTTGCGTGGAAGCATCATGCAGCCCATCTATTTCTTCAAGCCCGATGGGTGGGGGCCGCTTTACAAAATAGGTTCATTGCTGAAAAAGAAAAGTAATATTCTTGCCACTACCCCCTTTACATACCTGGCATCTACCAAGGACTTGAGACAAATCAACAGGGTCCCTGTCTCGTCTGTCAATACTCAGGAAAACTTCATTCTTATTTGGTTTTGATGGTAATTTTCTTTGAGTTGATTCTGGTAGGGACTGGTATCTCTTGTAATGCCTAACCTTCGCTAGCTTTTCCTTCCCTATAAAATCAAGGTCTGAATTAGTCTCTAAAAGCCCATTCCCACAGTTCCTGGATAGGCTAAGACCTCAGAGATGTCTGCATTTTGTACTTTATTGAACAATGGACTTTCTGAAGAAGTCATCTGATCAGGATCCACACTGTTATGCAGTTTGTTTGACTTGAGGTTTAACAAACCTGTCAACACTATTTAGGTAATTGTGAGGATTTTGCTTCCTTATTTGTGGGACTTTTACCAGACACTGTGATGAAATGACATCTCAATCCCAGCCCACCAATGAAACCAATAAGGTTTGTATGTATGTACAGTCTGTTTGTTTTTTTTTGTTTGATTTGAGGTTTAACGTCCCTGTCAACACTGTAAAGGTCATTTTGGAGACGTTGCTTCCAATTGTGTGGGACTTTTACCCGACATTGAGATGAAATGACATCTCAAGCCCTGTCGCCCAATGAAACCAATAGGGTTTATTAGCATTGACGGTCCGCCTCGCACCGCAGTTCCTGGACAGGCTTAGATCCTCTAAGCGGTATGTACAGTCTGACTCGCACCACTTTGCCTAGGCGGACATAGACCTTCTAAGCCCTTTACCAGTACATATGCGGTTAGTTTGGCGTGGAAGCATCATGCAGCCCAATGTATTTCTCCAAGCCCCAATGGGTGGGGGCTTGTTATGCAGTTTGTGAATTGAATGAATACATTATATCAAGTAATTTGATTGGTTGATAATCAGAATTCTAATGCACTTGCATATGTAACGTCTGATTGGATGTCAATAATTTGCGACAGTATATTCTGCGATATACTGTCGGAAACCCCACGTCATCGCGTAACATCGCTTTTCATTGGTTTTACGCAACTCACAGCGCTAGTCGTTTTGTGCAAAATAGTACAACTTTTAACAAAACAACCATATAAGTGCATTAGAATGGGGAAAACTGTATTGCAAAATTGTAGTTTGGGGTGGTAAATCGTCAGTTTTATGATCACAAATTACGTTTTACAGCTACACTGACGCGTCGCCGTAAAACGAATTTCCGACCGTAAAACCTCTGATTTACCTCCCTGAATCACAATTTTGAATACAGTTATCCCCTAATTAGGTGTAACTAACTTAATTCATCAGGATAAGGGTGAAATCTATACCATAAACCAGTTCTAAAAGCATTTTGTATACTTTCATCAGCAATGGATTCAAGTACAAGTTCAAGTCACCAATCAAGTCACCATTGGTGACTTTGATGTAGCATGTTGCCATGTTTTCACTGAGGATCTTATTCTCCTATGTTGTGCTTTTTAACCCGTTCTGTACCGGAAACCCATAAAGGGGTAGTTGACAAACAGTGCTGAGCCAGATCAGATGCCGCAGAACGCGGCATCTAATCAGGGCCTACACTGTTTGCAAAACGTTCAGCCAGCTTGAAGAAAACATAACCTGACACCCGTAAATTTTGAAATGGACTACTGCTATATACCAGGAGGAAGATTCCATTTGATACAAAAAAAGTTAAGGTAAAGCAGGTTGTTCACACAAGATTTATGTTCTATTTTTACTTCTGCTTATGCTAGCATAAATGTATTTGTCATAAAACACCGCTGATATTTACTGGATAATGTGACAGTATTTAATGTCATGCCATAAAAAATAATTTAATGACACATCTAATAACACATGGTTCCTGTCTCATAATGTTGACACAGGCAGTGAATTGTATTAAACTTTGAAATTCTGACGGACACATGTGGCCCCCAATCTTCTTTTCTGGAAAACATTGAGAAATTCTTGGCAAAACAGACTGTAAATATACAAAAGATGACACACCGGCCCCGATAGCTCAGTTGGTAGAGTGTCCGCTCCGGGGAACGGGAGGTCTGGGGTTCGATCCCGGGCCGCGACATACCAAAATCGTTAAAAATGGTACTAGCTGCTCCTCGCTTGGCACTCAGATTTACGGGGTAGAGCTAGGACTGGTCGATCCAGTGTCAGGATAATGTGACTGGGTGTGGTATCATGTAATGTGTCTGGGACATGATACTTCAGTGAGGCAGCACTATAAACGTGAGCATTGAGCTCCCTGTCGCAACCAGACACCGTCGTGATATGACTGAAAAATTGTTGAAAGCGACGTTAAACCCGAATTCACACACACACACACAAAAGATGACAGATAGTAAATCTGTAATCAAAGCTGATACAGCTGATCTTTTGTTTACCCTTTTAATGGTGATCCAACCACTTGATCAGTTTAAATAATACAGTAAAATTCCTATATAAAGGCCACTTTTGGGACTGTTCAAAAGTGGTCGTTAAGACCACTTTTGAACAGTCCCAAAAGTGGTCTCCCACTAGAGCAAACTGGATGTGGAAAACACATTTAGCAAATGTACCTGAAACCTTCTAAATATGCTTTTAAAAGTATAATTTCTCTTAATTTTAGGTGGTCTTAATAGCGGAATTTCACTACTTGATTGTGCAGCTTTTGATGGCCAACCTTCAGCTGCAGAAACACTCTCTACTGCCTCAGAAGTTGAATAATTGGCATTTAGAGTCACAAACTGTGATTTACAGCTGTCACATCGTCATTTTGATGCTTCATTTTCTGACTGATTTACATGACAAATTATGACTAGCAGTGCAGTTATATTCAGAAAACTTAATGGAGTTGACCATGAACCAGGCTCTTTTAAGTTATATCACTTATTACTATATATATGAATCTTTCGTAAAGAACCGATGCACTGAATTAGACCGTAAAAGTCAACTAATTTGTTTCAGGGCATGCCAAACAGCCTTAGACAGCTTATTTCTAGCAGGACATTGCTGAAAAAAAAAAATCACAAAATAAGTGCAATAGCATGCCAAAGGCACAACAGTGCCAACCCTGTGTTTCCTAGATACTGAATAAACTTTCTCTGGCAAAAAAAACTCTGATTTATAATTGTTATAAACAGAATTTTACCCTCATGGTCATCAGATAACCTGTTAATCCATTGTATACTGGTGGACTCTTCCATTGCTATATGCTGGACAAGTCCATTTGTCATATAAGGGGTGTCAGGCCTGTTTTTCGTTTTTATTCTATTTTGACAGAAAATTCTGTTAGCAAATAGTGTAGGCCCTGATCAGACACCGTATACTGTTGCTTCTAATCTGGGCCTGCACTGTTTGCGAAGGTTTTGTTTGTTTGATTTGAGGTTTAACGTCCCCGTCAACACTGTAAAGGTCATTTTGGAGACGTTGCTTCCAATTTTGTGGGACTTTTACCCGACATTGAGATGAAATGACATCTCAAGCCCTGTCGCCCAATGAAACCAATAGGGTTTATTAGCATGGGCGGTCCGCCTCGCACCGCGGTTCCTGGACAGGCTTAGATCCTCTAAGCGGTTTACCAGTACATGTACTAGTGTGCGGGCCCGATTCAGCTCTGCGTGGAAGCATCATGCAGCCCATATATTTCTTCAAGCCCCTATGGGCGGGGGCTTTGTTTGCGAAGGTACCCCTTTAGGTGTTTCCCCAATACAATGGGTTACAGGCTCGTCTCATAAATTTAAAATGACTGATATGACCACTCATGTAAGATCCTCTATATATATATCACGAATGAAGAAAAATATACCACTACAAGATTTCTGTCAAAAACTATGTTGTGTCTGTTGGGGGTCAAAACTGAGCAAACAAAAAGTTTGAAAACCAAGCCCTAAGGTTATAAAACTTTTTTCATGCTGAATTCAGCATGAAATTGTAATAGTAACCCTTAAGACACAGAGAAAAACTACATCTGAAAGTCTGCTTATGTCGTCTGCTGAAGTTTTTTGCAAACTTTTTAAAACTAGAGCTGTCAGAGGATCTGACTATAGCCCCGCTTCAGCGCTGTCAGAGAAGAAAGTTATTTAAGCTGCAGAGAAAACAGTTATGAACAAGAAATAACTGTTGAAAATTTTACATTATCTGGAAAAACTCTAAGAGTTGTGAGCCCTTGTCCCTCATTTCAATGAGCATGATACATTACCAGAATGTCCATGTTTATACTAAATTTCATCTTCCATTTTTCAATGTTCAAAGGGTAATAACTCCTAAAGTAGGCAAATCAGAGTCAGGGTTCCTGCGCTCTGCACATTGTCTCAT
Source organism: Lucinisca nassula (assembly GCA_963580285.1). Taxonomy (NCBI): domain Eukaryota; kingdom Metazoa; phylum Mollusca; class Bivalvia; order Lucinida; family Lucinidae; genus Lucinisca; species Lucinisca nassula. Next base: position 14,463,064 of record OY757014.1, on the reverse strand, counting down.
GGTGCTTTACACTTGTGTGAAGTGTCATGAAAATATCTCAAATGGTTTGTGAGTTATGGAGCCGACACAGTCAAAATTGCCTTTTTAAATGTTCAAAGGGCAATAACTCCTAAAGTAGGCAAACCAGAGTTATGGTTCCTGCACTCTGCACATCATCTCAAGGTGCTTTTCATTTATTTGAAGTTTCATGAAAATATCAGAAACGGTTATGGAGCGGACATAGTTAAAATTGCCATTTTTTAATATTCAAAAGCCTATAACTGAAAAAGTAGACAATCCAGAGTTTGGGTTCCTGCGCTCTGCACAGGTAATATGGTGCTTTACATTTGTGTGAAGTTTCATAAAATTATCTCAAACGGTTTTTGAGTTATCGAGCAAAGACGGCTAAAATTGATATTTTTCAATATTCAAAGGGAAATAACTCAAAAATTAGGCAATCCAGAGTTATGGTTCCTGCACTCTGCACACCATCTCATGGTGTTTAATGTTTGTGTGAAGTTTCATGAAAATATGTGAATGGGTTTTAAAGTTATGGAGCGGACACGAAAATTGTTAACAGACACAGACAGACACACAGACAGACACACAGAAAATACGAAAACCAGAGTTATGGTTCTTGCGCTCTGCACATTGTCTCATAGTGCTTAACATTTGTGTGAAGTTTCATGAAATTATCTCAAACGGTTTTCGAGTTATGAAGCGGACACTGTTAAAATTGCCATTTTTCAATGTTCAAAGGGCAATAACTCCAAAAATAAGCAATGCAGAGTTATGGTTCCTGCGCTCTGCACATCGTCTCATAGTGCTTAACATTTGTGTGAAGTTTCCTAAAAATATCTCAAACGGTTTTCGAGTTATGAAGCGGACACAATTAAAATTGCCATTTTTCAATGTTCAAAGGGCAATAACTCCAAAAGTAGGCAATCCACAGTTATAATTGCTTCGCTCTGCACATTGTCTTATGGTGTTTAACATTTGTGTGAAGTTTCATGAAAATATGTTAAGCAGATATAAGTTATGGAGCCAACACAAATTAACGGAATCACGGAATTACGGAAAATGTTCAAAGGGCAATAACTCCAAAAGTAGGCAATCCACAGTTATAATTCCTTCGCTCTGCACATTGTCTTATGGTGTTTAACATTTGTGTGAAGTTTCATGAAAATATGTTAAGCAGATACAAAGTTATGGAGCCAACACAAATTAACGGAATCACGGAATGACATGGCAAATCCAATATAGCCCCACTTTTTCAAAGCGGGGCTATAAATATCTTTGCATACAGGCAAATAGTGTGGGCCCAGATCAGACTGCTCCTTCAGGAGCAGTCTGATCTGGGTCCACACTGTCTGCAAAAATTACTTTTAAGGTAACAGGCAGATGTCAAAGCAGACGACAATTGTCGTGATTGGCATTTTATGGGTTAAAATACAAACTAATGTGGCAACTTTCAGAGAATATTATTTGTTCTGTTCATAAATTGTGGCATTTTTTTAATTATTGAGCAGAACAAATTTCATGCTCAAGTGAGCTGAGCATGCAAAATGTTTCATAACCTTGGGGTCTGATCCCTATATTGTGCCATACTAAAAGAGGCATGAAAAAAAAATCAAATTTTTGGCTGTACTCACCCGTGTCATAGAGATCCACTAGCTGACAAACCTTTGCCTCATCCAGAGAACTGTTGATGTCATTGGATACTAACACACAGTCATGCAGTTTGTATGTAGCACCATTCATGGTAAATGCCCTGTAACAATCAAAAAGAAAAGATGTTGTTGAGGTTTAACCAATTTAGTACCAGAACTCCAAAACGGGTACCCTGGCAAACAGTGCAGGCCCAGATCAGACGCCGCAGAATGCGGCGTCTGATCAGGGCCTCCACTGCTTGCTAAAAGTTCAGTCATTTTCCAAATAAATTCTGACACCCCTAAATTTTGAAATGAACTCCTGCTATATATAAGGAGGAAGCTTCCAGTTGGTACAAGAAGGGTTAATAACACATCAACCCTTATAAGTCATTTTGTATTGTCTCCCAGAGAAAAGAGATAGGGCCAAAACAAAATATATGTGTGGTTCCGGTTACCCGACCGTGCCTAGCTTTTTCCCGCCGACCCTAATTATTTTTCTATCATGAATATTCCAAACATTTTATGTGCAAAAACGGTCTTTGAATTTTTCATGGTTAAAGTATTTTAGTACATATTCATTAAAAAGCGCTTTCATTAAAGGACAATCTGGTCGTATTAACGCATGAAAATGGTGTGCGTCTGCCAAAAAACATCTACATCTATCTATATGGTACGTTGAACAGTCACTTCTGACTACTATACAACAACAACAAAAAACATCAAAAACATCCGTGTTTGTCTCTAAATAACTGTGAGCCTAGAAAAACAATGCATATCGTAAGCATCGCTATTTAAAAGCTGTTTTTTTTTATCAATTGCCGCGAGCTGCCAGTTAACGGTAAGTGCATGGCCCGTGCTAATCAATAACAATTAGCCAGTTTCAGTTCAAATGGGTCAGCAGTGTTCTGCCAAGGCCGCGCCCTTGCGCCATTGGCGCGGAAAAAATCTGTATGGCGCAGAAAAGTTGACATCCATGGGCCCGTGGGCGCATCCAAATTATTGCCGGGCGCACCTTTTTCTCGAGGAACGAACCGTCATCATGTCTTGATCCGGTTGCTTTCCTTTGAAGTCTATTAATCTGCAGCCCAATATATATTTTTAGCCTCTCAAAATTAACCCAACACGTTTTTCACACCTGACACCTGTGGACTGGTCACGTGTCAGTGGCCGTAAATATTGCCTTTGGTTTGATAATACCCAACGCTCTTATAATAATTTGTTTATGGTAACAGATTCCTACTTAATTGTAGAGCCAACAGCGAATGTTCTGATCAGGCTGCGCAGGCTGATCTGTCTCATTTTGATCAACCCATGTTTCAGTGTTCCCCAAAATTATATTTCTTAGGCTAAAAATAGTAATGAGACACATTTAGCTGAAGGCCAAGAAAAAAATTCTGTTTGATCTTTTTTGTGTACCGACTGCAAGGTCATGATTTTCATGTCAAAGTCTACAACACCTGTTTAACATTGTATTTCCACATTTAAAAGTCGGACAGAAATAAAATATTGATTGATAAATGGCCCTTTCAAGAGGTCATACTCGCCCTTTGTATAAATGGATTTTTTTTGTGAATGGCCCTGCTTTTTTGGTGAATGGCCCCACTTTTTTGTAAATGGCCCGACAATTTCCTGTCTGATGGGCCATTGGCCCATGTTTTTGAATTTCTTGGCAGAACACTGGGTCAGGGATATGGCACGTGGCTACTTCTGAAGAAGCCGACGCTTTGAAGTAACCCATAATTATAATCCAAAATCTCCAGTACTTAGCACATTCAAGACCGTTCATGCAAGCCAATAGAACCACCACCGGAAACAAAATAAATAAGAAAAAAACTACTACCAGAGGGTAAAACGTCTGTTGTCTCCTGTGATCAACAGGTATTTTCCATGGACCGGTAAGAGAGGCAAAATTAGGAAGCGGTCGGAACCCACAAATTTTGAATGCAATTTGTTTTCGGAAGCGCAAGATGCATAAACCCATGTCTCGGACGCATAAAAAAGGACAATGGCGCACATTTATTGCGGTATGCAGACCGTGACGGTATGATCCCTCGCAATAATCAGATTACTTTTGTGACAATAAAAATTATCCAAATTATGTTTTACCACCTGTAGCGATAATCAGACAAGTGTGCACGCTTCAACAAACATAAATAATGCAGACGGCTTGTGTAAATCTCTCAAGTATTTTCACGTTCTCCATGAACAGAAAGCTAAGCCTCCACAGATGCGCAGGCTGATCGTAGTCTTCGCTGGTCACACATATATAGTTTTTGTCATGCCGCGCTTAATTTCCCGCCGTCATTTTGAACGTGCATTTGTTGCAGTCTGAATTTTTCCCACGTTTTTCAATAACACGTCATCGATAGTTTGCACACACGGTCTTCGCATCCAATTTTTGGAAAACATGACCGTAAACTGTGCGACAGGTGAAGTCACAGATCAGCCTGCGCAGTCTTATCAGTCTTTGCTCTTTGTTCAAACTTGTTGTAGTATGGCTTCTGCGATATGCAGAGAGCAGCAAACGAAAAGCTCGATGTGCAGGCTGATCTTACGTTAAAAGATTTTTTTCCGTGAGTGCACTGTTGTAATATATGTCCGATAAAGACGGTAGTTAATGAGCTAGGGTGTCATATGGTGGTGACAACAGAAATGCTTTCCGCGAAATGCACTGAATGCGTATGCGCACACAGAAAAGACTCAGATCAGCTTGAAGTTCTGCACAGTCTGATCTGAGTTTATTGTTCACAAGGTTTCATTTCTCGGAAAGTTTAGACACTCGCCGATCAGATTGACCGCATATGCACATGATAACACTGGTCAGGTAAATTTTCACACCTAATCGTTTAATTGGTATCACTTACATGTACACTGGTCATCAAATCTTAAAGTGAGATAATTTGGAACAATAAACAGCGGGATTAACGGTAAACCATCAAACAGGCAACAATCTATTGCTAAAAAAGTGTCTAAAATATCCATTTTCTCCATTCTTTAAACAGGCATGACGTTGTTATATTTTGGTCATTTGATTTGAGGTTTAACGTTCCCGTCAACACTGTAAAGGTCATTTTGGAGACATTGCTTCCAATGTTGTAGGACTTTTACCCGACATTGAGATGAACAGACTCAATAAAACCGAGTCTGCTATTTTCGTTTATTTGGTGTATTCTTTGCTTCCGGAGGATCTAACTATTCAGAACTTATTTATCCCTGCTCACCCTTGCATGCCCCTAGTTAAAGGGGAAAGCGGACTTAACTGGGGATATATTTTTCCCAATCTCAGCTCCAGAACATGTATACATGTACGTTGTGGTTTCTTATTACAACCACCTCAATGGCATGGTTCTATTGAGTTTCCACACTGTACAAGTTTGGACTAGAGTCATGAAAGAGGCAGTTAGGGAAACATGCAACTATGATGTAGTGTACACGTGTGTAGAAATGTTTATGTTTTTGTACAATCAAGATCAGGAACTTAACTTTTCAAAATGAAGGATTTTGGACTCCTGTTTTCAGAATCATTGTGAGATCTATCTATCTATCTCTCTATCTCTCTCTCTCTATCTATCTATCTAGGACCAAGTAAGACAGATACAAATGGAACAAGGACTACGATTTGAAAAGACTATAAATAAAATAGTTTCTGCTGGTGCTAATTGGTGGATGTTTAATTTGCAGCATTAAGCCGTTATAAGAAACTTTCTGATATCCGTTTACTCTGTCATTTCATCTTGATCTTTTGAACTTTTACATTTATCTTCAATGTATATATGGTACAATAACAGTTACAACACTATTCAAGATAAAGCAACCTTCACTAGAACAGCAAGTCCCAAAGGCTGACCTTTTGTAAAAGGCGAACACATACACAGGATGTCCAATCAAAATACTTTGTTCTGACTGAAGAAAACCCTTATTTTTGTAACAATTAGGACAATATGGATGAAAACTAAGCAATATTTATTATACTTTTATTTGTTTACAATGTTTTCAAGTACAATTATACAACAGAAGCAAAACAATATAACAAAAATAAGTGCAGTGTGTAGCATAGTATAGAAGGTGAGAAAAAAAAATAAAAATAAAAAATAAAATAATTTTCCTACCTACCTACCCTATTTTTGAAAACCATGTAATAGGAACCACACATATAATTTGTTTTGGCCTAGCAGAGAAAATGAAAGTGAGGAACAGGGAAGCAGACGACAATGAATGGAAGTGTAGCAACTGAAGAAATAACATTCTCCTTCTACCCATACAAGGACAGCAACACTTGCCCAACTGTTAGCACCAATATCAGCTGGATGCCCCAGTGATGTAAGATACACAACCAGTGATGTAAGATACACAACCCCTTTCCTTCACCCCCACCCCACATAACTTCAATGACTCCAAGCAAAATTCACAATTGTGGCAATCCTATTTGAAACACAAGAATCTCGCCGAAGGCTAAGTCGCGCCTGTGGGGGCGCAAAGTCATCAAGCCATTATATGTAGGTCAAGGTCAAACATAGATGCTTGCACAAAAGATTCCATTCTCAAATGCAAGCTTGTACTAAGTATCATTAATGAAGCTCTAATCATTCTTGAGAAATGAACTTAACCATTAGGGTGAACACTAGGGTGGTCACAATATTTTACAAAGTCAGTGAACCATGAAATTTAGGTCAAGGTCAAATATGGATGCTTGCATTTAAGTTGCCATCCCCAGATTCAAGTTTCCACCAAATATCATTAATGAAGCCCTTATTGTTATTGAGAAATAAACTTGACCAATAGGTTGAACGCTAGGATGGTCGCAATATTTTACAAAGTCAGTGAACCATGAAATATAGGTCAAGGTCAAATATGGATCAGGGGCTAACAAATCCATTGCCCGGCCGCCCGGGACAAGTCCGAAATCGCACTGGGCAGGTGCACTTTGACCTTTCGACGCCCGGTCGGGCAAGTGCAAAAAATCGTCTACAATCGTTAGTCTTTTGAGTCCTTAAATACAGTAACACTAGACCAGTAAGTAATTCACAATAATTCCTGCTTTGTTGGCAATTCAGAGACGAAACCATCCATGTTTTTATAACGGTTCATTTATGACACTATTGTTAATCCCTGTCATAAAATTACCAATTAAACATGATTGCCCGGCGGTGCGTGTCTTTCATTTCTGGTGTAGTGTGTACCGCCAGCGCTATCGATAAGCTTGACAAGGTGTGAAAATAAGATTTCTCTAATTTGCGTTTATCCCTGCCATAGAATTTAATCCACAATCAATGTGAAAATGATTTAATAGCTCCTAAGACGATTTGCTACATCTTACGGTAGTAAAAACGGACTATTCTACTATCTCGTGAATGGTTATGTTTTGGTGCCAAATAGCAGACGCTGGTGGAAAAAAGTCGAATGTTTTAATGTTGGTAACCGCGGATTAGTCACGCCTCCATCCACAACCGTTTAGCTATCGAGAAAATATTTTTTACCGGTTCCAAACATATTTTTCTGAAAGAGATAGGCCCCATTAAAACTAGAGCTGTCAGAGGATCTGACTATAGCCCCGCTTCAGCGCTGTCAGAGAAGAAAGTTATTTAAGCTGCAGAGAAAACAGTTATGAACAAGAAATAACTGTTGAAAATTTTACATTATCTGGAAAAACTCTAAGAGTTGTGAGCCCTTGTCCCTCATTTCAATGAGCATGATACATTACCAGAATGTCCATGTTTATACTAAATTTCATCTTCCATTTTTCAATGTTCAAACGGTGATAACTCCTAAAGTAGGCAAATCAGAGTCAGGGTTCCTGCGCTCTGCACATTGTCTCATGGTGCTTTACACTTGTGTGAAGTGTCATGAAAATATCTCAAATGGTTTGTGAGTTATGGAGCCGACACAGTCAAAATTGCCTTTTTAAATGTTCAAAGGGCAATAACTCCTAAAGTAGGCAAACCAGAGTTATGGTTCCTGCACTCTGCACATCATCTCAAGGTGCTTTTCATTTATTTGAAGTTTCATGAAAATATCAGAAACGGTTATGGAGCGGACATAGTTAAAATTGCCATTTTTTAATATTCAAAAGCCTATAACTGAAAAAGTAGACAATCCAGAGTTTGGGTTCCTGCGCTCTGCACACGTAATATGGTGCTTTACATTTGTGTGAAGTTTCATAAAATTATCTCAAACGGTTTTTGAGTTATCGAGCAAAGACGGCTAAAATTGATATTTTTCAATATTCAAAGGGAAATAACTCAAAAATTAGGCAATCCAGAGTTATGGTCCTGCACTCTGCACACCATCTCATGGTGTTTAATGTTTGTGTGAAGTTTCATGAAAATATGTGAATGGGTTTTAAAGTTATGGAGCGGACACGAAAATTTTTAACAGACACAGACAGACACACAGACAGACACACAGAAAATACGAAAACCAGAGTTATGGTTCTTGCGCTCTGCACATTGTCTCATAGTGCTTAACATTTGTGTGAAGTTTCATGAAATTATCTCAAACGGTTTTCGAGTTATGAAGCGGACACTGTTAAAATTGCCATTTTTCAATGTTCAAAGGGCAATAACTCCAAAAATAAGCAATGCAGAGTTATGGTTCCTGCGCTCTGCACATCGTCTCATAGTGCTTAACATTTCCTAAAAATATCTCAAACGGTTTTCGAGTTATGAAGGGGACACAATTAAAATTGCCATTTTTCAATGTTCAAAGGGCAATAACTCCAAAAGTAGGCAATCCACAGTTGTAATTCCTTCGCTCTGCACATTGTCTTATGGTGTTTAACATTTGTGTGAAGTTTCATGAAAATATGTTAAGCAGATACAAAGTTATGGAGCCAACACAAATTAACGGAATCACGGAATTACGGAAAATGTTCAAAGGGCAATAACTCCAAAAGTAGGCAATCCACAGTTATAATTCCTTCGCTCTGCACATTGTCTTATGGTGTTTAACATTTGTGTGAAGTTTCATGAAAATATGTTAAGCAGATACAAAGTTATGGAGCCAACACAAATTAACGGAATCACGGAATTACGGAATGACAGAAGGACATGGCAAATCCAATAAAGCCCCACTTTTTCAAAGCGGGGCTATAATAAAACAATGACGTTAGACATGTGCGGTGGTGCTGGTCGAATGATGTCATTTACCGATCGCGTGCAGAAAAATGGGAGTGGTGGTTTGTGGACGACAATTTAGATGGCGGAAATGATGAACGCATTGAACTTGCTTGTAGGGTGGGTGTGAACGTTTGGGTTCGTTTGTGATAGAGTGGGTTCTCGTCTTCTGGTTGGATCATTAAATCCAAGCTAAATAAACTGCATTCTTTTAATCTTTTATCTCGCTGCCCTGACACTTCTGATCTTTTGAGTAGATCTATATCGGCTGCAGCTCGTGTTTATCGTGTGTGTCAAGCTAAATGAGTTTATATAACTGTATCTTAAATTGCTAATCGGTTAAGGTATTATGTCAGCCAGAGTAATTGATAAGGGTCGTATCGTCGTAAATTCGACTCTAAAATCGAGCAAATACGCCTAGAAATCAAGAAAGAGTTGTACCAAATACGACTGTCAAATTGGCGATACGCCAAGGTCGTTCCATTGCAGTCGTATCGGCAATGGAAAAAAAAACGTGTCGCCTGACAAAAAGCAATCGAAATCGCGGTAATTTTCGCCGCATCATAGTCTTCAACAAAAACTGTTCCAATCTTCAAGAACGATTCGAAATTCATCCATTCATGAATGATGGCATTTGTTTTAATTACGCTGAAACACTTCAACCTTACCTTTTTCGATCATACATATTGAGCTTATATTTAATCAGCCTCAAGTTATGACAACTATCAACATGATTGGGAAACTAATTTTTGATACGTGATCAAATAACGGTATTTATTATCTAAGGGAAAGCCGCCCGCATTATTAACTTTATTAACAACGCCTGAAGCATGAACAGTAACTTTATGACAAGCGCGCATAAAAATACGATCCTGAATATTGTTAGGCAACCACAGTGACTTCTACGGAGTGTCATCTTCGAGAAAAAATAATTGGGTTCGACAGATCGTCAAGTAGTTAGGAATTAAATATCAAAACAGACGCGCAGACGATTAAAAGTTAAGTTTGTGGAGAACCTGACAAACTTTCTCTGGAAAAAAGCAAGAAAAAAAATCAAATGCATGAGAAATTTCTGGCGGATATTTCTCCCAAATCGCAGAATTTCACGTTGAAATGGATTACCCTGTATTTTGTGGAAAAACAAAACAAGAGCAACAACAAAACAGAAGCAACAACAACTGGGATAGGAGAGTTATTATTAATGTAACACTCACTAACAGCGAATATATATCCGACCAAACAGCGTTAGCGCTAGCTCTTTCTGCTTAGCGTCCGCAGGCCGCAGAAAATTTGCGTCCATGACTCACTTTTTTTTTCGCGTCCTTTGGTCATTGGCGGAAACTCTTAACCGGAGGCTTAAAAACCTTGTTTATTGTCGTTTTCCGACACGTGTATGTCGGCGCCTTTGATTATTGCATCATGGTGGTTGTTTACTTTTGACTCATGGTGGTTGTTTACTTTTGACTCCACTTCTATTTTTCATACTTTTATCATGCCGACGTATTTTTTTTCTCGCAACATTGTCGTCAATGCACGTCTGAGATAGAACCACCGCTGCACAGACTGATCTCTTTGTCCGCCGTGTTCCGTATACATTTGACCAAAATTATATTTATTGAGTCACAATGGCATAATTAACCTGTAATACTCTGGAACTCATACATCTAATTGTGAATCACAGGTGGTCAGGCCAGCATGCAGTGCATGCTTATTTACCGCTTTCTTCAAGTAGCCGATTAAATTATCACCCTAAGATGTCTCGCCGGCGTCTTTGAACATTAAACAGAATGACTGGCAGCGCATCATAAAAGAACGCAAACACAGCAACCGGGACAGACCGATTAGCTTTCACAGATGCGCTTGCTGATCTGAGTCTTCACTGGTCGCGCGTTTTATTGTATTTTTGTTGAGCGCTGAATTTCTCGCCTTTTACCAATGGCATGCAGTTGCTACAATTAGTGGAGATTTCCCCCCGCCTTTGAACGCGTAGCACATAAGGCCGCTGAAGACACAAAACATGGGGTTGAAAGCGTTTTGATGACAGTATGATCTGTGTGACGGCTGAAGACTCCGACCAGCCTGCACAGTCTGATCAAAATGAGCCTTCAAAGGCGTCTGGGAAATTCCAAAAACACATGCGAAGAATATGGCTGGATTTACATTCTTTAGAAGAAAAAGTAATTTTTCATTTTGCTGTCCGCCAGGTTATTAACATGAAAATGTATATCGGTATGTTACGATGATAGAATATGTGTTTAATGTCTTTTACATGTGGCCATTGCCCCCGTCTGAAATTAATATAAGTGCACTTAGCAGCCATCCTGTGATGACAGATGAAGATACGACCCTAGTTTTGAATTTAGGAGTACCGATACTCTCAAAGAATCACAGGATACGCCTATAGTCTTTGGTTGAAGGAGTACAGTACTCCCCGGGCAAAAGCTTATCAATAACACTGGTCAGCAATTAACTTGAAAGGTACCGTTATTGGCTGTGACAACAACAGTATTTTCTACCGTATTACCGCACAGAGGGAAATAAATAGAAGTGAATGCAATGATGATCAGGAATCGATACAATTAACCCTGAGCTCCCATCAGAGACACCAAAGGGAAATAAACACTAACATGAAATAACTCGACCCTAATGTAAAGTGGATGTGCTTGAAACTTGACAGACACCTTGGATTATATTTATAAATGTTGGTCGTCATCATCATCACCATTACCCCCCCCCCCCCCATACTCCACTTTGAGTTCCAAAATCCTGGGCAAGTAGGATTTTGAGCTGGGCAAGTGCAAAAATATTTTACTTGCCCGGTGGGCAAGTGAAAAATTTTTGGATTTGTCAGGCCTTGTGGATGCTTGCATTTAAGTAACCATACCCAGATACAAGTTTGTACCAAGTATCATTAATAAAGCTCTTATAGTTCTTGAGAAATAAACTTGACCATTAGGGTGAACGATAGGGTGGTTGCAATATTTTACTAGGTCAGTGAACCATGAAATGAAGGTCAAGGTCAAATATGGATGCTTGCATTAAAATTGCTATCCACACATACAAGTTTGTACCACATATCATTAATGAAGCTCTTATAGTTCTTGAGAAATAAACTTGACCATTAGGGTGAACGCTAGGGTGGTCGCAATATTTTACAAAGTCAGTGAACCATGAAATGTAGGTCAAGGTCAATATGGATGCTTGCATGTAAGTTGTCATCCCCAGATACAAGTTTGTACCAAATATTATTAATGAAGCTCTTATAGTTCTTAATTTGTTTGATTTGAGGTTTAACGTCCCCGTCAACACTGTAAAGGTCATTTTGGAGACGTTGCTTCCAATTTTGTGGAACTTTTACCCAACATTGAGATGAAATGACATCTCAAGCCCTGTCGCCCAATGAAACCAATAGGGTTTAATTATAGTTCTTGAGAAATAAACTTGACCATTAGGGTGAACGCTAGGGTGGTCGCAAATGTTGACGCCTTGACGAACACACGGATAAACGGACGCCTATATCGCGCCATGGTAATAGCAGGCGCGACAAAAATAGCCATAGTGACCTTGACCTTGAGAAGAATATGGATGCTTGGATGTAAGTTGCCATGCCAAGACACAAGTTTGTACCAAGTATCATTAATAATGAAGCTCTTATAGTTCTTGAGAAATAAACTTGACCGTTAGGGTGAACGCTAGGGTGGTCACAATATTTTACAAAGTCAGTGAACCATGAAATGTATGTCAAGGTTAAATATGGATGCTTGCATGTAAGTTTTCATCGCATGACACAAGTTTGTACAAAGTACAGTCAAACCTGTCTTAGTAGCCACCTCTATTAAGCAAGCAACCTGTCTTAAGCAAGCAGGCATTCAGTTCCCGAAAAAGGAAAATACATTAAAATTCACCTGTGTTAAGCAAGCACCTGCCTTAAGCAAGCACTTTTTGAATATCCCAGAGGTGCTTGCTTAATACAGGTTGGACTGTATTATTAATGAAGCTCTTATAGTTCTTGAGAAATAAACTTGACCATTTGGGTGAACGCTAAGGTAGTCGTAATATTTTACGAAGTCAGTGAAGAAGGTAATGTAGGTCAAGGTGAAATATGGATGCTTCCATATAAGTTGCAATTCCCAGACACAAGTTTATATGAAGTATCATTAATGAAGCTCTAATAGTTATTGAGAAATAAACATGTCCATTAGGGTGAACGCTAAGGTAGTCGTAAAATTTTACGAAGTCAGTGAAGCATGAAATGTAGGTCAAGGTGAAATATGGATGCTTGCATATAAGTTGCCATTCCCAGACACAAGTTTGTATGAAGTGAGTGAGTGTTTGAGTTTTACGTCCCACCAACAGCTAAGGTCATATGGAGACGGGACCTCGGTTTTAAAGACTCATCCGAAAGTATCATTAGTGAAGCTCTAATAGTTATTGAGAAATAAACATGCCCATTAGGGTGAACGCTAGGGTGGTCGCAATATTTTACAAAGTCAGTGAACCATGAAATGTAGGTCAAGGTCAAATATGGATGCTTGCATGTAAGTTTTCATCGCCTGACACAAGTTTGTACAAAGTATCATTAATGAAGCTCTTATAGTTCTTGAGAAATAAACTTGACCATTAGGGTGAACGCTTAGGTAGTCATAATATTTTACGAAGTCAGTGAAGCAGGAACTGTAGGTCAAGGTGAAATATGGATGCTCGCATATAAGTTAAAATTCCCAGACACAAGTTTGTATGAAGTATCATTAATTAAGCTCTAATAGTTATTGAGAAATAAACATGTCCATTAGGGTGAACGCTAAGGTAGTCGTAAAATTTTACGAAGTCAGTGAGTGAGTGTTTGAGTTTTACGTCCCACCAACAGCTAAGGTCATACGGAGACAGGACCTCGGTTTAAAGACTCATCTGAAAATCTGGAGAAGCCCGGGATCGATCCTGCGACCCCTGGTTTACAAGGCGAGTAGCGTAACCACTACACCACGGAGGCTTCTACGAAGTCAGTGAAGCATGAAATGTAGGTCAAGGTGAAATATGGATGCTTGCATATAAGTTGCCATTCCCAGACACAAGTTTGTATGAAGTATCATTAATGAAGCTCTAATAGTTATTGAGAAATAAACATGCCCATTAGGGTGAACGCTAGGGTGGTCGCAATATTTTACAAAGTCAGTGAACCATGAAATGTAGGTCAAGGTCAAATATGGATGCTTGCATGTAAGTTGTCATCGCCTGACACAAGTTTGTACCAAGTATCATTAATGAAGCTCTTATAGTTCTTGTGAAATAAACTTGACCATAAGGGTGAACGCTAGGGTGGTTGCAAATGTTGACGCCTTGACGAACGGATGGAAAACCAGGCGCCTATATCGCGCCATGCTAATAGCAGGCGCGACAAACAGGGCCACAATGGCCCTTACCTTACTTAACCTGAACCTTACTGTACAGATAAAGTTCGTAGATATAAGGTAAAATGGATGCTTTGAGCAATTTTTGTTGACAGTGAACCAAGTAACATTTCTATGAAATTATTTCAAAATCAGTCTCCCTATTTAGGAGTAGAAATCGTTTTAAAGGAGCGTGATAGCTCTGTGGTTAGTGCACTTGCCTCTAGTGGTGCAACGATATGTCAAGTGCGATATGGACAACCCGTATTGCAATATGTATTGTGATACATCTAATATCTATATTTCTCTCTTTTACTGTCCTTTAAGAACTTCATTAACTCATGAAATACTAGAAAAAGTGTCCATAGGACATGGATGCCCGCGCCAAATGCCATTCATAAAAAATATTACAAATGTACTTCAAATCAATCATAAATATATGCATCAAGGGCAGATAATCCAAAAACCAAAAATGCAAGAGTTGTCTTCCTTGTTTATGACACATTGTCTCACAGAGTTCTCGGGAACGCCGGATTCAGCGTATTTTTACGCCTGTTTTTGCTTTCGTACGCGTAAAATTTCCTGCTGTGGATTCTTAATTACGCCATTTCTTTTTCGCCCAACGCGTCCGTAATAGTGTGTAAAAATGACCGCAATCACATCAAAAGATGACAGCGGTTGTTCAATTGATCTCCAAATTTAGCTACCACTTACAGATCGAAAGTTTACCGTTAATCGTCGCCGCCAGGCTTGTTCAAGCATTACCTAGCTCGGACAGTCGTCTGTATTGCTCTCTCTGCCAATCAGAGCGTCACGGCTAGAAGATTGACAGGTCAGATACATGTATGTGGATTGCGAGATGCAGGTGGGTGTGATTGAATCAAGCACGTGACTGATTATCATTAAATTAATTGATTGCTTTGTTTCCGGATACTTGTATACACAGTTGGATTATCGGTAATTTGATTATTGAAAAAAATATCAAAGGCAAAATTAAAGGATGCGATAATCTAGTGTATAATTTTTTTCCTTTTTCTTTTTTGTCACCTACATTACTGCCGCATTACGAGCAGGATTTCCTTGGTGGTAACCAGTACCTTTTCTTACGTCTTTGTTATGATTAAAGAAAATTATGACTCAAGTTTGTCGCACTTTCGTTTAAAACTATGTCTTTATTGTTTATGAAGTTACGACTAGGCCTAATTGAATAAAGAAATTAATTATCAGAAACCATGGAATATTAGCATTAAGTAAAGTGTTGAACTGCCTGCTAATAGTGGTCCTGAAGCGTAATAAGACACCTGTGGCATCTGATCTGGGCCTGCACTGTTAGTGTTTTTTTTCGGGGGGATATTAGTGACAAACTGGATATCAAATAAAAGTTGTTGGTTTTTTTTAATGAAAGTCAAAATTTTCGAGTCATGTTCTTTTTCCATCTTATTTCTTCAAATCCTGGTTATTTTGAAGAAACAAAATGGACTTGACTGGAAATTTTGGCTAGTGTTACGTCTTTTATCATTATGCAAAATAGTGTAAGAATCTAAAAGTTTCAGATGCCATTGTGTGTACTAGGATTTTGTGAATGACCTGAACAGACTTGTCCTGTTGGAGCAGCATGATCACAGCCTGTACTAATGTTAACTGCTCAAACTCAACTTAAACCATTATCCTGATGAATAAATTAATTAGGCTGCAGTCCACTCTTAACCTTCAAAACCTAATGTAATTTATCCATTTAAATTCACAATCTGAGTGACAGTGTAAATCCTGATTAGATGGAAGCCATCTGATCTGGATCTCCACTGCAAGAAAATAGTTTGTCATGTTAAGCAGGATAAGCGTTCAAGCCCCAAAGTCTTTTGGAGTCTTACAGACACACTCTACAGCCGCACGCATTTAGCCATAATTGACACACGTTTAATTAGGTAAAACTCCAACTTTTCAAAATTTGACTCCAACATTTCAGAGTTGAATCCAACTTTTTCTATGGATGGATTCTTAAACTCCTGTTTTCTAAATCCTAGTGAGAACTCTGGTCTCAGTGTGATGAATGCACCTGTGAAGTTTCATGAATATATTCCATACAGTTTAGTAGTTATGGCCCGGACTCGGTATACTATATGGTACTAAGTCAAGGGCAGATAATCCAAAAACCAAAATGCAAGAGTTGTCTTCCTTGTTCATGACACATCGTCTCAGTGTGATGAATGCACCTGTGAAGTTTCATGAATATATTCCATACTGTCTAGGAGTTATGGCCCGGAAACGGTTTTCTATATGGTACTAAGTCAAGGGCAGATAATCCAAAAACCAAAAATGCAAGTGTTTTCTTCCTTGTTCATGACACAACATCTCAGTGTGATGAATGCACCTGTGAAGTTTCATGAATATATTTCATATGGTTTAGGAGTTATGAACTGGACACTGTTTACTATATGGTACTAAGTCAAGGGCAGATAATCCAAAAACCAAAAAAGCAAGAGTTGTCTTCCTTGTTCATGACACATCGTCTCAGTGTGATGAATGCACCTGTGAAGTTTCATGAATATATTCCATACAGTTTAGGAGTTATGGCCCGGACACGATTTACTATATGGTACTTAGTCAAGGGCAGATAATCCTAAAACCAAAAATGCAAGAGTTGTCTTCCTTGTTCATGACACATTGTCTCAGTGTGATGAATGCACCTGTGAAGTTTCATGAATATATTCCATACGGTTTAGGAGTTATGGCCCGGACACGATTTACTATATGGTACTTAGTCAAGGGCAGATAATCCTAAAACCAAAAATGCAAGAGTTGTCTTCCTTGTTCATGACACATCGTCTCAGTGTGATGAATGCACCTGTG
The DNA here is from genome assembly GCA_963580285.1 of Lucinisca nassula. Taxonomy (NCBI): domain Eukaryota; kingdom Metazoa; phylum Mollusca; class Bivalvia; order Lucinida; family Lucinidae; genus Lucinisca; species Lucinisca nassula. The sequence continues at coordinate 14,446,084 of OY757014.1, read as the reverse complement.
AAGTTTCATGAATATATTCCATACAGTTTAGGAGTTATGGCCCGGACACTGTATACTATATGGTACTAAGTCAAGGGCAGATAATCCAAAACCCAAAAATGCAAGAGTTGTCTTCCTGGTTCATGACACATCGTCTCAGTGTGATGAATGCACCTGTGAAGTTTCATGAATATATTCCATACGGTTTAGGAGTTATGGCCCGGACACGGTTTACTATACGGTACAAAGTCAAGGGCAGATAATCCAAAAACCAAAAATGCAAGAGTTGTCTTCCTTGTTCATGACACATCGTCTCAGTGTGATGAATGCACCTGTTAAGTTTCATGAACATATTCCGTAGGGTTTAGGAGTTATGGCCCGGACACTGTTTACTACCGTATTCGGGCGTGTATTACCCGCAGTTTTTTCCCTTAAATTACAGGCCCAAGTTCAGGGTGCGGGTAATCCGCCCGAATTATTTTTGGACCATTTTATTTTTACTTTTGTCAGCTGAAAATACGATGCATCTCGTGTTATGCTCTATCCTTTTACGATTCCCCACATAAAAAAACGTTTAATTGTCCACTCAATTTTACTTACACATGAGTAATATAACAATCTCCATTACTAGCAAGCCCGATTTTGTAAGTATTATTCCTAAAACTCTGATTTTAAACGAAATAAACAAGCAAGTTCAATGCGAACATCAAAGTTTTCCGGCATCAAAACCGCCGCCCACAAACCACCGCTACAGTTGTTTTTTTCTGCATGCGATCGGTAAATGACGTCATCGGACTCCAGCAACCCTGCACGTGTCTATTGTTTTATCTTAACGGGGCGTATCTCTCTCATAAAAAATTGTTTGGAAACTGTAAAAAAAAATCTCGATAGCAAAAAGGGTTTCCCAGCGTTTTTCGTAAGATCCGTGTCAATACCAACAACAGCATATTAAAGCGTTCAATTTTTCTCTCCAAGCGTCTGCTATTTGGCGCCAAAACATAACCATTTACGAGAATAGTCGTAGCAACTCGTCTTAGGAGCAATTAAATAATTTTCACATTGATTGCGGATTAAATTTTATGATTGGGGAATAAACGCAAATTAGAGACATAACTTGACCATATTTTCACACCTTATCGACACGCACCGCAGGGTGGCAATTATATGACAGGGATTAACAATAGTGTCATAATTGGACCATTATAAATCATCAAACAGTGTAAATCCAAATCAGACGTCTGCGGCGTCTTTCTGACGTGTCTGATCTGGGACCGCACTGTTTGCCGATGTCCCAAAAAAGAGACGTCTGCGGCGTCTTTCTGAGGTGTCTGATCTGGGACTGCACTGTTTGCCGATGTCCCAAAAAAGGGCCGCGGGCATATGTGGGTTAATAAATTAATTACAATGGTGAACAGGTAAAGTTTTTTCAACATTTTAATGCAAAATACATGCTTTCTGATGATACTTGCACGCACATGCATTTTCCCGCCTTTTGAAGACGATCGCACGTTCCATTATGTGTTACAAAAACTGGCCAAATTCTTACTTTTTCTCACTTAAGCATCCACAAAAATTTCAGCAAATGTTCCATGCGGGTAATACAACAGAATAACAGTTTTCCCCCAGATTTTGGCAAAAAAGGGGGGTGCGGGTAGTACGCAAATGCGGGTAATACACACCCGAATACGGTAAATGGTACTAAATCAAGGGCAGATAATCCTAAAACCAAAAATGCAAGAGTTGTCTTCCTTGTTCATGACACATTGTCTCAGTGTGATGAATGCACCTGTGAAGTTTCATGAATATATTCCATACGGTTTAGGAGTTATGGCCCGGACACGATTTACTATATGGTACTTAGTCAAGGGCAGATAATCCTAAAACCAAAAATGCAAGAGTTGTCTTCCTTATTCATGACACATTGTCTCAGTGTGATGAATGCACCTGTGAAGTTTCATGAATATATTCCATACGGTGTAGGAGTTATGGCCCGGACACAATGTCGGGATGGACGGACAAACAGATAGGGGTAACACTTAATGCCCTTCCGCTATTCTCCGAAAAGGCGGGGGCGTGATAGCTCAGTGGTTAGTGCACCTGCCTCTGATGCTAGAGGTCCCGGATTCGATCCCCGGCAGCGGCGATAAAATTTCGGTGTCCGAACACGCTCCATTGGCATCATTTGCAGGGATGAATGTCATAAAGTGCATCGTCCTTCGGATCGGGACGTTAACTGGAGGCCCCCTGTGCAGGGAGAACCATCCCCTGTGCAGGTTAAAGATCCCTACCGTAATTACATGATTACTGTGTAGGCTTTCATCCTGCAAAACCTGGAGTGTATGTGAGTGAGTGAGTGTTTTAGTTTCACGTCCCACCAACAGCTAAGGTCATACGGAGACGGGACCTCGGTTTAAAGACTCATCCGAAAGTCTGGAGAAGTCCGGGATCGATCCTGCGAACCCTGGTTTACAAGGCGAGTAGCGTAACCACTGCACCACGGAGGCTTCTGGAGTGTATGTAATATACACCTGCAGTAATGGTCAAATGTGACCGACGCAGTATCAGAAGATAGATAGATAGGGGGCATCAAAATATATATTATAAAATCTTGCCAAAACGACCACCGAAAAAGGCCGCATAACTTAAGTCCAAATATAGGTCGAAACGACGCAGGCCGCATCGACCAGGCCGAAACAACTCGGGACCGAAACGTCCCGGATTCAGAACTAATGGTTCTGGGAAAGAACGATTCTTTATGAATGTCAGTTCTTGCAGACATACTCGTAATGTTTCTCATTTTGCAGATGTCTATTTTTAATCGACTCTGTTCCCTGCCATTCAATAACTTTCGTCTTCTGTCCTCGCGTACTTCTTGACATTTTCTTTCTCCCAGCTGTGTGACAATTTCCCGCCAAACTAGACTGGCACCATGAGTGACTAGTTGCCTATTGACCGTGTAACCTGGAGCACAGTCTGTATTGCGCGGGTAAAAGTTGGTGGGTGGCTTTAAGAATTTAAAGGCCTGATTACCGCGATTGGCCCAGCTGTATCCGGCGTCCCTCAAGGTGCTATTCTCAGACCTTTATTATTCTGCCCGTGCATAAATGACCTGCCACAGAGAGTCAGCTCTGGAGTTCACCTCTTTGCCAATAACAACCTTTTATACCACAAGATCTCAAGCATGACTGAAACTGCAGCACTTCAGAGGGATCTTGACAGACTATAGCAATGCCTATGATGGAATGCAGCCATGAACTGTCAATCTTGAAAGTACCTGGACATCCTGTATTTCCGAAACATGTCGTGGGAATCCCATTTTGATGCAACTGTTAAAAGCAAAACAGCAGCCTGGTATTTCTTTGGAAGGAAGATAACCAGTTTGTCTGAAGACGTTAAAGCGTGATGGTAGAGACTATTATAAGACTTATCCTGGATTATGCCACATCAGTATGGAAAACACATATAGTATCCAGCAGCTCGAGACGGCGCAACGGCGAGCAACTCGATTTGTCAGAGGTGACAACCAGCATTACCTCCCCAGTGATACAACACCGTGGCCAGCAAACTCACCAGCATTGACATCAAGATGTCAATCCTGGGCATGATCTATCCCGTCACAATGTTGTGTGTGGTCGTTACAACTTGACCTGATGCTGAATAGTGTTCGTTTTTTCAGGGTTTTTATATCTATGAATAGTACCGGAAAATCATGCATACTCATATTAGCTTGCTAAAATCGTGGCGAGGTGGAGATACCGTCCACAATTAAAGCCAGACAGCAAAAATCGAGTAGATAATGGATTTGCGTTCAAATAGTATATTTCTCATAGGGGAAAAAATGATGAAACGACCCTATAAATCAATGGCATGACTCCTGTCAAAACGAACACCCACACAACACGTGACGGGAATGAAAATCATATATGGCACAATTACAGTTGGGCGAGGCCTGCTGTCCTTGCAGCAGGTGGGGTAGAAAAGGAGTGTTGTTACTTCTTCTGTTTGTACACTTTTATTCATTTTCCCCTTCTCCCCTGTCCCTCCCTCTCTTCTCCTCTACTAACTCTTCTATCTCTTTAGTCGCTTTCTCTGGGAAATGAGACAAAATGACCGACCAATGTTGACGTGTCATTAAACCCAAGACAATTGTGTTAGCTTCACCGCCACTTTGCACATAACCTTAGTATGACAATGCTCCAGTGTTGGTCCTGTGTGCACGTCATGGGCAGAAAATTACATAGGGTGACTCAGTTAATTTGCAGCATCACCACTTTGTTAATCTTGGTAGCCAGATGGTAACAAGGCGTTTCACTCCCAAGACGTCCCCCCACCTAGTCGTTTCGCCTTCCTTTTTGGTCCCAGGTCATTTCGCCCCCAAACCCTAGTCGTTTCGCCCCCAAACCATAAATCAAACAAACAATCAATAATTTTTGTGTAACAAGTTCTAATCAGAACTCGCCGGGTAGCCACTTTTAAGGTCCGGTGTGGGCCGGTAATTATGGATCAACTGTCCTTAGACTCACGTGATAGGGCAATGATGCTTCTTTAATGTTTGCCTTTCTCACCTCTGTTAAGATAAAGATGAATAAAAGTTCTGCAGTGGAAATTAGTTTTACCTTGGAAAGTAGGCGAAACGATTAGGGCGCGAAACGACCAGGGAGGAAACGCCTTGGGGCGAAACGACTAGGGGAGGAAACGACTCGGATTCAGCCAGATAGCTCATTGTGTCTCTTACTATTCATAGAGTTTTATTTTATGTCCCCAAGCAATAGTTTGTGAACGGTCTTAATTGCTTGGCCAGACGAGAAGCGCTTTCCACCCTACCGAGAAGCTCCGATAAATGTTTTGGTAAATGCTCCGGAAACTCGTTGGTCCAAGCGCGGTGCTGGGTTTTACCGGCTTACCTTTACGGCTCAGTGCCGTGACGTAGTTTCGAAACTTTCCCGCGATCAAACTTCAGCGTTTGATGGAACGATCTTCGAAAAGAGCCTTTTAAAATCATTTCGACGCTCTCTGTGGTTCGGTTGAAATGAGACTAGACTCCTTTTTGGTTTTGAGAAGCAATTTTTGTATGTGAATACAATTCTCATGAACTCTGTAAAGATAGCGGATTATCGCGAGAATATGAATGAGATTCCACGCGAGATTTGGGTGCCAAAGTATGTTGTTACAGCCTCTCTACAGTAAAGCAAAACACTCCGTGTGTTTGCTATTAGAATCAGCATCAGCACGTCCGATGACATTCATTCATCAGGATCAGACTCAGAACTGTTACTGGTGACACGTCAAATGACATTCATACACAAGGACCTGTGATGTGGGAAGTTTATAGTCCCTAGCCCTTACCAAAGATGTAAATTTAGCTAAACAATCATCAGCACCTTCAGCTGTCGAAATAATCGAATCGGGAAGGGCATTCCAATCTCTAATGGTTCTTGGAAAAACGACTCTTTATAAATGTCAGCTCTTGCAGTAAGGATGTGAAACGCCAACGAGTGGTGATTTCTACAGTGTCTAATCAAAATCAGAATTGTTTCTGGTGACATGTCAAATGGCATTCATACACCAGGACCTGTGATGTGGGAAGTTAGTCCCTAGCTCTAACCAAAGAGGTAAATTTAGCTACACAATCATCAGTAACTTCAGCTGTCAAAATAATCGAATCGGGAAGGGCATTCCAATCTCTAATGGTTCTGGGGTAGAACGACTCTTTATAAATGTCAGTTCTTGCAGTAAGGGTCTGAAACGCCAACGAATGGTGATTTCTCGGTGTCTAGCTGGGGGAACAAGGTCATCTGTTGGAATGCTGGCAGCACCCTTTAGACCGTTGTATAAAAGGATTAGCCAACTGTCTTTTCTCCTTTTCTTGAGAGACTCCTATTTTAATTTTCCAAGTATTCCAGTCATGCTCCCAGTTTCAAAGCAGTAATTGCCGGTTACAAATCTAGCAGCTCTATTCTGAACTTTCTCAATTTCATATCGTTAAGGACCACTCCACTGGGGTCCCAGATACAACTACCATATTCCAAGATTGAGCGAACAAGACCTTTATATGCTGCCTCTTTTACATCCTGAGGGCACTGATGAAGATTTCGCCTCGGGAAACAAAGCGTTCTATATGCCTTAGTGCACATGTTGCTAATATGAGTATTCCATCTCAAGTTGTGTGTGAAAAAGGGAAAAGGGTTCTATGAGTATGTTCAGCAGGCGAAGACGCAAGTCATTCAGCGCATACTTATTGGGATATTTATTCTCTATATAAAGTTTACAACAGTATACGTTACACGGACTTGCTGACGTAATGAAACGCATTTCCTACTTTTCTGCTGCAACATACTTTTAAGGAACTCGTTAGAAGAAGTCATTATTGTCATTACGATAACATACCCGTGCGACAAAGAGCATTGCTTCACATCTCCAAAACGGCTACTTTTATGATGAAAATCCGTGGCATTTTTCTTATGCTTACTGCAAACATAGGTAGTGAGTGCTCATTAGAATCGTCTCAATGAGGCGGTTCTAACGAGGTCTACATTGTTTGCTTACAGTACAGGGGCCGGTTGTTCAAAACTAACGACGTCGTTAGTTAACGTATCGTTAAAACTTTGATCATTAAATATGGCAAATATGCTGAAATTTTTGCTGAAAAAATGTGAGCAGCTTTTGCAGATGCAAAAGCTGCTCACATTTTTTCAGCAAAAATACCAAAATTTTCAATATTGTACTTGCTAGAAGAGTTAACAATATGACCACTAACGAGCTCGTTAAGCTAACGATGCTTTGAACAACTGGCCCCAGGAATTTAACTTCGTGGCCGGGCCTAAGATATTGCACACATGCGCGGAAACAGAAGCGGGGAAACCATGTCGAACTTTAATGGACATCCAGGTAACTGCTGTCGGTTAAAGGAAATACATAGATTTATATAGGAACTTGATAATTATTTCCCAATAAAATAAAAACTTAAAATAATATCTTTTCTGTGCAAGCGGCTCATGATTTTACATTCTTTTTCAATTATCCACATGCATTTTTAATGAAATTTTATGAACAATTTTTAATCCTTTTTACATATATTTGGAAGCACCCTCTAAATGTATAGAATATATAGTAAAACTACTGAATACAGCGACAAAAAACTGGTGAATTTATTTTCATTACTTTTTTGTAAATTGTTATTTCTTTTCTGTGCCAGCGGGAGTAAAATTGCAAATTTATTGTGAACACGTCCATATAAATTTTGTAAAATAAAAATGAAAATAAGTTGGTCCTTTTTGAAAATGAAATACACTACCCCCTTTTCCTATTTCAAGTTTACCTTGGTCACCTAGGTAACCATGGCAAGGTAGCTGTGGGAGATAATCATTTACTTTCTGTGTTGTACGCGTTAATTCCCCTGATTATCAGCACAGCTGAGAAAGGCTGTGTCCGAATAAAAATATATAAGTACAGGCAATGATCAGGAATCGATACAATTAACCCTCAGCTCCCATCAGAGACACCAAAGGGAAAATACACAAACACGAAGCAACAGACCCCAACGGAAACACCAACATCGGAAAGCCAAAAGGACAGTTACTTTCACACAAAATGGCCAAAAGGCTATCCAAAAAAAATAATATAAGCGACACAAACACCCAAAGACAAACCATAACAAAAATAAACCGTGACAGAAGAACCGCCCTGGAACGGTCAGCGGAAACGAATTCCACTGGGGGCCTAAATAGATTTTACGTGGCCACAACCTTCGCCCCCACTTCGGTCGCGATTAAGGCAAATAATTTGTTCAGTCCGCATGAAGGCTTCCTAACTCATCAGCGCAACATCTCCGTGAACTCAAAAATCAAACAACCACAGAGATGAAACAACGTCGAGGACTCGACAGAAAGAAACAACAGAAATGCTGGAGCAAAAGAAAACCAACATTTAGACTCCGATGGGCCCGGCCAGATCCAGAGCATCAGGTACCAACCAACATAAGCCTTTACGTTGGAACCGTCATAGAATCTGAGGCCTGACCCACCGGCGTGCAATTAAAGAGGAAAGCAAAGTTGTCAACCGTGATTGGGTTAACTACCATGCATGCAGTCTGTCGTAAAACATGTACCCAATCTTTTTAAATCGAAGAATGATTTTACGAAATTGGGTGCTGAAGTCATTGCGGTTATAAATTTTTCTAAATTTATATACTAAGTCACCATAAAATTCGGGTTCCGATAGACCTTGTTGTAGAAGAGATTTAAGACCAGTATTGTATTTCGAAATTAAATCAGAAAGACGTCTATAAAATTTTGAAAAGGCTTTGAAAAGGTTTATTTACGTTGTTGTTTGTTACTTACTGTGTGTATCACTTGTGTCTTTTTATTTTGGATGGCCACATGGCCATTTTGTTGGAAAGTAACTTTCCTTATGACCTTCCTTTTGTTGAGGTTTCCATTATGGTCGGGTCGCTTCGTGTTTGTGTTTCTTTCCCTTTGGTGTCTTTGATGGGTGGAGTAAGTTAATTGTATCGATTACTGATCTTTGTTTTACTTCTACTTTGCGTAGTTTATGGTACCGATAACCCTTATTAAGAAGTTTATCCGTTAACAATTTATTACGAGTGCTGAAGTCAGTTACAAGACTACACACTGTGGCAAATCGAATTAATTGTGAAATATAAATGCCATAGGATGGCGCACGAGGAACATCGCCATCCAAAAAAGGAAAGTTTATAATCTCAAAATCAAAATCATCGCGTTTATCATAAATTTTGCAAGAAACAACCCCATCCCAAATGGATAGATGTAAAAAACGGGGCCTCGGTATCAGAAGAATTTGCTTTATTTAACTGAAGTTCTGGGGGGGGGGGTAAATTTGACTGATCAAACCATCGAAATAGGTATTATCAATATTTAATAAATCATCCAAATATCTAGAAGTGGAGCTAAAAGTTTCAATGATTTCAGACTGGTTATCAGCAGAAAGGGACATCATGAAGTCTGTCTCATAACAAAACAATAACAGATCAGCCATAAGTGGTGCGCAATTAGTACCCATCGGAATACCCACAACTTGTCTACATAACTTAGTACCAAATCTTATGTAAATATTGTCAAATACAAAGGTGAGAGCTTCACACTCCTTCTGACATGACCATAAAGAATAGTTTTTATGCTCTTCAGAAGTGAAAAACGCATTTCTTACATTACATGCAAGATAGAGGGAGTCTTCCCTATGAAATGTCCATTCAGTTAAATCATGAAGTTTTTCTTTTATAAGATTATGAGGAGGTGTGGCTTAAAGGGTGGAAAATCATAAGTAGACAGACTTGAAGCACGAAAACGCCTGGATTTCAATTTATTTAAAACTTCATTAGATTTTTTATAGACCAACACAGATTTCTACCTGAACTTTCGAATACTTTGTCGCAATATTTTATCACATGTTTTTTTATGGCAGTAAAACATGAAGTTAATAATTTTATAGAGTTCAGTTGTGGTACAAGAGCTTGAATTTGCAATAAACCGTGCTTTGTATGGTTTTTTATGAAGTTTAGGTAACCAATATAACGTAGGAAGCTTGTCTTGGCCTTCTGTAACACAGACAGCAAACTTGGTGGCTGAATGACAAATGTGGCCATCAACTACAGCCCTCTCTATAGCTAAAGGCTGAAGTTCATAGGCCTTAGTACCACCAAGTTCTTGCTGAAGAGTGTTAACATAGTGAAACCGTCAAACAACGACCACATTGTTAGCGGCCTTATCAGCTGGAGCCAAAACAATCGTCCTATAATATTCTTGAATACCTAGTTTAAGGTGACGTAAAGACGTCTTAGGTTTAGGAGGTAATAAATTCGTATTTTGCGAATAAAAAAAATGTGTTTATTCACTAATTTCAGAATGCTAAGTTTCCATTCTTTCAGAGCTTTATGCTCAACATACTGTTGTTTACACCATCGATTGCCAAATTTATTCAAGGCAGCAGCGATTTCAGCTCTACATTTATTGAAATCAATTTTAGAAGGAAATCGATATTTAGGTCCTTTAGAAATTATATTACGTATCCTAGAATCAGGAATAATTTTTAAATTGCCAGTAATTATATGACCAGCAGGAGGATAGCAATACACTGATTTTTACAATGACATGTATCAGGAGTGTTAGTGTCAATATCAAGATCAGAAACAAGTTTATTGAAATTAAAAATGATAGATCTAACATGTTTATTGTATTTATAGCAAATTATGGGTGTTTCACTATTTTGAAAATAAGCAGGAATGGATGAAACAACCGAACAGTCCCGGAAGATACTGGTAAATCTATAAAATCCAAACCCTTGTTAATGAAGGATATTTTGATGTAATGGCATTTGTGATTGATTTTCGAATCGATGAAAGGACGAAGAGCATGCTGAGTATAACCTCTAGTTAAAAAGGCAGCGTCGTATAACCACATTCATACGTAATGTATGAGTTGCACAAAAATACCAAAGAAGAAGTAAAACAAAGATCAGGAATCGATACAATTAACTTACTCCACCCAACAAAGACACCAAATGGAAAGAAACACAAACATGAAGCGACCATACCATAATGGAAACCTAATCAAAGGAAGGCCATAAGGACAGTTACTTTCCCACAAAATGGCCAAATGGCCATCCAAAATTAAAAGACACAAGTGATACACACAGTAAGTAACAAACAACAACATAAATAAACCGCCACAGATCTAGAAGAACCGTCTTGGAACCGTCAGTGGAAAGATTTCCACTGGGGGCGCTTAAATCGATTTTACGTGGCCACAATCCTCGCCCTTACATCTGTCGCGATTTAGACAAATAGTTTGTTCAGTCCGCACGAAGGCCTCCTAACTCATCAGTGCAACATCTCCGTGAACACAAATAATAAAAGAACCACAGAGGTGAGACAACGGTGAGGACTCGACAGCAAGAAACCGCTGAAATGCTGGAGCAAAAGAAAACCAACAGTTAGACTTCGATGGGCCCGACCAGAGACAGAGCATCAGGCACAAACCAACATTACCTTGAATTAGATTTCTCTTATTCTCAATAAGCCTTTACGTTGGAACCGTCAAAGAATCTGAGGCCTGACCCACCGGCGTGCAATTAAAGAGGGAAGCAAAGTTGCCAACCGTGATTGGGTTAACTACCCTGCAAGTAGTCTGTCGTATAACATCCATGTAGTACCCAGTCTTTTTAAATCGAAGAATGATTTTCCGAAATGGGGTGCTGAAGTCATTGCGGTTATATATTTTTCAGAATTTATATACTAAGTCACCATAAAATTCGGGTTCCGATAGACCTTGTTGCAGAAGAGATTTAAGTCCAATATTGAATTTTGAAATTAAATCAGAATGGCGTCTATAAAATTATGAAAATGCATTGCGTAGTTTATGGTACCGATAACCCTGATTAAGAAGTTTAGCCCTTAATAATTTATTACCAGTGTTGAAGTCAGTTACATGACTACACACTCTAGCAAATCGAATTAATTGCGAAATATAAACGCCATAGGATGGCGCACGAGGAACATCACCATCCAAAAGAGGAAAGTTTACAATCTCAAAATCAAAGTCATCGCGTTTATCATAAATTTTGCACGAAACAAACCCATCTACAATAGATAGATGTAAATCCAAAAACGGGGCCTCGTTATCAGAAGAATTTGCTTTATTTAACTGAAGTTCTGGGGGGGGGGGTAAATCTGACTGATCAAACCATCGAAATAGGTATTATCAATATTTAATAAATAATATAAATATCTAGAAGTGGAGCTAAAAGCTTCAATAATTTCAGATTGGTTATCAATGGAAAGCGACAACATGAAAAGTAGAAGTAAAACAAAGATCAGGAATCGATACAATTAACTTACTCCACCCATCAAAGACACCAAAGGGAAAGAAACACAAACATTAAGCGACCAGACCATAATGGAAACCTAAACAAAGGAAGGCCATAAGGACAGTTACTTTCCCACAAAATGGCCATATGGCCATCCAAAATAATAAGACACAAGTGATACACACAGTAGTCTCTTTCATAACAATACAAGAACAGATCAGCCACAAGAGGTGCGCAATTCGTACCCATCGGAATACCCACAATTTGTCTAAATAACTTAGTACCGAATCTAATATAAATTTTGTCAAGTAGAAAGGTGAGGCATCACACACTTTCTGACATGACTAAAGTGTATAATTCTTATACTCTTTAGAAGTGAAAAATGCATTTCTGACATTACATGAAAGATAGAGATTATCTTCTCTGTGAAAAGCCCATTCATATTAAATCATTAATCTTTTCTTTTATAAGATTATGAGGAAGTGTAGTGTAAAGAGTGGCAAAATCGTAAGTAATCAGACTGGCCGTTCCGGGGCGGCTCTTCTGTGGCGATTTGTTTATGTTGTTGTTTGTTACTTACTGTGTGTATCACTTGTGTCTTTTAATTTTGGATGGCCATATGGCCATTTTGTGGGAAAGTAACTGTCCGTGTGGCCTTCCTTTGTTTAGGTTTCCATTATGGTCTGGTCGCTTAATGTTTGTATTTCTTTCCCTTTGGTGTCTTTTATGGATGGAGTAAGTTAATTGTATCAATTCCTGATCTTTGTTTTACTTCTACTTTGAAGAACGAAAACGTCTGGATTTCAATTTATTTAAAACCTCATTCGAATTTTTATAGACCAAAACAGATTTCTTTCTGATCTTTCAAAGACTTTATCACAATATCTAATCACATGCGTTTTAATAGCGGTAAGACAGGAAGTTAATAATTTAGAAAGTTCAGTGGTAGTGCAAGAGCTAGAATTTGCAATAAACCGTGCTTTGTAAGGTCTTTTATGAAGTTTAGGTAACCAGTATAGCGTAGGAAGCTTGTCTTGGCCTTCGGTAACACACACAGCAAACTTGATGGCTGAATGACAAATATGTTCATCAACTATAGCTCTCTCTTCAGCTAAAGGCTGAAGTTCATAGGCCTTAGTACCACCAAGCTCCTGCTTAAGCGTGTTAACATAGTGGAGCCGTCACACAACGACGACGTTGTTAGCGGCCTTGTCTGCAGGGGCCAAAACAAACGTCTTATGAAATTCTTGAATACCTAGTTAAAGATGACGTAAAGACGTCTTAGGCTTAGGAGGTAATAAGTTAGTATTTTGAGACTAGAAAGAAATGCGTTTTTTCACTAGTTTTGAAATGCTAAGTTTCCAGTCCTTAAGGGCTTTATGCTCAACATACTCTCGCTTACACCGTCGATTACCGAATTCGTTCAAGGCAGCAGCGATTTCATCTCTACATTTACTGAAAAGTAGAAGTAAAACAAAGATCAGGAATCGATACAATTAACTTACTCCACCCATCAAAGACACCAAAGGGAAAGAAACACAAACATTAAGCGACCAGACCATAATGGAAACCTAAACAAAGGAAGGCCACAAGGAAAGTTACTTTCCCACAAAATGGCCATATGGCCATCCAAAATAAAAAGACACAAGTGATACACACAGTAGTCTCTTTCATAACAATACAAGAACAGATCAGCCACAAGAGGTGCGCAATTCGTACCCATCGGAATACCCACAATTTGTCTAAATAACTTAGTACCGAATCTAATATAAATTTTGTCAAGTAGAAAGGTGAGGCAACACACACTTTCTGACATGACTAAAGTGTATAATTCTTATTCTCTTTAGAAGTGAAAAATGCATTTCTTACATTACATGCAAGATAGAAATTATCTTCTCTGTGAAAAGCCCTTTCATATTAAATCATTAATCTTTTCTTTTATAAGATTATGAGGAAGAGTAGTGTCAAGAGTGGCAAAATCGTAAGTAATCAGACTTGAAAAACGAAAACGTCTGGATTTCAATTTATTTAAACCCTCATTCGAATTTTTTATAGAGCAAAACAGATTTCTTTCTGATCTTTCAAAGACTTTATCACAATATTTAATCACATGCGTTTTAATAGCGGTAAGACAGGAAGTTAATAATTTAGAAAGTTCAGTGGTAGTGCAAGAGCTAGAATTTGCAATAAATCGTGCTTTGTAAGGTCTTTTATGAAGTTTAGGTTACCAGTATAGCGTAGGAAGCTTGTCTTGGCCTTCGGTAACACACACAGCAAACTTGATGGCTGAATGACAAATATGTTCATCTACTATAAGGTAGAAGTAAAAACAAAGATCAGGAATCGATACAGTTAACTTACTCCACCCATCAAAGACACCAAAGGGAAAGAAATACAAACATTAAGCGACCAGACCATAATGGAAACCTAAACAAAGGAAGGCCATAAGGACAGTTACTTTCCCACAAAATGGCCATATGGTCATCCAAAATTAAAAGACACAAGTGATACACACAGTAAGTAACAAACAACAACATAAATAAATCGCCACAGAAGAACCGCCTTGGAACGGTCAGTGGAACGATTTTCACTGGGGGGCTTAAATCGATTTTACGTGGCCACAATCCTCGCCCTTACTTCCGTCGCAATTTAGACAAATAATTTGTTCAGTCCGCAGGAAGGCCTCCTAACTCATCAGCTCTCTCTTCAGCTAAAGGCTGAAGTTCATAGTCCTTAGTAGCACCAAGCTCCTGCTTGAGCGTGTTAACATAGTGGAGCCGTCACACAACGACGACGTTGTTAGCGGCCATGTCTGCAGGGGCCAAAACAAACTTCTTATGAAATTCTTGAATACCTAGTTAAAGATGACGTAAAGACAAAGAAACACAAACATTAAGCGACCAGACCATAATGGAAACCTAAACAAAGGAAGGCCATAAGTACAGTTACTTTCCCACAAAATGGCCATATGGCCATCCAAAATAAAAAGACACAAGTGATACACACAGTAAGTAACAAACAACACCATAAATAAACCGCCACAGAAGAACCGCCTTGGAACGGTCAGTGGAAAGATTTCCACTGGGGGGGGGGGGGGGGCTTAAATCGATTTTACGTGGCCACAATCCTCGCCCTTACTTCCGTCGCGATTTAGAAAAATAATTTGTTCAGTGAAATCAATTTTAGAAGAAAACCGATATTTGGGTCTTTTAGAAATTATCAGGGTTATCGGTACCATAAACTACGCAAAGCCTTTTCAAAATTTTATAGACGCCATTCTGATTTAATTTCAAAATTCAATATTGGACTTAAATCTCTTCTGCAACAAGGTCTATCGGAACCCGAATTTTATGGTGACTTAGTATATAAATTCAGAAAAATATATAATCGCAATGACTTCAGCACCCAATTTCGTAAAATCATTCTTCGATATAAAAAGATTGGGTACAACATGGATATTATACGACAGACTGCATGCATGGTAGTTAACCCAATCACGGTTGACAACTTTGCTTCCCTCTTTAATTGCACGCCGGTGGGTCAGGCCTCAGATTCTATGACGGCTCCAACGTAAAGGCTTATTGAAAATTAGAGAGATAATGTCGGTTGGTGCCTGATGCTCTGTCTCTGGTCGGGCTCATCGGAGTCTTACTGATGGTTTTCTTTTGCTCCAGCATTTCAGTGGTTTCTTGCTGTCGAGTCCTCACCGTTGTCTCACCTCTGTGGTTCTTTGATTTTTGTGTTCACGGAGATGTTGCACTGATGAGTTAGGAGGCCTTCATGCGGACTGAACAAATTATTTGTCTAAATCGCGGCGGAAGTAAGGGCGAGGATT
Source organism: Lucinisca nassula (assembly GCA_963580285.1). Lineage (NCBI taxonomy): Eukaryota > Metazoa > Mollusca > Bivalvia > Lucinida > Lucinidae > Lucinisca > Lucinisca nassula. The sequence continues at coordinate 14,430,429 of OY757014.1, read as the reverse complement.
GTGGCCACGTAGGGTCGATTTAAGCCCCCCGGTGGAAATCTTCCACTGGCCGTTCCGGGGCGGTTCTTCTGTGGCGATTTATTTATGTTGTTGTTTGTTACTTACTGTGTGTATCACTTGTGTCTTTTAATTTTGGATGGCCATATGGCCATTTTGTGGGAAAGTAACTGTCCATATGGCCTTCCTTTGTTTAGGTTTCCATTATGGTCTGGTCGCTTAATGTTTGTATTTCTTTCCCTTTGGTGTCTTTTATGGATGGAGTAAGTTAATTGTATCAATTCCTGATCTTTGGTTTACTTCTACTTTTTATAGATTTGCCCAGTATTTTCCATGAGAGCTCGGTGCTTTCTTCCATTCCTGCTTATTTTCAAAATACTGAAACACCTATAATTTGCTATAAATATAACAAACCTGTTAGATCTATCATTTTAATTTCAATAAACTTGTTTCAGATCTTGATATTAGCCGTTAATAATTTATTACGAGTGTTGAAGTCAGTTACATGACTACACACTCTAGTAAATCGAATAAATTGCGAAATATAAACGCCATAGGATGGTGCACGAGGAACATCACCATCCAAAAAAGGAAAATTTACAATCTCAAAATCAAAGTCATCGCGTTTATCATAAATTTTGCACGAAACAAATCCATCTACAACAGACAGATGTAAATCCAAAAACGGGGCCTCGGTATCAGAAGAATTTGCTTTATTTAACTGAAGTTCTAGGGGGTAAATCTGACTGATCAAACCATCAAAATAGGTATTATCAATATTTAATAAATCATCTAAATATCTAGAAGTAGAGCTAAAAGCTTCAATAATTTCAGATTGGTTATCAATGGAAAGCGACAAAATGAAGTCTCTTTCATAACAATACAAGAACAGATCAGCCACAAGAGGTGCGCAATTAGTACCCATCGGAATACCCACAATTGGTCTAAATAACTTAGTACGGAATCTAATATAAATATTGTCAAGTAGAAAGGTGAGGGCATCACACACTTTCTGACATGACCAAAGTGTATAATTCTTATGCTCTTTAGAAGTGAAAAATGCATTTCTGACATTACATGCAAGATAGAGAGAATCTTCTCTGTGAAAAGCCCATTCAATTAAATCATTAAGCTTTTCTTTTATAAGATTATGAGGAAGTGTAGTGTAAAGAGTGGAAAAATCGTATGTAGACAGACTAGAAGCACGAAAATGTCTAGATTTCAATTTATTTAAAACCTCATTCGAATTTTTATAGACCAAAACAGATTTCTTCCTGATCTTTCAAAGACTTTATCACAATATTAAATTACATGCGTTTTAATAGCAGTAAGACAGGAAGTTAATAATTTAGAAAGTTCAGTGGTAGTGCAAGAGCTAGAATTTGCAATAAACCGTGCTTTGTAAGGTTTTTTATGAAGTTTTGGTAACCAGTATAGCGTAGGAAGCTTCTCTTGGCCTTCGTTAACACACACAGCAAACTTGGTGGCTGAAAGACAAACATGTTTATCTACTATAGCTCTCTCTTCAGCTAAAGGCTGAAGTTCATAGGCCGTAGTACCACCAAGCTCCTGCTTAAGCGTGTTAACATAGTGGAGCCGTCACACAACGACGACGTTGTTAGCGGCCATGTCTGCAGGGGCCAAAACAAACTTCTTATGAAATTCTTGAATACCTAGTTTAAGATGACGTAAAGACGTCTTGGGCTTAGGAGGTAATAAGTTAGTATTTTGAGAATAGAAAGAAATGCGTTTATTCACTAGTTTTAAAATGCTAAGTTTCCAGTCCTTAAGGGCTTTATGCTCAACATACTCTCGCTTACACCATCGATTACCGAATTCATTCAAGGAAGCAGCGATTTCATCTCTACATTTACTGAAATCAATTTTAGAAGGAAACCGATATTTCGGTCCTTTAGAAAGTATATTCCTTATCCTAGAATCAGGAATAATTTTTCAAATTGCCAGTAATTACATGACCAGCAGCATGATAGCAATACTTTGAGTTTTTACAATCACATGAATCAGGAGTATTAGTATCAATATCAAGATCTGAAACAAGTTTATTGAAATTAAAAATGATAGATCTAACAGGTTTGTTATATTTATAGCAAATTATAGGTGTTTCAGTATTTTGAAAATAAGCAGGAATGGAAGAAAGCACCGATCTCTCACGGAAGATACTGGGCAAATCTATAAAATCCATACCCTTATTAATGAAGGATATTTTGAAGAAATGGCGTTTATGATTAATTTCAGAATCAATGTAAGGACGGAGAGTATGCTGAGTATAGCCTCTGGTTAAGAGAGCCGCATCATATAACTGATGAGAACTATCGTAGAATTTATTCGCCTCGGTGTCCAGAAGACGTAAAACAGAAACGGGTAATGAACTTAAAAATGAAAGCATAGAGTGGCGTCCATGAATTAATAATATAATTGACAGTCACTTCAGTCTAGTATTGTTTCGTTTAAAAGCACGTGATTTACGTTTAAAGTTACCATTTTTCCTGGTGCCGTGAGATCTAGTTCTGCGTTTTCGACATTCCAGGAGTGAGAAAATATCAAAGTAGAAGTAAAACAAAGATCAGGAATTGATACAATTAACTTACTCCATCCATAAAAGACACCAAAGTAGAAGTAAAACAAAGATCAGGAATTGATACAATTAACTTACTCCACCCATAAAAGACACCAAAGGGAAAGAAATACAAACATTAAGCGACCAGACCATAATGGAAACCTAAACAAAGGAAGGCCATAAGGACAGTTACTTTCCCACAAAATGGCCATATGGTCATCCGAAACTAAAAGACACAAGTGATACACACAGTAAGTAACAAACAACAACATAAAATAAAACGCCACAGAAGAGCCGCCTTGGAACGGTCAGTGGAAGATTTCCACTGGGGGGCTTAAATCGATTTTACGTGGCCACAATCCTCGCCCTTACTTCCGTCGCGATTTAGACAAATAATTTGTTCAGTCCGCATGAAGGCCTCCTAACTCATCAGTGCAACATCTCCGTGTCCGGCATTCTGGAAATATTACCCTCATGATAAATGTTGTCATTAAATCCCAGTGGAAAAGGGGTCTGTAAAAATTTAATCCATTTCAGTTCAGCTTCATGTCTACTGATTATTTTGAATCTAGATGTAGAATTTGCATCGTAATAAAGTTTTTCCACTGTTTGTATATCAATGTTATTTACAGAATGACCTGTACGTCGAAAGTGACGGTACAAGAAAGTGTCAGTTTTCTTAGGCTTACTCATTCTACGATAATGCTCGTTCAATCTAGTTTTAAGCATGCGGTTAGTTTGACCGACGTACTGCATATTACAGTTTGCAGCACGTCAAGTAATTAGATAAATTAAATCTGTAGACTGTCATGTCAAATCAGACATGTTAACTACAGAGAAGCGTCTACCGTTTACAGATGAAGTAACGGTAGACGCAGTGCTTAAATGCGAACAACATCTGCACCTCTTGGCATTGCACTTAGAAATACTAGGATACATTCCACTTCTTTTCCACGGATTAGTATATTTTCGAAGGATGGGCGATTTGAGAGGAGATAGTCTTATACGAAGACTACTCCCAAAAACATTGGTATTGCCTGCTCCTTTGAGATTAACTGAAGTTACAGAAGACAAATTTAAGGGTCTAACAAATACCGAAGGCAACATAGTATTAAAGTTCTTAATAGAATGGGGAACCCCTACAGAAGAAGCAGAGTGTAACCTAAGGGGTGATATTGATATTTTAAATGTATTTGTAATACTCATTTTGGTTAATAAGGTTGTGATACCGTCAAAACTAAAGCGATATTCATACCGGTTATTAAATAAATAAATGAAACAGCATATAAAATTACTGAAGAAGATTCCTTCGAATTGAAGGAAGGTACAACAAAAGCCCACAAAACATCCTAGTCTACTTAAAGTACAGGGATGTCAAACAAGCAGTTGTTATACAACGAGAAACGAACATCGGTTTAATAATGACCTTCAACGGGTATCTAAAGGATGTCAATTGATGGAACAGTGAAAAGCAATTGCATAAGCAATCCCTGAGGATTGGAAAAATAAGAGCATTAAATGCATGTACGGGGAGACCTTTTACAGCCGCCACACGGCACAAACAAAACAGCCCTGATATGCAAAGTAGAAGTAAAACAAAGATCAGGAATTGATACAATTAACTGACTCCACCCATAAAAGACACCAAAGGGAAAGAAATACAAACATTAAGCGACCAGACCATAATGGAAACCTAAACAAAGGAAGGCCATAAGGACAGTTACTTTCCCACAAAATGGCCATATGGCCATCCAAAATTAAAAGACACAAGTGATACACACAGTAAGTAACAAACAACAACATAAATAAATCGCCACAGAAGAGCCGCCACGGAACGGCCAGTGGAAGATTTCCACCGGGGGGCTTAAATCGACCCTACGTGGCCACAATCCTCGCCCTTACTTCCGCCGCGATTTAGACAAATAATTTGTTCAGTCCGCATGAAGGCCTCCTAACTCATCAGTGCAACATCTCCGTGAACACAAAAATCAAAGAACCACAGAGGTGAGACAACGGTGAGGACTCGACAGCAAGAAACCACTGAAATGCTGGAGCAAAAGAAAACCATCAGTTAGACTCCGATGAGCCCGACCAGAGACAGAGCATCAGGCACCAACCGACATTATCTCTCTAATTTTCAATTAATTCTTTACGTTGGAGCCGTCATAGAATCTGAGGCCTGACCCACCGGCGTGCAATTAAAGAGGGAAGCAACGTTGTCAACCGTGATTGGGTTAACTACCATGCATGCAGTCTGTCGTATAATATCCATGTTGTACCCAATCTTTTTATATCGAAGAATGATTTTACGAAGTTGGGTGCTGAAGTCATTGCGGTTATATCATTGAACCATGATAAGTAGATCAAGGTCAAATATAGCACCAAACGATGATATTATAATATTTTCCCGGATTACCCATACCCCATCAACCCCTTTATATACCAAAACATATCTGACCTCAATCCATAGGGCTTGAAAAAATAAGGGCGAAACGACCACCAAATCAGGGCGAATCGACCCACGGGCGAAAAGACCCAGGGCGAAACGACTCAGGGCGAAACGACTCAAGGGCGAAACGACTCACGGGCGAAACGACCCGTGACCCTGGAAAACCATATTTTATGTAGAGCAGGGTTTACAAGGATATACGTTTGATTGAAATAATCTAAAGCAATTCTGTATCACTATGGTCATACTGCAATCTAACAATCTTTAAGTTTCATAATATTGCACAAGGTAATCAAAGGACTTTCAAAAATGGTATTTATTTCATGATCAACTCAATAAAAAGTTATAATAAAAATGCATAAAATGGGGGGAAAAAAGGGTCCGTTCCGGTACGTTCCGGTAATTTGGTCCGTTCCGGTGAATTTTCGTTATTGCGGTGCTTCGTACTGCCTATTCATGACGTCATCGGTGTTTGGTCGGCGCTCAGACTCAAAATAAAAACATGGGCTGTTGCGCTTGTTGTAAGTCAGAGACAAAGGTACGACCATTTAAGGTACGATTAAAGCGAATTTTAAAGTTTTGTAGGCGCCTTGTAGTCCAAATTTTTCATCGATATATGATTTATGGCCAGGGAAGATCCGGGACAAGCACAAGAAGTCATCAGAATCAGTGCCAAGTATGAAGATGATCCTCTCAGGGAAGAGTTTGATGCATGGATAGAGGGGGATAAAACTGTGGGTAGAAGAGCTACTATTTTTCATTTATTGATGTCTAGGTTTAGGGAATTGAAGGGAATGTTAGAGTTTGAGAACATTGAGAAGGAATTCAGATATACCAAGGAATTGATGGGGCTCATCAAAGAGACAGGAAGTGTACACAAGGAAGAATTCACATTCTCCAAGGAAGAACAGAAAGAAAATATATTAGAGCTTCTTAGCAATTGTGATAAAAACGATGTATTAATGTTCACAGATGGATCAGCATTAGGTAATCCAGGTCCGACTGGAGCTGGTGCTGTGGTCTACCTTGAGGGTTACTCCAGCACACCAGTTTTGATGAACAAGGGAGTTTCTCCTATAGGTAACAATTATACTGGAGAATTGGTAGGTATACAGATCGGGCTAGAATTCTTGGCTGATCTAGACTTCAAAGGCAGAGTAGTTCATATTCTGACCGATTGTCAACCAGCTATTAAGACTGCTTTCAGTACTGAAATGCCAACTAACAAGATTGAAACAGTTCTCAGCATCAAGGAGAGTTTAGCAAAGGTAAGGTGTAGGGAGAATATTGTGAAAGTTCATTGGGTGCCCGGACACAAAGATATTGAGGGGAATGAGTTGGCAGATCAACAAGCAAAGGCGGCAGCATCAGAGATGATTAAAAATAATGAGGTAAAACCGACCCTGGACAAGAAAGAAGCCGTACGGGAGTGTAAATCACAGGGAAGGGAAAAATGGGAAAGAAGGTACAAGTGCTCAGACAAAGTGAATGTATTGCAGGATATAATTGGGGAAGTGGGAAAAAGGATCTGTCATGGAGATAGGGACAGAAGGACTTTCTCTGCAGTAAATCAGGTGCTGTGTGGACATTCAATCTTAAATGATCACCAGGCAAAAATTAACAAAGATCAGTCAAGTTTGTGCGAGACATGCAACATGAAAGAGAATGTGGATCATTTTCTTTTTCACTGTCAGAGATTTAAATCAGAAAGGGATACTTTAGAGTATAATGTAGAAGAGATTCTGGCCAGGGAGGAGGTGAAATTGGTAACAGGCATTAACTTGAAAGTGTTGACAGGCATGATTGAAGACATTAGTAAGCAAGGAAGGAAGGAACTGACAGATGCACTGATGGAATACATCAGGAGCACTAAAAGATTTTGAAGGTCATTGTATTATGAGCATCATGTGTTTTTCACATAGGGAAATGCACAAGTGACTTACTTAAGTACCATGAGTTTATAGGCAGCGAAAAAATGCCTTATAGATATACAACAACAACAACAACAACGACATTTCGGTCCTGTTACGGACCCTGGGTCGTTTCGGTCCTGGGTCGTTTCGGCCCAATTTTGGGGGTAGGTCGTTTCGGCCAAATTGGTGGGTCGTTTCAGCTGGATTTTTTCTTCTCACCATTTCAAAGCATTGCGTTGTAATATTGCATATCAGAGATCAGCCTGTGCTATCACTATCTTCGCTCTAACGCGAGAATTCTAGCTGTGCTAACCTAAAGCCGCCAAATCAGAAAAAAAAAGCTTTTAGAACGTCAGAGAAAGCTTGGATTATCTTCGCTTGTTCCGTCATAGATACCAAAGAAGCCATAGAGGGCTCTGTTGAACAGTGAAGACTCTGATCACAACGACAGACTCACTACAGAGTTAGAACATTGCATTGGATGCAGAGATAGGCTCAAATAAGTCCAGACACCCGAAAAATCAAAATCACATATCCTATAGTTGCTTGGCATCGACGACTCATGCTTCGAATAAAACGCTGTATTTGGTCTTGTGTGATGTTGTCCCATTCTTCCTGTATGCAGGCGTCACACTGTCCCGAAAATGACACCAGGTGGCCACACGAATATGGAATTTTGAATTTCGCGCGAATATCGCCCCGAACATGGTCAACAGCCAATCTCTAGCCGAAGCAAGAATGATGCATGCAGAAGGTCACACGATGGTATCCGAACCACACACGAAGGCAACACGAAGATGTGGATTTTTATCACGAAGTTTACCCGCAGGCCAAACGACGGCTTCACGACGTCGTATTGAGAGTACGATGCGTTCGAACTAGGTCCCGAAGGCGACACGTGACCTCCCGATGTTATAAAACCTTCGGCCGACCGTTTTAAATTCATTTGATGATCGGAGAGTACACAGTACATTTCAACTCTCTTAAATTTGATTCAACTTAAATCCAATTTAAAATGCCACCCAAAGAGAAGACCACTTTTTCAGAGAGACTTGGTTTATAGGACAGTAAGATCTGCTCATCTTGTTCTCTAGGGTGCATCAAAAGAAGCAATGCTGCTGCCCTTCTTTTTCCTGGTTGTCTCATCATCAAAGTGTGCCATTCTGCAGGGACACTCACAGAATTGTGAATAATTATGACTGAAGCTTTGCGAGTTACACAAGCCTATGCTCTGCAGAGTTGCTCATCAGGACAGACTGAAGAAGATGCTCTGGGGTTGGCCTTTTATATGTCTACGTTACCATGACATATGGGTATCGCTGGAGGTGCTCAAATTCAGCTGTCTTCGTCGACACCGTGGTCCAATCTCAATGTCATCATACTATAATACGATGGTTACACGACGTCAATGCGAGGGTTTCACGTAGTCGTATTGCCTTCCTAAGACAATCGGACGACTTCTTGTTTCCCTCGTATTGTCTTCGTGAGACGTAAAATGCCCGAGAGCACCGATGATCACATGAAGAAAAGACGAAGATGACACGATTTGACAAGATGCCCTCACGATGGCCTTACGAAGGGCAAGATGGACAAACGAATTCAACACGAAAATGAACCTTCGCAATGTCTTCGGGCAATTTTTTGGCATGCCAAAGATTTTGCCGCCGCTCACGAAGTTGCTGCCGGAGCCTCAGAAAATCCACCGGCGATCATACGATGGCTTAAGATGTCCTCACGAATGGCCCGATGTTTTCACGATCAGAGCAGAATTAGAACATTTCCTTTATCTTGTTTCCATCTTGTGTCAATTTCGGGACAGTGTGACGCCTGCAGTAGCACCATGGCAAGTTGCTGGCGGTTGATTGACAGATGACGTCGTCTGCACACACATTTTCAGAGCTGGTCCCAAAGGTGCTCAATTTGGTTTAAATCCGGCCAAAACGCAGGTCAAGGAAGAACTTACACAAGATTTTGATTGAAAAAGTCTATTCACCATTTTTGCATTATTTGCTGGCTCCCAGCTTGCACATTGTTAATATTGGAAAAACAGGTAACCAGACCCCCCTGACCTTCCAAGGTCAGGGGGGTCTGGTTACCTGTTTTCCCATCCATGATAATCTTCAGACTAGGAACCAGCAGGTAATGCAAATAAGGTGAATGGTTAGCCTCGCAGTTTGAGCACATGCAGTGTTGTTTGAAAAGCGTAACGTCACCATTATCGCGTAAAACGGTACCACCTTAGGTGCTAAGATTTCATCAATATACCGAGGCGCCATCAAATTGCCATCAACAACGATGATAACTCAACTGGAAACATGGCTATGAAAACACTTTTAAAATTATCATAAACATGAAAGGCCATGTAAAAATATTCTACATATATATGAAATAATTCATATTCAACAGGTTATCTGCTGAAAAAGATATTTCATATAAATTCTGGCCGAAATGACCCAGCAGGGGTGTAAAATTCCACTCGCCCGCTCGCATTTGCGAGTAAGTTTTAAGGCAGGGCGAGTAAGGTTTTCAAAACTGACCTTACTTTTTCTTCATTTTTAGCACCTAAATGAAAAGTTTAGACGATAAGGGCGAGTAAGTTTGAGGGAAATTTTACACCTCTGCCCAGGACTCAAACAACCCAAGACCAAAGCAAGTTTAAGCAACCCACCGAAATAGGCCGAAACGACCCAAGTCCAAATTTAGGCCGAAAACACCAAGGCCAAAACGACTCAAGGCCTACAGCAGGGGCTGACAAATCCATTGCCCGGCCGCCCGGGACAAGTCCGAAATTGCGCCGGGCAGGTGCACTTTGACCTTTTGACGCCCGGTCGGGCAAGTGCAAAATATCAGCTACAACTGTCAGTCTTTTGAGTATATAAATACGGTGAAACTAGACCAGTAAGTAAATCACATAAATTGTCGGCAATTCAGAGACAAAACCATCTATGTTTTTATAATGGTTCAATTATGACACTATTGTTAATCCCAATCATATAATTACCGATTAAACATGATTGCCCGGCGGTGCGTGCCTTTCATTTTTGGTGTAGTGTGTACAACCAGCGCTATCGATAAGCGTGACAAGGTGTGAAAATAAGATTAAGCTATGTCTCTAATTTGCATTTATCCCTGCCATAAAATTTAATCCACAAACAATGTGAAAATGATTTAATAGCTACTAAGACGATTTGCTACATCTTACAGTAGTAAAAATGGACTATTCTACTATCTCTTGAATGGTTATGTTTTGGCACCAAATAGCAGACGCTGGCAGGAGAAGTCGAACGTTTTAATGTTGGTAACCGCAGATTAGTCGCGCCTCTATCCACAGCCGTCTAGCTATCGAGAAAATATTTTTTTTTACCGATTCCAAACATTTTTTTTTATGAAAGAGGTACGCCCCATTAAAATAAAACAATGACATTAAACATGTGTGGGAATGCTGGGGTCGGGTGACGTCATTTACTGATCGCGTGCAGAAAATGGGAGTGGTGGTTTGTGGACGACGATTTGGATGGCGGAAATGATGATCGCATTGAACTTGCTTGTAGGGCGGGTGTGAACGTTTTGGTACGTTTTATGGTTGGATCATTAAATTGTAAGCTAAATAAACTGCATTCTTTTAATCTTTTATCTCGCTGCCCTGACACTTCTGATGTTTTGAGTAGATCTATATCGGCTGCAGCTTGTGCTTATCATGCCTGTCAAGCTAAATGAGTTTATATATCTGTATCTTAAATTGCTAATCGGTTAAGGTATTATGTCAGCAAGTAACATGAAAAAGTACCGTTATTGACTGTGACACTACAGTATTGTCTACCGTATTACCGCACAGAGGGAAATAAATAGAAGTGAATGCAATTGTCTGGAATTGATACAATTAACCCTGAGCTCCCATCAGAGACACCAAAGGGAAAGAAACACAAACATGAAATAACTAGACCCTAATGGAAAGTGGTTGTGCTTGAAACTTGACAGAAACCTTGGATTATATTTATAAATGTTGGTCGTCATCATCGTCACCATTATCCCCACCCCACCCCCACCCCGCATCCAACCTGGCTTTGAGTTCCAAAATCTTGGGCAAGTAGAAGTTTGAGCTGGGCAAGTGCAAAAATATTTTACTTGCCCGCTGGGCAAGTGGCAATTTTTTTGGATTTGTCAGGCCCTGCTACAGTATATATAGGAGCTTTTTGGAATTCCCTTTATGACATCATTCTTGCGACAAATTGGTAGCAATCAATATAAACAGCCAATGGTAGTAACTACTTAAATGTACAGGCAGATGCAATGATATCTCAAGCCTGTCACCCAATGAAACCGCTAGGGATTATAAGCATGGACGACCTGACTCACACACAGCTTTGCCTGGGTAGGCTTAGATCCTCTTAGCAGTTTACCAGTACTCATATGCCGTTGGTTTCAGCTCTGCGTGGAAGCATCATGCAGCCCATCTATTTCTTCAAGCCCTGATGGGCGGGTGCCATTGTCCTATACCGTAATACTCTTTGAAGTACAGTATAGACACCATCCTGGTTTCTGATCTTAACTCTTTCAAAGTAAGAGCACAAGCTCCCTTAAGGCATTACAGTTGCTTTAAACTTTATTTTAATTGCTTCAATGACATGTATATGTAACAGATAAATATATACATGTATTATCCAGGATTTGACATTAAGCCAAAGGCTTGTGCAGTGGCCATCTCCATAATGTAATTCTGTATTTATCTTGCTTTTAAACTCTCCTTACTAACACCCATAAATCTTTCATCTATGCTCACCTTTCTTTTATTCTTTTAACTCTGCACTATCACACTTTTACTTCTCTTACTAACAGACCATGCGCAACCATCCTAACACTTGGAAAATGGTTTAGGATTATATATATGTGGGGGTGACCAAGAAAACAAAAGACTATACTGGAATAAAGGCAATTTGAAGAAAGGTACTAGTATATGAGGACAAAATACAGAGCTGTATAAAAATAATAAAGTCAAGTACTCAGTTCCGGATCAGTCATGTGTCATTGAGTGTTGTAGCCAATAAGGATGCTAGGTGCTCATAATGATGTTTTGTATGATTTTATTGAAAAATTGCCCCCTATACAAATTGCACATAATCATTTTACCTAGTTCCATTAGGCTGACGTTCAGGATTGCAGAATATGAGACCACGGTTAGACCCCAGTTGCGGATCATGGATCCCAGTTGTGGATCACTAGATATCCAGCAGGGTTCTCACAAGGATTGGAAAATTGGAGTAAAAATGCTGTCATCCATGAAATGTTGGAGTTTTACCATACTTTTCTATTGAGACTTTCCAAAAAATTGGAGTCAGAAATGAAAAAGTTGGAGTAAATTACTCCAGTTAACAAGAACTCTGTCGAGTAGAGTTAGATCATGACTCGTCGAGGAGAGTGATAGCTCAGTGGTTAGTGCACTTGCCTCTGATGCTAGAGGCCCCGGGTTCGATCCCCGGCAGCAGCGATAAAATTTCGGTGTCAAACACGCTCCATTGGCATCATTTGCAGGGATGAATGTCACTAAGTGCACTGTCCTTTGGATCGGGACTTTAACTGGAGGCCCCTGTGCAGGGAGAGACATCCCCTGTGCAGGTTAAAGACCCCTACCGTAATTAAATAATTACTGTGTAGGCTTTCATCCTGCAAACCTGGAGTAATGTACACCGTCTGGGACCCCTTCTGGGGTTAAGGCGAAATGGAAGAAAGAAAGAAAGAAGGTTAAGCTATTTGGAACTGTCCAATTTAATATGTTGGTTCCTTTTCAGTGCCCATTTATTAAAGGCCAGATATCAATAGGTGTTTATGTCTCCCCAATCCAAACCCCCGATGGGGTCGGAAGACATTGTTTTGTCACTGGTCTGCTGTCTTTGTCCGTAGTTTTCCTGTTGGCCCCATAATTTTGTAACCATCTGAGATAGTCTCATGAAATTTTACAGAAAAGAAAATCACTATGAGACGATGCGCAGAAGACAAGAATCATAAGAAAAGAATCATGATAATTCTTAATGTACTACTTTTTGAGTTATGGCCTTTTGAGCATGGGGAATAGCGATTTTTTCATTTACTCACACCCTATCTCACTTGAAAAGTTTCGGCCCCCGTCAATCGGGGCTTGAAGAAATATATGGGCTGCATGATGCTACATGTACCACGCAGAGCTGAAACTAGGGCTGGCTAATCGGAGCTGAAAAGATAATCGATTATCAGTCCTTTCATTGCGATCGATAATCGATTAGTAATCGCTAAGGTTTTTGTCATAATTTAATCTGCCTGAGCATGACTCTTACCATATGTTGCACTTTATTATATGTATATATTTGAACAGACAGGGCTGAGCAAACAGTGTAGACCCAGATGCGGCGTCTCATCAGGGTCTGCACTGTTAGCCACTCATCCAGCTATTTTAGGCATTACTTTGGGTAGTAAATTGAACCTGTCAAGTAATCGATTAAAAGCAAATCAGAAATGATAATCATTTTTGTGGAAATTATCGATCGATTATATGATTAATCGCGTCAGCCTTAGCTGAAACCGACCTGCACAAGAGTACTGGTAAACAGCTTGGAGGATCTAAGCCTGCCCAGGCAAAGCGGTGTGAGTCAGTCCGCTTATAAACCCTATTGGTTTCATTGGGCGAAAGGGCTTGAGAAGTCATTTCATCTCAGTGTCGGGTAAAAGTCCCACAAAATTGGTAGCAGTGTCTCCAAAATGACCTTTACAGTGTTGATGGGGACGTTAAACCTCAGAATCAAACAAACAAAAACTTGAAAAATTGATGCAACTTCACAGACATGTTAACCTTCAACAGATGATACAACACAGAACTAATACTGGTAAACCGCTTAGAGGATCTAAGTCTGCCCAGGCAACGCGGTGCGAGTCGGCCCGTCCATGCTTATAAATCCTATTGGTTTCATTGGGCGGCAGGACTTAAGAAGTCATTTCATCTCAATGTCAGGTAAAAGTCCAACAGAATTGGAAGCAACATCTTTAAAATGACCTTTACAGTGTTGATGGGGACATTAAACCTCAAATCAAACAAACAAACAACACAGAACTTGAGAAGACAAGAAACATGGCAATTTTTACTTTTGCCTGGACCTCCGTTGCCGACCAATCCGGTGATCGACCTCACGACCCCACCTGCAATTGACAGACGTTACAGTGACTATGGTGACCTATATGACTTGCTACAGGCTGCAATAAGCAGCTTGGCGTTCTGGCTTCAAATTTCCATTGTGAAGGTGTTCCTCTCCCTATCTAACGGGACTCCCTGGCCTAGTAGGCAAAAGTACTGAATCTTAAGCATTAGGTCTTTCATTGCTGTAGTTCAAGCATGGCTCGGGTTGCATGTGAGACGCCAAGTTCTACAACCTAAGATCAGGCAATTTTTCTCTGGGTACTCCGGTTTTCGTCCACATCTAAATAATGATCGGCCTGATATTTTATTAGTTGTATAATCTTGATAGGGCCGTAAAACAAGATCAAACTCAAAATCCCTTCCCTGCTTAGAAAGAAAGTGGACAGATAGGTTATCTCAGTGCAACTAATGGGGCATCGAAAACCTACATTTCCAAGAATTATAGAAATCTCTCTTGTGGGTACTCCATAGAACCGTCTCATGTTGGTGGTTCACGCTATATTTTAAGCCAAAATATGAAAACTATCAGACTTTTCTTACCTGAAAACTTTAATATTTCGGTGGTTCAATTGTCTATATATTTTAATAGGCGTGTTCGTAATGAAGAGAGGAGGTCCTCAGTCCTGGTCCCTTTTCTGATTTTACACTGATCAGCACATGACTTTATCAGGGCAGAAAAGCGTCCCTAGTCTTGGGAATTGTTTCAAGGGACAGGCAGCAAGCACATTTTTAGGGACTATGGTGCGTAATAATTGGGGAGTCAATTTGGAGAACTGGGGAGAATTGGCCAATGTTTCATGGAGCTGGAGACAAAATACCACACCAGCTTGGCAAGGAGACCTCAAACAGGGATACAGGCTAAGCATTTTGCTTTAGGCGCCCACACTGTCAAAATTCCAAATTTTGCACATTAAGTTAATAGGCATTTTATTCAAAACTAAGGCACCTGTTAGTCTGTATCCCTGTCAAAGATGAAGAACAACAACAACTGATGCACTATTTGGTTAAAAGAAACTGATCTTCGTATTCAATTGCTGTGGAAACCAATATATGGAAATAACTGATCCGGAAATGGGGGTCTAAAATTCAATGTTTAATCATTTACAAAATATATACACCTTCGTATTTTCAAATTCTCTTTTTTTTTTGATAACTTTACCCTTTCATGTTACTCAAGTGGTCGTCTGATCACCTTTGCCAGCAGATTATCCTGTTAACACATATCTTGCTGAATATTCATTTAAGCCACACCCATTTCTGTCTATCAACCAATCAAATTACTTGATGTAATTTATTGCTACAAATTCATCAACTGAATGCTTAACAGTGAAGATCCTGATCAGATGGCCATCTGATCTGGATCTACACAGTTTGCAAAGATAGGGGTTGTTGTGAACAGCAAAATAAGGGTTAACACATATTTTTATTTTATCAGCTCGTCTAATTAGGTGCTGAATTGCTTTCAAACTATCATGGTGTCCTACATGTATCAAAGTCTTGTTGATCCGGAATCTGGTACGATCAGGAACTGGGAACTTGACTTTACAGTTTACATACTTCAGTCTTAAACATAAATTGTCTGAGATCCGACTGTTGAGTGACTATTATATGTTCAGTTATGTCGCTGTCAGCATAAATGACAGCAAACCTGATATGCTTTAAAAGTAAATGCGAGAATTAACCAAACCCAAGAAAGAGTTTCTATCCCAAGTTAAAATCCAGGATTTCCTTATGTGCATGCCAACTAACTTATCTGGTATGCAAGAAAAAGCTAACATTACTTACTGAGCGAAGAAGTTCTGCAAATGTTTTTCAAAGACTTTTTAATTTAATGGAACGCGACAAGGAAAACCTTCAGGTCCATTGTCTCCATTTTTTCCCTAAAACTTTCCTGTATTTTGAGTCGGAAGATACTTTACACTTTTACCATCCTAGGATATGCCAAAAGGAAAAAAAAAACTTATTGATAAAAAGCACTTTATGGAGAATGTCATATCTGCAGAAGTAGCACTCTTTCGATGAAAATTATGTCTCCCAACTTTTAATATCAAGTTATTGGATGACATATTGTTTTTCCCCCGGATGTCTGTCTGTCCCTCTAGCACAAAATCATGTGCGCTCTATAACTTGAAAACCGTTCAAGCTATCTTCACGGAATTTCATATAAGTGTGATAGTCTTGGATGCTAGCGACATGTATGTATTTGGGACCTTTTGGTTCAATTCAGAACATCAGAGTTTTCTGTTGATGAATATTCTCCCTTGAAGTCCTAAATATATACTTCATGACAGTTTGTTAGAAAATTGTGTTATTTAAGCAAAAGGATACCATTGCCAAAATGTGTGTAGTATGGAATGATTACTTTATTGTGCTCCCCGAAGACTTTCGGGGGAGCATATAGTCGCCGCTTTGTCCGTGCATCCGCCCTGCTCTTGTCCACGCAAATTCTGAGAAACCACTGGTTGGATTTCAATGAAACTTAATGGGAATATTAAGTATCGATGCTGGATGCGCATATCACCTGTGTGTTTTGGTTCGATGATTTTTCCAACAGTTATGGCCCCTTGATGAATTCTGCATGACTGCATGTACATGTGTACAGGGTACTGGTCGTGTCCACACGAATTCTTAGCAACTACTTGCAGAAATTCAACAAAACTTCAATGGAATCTTAAGCAGCAATAGGATTGCACTTATTATCCATGCTATCTGGTTAGATGATTTGTCACAGAGTTATGGTACTTTGTTTGGAAGTGCAGTGTGAGGTCACTGGCTATTTTTAGAAAAACTTTGTCATCACTCTGGTGCCTACATTTATTGATGGATTTTAATATAACTTCACACAAATGTTGGGTATGATAATATCTTGAGCAAGTTCGACTTTCAGGGTCCTGGGCTCAAGGTCAAGGTCACTGTGGCTATTTTTAGAAAACCTTTGTTTTCGCTCTAGTGCCTACATTTATTGATGGATTTTAATATAATTTCACACAAATGGTGTGGTATGATAATATCTCGAGCAAGTTCAACTTTCAGGGTCCTGGGCGTAAGGTCAAGGTCACTGCGGCTATTTTTAGAAAAAACTTTGTCATCACTCTACCATCGTCATTTGCTGATGGATTTTAATATAACTTCACACAAATGTTGGGTATAATAATATCTCGAGCAAGTTCAACGCTCAGGATCCTGGGGTCAAGGTCACTGTGGTTATTTTTAGAAAAAAACTTTGTCATCACTCTAGTGCCTACAATTATTGATTGATTTTAATATAATTTCACACAAATGTTGGGTATGATAATATCTTGAGCAAGTTTGCAGGGATACAGACTAAGCATTTTGCTTTAGGTGCCCAGATTGCCTTAAATCCAAATTTTACAGTAAGCTAATAGACATTTTTATTCGAAACTTAGGCGCCCAGGCCAAAACTTAGGCGTCTTGGGAGACTGGGCGCCTGTTAGTCTGTATCCCTGAGTTTGACTTTCAGGGTCCTGGGGTCAAGGTCACCGTGGCTATTTTTAGAAAAAACTTTGTCATCGCTCTAGCATCGTCATTTGCTGATGGATTTTAATATAACTGCACACAAATGTTGGGTATACATGTAATAATATCTCGAGCAAGTTCGACTTTCAGGATCCCAGGCTCAAAGCAAAGGTCACTGTGGCTATTTTTCACACAAATGCTGGGTATGATAATATCTTGAGCATGTTCGACTTTCAGGGTCCTGGGCTCAAGGTCAAAGTCACTGTGGCTATTTTTAGAAAAACTTTGTTTTCGCTCAATTGACTACATTAATCATGTTTATTGATGGATTTTAATATAATTTCACACAAATGTTGAATATGATAATATCTCGAGCAAGTTCAACTGTCAGTGTCCTGGGCTCAAGGTCAAGGTCACTGCGGCTTTTTTTAGAAAAAAAACTTTGTCATTATGCTCTAGTGTCGTCATTTGCTGATGGATTTCAATATAACTTCACACAAATGTTGGGTATAATAATATCTCGAGCAAGTTCAACACTCAGGATCCTGGGGTCAAGGTCACTGTGGTTATTTTTAGAAAAAACTTTGTCATCGCTCTAGTGCCTACAATTATTGATTGATTCTAATATAATTTCACACAAATGTTGGGTATGATAATATCTCGAGCAAGTTTGCAGGGATACAGACTAAGCATTTTGCTTTGGCGCCCAGATTGCCTTAAATCCAAATTTTACAGTTAGCTAATAGACATTTTTATTCGAAACTTAGGCGCCCAGGCCAAAACTTAGGCGTCTTGGGCGACTGGGCGCCTATTAGTCTGTATCCCTGAGTTTGACTTTCAGGGTCCTGGGGTCAAGGTCACTGTGGCTATTTTTAGAAAAAACTTTGTCATCGCTCTAGCATCGTCATTTGCTGATGGATTTTAATATAACTGCACACAAATGTTGGGAATACATGTAATAATATCTCCAGCAAGTTCCACTTTCAGGATCCCAGGCTCAAAGCAAAGGTCACTGTGGCTATTTTTTGAAAAAACTTTGTCATTGCACTAGTGCCTACATTTATTGATGGATTTTAATATAACTTCACACAAATGCTGGGTATGATAATATCTTGAGCATGTTCGACTTTCAGGGTCCTGGGCTCAAGGTCAAAGTCACTGTGGCTATTTTTAGAAAAACTTTGTTTTCGCTCAATTGACTACATTTGTCATGTTTATTGATGAATTTTAATATAATTTCACACAAATGTTGAATATGATAATATCTCGAGCAAGTTCAACTGTCAGGGTCCTGGGCTCAAGGTCAAGGTCACTGCGGCTTATTTTAGAAAAAAACTTTGTCATTGCTCTAGCGTCGTCATTTGCTGATGGATTTTAATATAACTTCACACAAATGTTGGGTATAATAATATCTCGAGCAAGATCAACGCTCAGGATCCTGGTGTCAAGGTCACTGTGGTTATTTTTAGAAAAAACTTTATCATTGCTCTAATGCGTTCAATTATTGATGGATTTTAATATAATTTCACACAAATGTTGGGTATGATAATATCTCGAGCAAGTTTGACTTTCAGGGTCCTGGGGTAAAGGTCACTGCGGCTATTTTTAGAAAAAAACTTTTTCATCGCTCTAGCGTTGTCATTTGCTGATGGATTTTAATATAACTTCACACAAATGTTGGGTATGACAATATCTCGAACATGTTTGACTTTCACGGTCCTGGGCTCAAGGTCAAGGTCACTGCAGGTATTTTTAGAAAAACTTGCTGGAAGCCGAAATCTTTCCAACGGTAAACGGAGTTCCATTGCACACAGCCTTTCATCATTCTGATATGACTGAAATACTGCTAAAAAGGATATAAAATCGCAAGTCATCCATCTACATTAGAGTTGCAGATAAATCGGATCAACGTGAAAGAAGCTAGTCTTGGCAGATGGTCAAAATGACCTTCTTTGACAGTCAAGGGGATAGTATCAGATCCATTTTCGAACCCGTCTGATATTTGATATGCATGTAAAGGCACCCAATACGGAACCATACCTGGAGACAGTCCTATGAAGATTGCCTCTGTGTACATGAGTAAGTTTTCAATAATTTGTATTAAACAGTTTTACCCAATTAATATAGCTAAACTACCACCCAGGATCTTGGGGTATGGTATCGTACCTGAAGACACTTCCTTTCATTTATTCCGACTTTTGTGTTGCAGATGTTTGTATGACAGTGCCATCAGTCAAGCTAATCTGTCCACCGACAGGTTTCTTTTATCATGTTTATACATGTACCCCATTTTGAAGTACAGTGAGCATACACAGTATACCGCTCTTTAACTAGGATAATGTTTCCTGTTCCGACTATTGCACCTTTGGGGAGCATCCATCGGTGAATCCATCGGTTTCACCGATATTCTTATTAACTCCTTTGCCAGAAACATGTTGTTCAAATGTGAATTGAATATCTTCATGATGCATTTTAAGATTTGCCCCTAAAGTTGTATGCACACCTTATCCATTTGATTTTCTATTGGGTACTTCCAATGATATGAAGCTAAAAGTTTGTCGGCAAACTTACTGAATAAATCTCTTCCTCTTGGCCCCAATTGCGGACCACTACCAGTATAGGGTGAGCACACAATTAATAGTCACACCATCATGGGCCTGATTGAGGCTCACATCCCTTTAAGTTTAATGTGCTCAAATAGTTTGAAATCGTATATCAAATATACAGCTCAGTTCTATTCTACGCATTTTTATGTTTATTAAATATTGAAATAGTACTTTCTCTTTCCTCAGGCCTGACCTCGAGAGAAACGAACCTGAGATCATAATGACAGTTGTCCTGTTCATATGTCCATCCGTCTGACTAACTAAACCGAGAAGCAAATTCTTTCCCTGGGACAGGATAGCTGGCATTTCATCCCACAGAAACACAATGCGAAAATATAGGTTGGTTGTCTGTCTGTCCATTTGTCAGTTAGTCCGTCCGTCTGCCACCTCTTCAGCAAGTAAAACTTTACTGAGCAGGCGACTGTCATAATGGCCTACTACAGTAATATTGATCAACATTGGACCCAGACTTTCGGATGAGTCTTTAAACCGAGGTCCCGTCTCCGTTTGACCTTAGCTGTTGGTGGGACGTAAAACTAAAACTCACTCACTCACTCACTCAACATTAGACAACGTGCAGAGTACAAGAACTATAACTATTGCATTTATACTTTTTGAGTTATTTCCCTTGGAAGTTTGTCAGTCACATAAAAGTGTATGTATGTATGGGAAATTCGTGTCTGGTCAATAACTTCCTTATTCTTTGATGGATTTCTGTGGCAGAAATGTTAACCATCATGAGACAATATGTCGCACATGTAACACAGATCCGGACCTCAAATCTGTAGTAAGACAGTCATAATAAATATGTATATAGAGTGCATACTGGTCCAGACCTTTAAGCCTAGTGGTTGTGTCGCTCACTTTGTAATCATGGGTTCAATCTCCGTCTGGATTTTTCTCTACAGATTTTTCTCCTCCTACCTACAAATGTAAAGGTCATACTTAGTGGTCAAAGGTAAAAAAAAGCTTCTTTTTTGTGTTCATTCAAATCTGTAGTAGTATGGTCATAATAAATATGTATATATAGTGCATAATGCTCCAGGCCTTTTAGCCTAGTGGCTGTGTCCCTCGCTTTATAACCCAAGGGTCGTGGGTTCAATTGGTTGGGGCACTCGACTGGATTTTTCTTTACAGATTTTTCTCCTCCTACTACAGTGGTGCCTGGTGCCAGGATGATTACCGTTAGAGCCCAAGGGCAAAGCAAAGACTGGGGAGTAAAAGAAAAATCTGGAAATGTGATATGATTATATATATAATTCCTAGACTTTGAAACAAATGTCTCTTTGTAGGATGGAGGAATGTAGCACCGTAGTACGGCCATACATGTAATTGTGTATATAGGTATATAGAGTGCATAACTGACCAGTCTAACTAGCCTAGTGGTTGTGTCGCTCGCTTTGTAACCCAAGGGTTGTGGGTTCAATCACCGGTTGGGGCATTCAACTAGATTTTTCTTTAGTAACCACAAATGTAAAGGTCATACTTAGAGGTCGAATGTAAAAAAGGTGTTTTTTTTGTGTTCGGTCAACAGCTTTCTTATACCTGGTTGGATTTTGAAATGTCAGTCATCATGAGACGATGTCTTGCCCGCAAGACCCAGGTAAGTACCTCCAAGGTCAAGGTCATACTTAGAGGTCAAAGATCAAAAAAGTCTCTTTTTTGTGTCGCATCAATAACTTCCTTATTCTTTGATGGATTTCTGTGGCAGAAATGTTAACCATCATGAAACAATTTGTCGCACATGTAACACAGAATCGGACCTCAAATCTGTAGTAAGACGGTCATAATAAATATGTATATAGAGTGCATACTGGTCCAGACCTTTTAGCCTAGTGGTTGAGTCGCTCCATTCCTGGTTGGATTGTGAAATTACTTGGCTTCATGGGACAATGTGTAGCACCCAAGACCCAGGTCGGTACCTCCCAGGTCAAGGTCATACTTAGAGGTCTAGGTGAAGAAAGGGTATTGTTTTGTGTCAGGTCAATAACTTCTATTTCTGGATGGACTTTTTAAAGCTACCTTGCAGAAATGTTCACCTTTGATCTCTATGTATGACCTTGACCTTGGAGGTACTGACCTGGGTCTTGCGGGCAACACATCATCTCATGATTAACATTTGAAAATGTGTTGCACACAAGACCCAGGTCAGTACCGCCAATGTCATTCTCAATGTCATACTTAGAGGCCAAAGGTAAAAAGGGCCTTTAACTTTATTATTCTTAGATGGATTTTGGAATTTCTTGGCAGAAATGTTAATCATTATGAAATAATGTATTGCACGCAAGACCCAGGTCAGTACCTCAAAGGTGAGGGTCACACTTCAAGGTCAAAGGTAAAAAAAAAAAGGTCTTTTTTCATGTCCGGTCAATTACTTTCTTATTTCTGGATGGATTTTGAAACTACTTGGCAGAAATGTTAACAATCATGAGATGATGTTTTGGATGCAAGACACAGGTCGGTACCTCCAAGGTCAAAGTCATACTTAGCAGTCAGAGGTAAGAAAGGTCTTTTTTAGAGTTCGGTAAATAACTTTCTTATTTCTGGATGGACTTTTTAAAGTTACGTTGCAGAAATTTTATGTTCACATTCATTCGATTATGTGTTGCACACAAGACCCAGGTCAATACCTCCAATGTCAAGGTCATACTTAGAGGTCAGAGGTAAAAAAGGGTCATTTTTTCTTGGATGTCAATAACTTTCTTATTCTTAGATGGATTTGAAGTTACTTTGCAGAAATGTTAACCTTCATTAGACTATGTTTTGTGTGCAAAAACCAGGTCTGTGCCGCCTGTGTCAAGATCTTAATGGTCAAATGTCAAAAAAGGGGTCTTCTTTGGTGTCCTGTCAATAATATTTTTATTCTTAGATGGATAATGACATATGAGGAATGACATCAGAATCAGAATTGTTACTGGTGACACATCAAATGACATTCATACACCAGGACCTGTGATGGGAAGTTAAGTCCCTGGCTCTCACCAAAGAGGTAAACTTAGCTACACAATCCTCAGCACCTTCAGCCATTGAAATAATCTAATCAGGAAGGGCATTCCAATCTCTAGAATGATTCTTTATAAATGTCAGTTCTTGCAGCAAGGGTCTGAAACGCCAATGAATGATGATTTCTACAGTGCCTAGCTGGGGGAACAAGGTCATCTGTTGGGATGCTGGCAGCACCCTTTAGACCTTTGTATAAAAGTATGAGCCTACTGTCTTTTCTCCTATTCTTGAGAGACTCCCATCTTAATTTTCCTAGTATACCAGTCATGCTCCCAGTTTCAAAGCAGTAATTGCTTGTTACAAATCTAGCAGCTCTATTCTGAACTTTTTCAATTTCTTCATCAAGGACCATTCCGCTGGGGTCCCAGGTACAACTACCATATTCCAAGATTGCCTTAGATTGGGCGAACAATTCCTTTATATGCTGCCTCTTTTACATCCTTAGGACACTGATGAAGATTTTGCCTTAGAAAACCAACCATTCTATTTGCCTTTGTACACATACAAAATGTATTACGGCTTCAAAATTTTTAACATTCCTATTATTAACTAAAGACAGATTACAGGCTAGCTTGGTAAAGATACATGCATATAGAGATGGTAAGAAGAATGACAGTCTGAGGATAGTAAGGGAAATGTTACGGTTGGGAAAGAAACGGAATTCAGCAGGACCCATACAAAAATTATTCTTCAGATTATATCTAAATCATACCTAAATCATAGATATATCTGGGATGGGCCCCGAGCCATTTTATTAGAAAACTATTAGTTATAGACTGAATCTGATTTAATTAGGGCCCCGCACTGAAAGTGTGGGTGCCCTATAGTAATCACTCTGTCCGTCCGTCTGTCCGTCCGTCCGTCCGTCTGTCCGTCTGTCCGTCCACAAATTTTTTTATCCTCCATAACTTTTTATTATTCCTGGATGGATTTAAATATTACTTGGCATCACTCTGTCCGTCCGTCTGTCTGTCTGTCCGTCTGTCCGTCCACAAATTTTTTTATCCTCCATAACTTTCTTATTCCTGGATGGATTTAAATATTACTTGGCAGAAATGTTTACCATAATGTGATGGAGTGTTTTGGCAAGACTCAGGTCCGTACCTCAAAGGTCAAGGTCATACTTAGAGGTTAAAGGTCAAAAAAGGGTCTTTCCTGTGTCCAATTAATAACTTTGTTATTATTCCTGGATGGATTTAAATATTACTTGGCAGAAATGTTAACCATAATGTGACGAAGTGTCACACGCAATACCCACAGCCGTACCTCAAAGGTCAAGGTCATACTTAGAGATAAAAGGTCAAAAAAGCGTCTTTTTTATCTATAACTTTCTTATACCTGGATGGATTTAAATATTACTTAGCAGAAATATTAACCATAATATGACAGTGTGTCACACGCATGACCCAGGTCCGTACCTCAAAGGTCAAGGTCATACTTAGAGGTGAAAGGAAAAAAAAACGTCTTTTTTAACATCAACATTTTCCTACTCCTCTGATAGCGCTGCCGGGGCCCTAGTCAGTTTCACTGACAGCTCTAGTTTTTGTTTGGACTCCATATATAAGCTATTCAAATTTGATGATAATTTTGCTGTAAAGTGTGCTTTAAGGATTCTTGGGCCCATCGATGTTTCCAAAAGGCCCATGAAAATTAAAAAAGGCCCTTCAAAATTTTTTCATGACTTTTACTCGGCATTGAGATGAAATGACATCTCAATCCCTGTCGCCTAATTAAACCAATAGGGTTAAGAAGCATGGATGGTCCGACTCGCGCCCCTTTGCCTGGGCAAGTTTAGATCCCCTAAGCCGTTTTCCAGTCCTCGTGTGCCGTCGGAAGCAAGTCCACCGCCATCACCAAAAGCCAATCAAACTTTACATTCCACAGTTTACTGTAGCCACTATTTATACAAGCAGGCACCCCCCATCGGGACTGGAAGAAATAGATGGAATGCATGATGCTTCCACGGAGAGCTGAAACGGACCGCAAACGAGTACTGGTAAACCGCTCAGAGGAGCTAAGCCTGCCCAGGCAAAGCGGTGCGAGACAGACCGTCCATGCTTATAAACTCTATTGGTTTCATTGGGTGACAGGGCTTGAGATGTCATTTCATCTCAATGGTGGTTAAAAGTCCCACAAAATAGGAAGCAACGTCTCCAAAATGACATATACAGTAATGACGGGGACGTTAAACCTCAACTCAATAAATTATTTATACAAGCAGAGCTTATAGGACGTTGTAGGAGACCTGTGCGCCCCTGTCGAGCTCCTGTAGCGTTGTAGGGAGACCTTACTGCGCTGCTATGGCAACCTTACGGGGACCTCACTGCACTCTTATCAGAACGCCAAGCGACGGCGTTACTTTTGAGCATGCTCAAAATGAGCGCCGTCACTTGGCGTTCTATGCAATCCCAACGTGCCTACTGGCGATGCCACTGCATTGCTACGACGATGTTTGCGATGGTACTGCGGGCACCTCGGCATTCTGCAGTTTTCTTGGATGCTGTGAAAACGCAGCACTGGTGTGACAGGGGTTTAATCTGCATGAGGTATTCAAATATGCCAATGAATGAATCTAACTGATTGGCTTGGGGCAGTGTGGTTGCAGTAAGATTCTGTTGTAGGAGAAGAACTTAAAGATCTTTCTTGTCTGAAACAAGAACGCCCAGGTTTTTTTATATTTGGTATGAAGCTTCATCTAGTGGACCTCTACAAAGACTGTTCAAATTGTAGCCTTTGGACCAAAAATGGCCCCACCCTGGGGTCCACATATTTTTCAAAGACTTATATATAGGGTGCGGGGTGGGGCACCTTTAAAAATCTTCTTTTCTGAAACCACAAGGCCTAGGTCTTTGATATTTGGTATAAAACTTCATCTAGTGGACCTCTACCGAGAGCCTTATAGGACCAGAAATGGTCCCACCCAGGGGTTAAACTGATTGACCCCTGGATCTATGATGATATTTATATCAATCAGGTTAACCCTTCTCTTGCTGAATATTCAGTTTAGCCACAACCATTCCTGACTTTGAACCAATCAGATTACTTGATGTATTTTATTCCTACAAATTCATAAATTGAATGTCAAACAGTGTAGATCCTGATCAGATGGCTTCTTCAGAAGCCATCTGATCTGGATCTACACTGTTTGCAAAGAAAAGGGTTGTCGTGAACAGCAAGATAAGAGTTAACAAACATTTTCTGAACATTGCTTATGATTTTCTGGTCAAATTTCTAAAGTTACGTTGCAGAAATGTAATGTTCACATTCATTCCAGGTCCAGGTCAACAGTGTTGTGCCTAGGCTCGATTGTTTGGGGGACACCAATGGCCCTTATGACATTTTCCAAAGGGTCATTTTATATTTTAAAGGGGCTTCAGTAAATAAAATATAAGCAACGTTGTTGATTTCTGAGGGTCATCCGGGCCCCATGTTTAATGTTGAAAGGGCCATCAATGACTTTAGGTAGGCAAATGGCCCCATGGCCCCCTCTCGGCACAACACTGGGTCAATACCTCCAATGTCAAGGTCATACTTAGAGGACAGAGGTAAAAAAAGGGTCTTTTTTTCTTGGATGTCAATAACTTTCTTATTCTGAGATGGATTTGAAGTTACTTTGCAGAAATGCTCATCTTCATTAGACTATGTGTTATGTGCAAAAACCAGGTCTGTCCCGCTTGTGCCAAGGTCATACTTAATGGTCAAATGTCCAAAAAAGGGGTCTTTTTTGGTGTCCTGTCAATAATATTTTTATTCCTTGATGGATAATGACATATGAGGAATAACATCATTACTGGTGACACATCTAATGACATTCATACAGCTGGACCTGTGATGGAAAGTTAGTCCCTAGCTCTCACCAAAGAGGTAAACTTAGCTACACAATCCTCAGCACCTTCAGTCGTTGAAATAATCTAATCAGGAAGGGCATTCCAATCTCTAATGGTTAGGGGGAAGAATGATTCTTTATAAATGTCAGTTCTTGCAGCAAGGGTCTGAAACGCCAATGAATGATGATTTCTACAGTGCCTAGCTGGGGGAACAAGGTCATCTGTTGGGATGCTGGAAGCACCCTTTAGACCTTTGTACATGTATAAAAATATGAGCCTACTGTCTTTTCTCTTTTCTTAAGAGACTACCATCTTAATTTTCCTAGTATACCAGTCATGCAGTCATGCTCCCAGTTTCAAAGCAGTAATTGCTTGTTACAAATCTAGCAGCTCTGTTCTGAACTTTTTCAATTTCTTCATCAAGGACCACTCCGCTGGGATCCCAGATACAACAACAATATTCTAAGATTGAGCGAACAATTCCTTTATATGCTGCCTCTTTTACATCCTTAGGACACTGATGAAGATTTTGCCTTAGAAAACCAACCATTCTATTTGCCTTTGTACACATACAAAATGTATTACGGCTTCAAAATTTTTAACATTCCTATTATTAACTAAAGACAGATTACAGGCTAGCTTGGTAAAGATACATGCATATAGAGATGGTAAGAAGAATGACAGTCTGAGGATAGTAAGGGAAATGTTACGGTTGGGAAAGAAACGGAATTCAGCAGGACCCATACAAAAATTAATTCTTCAGATTATATCTAAATCATACCTAAATTACATGGTAATCATAAATGGGTGATTTCTGATATGATTAAAGAGTGATCTGATGAGTGAATCATTTAATAGTCACAGACTTGCAAAAGGCAGTGACTTGGATGTAATCTGCATGAGTGATTCAAATGTGCCAATGAATGAATCTAACTGATTGGCTTGGGCCAGTGTGATTGCAGTATGATTCTGTTGTAGGAGAAGATCTTCCTTGTCTGAAACAAGAAAGCCGAGGTTTTTGATATTTGGTATGAAGCTTTATCTAGTGGACCCCTACAAAGACTGTTCAAATTATAGCCTTTTGACCAAAAATGGCCCCACCCTGGGGTCCACATATTTTTCAAAGACTTATATATACGGTGTGGGGGGGGGGAGACCTTTAAAAATCTTCTTGTCTGAAACCACAAGGCCTAGGTCTTTGATATTTGGTATAAAACTTCATCTAGTGGACCTCTACTGAGAGCCTTATAGGACCAGCAATGGTCCCACCCAGGGGTTAAACTGATTGACCCCTGAATCTATGATGATATTTATATCAATCAGGTTAACCCTTCTCTTGCTGAATATTCAGTTTAGCCACAACCATTCCTGACTGTGAACCAATCAGATTACTTGGTGTAATTTATTCCTACAAATTCATAAATTGAATGTCAAACAGTGTAGATCCTGATCAGATGGCTTCTTCAGAAGCCATCTGATCTGGATCTACACTGTTTGCAAAGAAAAGGGTTGTCGTGAACAGCAAGATAAGAGTTAACAAACATTTTCTAAACATTGCTTATGATTTTCTGGTCAACAGGTGAGCGATACGCCATCTTGACCTTCTTGTATACTGTACTTTATGTCCTAAAAGTGGTAAAATTTCTTGCACAGGAGGAGGACTCAAGTGAAGACATCGTGGAATGCCATGGTCCAGTTGAGCACAGAGAGTGTCGTGACATATTCTTCCTCATTTTATTCCTTTTATTCATAGTTGGAATGGTAAGTGTATTGAGAAGAATAGGCATACCATATTTACTGTATAATTAGATAGACAGGCCTGTATAGATTTATAAAGAAAAGTGACCACGTAAAATTAATGGTCAGTTATAGCTTCCCTTGAAAATAAAAAAAGGGAAAAAGCTATTGCACATCCCCTGGCAATGGCATTAGATTGGAATTGGAATCAGCATCCACATTTACATTGAATGTTTTAACCCTTTTCTTGCTGAATATTCATTTAAGCCACACCCATTTCTGACTTTGAACCAATCAGATTACTTGATTTAATTTATTCCTACAAATTCATACATTGAATGTCAAACAGTGTAGATCCTGATCTGGATCTACACTGTTTCCAAAGATAAGGTTTGTCGTGAACACCAGGATAAGAGTTAACAAAAAATCTACATGTCATGAGTGAAATTTTGAGCAACTTTCTAGCCCTGAAAAGTGAGTGAGTGAGTTTTAGTTTTACGTCCCACCAACAGCTAAGGTCATACGGAGACGGGACCTCGGTTTAAAGACTCATCCGAAAGTCTGGAGAAGCCCGGGATCGATCCTGTGATCCCTGGTTTACAAGGCGAGTAGCGTAACCACTGCACCACGGAGGCTTCTAGAGCCCTGAAAAGGTGTGTACCACTTGACCCAAGAGCAGTCTAGAGGTTATTTACTACTTTATTGTAACAAAATGAGCTGGGGTACAGTATTTCCTACAGTTTAAATGTGCACCCAGTGAAGTTTCAGATCATCCTGCGCATCCACACAGTTTGATCAGTCTTTGTTGTGCTCTAAAGATAGCTTAGAGCACACTGCTTATTCATGCAGCAAGAAAAGCCTCTGGTCAGACTAAATGGATGTGCAAGCTGATCTGTTTCTTTGCTCCGTGCACATGTAAATTGTAGAAAATGTTGTGCCCTGGCAGCATTATAAAGCAAGACAATTCATTCATGTCTGCTTGTAGTATAACATAATGTGAAACATACCACAATTTCAATCTTCAGTATTAAATCATTCTGTGATGAAAAATTACCAATTTTTTTATAAATTTTCCTGAAAACACGAGCCTCTAATCACGGGCCTCTGAGGTTCAGTCAGAGCACATACAATACTATAAAAGTCACCCACCATACC
The DNA here is from genome assembly GCA_963580285.1 of Lucinisca nassula. Lineage (NCBI taxonomy): Eukaryota > Metazoa > Mollusca > Bivalvia > Lucinida > Lucinidae > Lucinisca > Lucinisca nassula. The sequence continues at coordinate 14,400,525 of OY757014.1, read as the reverse complement.
CAAAATGCCTATCAGCGAGCTACGCTCGCCATATGCACAAATAGGTCTTCTTGATCAGCCGATTTATTGCATTGATGTAATGTCAGACGCCAGTGCTCTAATAAACGCCCATTATGAAATATTGTAAAACAAACATTCTGTCTGAGAAATTCTCAATATGGCCATTTTTGTAAATCTGAACTCCTATTTGATCACTTCATGCTTGCATGTAGATGACACACACAAATACCCAACCTTTTATTGTCCTAATTATTATCCAATAATCTCCTGCATCATCGGTAATAAAAATACAGTGTACGTATATGAGGTCTGTGGCGAACAGGTACATGGTGCTTATCAAGAAGCGACTTCTTAATTTATCCGCTTAATACCAAACATCATTAGAGCACATGGAACACTGAAATTAATCCATTTCGGAATAATTAACAATTATGACTTATTTGATTACGCTAATCCGCAACCGCTTTGTGAGCCAGTGATAAGAAAAACGATAATTGATGCATGTTTTCATAGCAGTACATGTATTTATTATCAAAGGGTAAGCCACTTGCATTAGATAATTTATAATCTTTGAAGCATGGAAAGTCACACATGTTGGCAACTGCTTCAAAGAGTGCGAAAAATTTATTTCAGATGATTTTTGTAGCATATTCATCAAAGGAAAGAAATCTCTACTTTTCAGGTTCCAAAGTGCGCTCTAGTTCTATTCCAGATGCATAAGAAATTTGATACATGTGGTATCCTTTTTGTCACAGTTTGAATTGAAACAAGCCTAAATTCTTGGATGTGTATGCTGTGCTGTTGAATTCTTCCACAGTAGGTTTGTCCGAAGAGCAGGAATGAATCGTTATGTCAATAGTCTTTCACAAATTCAGCGTCACTGTACATTTCAAGATGATGGCCACTTGCGAAAAAGTGAAGTATTGGGATGCATCATTTAACCCTTATCTTGCTGAATATTCATTTAAGCCACACCCATTTCTGTCTATCAACCAATCAAATTACTTGATGTAATTTATTGCTACAAATTCATAAACTGAATGCCAGACAGTGTAGATCCTGATCAGATGGCTTCATTAGAAGCCATCTGATCTGGATCTACACTGTTTGCAAAGACAGGGGTTGATGTGAACAGCAAGATAAGGGTTAATTTTTCTGGGAGCTGTAGCCTCTAACAAAGGCCCACCCCACTTCACAGGGATGCCTGCAAACAATTATGCATATTTTTCCTTGTTACTCCTTTCTATCTTTATTCATGTCATTTGTAGTATTAATTCTGTTTGCAGGGTATTGTTGCATATTTTGGTATAAAGAACGGCGATCCATATCGACTGATAAATGGCTATGATAGCTGGGGAAATGTGTGTAACAAGCCTAACGATGTCATTGCTAATGTTACTCCTGCCCTAACTGGGTTAGATATGACTGGAAAAACGTAAGATTTGGGCTGATGGGGAAATGAGTACATAATCTTCATTTTTGCTGTGATTAACCCATTGTATGCTAGTGGACTCTTCCATTGCTATATGATGGACAAGTCCATTTGCCTTATAAGGGGTTGCAGGCCTTTTTTTTCTCATTTTTATGCTATTTTTGACAGAAATTTCTGTTAGCAAACAGTGCAGGCCCAGATCAGATGCCGCGTTTAGCAAACAGTGCAGGCCCTGATCAGATGCAGTGTTTTGCGGCATCTGATCTGGGCCTGCACTGTTTGCCAAGGTACCCCTTTAGGGGTTTCCCGCCTACAATGGGTTAAACTTCTTTCTTTTAACCCTCACCATGCTGAACCCAGATAAATTCTTTTTTTTAAAACAGTTATTTATATTACTAGATCAAGATGAAGCCAGCTGATCAAAATCTATTACTGTTTTACATTTTGCTTCTAGATCTATAGTAGAAATTGAAAACACGCGACACATATGGCTGAAAAATGGGGAGGAGTGTGGTATATTGAAATATTCCGCATGGTGATTTGTTTGTTTTTATACACCTGTTTTGTCTTATTATGTTATGGGGTCGGCGGTCGTCAGCCCGTCTGTTCATCCATAAACTTTTTCATTTCTGTCTAACTCCTACAGTTTTCATCGTAACAAGCTGAAACTTGGTAGGTAGACTATGATGTGAAATGAAAGTACAAAAAGTTTCAAGATTAACCATCCACCATATATGAACAGAGTTATGCCCCTTTGAAAATTAATGTAAACATTTCCATTTCCAGACCTTCTACAGTTTTCATCAGATCAAGCTGAAACTGGGTAGCTGGTAAGACAATGGTGTAGGGCTGGCTAATCGGAGCTGAAAAGATAATTGATTATCAGTCCTCTCATTGCGATCGATACTCGATTAGTAATCGCTAAAGTTTTTGTCATTATTTTACCTGTCTGGCTTTCTGTCTGAGCATGACTCTTACCATATGTTGCACTTTACATTATGTATATTTGAACAGACAGGCCTGAGCAAACAGTGTAGACCCTGATGAGACGCCGCATTATGCGGCGTCTCATCAGGGTCTGCACTGTTTGCCATTCATCCAGCTATTTTATGCATAATTTTGAGTAATAAATTGTACCTATCAAGTAATCGATTAAAAGCAGATCAGAAATGATAATCATTATTGTGGAATTTATCGATTGATTAATCGATTATACGATTAATCGTGTCAGCCTTACAAGGGTGTGAAGTAGCACATTATATTTCAAGGTTTATTGTCCACCAAATATTAAGAGAGTTATGCTTCTTTTAAAATTTCTGTAAACATTTCGTTTCTGGCTAAACCTTCCTGCAATTAACATTCAAGCATGCAAGCTGAAACTTGATATATGTTGTTTTGAGATTATGGTCCACCAAAGAAAAGCAAAGTTATGCTTCCTTGAAAATTTCTGTAAACATTTTGTTCAGGCTTACTTAGCCTGCAATTGTGATCCGGTCGGACTGAAAATTGATATCCAGTTATATCATAATGTGGAGCAGCCCATATTGTTCAGAGGATACAGTCCACCAAATATTGACAGAGTTACGCCCCTTTGGAAATTTCGGTGAACAATTTGATTCTGACTAACTTCTCCTACAGTTAACATTCGGTCAAGCTGAAATTGTTTCAAGGTTATGGTTGACATGTAAATATTAATAGATTTAAACCCCTTTGCCAATTTTTGTAAACATTTTGTTTTTGGCAAACCCCTACTACAATTTAGATCGAATCAAGCTGAAACTTGACCATTATATGGAGCAGTGCATATTGTTTTGAGGTATGGTCCACCAAATATTAATTAAGTTATGCCTCTTTGAAAATTTCTATAAACATTTTGTTTGTAGCTGACTTCTACTGCAGGTAACATTCGATCAAGCTGAAACTTGATACTTAGTTTGACTATGATGTGGAGCAGTGCATATTGTTTCCAGGTTATGGTCCACCAATTATTTATAGAGTTATGCCCCTTTGAAAATGTTTGTAACCGTTTCATTTCTGGCTAACTCCTGCAATTTAGATCTGATCAAGCTGAAACTTGATATATATGGAGCAGTGTATATTGTTTGTAGGTTGTAGACCAACAAATATTAATCTGCCATGGGAATGTGGGACACCAAGTTCTGCAACGGAAGGTCAGGTGGGTTTTCTCCGGGTACTCCGGTTTTCGCCCACCTCTGATTAACAATCAGCTCGATATCAGTGAAATAATGTTGAAAGGGCCGTAAAACCATAACCAAAAAAAAAAATCTGCCACAGGCATAATAATATCCCACTTGCGGAGCTCTTGTTGTTTGTTTGAATTTAGGTTTAACACCCCCATTAACACTATTTAGGTCATTTTGGACACATTGCTTCCAATTTTGTGGGGTTTTACCCGACTTTGAGATGAAATGACATCTCAAGCCATGCTGCTCAAAGAAACCAACAGGGTTTATATGCATGGACACTCAGTCTCGCAGACCACTTTGCCTGGGCAGGCTTAAACCTTCTAGCTGTTTACCAGTACTCATGTGCGGTCAGTTTCTGCTCTGCATGGATTAGAACCATGCAGCCTTATCTTTTCCTCCTTATTAACCAACTATATGCGGGAAATCTCTTAAGGGCCTTGGCAAAAAGTGCAGGCCCAGATCAGACGCCGCAGACCGCGGCGTCTGGTCTGGGCCTGCACTATTTGCTAACAGAATTTTCCGTCAAAAATAGAATAAAAACTAAAAAATTGTCTGACATCCCTTACATGACAAATAGACTTGAAAAAAACATATAGCAATGGAAGAGTCCACTAGCATACAATGAGTTAATAGCCCCGATTGAGGGGGTCATAAGGGTTAATATATACAAAGCATAGCTTTTTCAGGATCTGGAGAAAATGTGTTCCCGGCACAACCTTTAATAATAACAAGTTAAAAACCTATAGATTACATAGAATCAAAACACAGACTGCACTGATAGGTCAGTTGTCTCCAAGTGAAGGCTTGAACATTGGTCCTGAATGGGGACACACTGTTTTGTTTAACCCTTAAATTCCTGGGGCCAGTTGTTCAAAACTAACGACATCGTTAGTTAACATATCGTTAAAACTTTGATCATTAAATATGGTAAATATGCTGAAATTTTTGCTGAAAAAATGTGAGCAGCTTTTGCGGATGCAAAAGCTGCTCACATTTTTTCAGCAAAAATACCAAAATTTACAATATTGTACTTGCTAGAAGAGTTAACAATATGACCCATAACGAGCTCGTTAAGCTAACGATGCTTTGAACAACTTGCCCCAGTACTCATCATTTTAACAAGTCTTTGAAATGAACACCCTCTAAACCCCAGTGTTATATAGAGAAAACTGGGGTTAACAGGGATATACATTATTTTTCTCATCTCTTTTCCAAGACGTAGATTGTGGGTACTCTTTAGAACTGTCTCAATGAGGCAGTTCTAATGAGCACCTACAACCAATGTTTAGAGTAAAAATTAAGAAAAAATTACAAATGTTCATCAGAAAAATTATTATTTTTGAGGTATGAAAAAAAATGCACTATGTCTCACGGATAAGTTATCGTAATGGTATACAAACAGTGTAGATCCTGATCAGACTGCATGTTCTGCAGCATCTGATCTGGGTGTGCATTGTTTGCCTAAGCCAACAAATGAAAATGATTGCCCTCCAGATTCTATAGATAATCCACACTCTGACCACACAATGATAAGAATAGCATGGGTATTTTCTATAAATTGCCTTGACTTCCTACAAATCAATGTCAGATACATCAGCACTGAAGAGCTTCGGTGCTGAGTAAATTTGGGTCAATTTACAATCAATCAACACAAAAATGATCTATACAACAAGCATCCAGGGATCAGAAGTTCAAAGCATCGTTAGCTTAACGAGCTTGTTAGTGGTCATATTGTTAACTCTTCTAGCAAGTTCAATATCAAAAATTTTGGTATTTTTGCTGAAAAAAATGTGAGCAGCTTTTGCAGCCGCAAAAGCTGGTCACATTTTTTCAGCAAACATTTTAGCATATTTGCCATATTTAATGATCAAAGTTTTAACTATACGTTAACTAGCGACGTCATTAGTTTTGAACAAATGGCCCCAGTTCTTTCATATCCAAAACCATGTATTATAAACAACAATACAGTAAATATTTAGATCATCATGTGAACAAGTCCATGATATGAACACCCCACTAAACCCCACTTTATTCACCTTGTTTGCATTATCTGCTGGTTCCCAGTCTGAAAGTTATTAGTGTTGGAAAAACAGGTAACCAGACCCCCCCCCTGACCTTTCATGGTCAGGGGGGTCTGGTTACCTGTTTTTCCATTACTGACAATGTGCAAGCTGGGAGCCAGCAAATAATGCAAATATGCTGAATGGTTTATGGGGGTATACAGTATTTTTCTTTTTCAAGACATAGGTTGTGGGTACTCATAACGAGATGACTCATTGAGGCGGTTCTAACGAGCACCCACAACCTATGTTCAATCTATGTTCAGAGTATAAATAAGAAAAATATCACAGATTTTTATCAGAAAGATCAATCACAAAATCTTAGCCATGTCCAGCCACACCTGAGTGAGTATTTCTGGGGTTTCTGATTGCCAATTTGTTATGCTCCCCGAAGGGGGAGCCATATAGTCGCCGCTTTGTCCGTCCGTCCGACCGCACCAACAAAACGACATTTAGGGGGCAAAAAATTTGGACAGTTTGACACTTTAGTATATATTCGTGAGTCCAAATGGACTTTATTCCGTTATTTTGGTACTTAAGTGGCAAAAATTGTCTCTTAGGTGGCTTGCCGCTTAAGAGAATTTGCCGCTTAAGTAGTCAATATGCCAACGCCTAGCCACTTAAGTATCCATTCGTGAGAACGTCCGTCCGTCTGTCTGTCTGTCCGTCCGCACCAAAGAAACAACATTTAGGGGGCAAAAAATTTGGACAGTTTGACACTTATGTATATATTCGTGAGTCCAAATGGACTTTATTCTGTTATTTTGGTACTAAAGTGGCAAAAATTCGCTCTTAGGTGGCTTGCCGCTTAAGAGAATTTGCCGCTTAAGTAGTCAACATGCCGACGCCACTTAAGTATCCATTCGTGAGAACATCCGTCCGTCCGTCTGTCACGCTCTATATCTCTAAAAGTATTAAAGGTATTTAAGTGGAACTTGATATACTGATAGAGGGCGATGAGGGGAATCGTAAAATACAAGAACCATAACCCTGTCACCAGTATTTATGGAGTTACTTCCCTTCTTAACTATTTCAATGAAAAGATTGTCCGGAGCATATCTCTGAAAGTATAGAAGGGATTTAAGTGAAACTTGATACATTGATAGATGGCCATCAGAGGAAGTGCAGAGTGCAAGAACTGTAACTCTATCACAAGTAATTACAGAGTTATTTCCCTTTTTAGTTTTTGCTATATTAAGCTTGTCCGGAGCATATATCTAAAAGTTTTAAAGGTAATTTAGTGAAACTTGATACACTGATAGGTGGCTATGAGAGAAATCGCAGAATGCTAGAAGCATAACCCTACCAACAGTATTTACGGAGTTACTTCCCTTCTTAATTAGGGCCCCACACAGTATTTTGGGTGCCCTATAGTAATCTCCTTGTCAGTCAGTTTCAAAACATAAACCAAAACATTTAACCGGTTATAACTTCTAAAGTATTATCCCTACTCCCATAAAACTTCACACTCATACTAACAATCACAAGACCTACATTCTGACAAACCATATTGCTTTTGTCCGTGTGTTTGTCACCCTTAACCAAAAAACTTAACCTCGGTCATAACTTCAAAGTACTTGCCCTACTCTCATGAAACTGCACACACTTACTTACTATCACAAGACCTATATTCTGACAAAGGGCCATAACTATATTGCTTTTCGGTGTGTGTTTGTCAGGCCATAACCAAACAACTTAAACTCGGTCAAAATTTTAAAAGTATTTATCCTACTCTCATGAAACTTCACACTCATACTTACCATCACAAAACCTACATTCTGACAAAGGGCCATAATTATGTTGCTTATTTTCACTGAATTATCTCCCCTTTTTCAAAAAATATCTCCTGTTGTTTCATATCCATGGGTAATAGGGCTTTCATATTTCACATATGTATTCCTTGTGACATTCTTCATTGAAAATCACTTACTAGGGAACACAAAACTGAGTTTCTTTGTCTTATGGTTTAAGATTTACATGCCCTTGCACGGAAGGGGCCTTACATTTCTCCTTATTTTTGCAGTCTTTGTTGAAAATCACTAACTAGGGAATTCTTAGACTTTAGGTTAAACCCATTTGGTACCGGAAACCCCAAAAGGGATAAGTGGCAAACAGTGCAGGCCCAGATCAGACGCCATGAAACTCGTGTTTGTCACGCCTTAACCTGGCCCTTCTCTTATGAAACTTCACACACATACTTACCATCACAAGACCTACATTCTGACAAAGGAGAATAACTTGTGTTTGTCACACCTAAACCAAAAACCTTAACCTCTGTGATAACTTCAAAATTATTTTGTCTACTCTCATGAAACATCACACACATAATTACCAACACAAGACCTACATCCTGACAAAATTGCCTTTGGGTGTGTGTTTGTCAGGCCATACCTAAACAACTTAAACTCCGGTCAAAATTTTAAAAGTATTTGTCCTACACTCATGAAACTTCACTACAAAAACCTACATTCTGACAAAGGGCCATTACTATATTGCATATTTTCACTAATCATCTCCCCTTTTTAAAAAAAAATATCTCCTGTTATTTCATAACCATGGGTGATAGGGCTTTCATGTTTCACATGTGTATTCCTTGTGACATTTTCCATTGAAAATTACTTACTAGGGAACACAAAATTGAGTTTCTTAGCCTTATGGTTTAAGATTTACAGGTCCTTGCAGGGAAGGGGCCTTACATTTCTCATTTTTTTGCATTCTTTGTTGAAAATCACTACCTAGTTTCTTTATTTGTACTCCAAACATCAGCTGAGGGTACTCATTAGAACCTCCTCATTCAGACTATTCTAACGAGTACCCATAACCTTTGTCTTCAAACAAATCTTATCAAACTTCAAAGTGTATAGGATCATTTCACTAAAATAACCCTCCTACTACTGCACATCTTCGGGGAGCATCCCTCGGTTTCACCGATGCTCTTGTTTAAGAAGTGACGGGTTTGCTTTTGAAAGCTATCTAACAATTTGTGTACATACATTTTACATGTCATAGGGCAGAGGTGAGAAAAACAATGCAACCCCTAATGACCCAAACTTTTCTTTCTACAGACTGACCAATGCATATATAAAGTGGCAGCTCGGTCTGTGTGAGCAGGAAGAATCAGCTGCTTGTGCATGTCTGACGATGTATCATGATCCAGATGCCTCTGGCAGACTGATCAGGGTGTGTATCTGTGCAGTCTGAGGCTGTCTGACTCATGGTAACTTGTACAGTAAAATTCCTGTATTAAGACCACCTTTGGAACAGTCCCAAAGATGGTACCTGACCAGAGGACACTATATGCAGAAAACACAAAAGAAAGAACAACTGTTGGCTACAAAAGAAGCTTTTAAAATCAGAATTAGTCTTAATTTTAGGTGGTCTTAACCCTTTTAGTACCAAATGGAATCTTCCTTCTGATATATAGCAGGAGTCCATTTCAAACTTTAGGGGTGTTGGGTTGTGTTTTCATAAAAAATTATTTGGAAAATGACTGAACTTTTAGCAAACAGTGGAGGCCCTGATCAGACGCCGCGCTCTGCGGCGTCTGATCTGGGCCTGCACTGTTTGCCAGGCTACCCATTTTGGGGTTTCCGGTACCAAATGGGTTAATAGCGGAAGTTTACTGTATTTTTTTTGTGGGCACAGTGTCATATAAAATGGAGTTTACAGAGGTGCTGATTAACCCTAAGCAGGAACTTGTTTTGAGGGGTTTGCGACCATGTTAGACACATACCAGCCTGCTCAGCTACACAGACTAGCAACAGTCTTAACTCATTTTGTACGGGAAACCCCAAGAGGGGTACCCTAAAGAGGTACCTTGGCAAACAGTGCAGGCGCAGATCAGACGCCGCAGAATAAGTAGAAAGAAAGAAAGGAAAGAAAAATGTGGCGTCTGATTAGGGCCTACACTGTTTGTGAAAAGTTAAGCCATTTTCCAAATCAATTTTAAAGAAAAACAACCTTACACCCCTTAATTTTGAAATGAACTCCTGCCATATATAAGGAGGAAGATTCCATTTGGTACAAAAAGGGTTAATTTTATTATAGAAGCAAGAAGTATTGTACTATCCAAGCAGCCAATACAAAGGTGCAGATTAGACTGCACAGGTGTGATGCTGATCTGCACTTTTGCTGTTCACAAATGCCATAAAAAGTACATCACAACCTCTTTATAACACTATTGTTGGGGTCCAAAGCAGAGTGAGTGAGTGAGTGAGTGTTTGAGTTTTACGCCCAACCAACAGCTAAGGTCATACGGAGACGGGACCTCGGTTTGAAGACTCGTTCAAAAGTCTGGAGAAACCTGGGCTAGATCCTGCGACTCATGGTTTACAAGGCGAGTAGCTTAACCACTACACCACGAAGGCTTCAAAGGTCCAAAGCAGAAACCATGTAAGTTAAACAACTGTGTTATATTCAAACAAAAAAGTGTAGATTATGTAGAAAAATGACCATTTATGGTCATTTTTCTGTATAATCTATACATTTGTTTTATCCATCTTGAAACCATGTTATTTCCAAATCTGTGCTATAGTGAACCGTGTTATAATGAAGTTGTGGTGTATTTCTCACAACACGGCTCATATTGACCCATTGTATACTGGTGGACTTTCCAATTGCTATATATTGGACAAGTCCATTTGTCATATGAGGGATGTCAGGCCTATTTTTTTGTTCTTATTCTAATTTTGGCCGAAAATTTTGTTACCAAATAGTGCAGGCCGTGATAGATGCCGCATTCTGCGGCGTCTCATCTGGACCTGTACTGTTTGCCAAGGTACCCCTTTAGAGGTTTCCCGCATGCATTGGGTTAATCTCTTCATTTAGTTGAAATAACAAACTTGATTCCTCTGAATAAAGTTTGAAAATTTTAAAAGAAGGTGTAGTAGATGACATTAACAGACAATATTTTCTTGGTATCTTAAAGGGAATGGGAACACCTGGCAGATTGTTCCGCCTTTTTTCAAAGGGAGCCAAGTTTTGGGACTTCCTGTTTGCTTTATTATAAGCCCTGTCCAACTGAAAAAGGGGTTAACTCTTAACCCTTTACCACTCAGATATGTGTTTTTACGTGTCTGCACCCCCCCCCCCCCACACACACATTTTAAGCCCCAGAAGCACCTAAAATCTGCATTTCTACCCCTGGATAGTTATGTTTGCTTTAGGATTTGTTGGGCAAAAAAGTGACCTGTTTTTTCACGCGCCTCCCCACTAAAAATATTCTTGGGGGGATTGAAGGGGGCGCTTGCCCCCCCTCACATCCCGAAAAATTTTGGGTGTATGGCCCAACCGGCCGCTAAAATTTATATCTGAGGGTGCCTGGGGTCAAAAATGCCTGAAAATTAATGCTGAAAAAACATGCTGCAAACAGTGAAAATGGCCTGTGCCAAACACCTTAATTGTTGCCTTGACAGCTGTGTGAAGATTAAAATATGGTCAAAAATTCATGTGAAAACACACTTTTTGCCAACTTTGAGATGCCCCCTCTTTACCATGGCAACAATGATCAAGTCATGAAAGGTTGCATTTGAAAGGCTGCTGCGCAATGAACACTCATACCGAGTTTGGTGTAAAACAGACCATCCATTATGAAACAATGGCTAGTTGAAGTTGCTGTCAGGTGCAACACTGTGAAAATGAGCGAAATTCACAAAATCCCTGAGTGGTAAAGGGTTAAAGGAAAGAATTTGCTCCTCAGGATAAAATCCTTTCCTTTAAGAGTTGACCCCTATTGACATGGGAGGCAAAAATACTTTCGCAGGAGTTTCCTCCCCAGAAGGTGTATCATTTCCCCTTTAGGGTTAATATCTTTCTTCTTTGGTTTCAGAAAGGTGTTTTATCTGGATCCAATGTACTTCATGTCAATGATACCGGATTTGAATCTTCCAACATTTTCTGAAGACGCCTTTGCACACATCTGTGTGGAGAGTTGCCCCAACTCAACGGAGGTCCTGGACTTGTATAATAATGAGGGCATTAGTTTGTGCAGATATGATGTCACACCTTATGAAAATGATATCCAGAAATGCCCAAACACACCTGTACAAAAACAGTAAGTTGCAAATATACTTAAAGTGCCAATCACTCTGGCAGAAAGCATTTTGTTTGCTTCTTTGTGTTTGAGTTTAACATCCCCATCAAGACCATTTAGGTCATTTTGGACACACAGCTTCCAATTTTGGTGGACTTGAGATGTCATTCAATTCCATTCATTGAGATGATATGACATCTCAAGTCCAACTGCCGAAACCGCTAGAGTTTTGATGCAGGGAGGGTCTGACTAGCACCACTTTGCCTGGGCAGAATTAAACCTCCTAGGCCACCAGTATGCTTGTACTTATACAGTCAGCTCAGCATGGAAGCACCATGTGATCAGTTTTGATAGGTGATTTTACGAAGTATTTTTAGCTCACCTGTCATGTAGTGACGAGGTGAGCTTTTGGGATCACTTTTCGTCCGTCGTGTGTGTGTGCGTCCATCCATCCGTGAACAGTTTCTTCAAACGACATCTCCTCCTAAACCACTGATTGGATTTTGCCAAACTTCACAGGAATGATCCTTAGGGCTGTTCCAGCAAAACATATCAGGGGGGTGGACACCAGCTTGAAATTTGACTAGCCACCCATGGAAGCAATTTTAGCTGTTTTACACCCGTACGAAACGGGACTTTCGGGCGCCGTAAGCCAAATGTAACCGTAGCATAAATGATTTCCTTACAGGTTAGTGAAAGAAGACCAGCAAAAAGAATTATCTTACTTTATTTTGAACAGAAAACGAGAACTCGATTGTAAACATGAACAGAAAATAAATTCAAAAATAAATCTTTGAACAGACCTTTGTGTTGAGTCTTATATGAGGCCATCCTTAACAAAATGTATGTTTGCTGTGCTCCTACCCATCAATTTTTCAGTCATATCACGACGGTATCTGGTTGCGACAGGGAGCTCAATGCTCACTTTTATAGTACTGCCTCACTGAAGTATCATGTCCCAGACACATTACATGATACCACACCCAGTCACATTATCCTGACACTGGGTCGACCAGTCCTAGCTCTACCCCGTAAATCTGAGTGCCAAGCGAGGAGCAGCTAGTACCATTTTTAACGACTTTGGTATGTCGCGGCCCGGGATCGAACCCGTGACCTCCCGTTCCCCGGAGCGGACACTCTACCTACTGAGCTATCGGGGCCGGTTTTAGGTCACAGTGACCTTGATATATTTTAAGTCGATCATCGGGCACATGAAACTAATATCCCAGGTATGACACTTCTCCATCATACAATACCAGAGATACAAGGCAAAATCACTGGACCATGAAATGTGGGTCACAAAGACCACATTACATTTTGTGGTCAAACATTTGGTCAAATGGAACAAATATCCCAGGTATGAAATTTGTCCATCATATAGTACCAGAGATATAGGGTTAAATCACTGGACCATGAAATGAAGATCACAGTGGCCTTATTACATTTTGAGGCAAAACATTGGGTCACATGGAAATAATATCCCAAGTATGATGTTTCTCCATCATATAGTATCAGAGATAAAGGGCAAAATCACTGGACCATGAAATATAGGACACGGTAACCTAGTTACATTTTGAGGTCAAACATCGGGTCACATGAAGCTTGTATCCCAGGTATTGCATTTCTCCGTCAAAAAGTCCTTAAGATATAAGGCAAAATCACTGGACCATGAAACATAGGTCACTCTGACCTATATTCATTTTGAGGTCAATCTTCAGGGCACATGTAACTTATATATCATGCAAAATATTTCTCCATTACAAATTAATCATAAAATCAATGAGTTCTTAAAAATAAAATTATATGAAAAATTCAAAGTCTTAGACCTTGACATGACCTGGGGTGGGTGGGGAGGGATGGTGCTGCATAAAATTTTGGACCAATAAGTATAGTGCGAGCAACTTGACCTGAGACTGACCTTTATGCAAAGAATAAATTATTCAATGCTACGGCCAAATACGCCGGGTTGCAAAATCTTCTCGTGACTCTTCGGCAGCTCGTGAATCGCGATCCATTTACTGACTTCTATGTCTATAAATGAGCAAGCGCATGTCAAAACCTACCAGAAGGCTTGGGCTACTAGCAAAGACTCAAATCAGAACTGCGCATTCGCGCAGTCTGATCAGAGTCTTCGCTGATCGCATGAACCTACTATAAGCTATAATCTATGCAGAGAGACATCGGCGAAAGATCTTGTCATGGTGGGTGGGTGCCGAGCTTGATTCGAGTCTAATCTGATTGCACCGGTCTAATTACAGGATTTGTCATGCGCTGGCTCATATGATAAAAAAAAATCGACCTCTTCGGAATTGATAATGTTAGGAAATAGTGATGTCTTAAAAAAATTGTACAAAACTTGGTTATAAAAATGTGTTATAAAACTTGGGGTTAACGGATGGAATCACGGACCGACGGAACCAAAGAAAACTATATACCCCTCTTCGGGATACGAAATCAGGGGGGTATAATTATGGTACAGCATAAAGATAAAAATTACATACAAGTTACAACATAAAGCAAAATGTCTGCTATAAAACATAGATTGTGGGTATGTGTTAGAACCGACTTGACTCGAGGCGGTTCTAACATGTACCCACAATCAATGTTTTGAAATGAAATAATAAAAAGATTTTTCCCATGAAAATTTTCATTTTTTTCCTTAAGATTTTACAAATGTACATGTATTTGAACGGGCAAAATTAATGTCCGTTATGGTAGACAAATGTTTTTCCCTTGCAAACTGTACTAAGTCCAAATAAATAGCTCAGTGGTAGAGCGTCCGCCTGCGGATCGGAAGGTTGTGGGCTCGATACCCCACCGAACCTGTGGGGTCGATACCCCGCCGAACCCACAACCGAGTCAAACCAAAGACTAACAAAATTGGTAGTAATGGCTGCCCCCCTTGGCGCTCAGAGTTTAGGGGTTAGCATTACGACTGGTTCCTCGGTGCCAGGATAAAGGTACCGGCCGGGTTCAGTCCCGGTGCACCTCATAAGTGCCCCTGCGCATACCGTAATCCTAAAAACTGAGGGTGTCTCAGTATTGGAAAACAAACAAACAATTTAACAAACAAATAGAATCAGAATTGTTTACTGGTGATACGTCCTAAGACAATCCTAAGACAATAGCTCAAAGAAAACTTTGAAAAAAAAAATGGACAGGGTAGATTTTTTATTAAGCATCTTTTTTTTTCTCTCATCTCGCCTCCACCCATATTACCCAGGCCACCCCTCCCACCAACCGGCACACAGTTGCATGCAGCACTGTTTGTTGTTGTTGACGCTTTGGTCAAAGTATCTCTCAGGTATGTTGTCTTCTTAGTACTCTTCCTCTTAGTAAATACTCTCAGGTAGGTTAAAAGAAAGCTCCCCTGCGGGGAATCGAACCCCGGTCTCCCGCGTGACAGGCGAGTATAACCACTAAATGGGACCACGAAAACTAATTACAAACAGCTCTCACTTCGAATTCTCCGCTAGTTCAGCTTGGTTGTGAACTGAATATCAAGCCTGTGGTATCTAAAACACCTGAAATTCATTTTCTTTTTAAAATACTCACCAGACAGCCGTTAAATTCATAAAAAAAAAACCGATCTACATTATTTCATGATTTTACAGGAAACAGCCATGTTGGAAACGGAAATAAGATCAATATTTGTGCTGGTGCTCGGCTTTACAGAGTATTTGTATAGTAGAATTTCCAATAAACGGGAAACCAGCTGAAACCAGCCGAGGGAAATAATCCAAACTATTTTACTCAAAATAACCTGCTTCACTATGCTCCCTTGACCAGCCTAGCATAGAAGCGATTTTTCCCTTCCGATAGCCATGTGTAGAAGAACAATTAAGAGTGATGACAATCTAGTGTAGAAGATCTATTAACTGCCGTCCGGGTCACCCTTATTTCTTTTGCTGGAACAGCCCTTAGGAGGTCCCCTTTCAAAGTTGTTCAAATGGTTCCGGTCTGTTGCCCACCTAGGTCACAGGAGCCAAAATAGATTTTTTTTCACCAAAAACTTAAAAAATCTTCTTCTCTGAAACCACAAGGCCCAAGTCTTTGATATTTGGTATGAAGCTTCATCTAGTGGACCCCCTACCAAGGTTGTTCAAATTATAGTGCTGGGGCCAAAAATGTCCCCGCTCGCGGTCCCTTTGGTTTTACATAGGATTATATAGGGAAAATCTTTAAAAATCTTCTTCTCTGAAACCTAAAAGCCCCAGGTCTTTGATATTTGGTATGAAGCTTCATCTAGTGGACCCCTACCAAGATTGTTCAAATTATAGTGTTGGGGCCAAAAATACCCCACCCCATGGCCCTTTGGTTTTACATGGGCTTATATAGGGAAAATCTTGAAAAATCTTCTCTGAAACCGCAAGGCCCAAGTCTTTGATATTTGGTATGAAGCTTCATCTAGTGGACCCCTAATAAGATTGTTCAAATTATAGCCCTGGGGCCAAAAATGCCCCTGCCCGGGGCCCTTTGGTTTTTCATAGGCTTATATAGGGAAAATCTTTAAAAATCTTCTTCTCTGAAACCGGAAGGCCCAGGTCTTTGATATTTGGTATGAAGCTTCATCTTGTGGACCTCTACAAAGATTGTTCAAATTATAGCCCTGGGGTCAAAAATGCCCCTGCTCCGGGGCCCTTTGGTTGTACATAGACTTTTGTAGGGAAAATCATGAAAAATCTTCTGAAACCACAAGGCCTAGGTCTTTGATATTTGGTATGAAGCTTCATCTAGTGGACCTCTACCAAGATTGTCCAAATTATAGCCCTGAGACCAAAAATGCCTTTTGGTTTTACATAGACTTATAAAGGGAAAATCTTCTTCTGTAAAACCACAAGGCCTTGGTCTTTGGTATTTGGTGTGAAATTTTATCTAGTGGACCTCTATCAAGATTGTTCAAATTATAGCCCTGGGGCCAAAAATGTCCCCGCCCGAGACCATTTGATTTTACAAAGACTTATATAGGGAAATCTTTAACAGTCTTCTTCTCTGAAACAGCAATGCCCATGTCTTTGATATTTGGTATGGAGCTTCATCTAGTGGACCTCATCCAAGATTTTCAAATTATAGCCCTCTGGCCACAAATGCCCTCGCCCTAAGGCCCTTTGGTTTTACATAGACTTATATAGAGATAATCTTTGAAAATCTTCTTCTCTGAAACACCAAGGCCAAGGTCTTTGATATTTGGTGTGAAGCTTCATCTAGTGGACCTCTGTTTAAATTATAGGCCTGATGCCAAAAATGCCCTGCCCCAGGGCCATTTGGTTTTATATAGGCTTATGAAGGGAAACAACAAGGCCTAGGTCTTTGATATTTGGTATGAAGCTTCATCTTGTGGACTTCTACCAAGATTGTTCAAATTATAGCCCTGAGACCAAAAATGCCCCCACTCCGGGGCCCTTTGGTTTTACATAGACTTATATTGGGAAAATCTTTAAAAATCTTTTTCTCTGGAACAGCAAGCCCAGGTCTTTGATATTTGGTGTGAAGCTTCATCTAGTGGACCTCTATCAAAATTGTTTAAATTGTAGCCCTTGGGCCAAAAATGCCATTTGGTTTTTACATAAGCTTATGTAGGGAATATCTTTAAAAAAAATCTTCTTCTCTGAAACCGCAAGGCCCAGGTCTTTGATATTTTGTGTGTAGCTTCATCTAGTGGACCTTTGCCAAGATTGTTCAAATTATAGCCTTGGTTGATATTTGGTATGAAGCTTCACCTTTTTAGACCTCCCTCAACATTATGCACATTATAGCCCTGGGGCTCCCCGGGGCCCACTCTATGGATCAGGTGAGCGATTCAGGGCCATCATGGCCCTCTTGTTATTTATTTTGGACAAATAAGGCAGTAAGTACATTGTAACATTGGAATAGTCCTTCATTTAAATGTTAAGCCTCAATGTTCACTGAAAAGTATGAAAACAAAATTACCCCTATCTTTGCATACAGTGTTGTTCCTGATCAGATGGCTTCTTCAGCCCTTTACACCTTTGCAGACACAGTGTGGATCATAATTGGATGGAGTTCAGTTTTCAAATTTGAATATATAATATCAAGTAATCTAATTGGTTGATAGTCAGAAATGGGTGTGGCAAATTTTATTTAGCAGGTCATTTGGAAAACAAACAAATGAAAGATAATGTTTGGATAAGTTAAAAAAATCCAGAGAGAGCCACTGAATCACATGACAGCCCAGCCTTGGCATTAATCTATTTTGTACAAGAAACCTTAAAACAGGTAATTGGCAAACAACGCAGGCCCAGATCAGATGCCGCAGGATGCGGTGTCTGATCAGGTCCTACACTGTTTTGCAAAAATTCAGCATTTTTCCAAATAAATTTTGAGGAAAACACGATTTTACACGCCTTAATTATGAAATGGGACTTAAGATTCCATTTGATTCAAAAAGGCTTAAGAGGAAGAAAAAAAAACACATAGGGAAAGAACACAACAAGAAGCTCTTAACCCATTGTATACCAGTGGACCCGTCCATTGCTATATAATGGACAAATCCATAAGTCATATAAGGGGTGTCAGGCCTGCTTTTTCGTTTTTATTCTATTTTTGATGGAAAATTCTGATAGCAAATAGCGTTTGATCTGGGCCTGCACTGTTTGCCAAGGTACCCCTTTAGGGGTTTCCCACGTACAAAGAGTTAACAAGCCGAACAATCAGCCTTCTCTTCCTCTGACATGGGGATTAGACTGCTAGAAAGCACTTAACGTCATCAAAACGATTCTGCACTTTATTATAAAATGCAGAATTGTTTTTATGAAATACAGCAAAGAAACAATGAATGAACAACACCGCCTTAGAATGGTTGGCAAAACTGGATAGGTTCAGTTGTATGTAATTCCCAATATTAAACAAAGTATTTGGTTTGCATTATGGTTTCCTTGCTCAATCTATGCATTACAAAGACAATCAAATTCAGTCACTGAAATGAAACAAAGACAAGGGCTTCTGGCTGATACCCTTAAGACTTTCAGCCAGAGCTTAAGACAGCTACTAGTTAAACCAAAGGGGGTGCAGTTAAAGACATAGCATCATGCCTCAACCAGCTTACAGAAGCTTTATCAGGCCTGAAGTGCTGCCGTGCATTTAGAGTTTAGTATTTGTACAGCAATCAGGCTGTGATATATCTCTTTATTATGTTCCACACAATTGGATGTGGTCCCGATGATCCAGGTCTTTTTGGCAGAAATGCAAAGACAAATGTAAAGTCTCAGTTTTCCTGTATGAAAAGGAATTGACAAGATTGCTAGTTTCATCAACATTATGAAAACATGTCCATGTGAAATAATGGCATCCAACATGGTGTCGGTAATGACAAATATTTAGGGTAACAATTGTAACATTTTTCTTATTTCTGCTTTCAACATTGATTGTGAGTGCTCGCTAGAACCGCCTGAATGAGGTGGTTCTAACGAGTACCCACAATCTATGTTTTGGAGCAGAATTAAGAAAATATATATCCCTGTAAACCCCAGTTCTACAAAATAAAAGTGGGGTTTCAGGGGGTTAAAATTTATAGGCATATTTTCATGATGACCTCATTAAATTTCAAGCTCTGTTAATATAAATATGTTTTATTAATTGACTATCCTGTATTGATCGGAGGTCATCCGTATTAACACCAGGTCAACCAATATTAACTGAGGTCAAGTGAGGTCAAAAAATCAATAATCATGATTTTTTAATTGTGTCAATTAATAAAATTGTCATTGATCAAGTAATTTCGCATTGACCCAGTTACAGGTCCTCGGTCAGCTGCATTAGCCCTCGGCCTTCGGCCTCGGGCCAATGCAGCCGACCTCCGACCTGTACCTGGGCCAATACGAAATTACTTGATTAATATTATTATAATATAAATTCAACAACCTGCAAGTCTGTATTGATTTGTTTTATTGCATATTATAGTGTGAGCATGTTCAACCGCTGTATACCTGAGAGTGTTTTTCTGATGGCGAAGGCCTTGGCTTCCTCCTTTACTTCAGTTCTTGGTCGAAGTGCTCTTGGCAGTGGAATAACACAGGTAATTTTCTGGCAGGCATGTAACATGTAGGCAATCACATATGGAAGCTTACTACTAGGCTGTACGATAAACGAGATGACTTCAATTTTCCCATTGTTAGCTTTCCCTTCCTGAGCAGTAATATCCCGTCTGCACCAGCATATGGAGTTTATGTTTCACAGTTAATCCGTTATGCTAGAGCCTGTTCAAAGTATCAGGACTTTATGGAACGTGGGAAGGTGCTCACTACCAGGTTGTTATACCAGGGATATCAAAAAACCAAACTGGTGTCAACACTAAAGAAGTTTTATGGGGGGCACCATGATCTTGTGAATCCGTACAATGTGGCCATTTCCAGAATTATTTCTGATATGTTTGCCAATGGAAAGTCATAGGAAGACTTCCAAAATCTTGGACATACCCTTCCCGGCATTTACACCTTTTCTTCGTTCGGGTCGATGGGCATGGTGGGCGAAGCTTGCTTACCAAGTAATGCTTAATATCCACGGACGCCTGATTACACTCTTCTGGAGTCCATGTCTGTTGATCCGAACATTGATATTTGCCATTTTGTCTATGGATTAACGATTTTGAATTAACGCTTTGGTCCTACGACCTAAACTACATATATCTATGTTGATGCAGATCAGGCCAATTTGACACTTAAAATTTATGGATAGTGAAATGTCTGTCTATTTAACAGATGATCCGGTAAGTAGCAATAAGACGTTTCTGTATTTTATTGAGACATACCAACTATACTGTAAGACAATGGCGTAGTTACTATGAAAACTGACGTTATGAACGTAGCTTAATAACGCGACGTAACGCTGTTAATTATACAATTAAGTCCGGATATGACATCCCTCCTTGTTTTTCAAAAGACTCTAAGCATAAATTTGTAATCTCGAAAGTTTGTTAGTGATTGATAAGTTTCACAATTTAAAATATAAAATTAATCTGTAAATTGGTCGTTTAACTTAAGTTCTATGTTAACAATCCATCTTAAAAATATGTGATAAATGTTTCTGATTCTTTTATCAGGTATGGTAACCTGTTATATAATCGTTCAAATGAATTGGTCTCTGTCGCGTTCTGCCTGATCGCCTTGGTTGTTGCTCCTCTCTATTTTCTGCCTCATCATCAGCAACCTCTCCATCTACGTCTCCATCTGCTATTTCCCTCTCTGTTTCTGTCTGTTCTGTATCGTCCTGAATTTCCTCTATTTGACCATTTCTCCCGTTAGGTAAACTGTCATTTAGTATTTCGGTAGGTTTCTTAGCTTTTCGCAACATTGTTTCTCGTCGGTCGGAATTTCTCATATTTGAGTCTCTTTTTATTGAATTCTGTTCCTCTGATAAACTTGCCAACTTAAATTTACTAGAGTCTCTTGAAACCTTTTTCCCATCTTTTCTCCTACTGGCTGAGATAGTTGATCCGTCTATTCTGTAAATGATATAAATATTTTGTTCATATGCTGTAGACCATTTGTTTCGCTTGACTTGTTCCATAAACACTTGGTCGCCTACATTGAAACTATGCTCCTTTGTATTCTTGTTTTCAGCACCATGCTTTATTTTTTCTTTATACAGTCTGTCTCTTTCATTTATTTGATTATCATTATTTGGTTGTTCACCTTCTTTGCTTATGTAGTCTAGTTTTGTCCGAACTGTTCTGTTCATCATTCCCTTATAGGGTGTGATGCCTGTCGCAGGATGGGGAGTCAAACGATAGCCTATGAGCATTTCTTGCATTGCCATGAGTGTTGACATCCTCTGAATTTGTGCTCTTTGTTCCGTTTTATTGACGAGTTTCATAAAACTCTCCGCTTCACCATTTGCTCTAGGATGTAGAGGAGTGATCCTATGGTGTCTGAACCCCTATATTGCAGCGAATTCCGCAAACTCTTTTGATGAAAACGGTGGACCGTTGTCACTTTCTACTTGTACCGGTGTTCCATGCGTGGCAAATATCTTCTTTAGTTTTTCCTTTGTGGGCTTCACTCCTGTTGAGTAAAGTCTTTCAACTTCTGGATATCTCATTCTTTTGTCGATAACTACCATATTATAGTGCCCGTCTGGATATGGGCCTCCAAAATCAACTGACACCACCTCCCAAGGCTTTTCAGGTATATTGGTCATCTTAACGGGTTCTTGTCTGTGTTGTTTTGTGGTGAGCTGACATTCATAGCAATTTCCGATAACATTTTCAGTCATTTTATTCATGTCAGGGAACCAGTATTTCTCTCTCAATATTTGCTTGGTCTTTGACATTCCCAGATGTCCTAGGTTGTGTGCAGCTTTAATGACCGTATGCTGCAAGCGTGGTGGAATAACTATCTGGTTTAATCTAAAGATTAGTCCATTCATTACATAAAGTTCATTCCTGATACTAAGGAATGGTGCAATATCGTTGTCCCGTCTGTGTTTTTGCCAATCTTCTTTGACTATTCTTTTATATAGCTTCTGTAAGTGGTTGTCTTTTGCTGTCTCTTCTTTAATTCGGTCCAATACAATGGCGTGTTCGGCTATCAAAATACTTTTCACAACTTTTTCAGTGTTGTCTGTTCCGGTAATAGGTAACGGATGCCTTGACAGATAGTCCAACGGATCTGCATCATCTTTCCCTGGCTCATATATCAGTTCAAAATCGACATCTTGCATGTCCATAACCCATTTTTCGATTCGTGGTGGCAGTTTCCCTGTGGCTTTATTGAACATTGGCAATAAAGGTTTATGTGCTGTAATAATTTTGAATCTTGGAGCTAATCCATTGGGGTTTCCCCGCGTGGGTTCAAATCCCATCCTTGTCGCCAATTAGATGTCTGTCTATTTAACAGATGATCCGGTAAGTAGCAATAAGACGTTTCTGTATTTTATTAAGACATACCAACTATACTGTAAGACAATGGCATAGTTACTATGAAAACCGACGTTATGAACGTACCGTAATAACGTGAAGTAACGCTGTTAATTATACAATTAAGTCCGGATATGACAGATAGTATAGTGAATGGGTTATGCGCAGCTACATGTCAAGCAGACATGCAACATGTAGGCAACATTGTATTAACATGGATGCAACATTGTGACACTGCTTCAGAATTGATGCAACTATGCTTGTGCCCAGTATAACATTGAATGTAAGTAATACACAAAAAGTCAGATTCTTTTATGTAGACTGGATAAGGGTTCAGTTCAGTGCACAAGCTCTCTTTTCAGTTAGATGTTCATTTAACCCATTTCATACTGAACTATTTATAACACAAGTCCATTTCAAAATTTAGGGGTGTCAGGTTCTTTTCTTCAAAATTTATTTGGAAAATGGCTGAACTTTTTGCAAACAATGCAGGCCCTGATCTGGCAGAACGCATTCTGCACCATTTAATCTGGGCCTTGACTGTTTTTCCAATACCCCGTTTTACGGTTTCTGGTACAAACTGGGTTAGGGGCTAAGTAAAATGAATTTCCAATTGTGAAATGGTAGAGTAACGTCACAAAATGTCGATTTTTTTGTTATTTATCCTCCTTATAATGCATTTGTCCATCGACTTTGTTCCAAAAATTGCATATTTTGCAGAAAACGGCCAGTGCGTTCAGCTGCACAAAACCAAATGTTGGTCAATGAAGAGACGTTTTATGATGACATCAGGCTCCCCACAGTATTCTTTAGAGTATGCTGTTGTAAATTTCTGACATTATCCAGTTAGATGTGCAGTTACATGCTACAGTGCACAGTGCATTAGAATGTACCATATGTTTTCCCAAAGACAGGCCTTAGTAAGTTAACCCAGATGCCGCGTCTCACCAGGGTCCAGGAGCAGGGCAAGGATCAGCATTGAAACAATGTTGCAACTATTGTTTTAACCCTTGTCCTGCTGAGCCTGGATACATGCCTTATTTTCCAAACAATGAAGATTCAGATCAGATGGCTTCTGACGAAGCCATCTGATCAGGATCTACATTGTTTGCCTTTCAGATTGTGAATTTGTTGCAATAATTTGCATCAAGTAATCTGATTGGTTGATAATCGGTAATGGGTGTGGCATATTAAAATATTCAGCAGGACAAGGCTTAAGGTTGATTCAGGATTGAGTTGATACTTTATGCCTTCTGGGTCTGATCCCATCTTTCATATGTTGAGTGCCCAAAACAAAATGAACTCTAACAACCTACTATGGCTACAAGACACCATTACCTTTAACTTTACCTGTATCAGTCTTGCCGCCTTTCTGAAGAGTTTAGACCACTTCCAAACTATCCTGAGTTTGTTACTATGCCATTTATAACAATTTACGTGCTGGTAGAGGAAAGTTTTCATCAATGGGCCAGGCTTATATGTTGGGTTGTCAATGTACTTTCTTCTTTTTTTATAGAAAATCATATCTGATTTGAAGAACACATGGAAAGAGATTTTATATCTGGGAGCTATATCTGTTGGTAAGTAATTTATAGTTCTATCTTTCCAATTAAATGTAATATGTTTCCAGAAATGTAGCTGCAAACAATTCTCAAGAAACTTGATGATAAAAATTAAACGCCTCGAGGTCATATTTTTGGAAGTACTCCTCAGGTCATGTTTTTGAAAACTTTGTTTTGAATGGTAGGTATGAACAGGCTAGCCATTTTGTCTTGAGATATCTTATTTGTCAGCAAAGATAATTTGAAAGAACCCATAATCCTTTATTCTAAATAATGTTTTATAAAAATAACATTTTTCTTTGGATACAACACATTGTTTAGCATTATCTCAGAACTTTCTTTGGGCATCTTTGTATTGAAACTTTTTCACCTGACGTATGACTTAAATGAGGAAACATAAAATGCCCAAATTATGGTGCATGTAAGCACTTGCATATCTGGTACAGTGGTGGTATTATTGAAAAAAAATGTGGGCTATAGCTTTTGCAAAAATACAAGTTTTTTTTTTGTGGTACTTCAGCATAATGTGAACTACAGTAGAACTTCGATGGCTCGAACACCGATGGCTCGTTTACCATGGCTGAGTCGAACTCGCTCTTCAGCCCCTAGGGAAATCCTCTTCACAAGCAATATTGGGGGATAATTAAGAAGATTTTAGTCTTTTATCCTGCAAATGTATGCTGTGTGTACTCATTAGAATCGCCTCACCGAGGCGATTCTAATGAGTACACACAGCATACATTTTCATTACAGAACATCGAAAAGATGTTCAAAAGTATCTCGTTATGCCTCCAGGTAGTAAGCTTCAGTGGCTGGAACTACCGCTGTGTCGAATAAATTTTCATGGTCCAAAAGTGGTTCGAGCCATCGAAGTTCGACTGTATTAATAATTTCATCATCTTTGAACTTCACTCTTTTGATTCACGTCATGTTTTGTGTAATGAATACCTTTGTGAACCCCACATTGTGTAGAAGGATATACATTATTTTCATCATTTTTGCTTAGAAACAAAGATTGTGGTTCTCTTGGAACCACCTTAATGAACACCCACATTCTATATTTGTTGATGTAGCGAGAAAATTTTCAGCAATGGAAGTATAGCTTGAAATAAGGAAGCGTAACAGAGGTGATTAAGGGATACCCAAGATTGAAATAAGAATGAGTTCTGATTACAAGAGCAGGTAATTTGGTTGCAAAGGGCCAGTAGTTGTCACTCTAAAAGGGAGCATACTTCTTGATTTCCATTACTGAACTTCTTAACCCTTCATTATACTTCGTATACACCTAATCTAGGGTAAAAAATCTCCATCAGGTTGAAGAGGGGTCCTTAACCCATTTTGTTCTGGAAACACCTAAATGGGTAATTGACAAACAGTGTATACCCAGATCAATCAGGGCCTACACTGTTTGCAAAAAGTTCAGTCATTTTCAAAAAAAAAAAATAAAAAAAAAAATGCTACCAGACACACACTAAATCTTGAAATGGACTTGTGCTTGAAATGGACTTGTGCTGTATATAAAGTGGGAGATTCCATTTGGTACAGAATGGGTTAATACCGTTTGGTCATGAAAACCCTAATAAACACCACAAGTACAATATATTGGAGATGCTTTGATGAAACTTTGCAGCAATGTACTCCGGGATTAGCTGGTTTGTTTAATTTCACTTTTGCACTTTGATTTAAACTATTATTTCGTTTCAGAGTTAAACATTCACAGTACATGTATTAGACAAATATGTCATGGGATTTGTTGGTAAGCACTAGTGCACTTTTGCATGTGTGCAGTCTTTTGAACACCAATTTTCATTTTTTACCTTATCATAGATTGTGGCTTTTATTTGGGAGATTTGCCATTTGTTCTAACGGATATTTTTGCATGTTTCAGGAGTTGCATTGATCATGGTTGTATTGATGAGGTTTCTTGCTGCTGTCATTGTGTGGACATTGGTGATTGGTGTGATCGTTTTGACAGTGGGAGCTACCTCATACAGCTGGTGAGTCTGTCTGTGCTACCTATTTTATCTGTCATGTCTCATTCCCATAACACACCTGTGCGATATAGTGCATTTATTCAAATCTCCAAAATGGTTAATTTCCTGATGAAAATCCCTTATATTTTTTCTTTTTTATTATGCAATTTATGCAGCAAACATAGGTTGTGGGTGCTCGTTAGAACAGCTTCATTGAGGCGGTTCTAACGAGGACCCACAACCTATGTCTTGGATCAGAAATAAGAAAAACAGTGTATACCCCCCGTAATTCCCAGTTTTCTCTCTATAAAGTTGGGTTTAGTGGGGTGTTCATTTCACAGACATATTCATGTGATGTTCATTAATGATCCTCAGTATTGAAGGCCTAAACAAACAGTGCAGACCCAGATCAGACTACCCCTAAAGAAGCAGTCTGATCAAGGTCTACACTGTTTGCCATTCCAGCTGTCACTTCTTGGACTCCTTGCTGGATTGTGAAACTAATGTTACAATTTTAGGAAAATTACAGCAAGTCCTCAAGATGTGAATTTTTAGGATTTTTACAGTATCAAGGTATTGATGTTGCACCAAGTTAACAAGTCTGTGTGATAACTAACCTTGTTAACCCCCTTTGTACAGAAAATTTGTAGGGTTTACAAGCATATACATTTTCCTTACTTTTGCTCAAAAACATAGATTGTGTGTGCTTATAAGAATGAATAGCTGAAACAAGGAAAATTTCCATCAGAGATTGGACATCACTGAGTAAACTGATTTCTATTATAACTAAGGACTTGTTAATCAAAAGATAACAAGTATTTGGATTAAAATGATTTTATAATCCTGTACATGTACCGGCCTCGGTAGCTCAGTCAGATGCACGTCTGACTGGTGATCAGGAGGAAGCGGGGTCTATACCTGCCAGGGTTGGCAACATTCTTTTATGGAGATTGATCATGAAATCTTTTCTAAGGTCATTCTCTCCCTTCCTCTGATTCAAGAAATGCAGTTGTCAGTTTCTGGCGAAAGAATGTGCACTGTACTGGTGAACGGCTTAGGTATAAGTCTGCTGGATAGTTAAACTGACCAGCTCAATAAAGACCAAAATAGTGTTGACTGGACCGTTAAACTTCCAAACAAACAAATCCTGTGCATGTAGTAGGCCACAAAGCAGGATAAGTCTTGTGGCAAGCTGAAGTACAAAAATATGAATGCAAACCAATATAACAATGATCTTAACAATTTAAACTATTCTTGCATCTATAGTGACTTTTCTAGCTTGATTTCAAAGAAAAGTATATAAAGGGAGAGAAAAATCTTATCTTTGAGGGGTGGACTTCAGCCTAAGCTCCTTCTGTTGAACCATTATGAAAACATGCCTATACAAATACATTGTAAATTTTACCGTGGTAAAAAGAGAATTTTAAGATGAAAAATTGTGATATTGTTCTTATTTCTGCTAAAAAATATAGATTGTGGGGACTCGATAGAACCGCCTCAATGAGCGGTTCTATCGAGTACCCACAATCTATGTTTTTGAGCAGCAATAAGAAAAATAATGTTTACCCCTGAAAACCCCAGTTTTACTATATAAAAGTGGGGTTAAAGGGGGTCAACATTATATAGGCATGTTTTCGTGATGAATAATAGACATTTTTCTAAAGACATTGTGTTAACAAGTCTGAGAAATGACTGCCCCTCTAAACCTACTTTATGTAGGAAAGTGGGGTTAACAGGGTATAAATTAATTTCCTTATTTTTACTTGAAAACACAGATTGTGGGTACTTGTTAGAACTGCCTCAATTAGATGGTTCTAACGAGCACCCACAACATATGTTTGGCCCGGAGTATAAATAAGAAAAATATTCCCAATTTTCATCAGAAAATCAACAATTTGGGAGAAATTACAGAATTCACTATGTTACATGCATGTGTTTTTTTAACCCATTTAGTACCAGAAACTCCAAAACGGGTACACTGGCAAACAGTGCAGGCCCAGATCAGACGCCGCAGAATGCGGCGTCTGATCAGGGCCTCCACTGTTTGCTAAAAGTTCAGTCATTTTCCAAATAAATTTTGATGAAAACACAACCTGACACACCTTAATTTTGAAATGAACTCCTGCTATATATAAGCAGGAAGATTCCATTTGGTACAAAAAGGGTTAAAGACATGAAAGAATGCATTATCTTACATGGGTGTGTTATTCTAGTGGATAATTCCTGTTGTCATTTTATTCATTACGAAAATACGCCAATATAATTTTGACCCCATTGAACCCCACTTGAATTGCAAAACTGGGGTTTACAGGGATAAACATTATTTTTATTAGCTCGCCTTACGAAAGTAAGGGGGAGCTATTGCCATACCCCCGGGCGTCCGGCGTCGGCGTCAGCGTCGGCGTCCGCATTTGGTTAAAGTTTACCTGCAAGCTCTTATATGTGATGTTTTACAACTTTATTTTGAATATATAATTAATAATTGCTAAAAAAACAATATTTAACATTATCATTGTACTTCATTTTACAGGTTTTTTGGCTTAAATTGGACTTTTTGAGAAGTTAATATTTTCCTCTGTATTACCTCCCTTACTTCTCTGTGTTAATGTTTACCTGCAAGCTTCATGAGTTCAAATCCCGGGGGAGGAACGTTTTTTTTTTTTTTTTTTTTTTCTTTTCTTTTTTCTTTTTTTTTTTTCTTTTTAAAAACATAGCGGGGTCTGGGGCTCAAGGTCAAGGTCACTGGCTATTTTTAGAAAAACATTGTCATCGCTCTAGCGCCTTCATTTATTGATGGATTTTAATATAACTTCACCCAAATGTTGGGTATAATGATATATCGAGTGACTTTGACTTTCAGGGTCCGGGGCCTAAGGTCAAGGTCACTACTTTCAGGGCATGGGGTCAAGGTCACTGTGGCTATTTTTAGAAAAAACATTGTCATCGTTCTTGCACCTTAATTTATTGATGGATTTTAATATAACTTCACACGGATGTTGGGTATGATGATGTCTCTAGCAAGTTTGACTTTCAAGTCCCAGGGCTGAAGGTCAAGGTCACTGTGGCTATTTTTAGAAACAACTTTGTGATCGCTCTAGTGCCTACATTTATCGATGGATTTTAAGATAACTTCACAAAAATGTTGGCAATGATGATATCTTGAGCAAGTTCGACTTTCAGGGTCTGGGGCTGAAGGTCAAGGTCACTGTGGCTATTTTTAGAAAAACTTTGTCATCGCTCTTGCGCCTTCATTTATTGATAGATTTTAATATACCTTGACACAAATGTTTGGTATGATGATATCTTGTGTGACTTTGACTTTCCAGGTCAGGGGCTGAAGGTCAAGGTCACTGGGGCTATTTTTTAGAAAAACTTGATCATTGCTCTAGTGTCCAGATTTATTGATGGATTTTAAGATAACTTCATACAAATGTTGGGTATGAAGTTCAACTTTCAGGGTCTGGGCTCAAAGTCAAGGTCACTGTGGCTATTTTTCGAAAAACTTTGTCATCACTCTTAAGTACCTTCATTTATTGATGGATATAATATAATTTTACACAAATGCTAGGCTAGGCTTTTTTTTATTTTGTCTTGCTCGAGGGGATTTGTATCGTCTGTGATGCCTTGTTTTTACTTGGTGATTTGTAGAATTTTTTTTATCAAATATTGATTTCTTTTTCATTTTTTTTTTTTTTTTCGCAGTGGAAAGGCTTGAAAACAGGATGATTAGGGGTACATTTTGGTTCTCTTTCATTTGCTGCAGTCTATTGGGCTGTTTTACAGAAGAAAATTTTTTTGATAACTTGCCCTCATCCATCTTAGGCCCCCAAAGGCGAGCTATGTTGTCTTCTGACAACTCTTGTTATTTCTGCTCCAAAATATAGATTGTGGGTACCAGTTAGAATCTGCTCGATGAGAGGGTTCTGATGAGTACCTACAATCTATATTGCACGACCCACAGAAAAAGCGACCGACTGAAGTTGGTTGATTTTCTAAGAGTGCCCTTAAATCACCGTGTCATTCTGTCATGATTCTGTCAGTCTGTCCGTCCGTAACCCGTTTGTGAAAATTGGTGATAGTGACTTAACCGCTTGGAATATTTAAACAATTTTTGGCATACTGATAGATATCAATGAGATCTAACCAATGAACTTGCGAAATATTACATTCCATTTAGTATAGCCTCGCCGAGGCGAAAAATGTGAAAATTTTCGAACTGCTTCTTCTCGGAAACCTTTGGGCCGATTGAAGTCAAATTTCATATGGAGTCTCTATGGGATGGGGGAAACCAAAATTTGCTCATGGGGTCCAGGTCACATGACCAAAATGGCCGCCAAGCCATATATGGTCTGTCTGTCTGTCCGTCCGTAACCCGTTTGTGAAAATTGGTGATAGTGACTTAACCGCTTGTAATAGTTAAACAATTTTTGGCATACTGATAGATATCAATGAGATCTAACCAATGAACTTGCGAAATATTACATTCCATTTAGTATAGCCTCACCGAGGCGAAAAATGTGAAAACTTTCAAACTGCTTCTCGTCGGAAACCGTTGGGCCGAATGAAGTCAAATTTCATATGGAGCCTCTATGGTATGGGGGAAACCAAAATTTGCTCCTGGGGTCCAGGTCACATGACCAAAATGGCCGCCAAGCCATATATGGTAAAAACCCTTCAAAAATAGTCTTCTCCAGAACCACTGGGCAGATTCCCATGAAACTTGATAAATAGCATCTGGGACGTAGGCCCATCATAAATTGCTAAAATGGTGACCCTTAGTTGACCTTGACCTTCTTTATGCCTAGGTCAAACTTTGACACATATGCTTTTGTATTGGAAAAGTGAGAATGCATTTTATCCTGCAAACAATTCAGAATACAGTACTAAAGTATAAGATATATTTTTTTACTCCTTACGATAAGGCGTATTTATTGGGGGAACCGTTTTAGGTCCAAGTTACATGACCAGAATGGCCACCATACCCATATATGGTAACACTCATAAAGCTAAAAGCATCCGGCGGGTCGTGCACTTCAGCTGAAGCACTGGTTTTGAGCAGAAATAAGAAAAATGTCACAATTTTTCCTCTTAAAGTTTTTGTTTTTTCATCGGTAAAGTTTATAATGCATTTGTATAGGCATGCTTTCGTAATGAGTGGGGAGACAAACAGAGATTTAGATAATGCACCTGTGTGATAGAGTTCTGCTTTTCATAGCTCTAGAACTAGCATCTATAGAAGAATTTTTATGCCCCTGGAATCTAGATTCGGGGAGCATATAGTTATTAGTCTGTCTGTCTGTCCGTTTGTCTGTTTGTCTGTCTACAAAAACCTTAACATTGTGCATAACTCTTGAATGGTAATAGATAAAGCTTTCATATTTCACATGTGTATACCTTATCACAAGCCCTTTCCAGCGGTACCATAATTTTTGATCTTGTTTCCTTGACCTTTGACCTACTTTTTTCAAATTTTTTAAAACTTTAGCATAGTCCATAACTTTCGACTGGTAAGTAATATGGCTTTCATATTTCACATGTGCATTCCTTGTCACATCACAAGACCTTTTGAGTGGTACCATAATTTTTGACCTCGTGACCTTGACCTTGATGTTTGTCCTACTTTTAATAAACTTTAACATTTGCCATAACTTTCAATTGGTAAGTGATAGGGCTTTCATATTCGACATGTGCATTCTCTGTCACAAGACCTTTCCATTGGTACCATAACTTTTGACCTTGACATTTGACCTACTTTTCAAAAACTTTAACATTGCCCATAACTTCTGATTGGTAAGTGATAGAGCTTTTATAATTCATATGTTGATTTTATGTCACAAGACCTTTCCAACGATCCCATAATTTTTGACCTTGTATCCTTGACCTACATTTTTAAGACCTGAACATTGGCCATACCTTTCGATTGCTTAATGATACTGCTTTCATATTTAACATGGGATGTCTGGGGGCATCAGTGTTTCACAAACACATCTTGTTTTTATAATTTTCGTATTTCTGCTCAAACAAAATTTCTGGGTAGTTGTTCGTGGTGGTACTGATGAGTTACCATAAGCTTTGGTTTTGAATGGAGTAAAAGAATTTGTTCCCTATATAACATTCCACCTCTTGCAGTTTGCACATCAGTCCTTCAGAGGAAAACGGCTTTGTGTCCCAATCCTATAACCACACAAATGTGCGCTTAGTATATACTCAAGCTTTTTGTTAACACTAATACTTGTAGCAAATTAATGACAAGAATATAGAAACACTGGGAAAACAAATTATACAGATGTAAGATAGATTTTCTGTCTGAAATATAATGATGCTTTTTTGTCTTGGCTCTTTGACTGATAAAGGGACTTTCTGTACATTGATTTTACTATATTAAGACCTTTTTTGGGCTGTTCAAAAGTGGACTTTAAGACCAATTTTTAACAGTCTCAAAGGTGCTGGTCTCTTACTAGAGGACACTAGGTGCAGAACCACACAAAGAAAGAGCAACTGAAACCTTTTAAATATGTGCTCAATAGGAAAATAAGTAATAGGCAACATATATGGGCTGCATGATGCTTCCACGCAGAGCTGAATCTGGCCCGCACACTAGTACTGGTAAACCCTTTAGAGGATCTAAGCCTGTCCAGGAACCGCGGTGCGAGGCGGACCTTCCATGTTAATAAACCCTAATGGTTTCATAGGGTGTCAGGACTTGAGATGTCATTTCATCTCAATGTCAGGTAAAAGTCCCACAAAATTGGAAGCAACGTCTCCAAAATGACCTTTACAGTGTTGACGGGGACGTTAAACCCCAAATCAAACAAACAAGTATTAGGTAACTGTCTGAATAGCTGAGTACACCTTAACAGGGAGGGGAAGCTTTAGCAGGCCAAGACATCAAGTGGCTTTCAGACTGAATATCCATTGGAGTAGTTCCTGTACAGTAGGGCGTCACCAAGGGCCGTTGGTATGATTCTATTAATTTTGCAATCTGCTTCTGCCATTTGGGACTATTTTGTCAGACAAAATAAGGAAGAAAACCTTTTGAACTTCCCGTGACTTTGGGCTCTCAATATTCTGGTCCAAGATGCGACCTGGGGGTAAAGTAAAGACGGTTAATGACAATCACCTTTTCTTAAGCTTTTAAATTAAGGCAGAGAACAGGAGAGCTTAAACTGACGGAGCAGACGCCTCATTAACAGCACCACCTGATTTCGCGATGTCGCCGTATCGTGTTACCCTTTTTGGGGAAAAAATGGCACAAAAAGTGGTCCCCTCCAGATACGGCTGATTTTTTGCATCCAAATCAATAACATATCAGTCGGTCTTCGGCTGAGTGGGAGTTGTTGAGAGTGTGTGTTTTATTTGGAAAATCTGCTGTCGATTGAGAGCTATTTTTGCTTCAGGTTAAGCAGTTTGCATATGCGGGTCTCGATAACTCCTGCAGGTCCTGCAAATCACCAAACGAAAAACACCCATACCTACCCAATATTTTCTTCACAACACTCCTCTGGACACGGTAGATGCAGCCAAATACTTAGTTGTGACTCACAAAAGATCTCACCTGGCACGCACACATAGACAACATCACTAAAAAAGCAAACCAGACACTAGGCTTTCTAAGGCGTAACATCAAAGTCCATTCTGAACAGCTAAAATCAGTAGCATATAAGACTCTTGTGAGACCACAACTCGAATACTGCTCTACAGTCTGGGCACCCTACACAAGCAATCTCATGGACCAACTTGAAGCAGACCTTCCAGAACTTCTCATTCTCAGGCATTCCAGCAAATACATACAAAAACTGACTATCACAAGTACTCTTTTTTCCCCAGAACTATTGTCCACTGGAATGCCTTGCCCCCTGACGTTGTAACCCTGTCTGGTCCCGAGTTCAGTTTGGCTGTAAGCCAGATTGAACATGTCTCACCATAGTATTCTTGCCCTGTTTTTATATATCTTTAACGTTTCTTTTCTGTCTTTTATGCTTTTACTACACTTTTAACCTTCTTGGCGGTTGACGCGCGTCAAAGTCTATGTCCCCGCGAGGGGTTTTACTATACGGGAGATAGATAGATAGATAGATAACTTACCTACACCATATGCTTTTACACAAAAGAGAGAGAGACTGCCAGTTCTTAGCCAGAAAAAACAACAACATTAGTATGCAGACTTTGATTCAGTCAATCAGTCAGAGAGAGAGAGAGAGAGAGAGAGAGAGAGAGAGAGAGAGAGAGGGAGAGAGTCTAGACTAGAAAAATGAAAAATATTATTAATATGCAGACTTTGAATCCATCAGAGAGAGAGAGAGAGAGAGAGAGAGAGAGAGAGAGAGAGAGAGAGAGAGAGAGAGAGAGAGAGTCAGTTTTCAACCAGAATAAAAACAGAAGTATGCAGGCTTTGGTTCAATCCATCAGTCAGAGAGAGAAAGAGAGAGTGAGAGAGAGAGAATACAATTTTCAGTTCTTAGCTTGGAGAAAAAAATCAGTATTTCAATCTGTCAGCTGTTTTCTTGACGTCACTATGATTTCGTCACAACAAACTAAAAGTTTACATGCAGTGTGTTTGTTTGTTTGTTTGATTTAAGGTTTAACGTCCCCGTCAGCACTATATAGGTCATTTTTTTTTAGATGGTGCTTCCAATTTTGTGGGACTTTTATCCAACATTGAGATGAAATGACATCTCAAGCCCTGTCGCCCAATGAAACCAATAGGGTTTATAAGCATGGCCGGTCCGACTCCCACCGCTTTGCCTGGGCAGGCTTAGTTCCTCTAAGTGATTTACCAGTACTCGTGTGTGGTGGGATTCAGCTCTGTGTGAAAGCATCATGCAGCCCATCTATTTCTTCAAGCCCTGATGGGCGGGGTCCGAACATGCAGTGTGTAAAGGTACATTCAGTGTACATGGTGTGATGACATATATTGTTGATTTAAATTATAAACAAACATTTGTATGGTTCGTACTTTTAAGAAGATTTTGTGTATCACAAGACTTGAATTCAACATGTCGAAAAAAGAAAAATATATTAGATTCATCAGAAGAATTTTGTAAGTTGCACTTCACAAATTTAACTAAAACTGCCATTTTGGAAATATGAAACCAATCTTCTACACACTTTCAGACCAGAAGTGGTCAGGAAAAAATGGCACAAAAAATGTTCCCTCACTGGTTTTGCCACAAATTTTAATGTGGACAAATGAATCTATGCCTGAGGTGATGATATAGGTGAGAATAATCGTGAGGAACATAAAATTTGTTTATTTTTCATTTTCCTGATGGTATTGGCAGGGTTGAAAAATTTTCAAACCACTGATGTGTGTACGCTTAATGTATAATTCTGGTTTTAGACTTTTTCGGGAATAAATCTGTTTTTATACTTTTCATGTTTATCATTGTCAAAGCTTGAAAGTATATGACAGTTGAGGAATTAGCTGTCAAAATAGCTAGTCGACTGGAAGCCTTAAAAAACTGCAAGTAGTCCAATCGAATCGATGCACACAAATTTTGTAAGCTCACCTGAGCAAAGCTCAGGGGGAGCTATTGTTATCACCCTGTGTCCATCTTCCGTCATCATCTGTCATCAACAATTAGATTGTTAACACTCTAGAGGTTACAGTTTTGACCCAATCTTAATGAAACTTGCTCAGAATGTTTGCCTCTATAAAATCTAGCTCAAGTTCGATAAAGGGTCAGTTAGGGTCAAAAACTAGGTCAGCAGGTCAAATCATAGAAAAACCTTGTTAACACTCTAGAGGCCAGTTTTGGTCCAGTTATCATCAAACTTGCTCAGAATGATCATCTTGACAATATTTAGGTTAGTTTTGAATATGGGTCATGTTGGGTCAAAAAGTAGGTCAGTAGGTCAAACCATAGAAAAACCTTAACATACTAGAGGCAGCAGTTTCTGTCCAATTATCATAAAACTTGCTCAGAATGATCATCTTGACAATATCTAGGTCAAGATCAAATATGGGTCATGTCAAGTTAGGTCAGAATGTTAAATCATAGAAAAACCTAGTTAACACTGTAGAGGCTAGTTTTGGTCCAATCATCATCAAACTTGGTCAGAATGATCATCATGACAATATCTAGATCAAGTTCAAATATGGGTCATGTCGGGTTAAAAAGTAGGTCAAATCAAAGAAGAACCTTGTTATCCCTGCAATTCTGGTCCAATCATCATCAAACTTGCTCAGAATGATCATCATGACAATATCTAGATCAAGTTCAAATATGGGTCATGTCGGGTTAAAAAGTAGGTCAAATCATAGAAGAACCTTGTTATCCCTGCAATTCTGGTCCAATCATCATCAAACTTGCTCAGAATGATCATCATGACAATACCTAGGTCAGGTTCAAATATGGGTCATGTCAGGTCAAATCATAGAAAAACCTTGTTAACCCTGTAGAGCCTGCAAGTCTGGCCTAATCATCATCAAACTTGCTCAGAATGATCATCATGACAATATCTAGGGCAGGTTCAAAAATGGATTGTGTCGGGTTAAAAAGTAGGTCAAATCATAGAAAAACTTTGTTAACCCACTAGAGGCTGAAATTCTTGTCCAGTCATCATCAAACTTGTTCAGAAGGTCGAGTTTAAATATGATTCATGTCAGGTCAAAAAGAAGGTCAAATCATAGAATAACCTTGATAACACTCAGAGGCCACCGTTTTTTTTTCCAGTCATCATCAAACTTTCTCAGAATGATCATCTTGACAATATCTAGGTCAAGCTTAAATATGGATCATTTTAGGTCAAAAAAGTAGGTTAGTAGGTGAAACATAGACAAACCTTGTTAATGCTCTAGAGGCCACAGTTTTGGTCCAATCATCTAACTTGCTCAGAATCATGATCATAACAATATCTAGGTCATGTTTGAATAGTGGTCGAGTCAAAAAGTAGGTCAGTAGGTCAAATTAAGAAAAACCTTGTTAACTCACTAGAGTCTACAGTTTTAGTCTAATCATCATGTAACATGCTAGGAATGATCATCATAACAAATCTAAGTCAAGTTTGAATCATAGAAAAACCTTGTTAACACTGTAGAGGCCACAGCTTTGGTCCAATCAACATTAAACTTGCTCAGAATGATCATCTTGACAATATCTAGGTCAAGTTCAAATATGGGTGATGTTGGATTAAAAAGTAGGTCAGTAGGTTAATAGAATATCTAGATCAAGTTCGAATATGGGTCATGTCGGGTTAAAAAGTAGGTCAAATCATAGAAGAACGTTGTTAACCCTCTAGAGGCTGCAATTCTGGTCCAATCATCATCAAACTTGCTCAGAATGATCATCATTACAATATCTAAGTCACGTTCAAATATGGGTCATGTCAGTTAAAAAGTAGGTCAAATCATAGAAAAACCCTGTTAACCCTCTAGAGGCTGCAATTCTGGTCCAATCACCATCAAACTTGCTCAGAATAATCATCTTGACAATATCTAGGTGCTGTTTGAATATGATTCATGTCAGATAAAAGTAGGTCAGCAGGTCAAATCATTGTTAATTGTTAACACTCCAGAGGCCACAGTTTTTTTTGTCCAGTCATCATCAAACTTTCTCAGTATGATCATCTTGACAATACTTAGGTCGAGCTTGAATATTGGTCATATTAGGTCAAAAAAGTAGGTCAGTAGGTCAAACATGGAAAAACCTTGTTAACGCTCCAGAGGCCACAGTTTTGGTCCACGCGTTATCTAACTTGCTCAGAATCATCATAATAACAATATCTAGGTCAAGTTTGAATATTGGTCATGTCGAGTCAAAAAATAGGGCAGTAGGTCAAATTAAAGAAAAACCTTGTTAACACTCTAGGGGCCACAGTTTTGGCCCAATCATCATCAAGCTTGCTCAGAATGATCATCTGGTCAATATCTAGGTCAAGTTCGAATATGGGTCATGTCAGGTCAAAAAGTAGGTCAGAAGGTCAAATTAAAGAAAAACCTTGTTAACTCTCTAGGGGCCATAGTTTTGGCCCAGTCATCATCAAGCTTGCTCAGAATGATCATCTGGTCAATATCTAGGTCAATATGGGTCATGTCAGGTCAAAAAGTAGGTCAGTAGATCAAATCATAGACCCCCTCCCACACACACACATACAGAACACACACACACTTTCACCATGATGCATTGTTAGTTCAACAGCCTGTTCATCTCCGTCTGGTCACTAGGACCTGTCCCTCAGTGTCAACAAGGTGCCCAGATAGTGACATACAAGTCAGCTCTGTATTTTCAAATGGCTTCACCAACCACCCACCCCTTCCCAGCCCTTGTCACCATGAGTCATTGTTAGTTAGTCTGAGCCTGTTCATCTCCGTCTGGCTGGCCCTCACCACAATGTCCACAAGGATCCCAGATAATGACAGTAAGTAAGTAAGTAAGTAAGTAAAGTCTTTATTTAACGAGGGTAACAACATTTAGCATAGACATTTACATGCATCAGCTAATCTTCCATCAGGCCCTCAAGAGTTATATACAGGTCAAAGGGATCCACAACCAAGCCCCTCCCCCGACCCCACACACAATGCCCATATGCCCCCCCCCCCCCCCCCCCAAAGTGAACCACCAACTCAGAAGTCAAGCTTCTGTTAGACTGAGCTGGTTCATCTCTGTATGGTGCACTAGGACCTTACCTTCAATGTCCAGAAAGTGACAAACAAGTCAGCTCTGTATTGTCAAAGGGAACTTTTAAAAGACTTCTTCCTCAAAAAAAAAAAAAAAAAAAAAAACAAATTTGAAGAAATGTTTCATGAGTGACTCTCTGACGATTTTCCACTGAACATAAGAGCCACCTGAAAAAATATATACAACCCTATAAATGACTTCAATTCCTTAATAGCCAGATTGATTTTGAAATAATTTCACAGAAACCAGCCAAAATTGCTCAAACCCTCAACTCAGCTTATATTACCTATGATAAGGATCAGGTGAGTGATCCAGGGCCATCATGGCTCTCTTTTTAAATCTACCTACGCAGGCCACTCTGATGCCCAACTGGTAATGGACAGAATATATTCTCAAGCAGGGTAGACGTACAATCAGACCTTTCTGTGAAGGACAGAGTAGCTGAGCAAACAATGCAGTTCAAGATCGGAGTGAACCCACAGGAACAGTCTGATCTGGAATTGCACTGTTTATCATTTTGCTTGCACCACAGGTAGAAATAAGGATCAATGCAGGACTGGGTCAAGATAATTTCAAATGAAACATTTAATTGGTATATTCAAACACAAACATTGTTCAGACTGTAAACAACAGTCAGTAGACAAACAAGGAGTGTTTCTGTCATAGTTGTGCCATATAGGGTGATTCTCAGACAGTCCAATAGATTCTGATCACACCATAGTCTGAATCATGTCATGCCACCAGAAGGACCAAGACTTAGCAATATTTGTCTGATCAAAGTAAAAATATATTAAAAAAATGTTGCCAATATGGATGGGCACTTAGGCTAATATTGAATGTTGAAAATGCCAATATGTGTCAGATTATAGTAAAAATATGGTATCAAAGCACTAATAGCACTGTTGGGATTGGGGGTGCGATTTTTAGCTGAGCACAACATGCTAAAGGTGAGCTATTGTGATCACTTGCTGCCTTCTGTCTGTCATTGATCATTTGTCTGATTAACCCTTTTTGTATCAAATGGAATCTTCTACCTTATAAATAGCTGGAGTTCATTTCAAAATTTAGGAGTGTAAGGTTGTGTTTTCATCAAAATTTATTTGGAAAATGGTTGAACTTTTTGCAAACAGTGTATGCCATTATCAGACGCCGCATCTTGCTGCCGCTAATCTGGGCCTGCACTGTTTGCCAAATACCCGTTTGGGGGTACAGAAAGGGTTAAAAAACTTCTCCTTCTGAATCACATTTGTCTTCTCCTAAGCACTCAATGAATTTTGACCAAACTTGGCAGGAAAGTTCTTTCAAAGTTGTTCAGAAAATTTCATTCAAAGGAGAACTATAATTTACATGGCAACCAAAATGGGGTAAATTAGCAGACACCTTTAAAAAGCTTCTTGTCTGAAACCAGACTTAAGACCCAGGTCTTTGTTTTTTGTATGAAGCTTCTTCTAGTTGACCTCTACCAAGATCCCTGTGGTCAACATTATGGTCCTACCTTTGGGGACACTTGTTTTACATAGACACATACAGGTAAAAACTTAGAAAATTTTCTTGTTTGAATCCAGAAGGCCCAGGCTTTCGATATTTGGTACAGAGCATCATCTTGAGGTTATAATTTTCCGCGCTCAGCCGGACCACTTGTTATACCCCCGCAAACGAAGTTTGAAGGGGGTATATAGGAGTCAGCTTGTCGTCTGTCGTCGGTGTCTGTCGTGGGTCCGTTACAAAAAACTTTAACATTGCTCATAACTTCCTTATTCTTTGACCGATTTCTTTAATATTCACACACCACACACCTTGCCACTAGTACTTAAGATTGATATACACAAACCTGACCTTGACCTTTACGTTGACCTTCCTCAAGGTCAAATACTTGTAAAAATTTGTCGTCGGTCCGTTACAAAAAACTTTAACATTGCTCATAACTTCCTTATTCTTTGACCGATTTCTTTAATATTCACCCACCACACACCTTGCCACTAGTACTTAAGATTGATATACACAAACCTGACCTTGACCTTTAGCTTCATTTAGTGGCTCTCCGCCATGATTGTTCAAATTATAGCCCTTGGTATTTAACCCTTTACCACTCAGATACATGTTTTTACGTGTCTGCACCCCCCCCCCCTAATTTTATGCCCCAAAAGCTCCTTAAATCTGCATTTCTACCCCTGGATAGTTATGTTTGCTTTAGGATTTGTTGGGCAAAAAAGTGACCTGTTTTTTCGCACACCTCCCCACTAAAAATATTCTGGGGAGGATTGAAGGGGGGCAACGCCCCCCCTCACAGCCCCCCCCCCCCTCACATCCAGAAAAAGTTTGGGTGTATGGCCCAACTGGCCGCTAAAATTTATATCTGAGGTGTCTGGCGTCAAAAAATGCCTGAAAATTGATGCTGATAAAACATGCTGCAAACAGTGAAAATGGCGAGTGCCAAACACCTTAATTGTTGCCTTGACAGCTGTGTGAAGATTAAAATGTGGTCAAAAATTCATGTGAAAACACACTTTTTGCCAACTTTGAGATGCCCCTTCTTTACCATGACAACAATGATCAAGTCATGAAAGGTTGCATTTGAAAGGCTACTGCCCAATGAACATTCATACTGAGTTTGGTGTAAAACAGACCATCCAATATGAAACGATGGCTAGTTGAAGTTGCTGTCAGGTGCTACACTGTAAAAATCAGCGAAATTCACAAAATCCCTGAGTGGTAAAGGGATAATAGCGGTAAACATGGAAAGTGGCCAATCTGTTCAGGCTTCAGAGGAGCTGGCACAGCTATGTGATTTGGAAATATTTGTTGATTTCTTAAACAGGGTCTGCCTTTTTGTCTCTGCCCAATGGGATTTACAAGGAGGCAATGGGTTTCATCAAGAAAACAGGCCTATATAATTTTGACCCCCTTGAACCCCACTTTTGTATAGTAAAACTGGGGTTTACCCGGGGTAAACTTTATTTTCTTATTTCTGCTCCAAAATATAGATTATGGTACTCGTTATAACTGCCTCGATGAGGCGGTTCTAACGTGTACCCACAATCTATATTTTGAGCAGAAATAAGAAAAATATCACAATTTTTCTTCTTAAAAGTTTTGATTTTTCTGCAATAAAATTTACACTGTATTTGTATAGGCATGTTTTTGTTATGTGATTCTGATTTACTTACTCATTTGAAGGCATTGACTATAATTATGGTTACGATGATGGTTACAACTGTTGTGGTCTTGATCTGCACAGCTACAAGTTAGACTGACGAGAAAGCACTGTATTTTATAGCAATTGATGAACTTCTGTCTGTGAACAAGATGGTCTTTGAATATGTTTGAACATACTCAGAAGGGAGTAGAACTAGTTGCAAACAGATCTAAATTAACCTTGAACAGACTTATCCCATTTAGTACTGGAACCCCCAAAATGGGTACCAGGGCAAACAGTGCAGGCCCGGATCAGACACTGCAGAACGCGGTGTCCGATCAGGGCCTATACTGTTTGTGAAAAGTTTAGCCATTTTCCAAATAAATTTTGAAGGAAAAAACAACCTGACATTTTGAACTGGACTCCAGGTATATATAAGAAGGAAGATTCTATTTGGTACAAAAAGGGTTAAGACTGCTACATGATATGAATGGGCTCTTTTATATGATCTGAATATGATACGAATGGCCTGTCTATGGACAGTATACATAAGTAGTGAGGATTTTCTGTGAACAAATTAAGATCTTGTTATATATAAACATTGTAAGGCCAAACGGCCCACCAGCCCCCACCCCTCCAAAAAAAAAACAAAAAAACACATCAGCCTGTTTCAGAATTTTGTTAGGAAAGGTTTAGACATTCTAACATCTGGGGCTAAAGAGAGAAACTGCATATGTTTGTTTGTTTGATTTGAGGTTTAACATCCCCGTCAACACTGTAAAATCATTTTGGAGACATTGCTTCCAATTTTGTTGGACTTCTACCCAACATTGAGATGAAATGACATCTCAAGCCCTGCCGCTTAATGAAACCAATACGGTTTAGTGGACGGGTACGACTCGCACCGCTTTGCCTTAAGGCAGGCTTAGATCCTCTAAGTGGTTACCAGTACTCGTGAGTGGGTCGGTTTCAGCTCTGAGTGAAAGCATCATGCAGCCCATCTATTTCTCCAAGCCCCAAAGAAAACGACCAGGTATTGTCATAGCTCTGGTGCCATCGTCGTCGTCATGCAAAAACTTGGACATTTTGTAATATCTCTGTCATCACTGAACATATTTACTTGAAACTGGTACTAGTTGTTCATTATGAAAAGGGAAACTCATACCAATAGGTGAGGTTACCCTCAAAATAATTTTTTTGGCACAGTTATGCCCTTTTTCGACTTAGAATTTTTGTTTGCTAAAAGAAACTGCAGCCGAGCATTGGCACCCGCATGCAGTGCTCTTGTATTTTTCTTTTCTGATAGCGCTATAGAGGGGCTATAGTCAGAACCTCTGACAGTTCTAGTTTCTCCATATAAACCTATGTTGTAGGTCCTCATTACAACCGCCTTTGCCTTGCGAATTATTTAGAATTGACGGAAACTATCCTATTATTCTTAAATGCAAAAAAAGGCAGTGAATACTTTTGTAAACCTTCAAGTTTCCCTAAAGAAAGTTGTGTTTAACCCGATCAAGGCCCTACTAAGGGCCCTGATCAGAAGCTGTGTTTACAGAAAGTAATACATTTCTGAAAAAAAAAAAAAACAACAAAAAAAAACAAAAAAAAAACAACCTGAAACCTCAAAATTTTGAAATGGACTCTGGACTTATTTTGAAATAAGTCGGAAGATTCCATTCAGTACAAAAGGATATCTATTACGCAGACTTAGAAGCCACTGTGGCTACATTATTTATCCTTAGACTTTACCATACTTGCTCTAAAATTTGACCTGGTGCAGTTTACATCTAAGAATAGTAGGATGAATGGCAAACTGTGTAAACTCTGATAAGTACTGCAGACTGCGGCATCTCATCTGGGTCTGTCCAAATTTATATGGTAAATACGATATGCTACTCGCCTTATAAAGCAGGGGTCGCTGGCTCTATCCCTGGCTTCTCCAGACTTTCCGATGAGTCTTAAACCCATTGTATGCTAGTGGACTCTTCCATTGCAATATGCTTGTTTTGTTTGTTTTGAAGTTAAACGGCCCAGTCAACACTATTTTAGGTCATTTTTGAGCCGGTCGGTTTACCTATCCACACTTTTCCTGGGCAGGCTTATACGTAAGTGGTTAACCAGTACAGTGCACATTCTTTCACCAGAAACTGACAACTGCCCTTCTTGAATCAGCGGAAGGGAGAGAATGACGGTAGAAAAGATTTCATTATCAGTCTCCACAAAAGAATGTTGCCAACCCTGGCAGGTTTCGAACCCTTGTCCTCCTGATCACCAGTCAGAAGTGCATCCGACTGAGCTACCGAGGCCGGCTGCAATATGCTGGACAAGTCTATTTGTCATATAAGGGCTGGCAGGTCTATTTTTTCCTAATTT
This sequence comes from Lucinisca nassula, assembly GCA_963580285.1. Lineage (NCBI taxonomy): Eukaryota > Metazoa > Mollusca > Bivalvia > Lucinida > Lucinidae > Lucinisca > Lucinisca nassula. Next base: position 14,356,258 of record OY757014.1, on the reverse strand, counting down.
ACTAAATGGCAAAACGGAATCCCTGCAGTTGTCCACGTGACCATCACTGATTTGGGAAAACCAATATTAATAGAACTTGAAATGTTGCGCTATTTTTATCGATGCAACATATAGGTCAGAGCAGTCTGAGCTATTAATAGAGTCTTGACAGGAATCATGTGAACACTGAATACACAGATCAGACGCCAAGGAATGTGGCTTCTGCTTAGCAGGTTGCACAGGGACTACACTGTTTGCTTAAATAGTGGCATTTGAGGGTTAAACGAAATAGTATAAGAATGCCAGGTTGCTCAGGTAATGAAAGAAAAACAATACATGCTGTCATGTGACGGACTTCGGAACAATCCATTCATAAAACTATGCCAAGTCGAGTACAAATAGACTTTTCGCACTTCTGTTTAGAACCTTAAAATGTTTAAGAGCAAAAAATGAGCAGCCCAGTCATTATAGGTGGTACCGTTATTTGGCATACAGTGTAGACCCAGATCGGATAGACACTATATTCCTTCTGATCAGGGTTGGCACTGTTCGCCATATGTATGTAGCAACAGTTTTGAACATGATTCAGGCCCCTACGCAGACTCTGAAAAGGGGCGGGTTGAGGGTGCGAATTTCAGTTGAAAAACTGCAAGAATCAGAGATAATTTCCAAAAGTGGGGAGGGGCTCCGTTTGCACCCTCCCAACTGTGTGCGGGCCTGCATCAACAGGTAAAATTAACTTTTTGGTTTAAGCATATCGCTGAAGGGGCTCTGTTACAGCTCACTGTTATTCAGGAGCTGGGATGCAGTGGTTGGACTGAGCGAGGAGAAAAGAGAGAGGAGAAACAACTACAAACATTATAGATGCTGATCAGAAGCCATCGATGGATCTACACTGTTTGCAGCTGGATAAAATGTTAAACATGTAATATTTTTTCAGCACAGATTGTTTTGCATAATCAAAGAAATACTCTAAATTCAGAAAGATGAATCAATATACGCGTATATAGAAGGGAAACAATTAAACACATTTATAAATGACAAGTACATGTAAATAATTTGACGGCAATGCTACCATATTTTTTTTTCAGACAAAAAATTGACTGAACACTTTTCGTATAATGGAGAGTTTTAACGGGTATCCACAGTCTATGTTATAAAGCAGAGAATCTTTTGCTTGCTATTGTCTGCGTGACTATCACTGACCTGAACAAAATCCAATACTGGTTGTTTATAGCATCCCTAAGACGTCAGAGCGAAGCGTAAGAAGGAAATTCTGGGCTGTGCTCGTTTGTTTGTTTGATTTTTAGGTTTAACGTCCACGTCAACACTGTATAGATCATTTGGAGACGTTACTTCCAATCTTATGGGACTTTTACCCGGCTCTGAGATGAAATGACTTCTCAAGCTCTGTCGCGCATTGAAATCAACAGGGTTTATGAGCATGGATGGTCCGACTTGCACCGCTTTGCCTGGGCAGGCTTAGATCCTCTAAGCGGTTTACCAGTACTCGTGTGCGGTCGGTTTCAGCTCTGCGTAGAAGCATCATGCAGCCCATCTATTATTCAAGCCCGATGGGCGGGGCGGTTAGACTGTGCTCGTGCACTTTGGCATTGGCAAACAGAATCTACATAATCAGATGCCACATAACGCGATATCTGATCAGATCTACTGTGCTTGGTAAATTTAAATGAACAGTTCGATTTTCAGTTCAGGACTATTTTCCCAACCTACACTCAGAGATGATCGACCCACCAGTACTCTCAGTGCTTTGATAATTCTATTTTGGCAGGATATTCTGTTAGCAAATAGTGCAGGCCCTGATCAGACGCCGCATTCGACATCTGATCTGGGCCTGCACTGTTTGCCAGGGTACCGCTTTAGGGGTTTGTGGTACTGAATGGGTTAAACTGAGGTCCTGTCTCAGTATGACATTAGCTGTTAGTGGGACGTAAAACTCAACACATGCATACATTACACAGACTTGTTAACCTGATGAGGCCTGTGTAACTAGTGAGGAGTGAGATCAGTGGCCGCAGAGCAAAATGTGAAGCCTCTTATCAGTCACAGGCTGATCTGAACATACCCCAATTAACTTGTAAGTATTAACCCCTAAAGAAAATTGATGAGCAGATGATGCACTTGAAATGTCAAGCCTCATTTTTTGCCTAAAGATAAGAGAAATATTTAAAAATGCTATCTGCTAATTTGTCAGGATTGGCATTTTTAAGGGGTAAGTGTTTTGGCATTACGAAAACACCCCCATACAAATACATTGTACATTTTTATGCCAGAAAAATGAACATTTTCAAATAAGAAATTGCAATATTTTTTTCTTATTTCTGCACAAAACAGATTATGGGCACTCGTTAGAACTGCCTTGATCAGGCGGTTCTAACAAGTACCCAAAAACTATGTTTTAGAGCAGAAATAAGAATAATAAGGTCTACCCCCTAAAACCCCAGCCAAGGTCTTTGATAATTGGTGTGTAGCTTCATCAAGTGGACCTTTGCCAAGATTGTTCAAATTATAGCCTTTGTTGATATTTCGTATGAACCTTCACCTTTTTAGACCTCCCTCAACATTATGCACATTATAGCCCTGGGGTCAATTATGTCCCGCCCCAGGGCCCACTTGTTACTCTGGATCAGGTGAGCGATCCAGGGCCATCATGGCCCTCTTGTTATGATGATATGAATGTTTGAAGGATTGCTAGTCCCATAATGCTCAAGCCCCTTTTTCATGTGATAGCGCTCAGTTGTATATTATGGACCCTTGTTTGTTTAACCAGTTTTCTTTTCACTTTGGGTTGTTTTGCCACTATACAAGTTAATATAATATGCATGCAGAAAACTTGTAAAAATCAATTTTAACTCTTCAAGTGCTAATCAATAGTAGCAGACAGCATTTCACTGAATTTTTTTTCTTATTTTTTTAAAGAAACTGAGGCATGACATTGCATGTCAATTATCTGATAGGCAGCCGATTCACATGAGATGTCATGCCATTTTTCTCTGAAAAATAAGATGAGAGGTTAACCCTTGTCCTGCTGAATATTTATATATGCCACACCCACTACCGATTATCAACCAATCAGATTACTTGATGCTAATTATTGCAACAAATTCTCAATCTGAATGGCAAACAATGTAGATCCTGATCAGATGGCTTCGTCAGAAGCATCTGATCTGGATCTACATTGTTTCAGAGAAAAGGCATATCCGGGATTAGCAGGACAAGGGTTAAGCTTGTTTAATAATGGTCACAGGAAATTTCCAAGAATTCTACAGTAAGCTTTAAGAGGTAACATTTTCCTGTGCAGTGGAAACTGAATTAATATAAAAACGCATGGCAATACCTTAGACTTGTTGTATGGATTTACAAGCAGCTGAAACATTACCAATATTTTACTTAAATCTCTTAATAGTACTGTTCATTATAACACTGTTTGGATATAACACTGTTTAACCCTTTTAGTACCAAATGGAATCTTCCTCTTTATGTATAGCAGGAGTCCATTTCAAAATTTAGGGGTGTCAGGTTGTGTGTTTTTTTTTTTTTTTTCAAAATTTGTTTGGAAAATTGCTTAACTTTTGGCAAACAGTGTAGGCCCTGCGTCGTCTGATCCGGGCCTGCACTGTTTGCTCCGATACCCGTTTTGGGGTTTCCGGTACTAAATGGGTTAAAGATGTATCGATTACTATAGATAGATGCATAGAAGATTAAAAAAAAAAAAAAAAAAAAGAAAATATTTATTTTGATATATAATATAGTATGGGTGATTATCCCTTACTCTGCTGAATATTTCAGTATACCACACTGCTCCCAAATTTTCATTCATTTGTGTTGCACAATTTTAGTTTTCACCATGCATCCAAAAGTAGAATAGAAAGTAGTGTAGATCCTGATCAGCTGGCTTCCAAGCTGATCTGGATCTATACTGTTCAAAAAAGGATATACAGTGAAAATCCGCTATTAAGACCACCTGAAATTAACCCTTATCATGCTGAATATTCATTTAAGCCTGACCCATTTCTGACTTTGAGCCAATCAAATTATTTGATGTAATTTATTCTTACAAAGCCATAAACTAAATGTCAAACAGTGTAGATCCTGATCAGATGGCTTCTTCAGAAGCCATCTGATCTGGATCTACACTGTTTCCAAAGATAGGGGTTGTCATTGTTACGAGATGGAATAGGAAACCTCTCTGGTGCTTATGCACATCTAAATTATTTTAGTAGATATATGGTAGGGCGGTGCGAGTGAAATATTTTAGGTGAAATATGGTACGCAAACTATGCGGCTCCATGAACAAGTCATGCACATATCATACGATGTATGCATGAGTGGTTTATAGCGAGCTGTTTTTACAATACAGGAGGCCGCTAAAAGGCCGAGTCCTATAAAATTTGCCTAAAAATCGCCAACCGCCAAATTGTGCCATATATGATTTTTATTCCCGTCACGTGTTGTGTGGGTGTTCGTTTTGACAGGAGTCATGTCATTGATTATAGGGTCGTTTCATCAATTTTTCCTATGGGAAATATACTATTTGAACGCAAATCCATTATCTACTCGATTTTGCTATCTGGCTTTGTTTGTGGCCGGTATCTCCACTTCCCCACGAACAAAGCAAGGTAATACGAGTAGGCATGATTTTCCGGTAGTATTCATAGATATATAAACCCTGAAAAAAAGCGGACACTTTAGCAGCAGGTCAAGTTGTAAAGAGTGAACATTGTGACGGGGAAATAGAAAATATATTGAAAGGTATGTTAAATCTATGTTTAGTATTATTTTTGTATGAACATGCTTGTAGGTTTTGGAGGGGTTTACTTCTAGTATACCCCAACTTTCTGAAGCCTATTCTGAATTCACTATTGAGGCCTGTAGTGATTAGGCTACTAGCTTTGCCAGCTAGACGTCGCAGGATCGATCCCAGGCTTCTCCAGTAGTAGAATGAGTCTTTCTAAGTGAGGTCCTGTCTCATGCTGACCCTAGATGTTGGTGAGACGTAAAGTTTGGACACCCGCTCATTCTAGATTCATTTAGGCTTTTAGACCCCTTTTGTGGAATGTGGTTGATAAACGCCGGGTCACTTGTTTGATCCATGACTGGTGACTGGCTGTGGTTAGAAAACCGTGGTTCCGTCCCAATATGATATTAGGTGTAGAGGGGACGTAAACTTAAGACGGGTTTAACCACATCTTCATCATCAGGGCAAACTCATACAAGAGCCTGTTGGGTTATCCGTGATGATGAACCGTAATGAATTTTATTTTACAAGCATGTTCACGTTGATTAGAAATAATTTTGTTCAAGAAGAATTACGAGTTCATTTTGTAATGATGCCGTTTTTGTCTGATAACTCAGTTTGTGCATGTATGTACATATAAAGAACGTGATGATGATAAGTGGGAGTATTTGGTCGCCACACGTCATAACGGCCTGAGCGGCGGGGATGACGTCAGCTGCGTCATCGGCGTCGCGAGGACGGTTGTGACGGGGTGCCTACCAAATAGAGAGAATTTACGGCAAACAGTGTTGGCCCATATGAGACACTAACAAATGTTGTAGATTATAGATGAAAATCTTCTGTTGTAGTTTCTATCTGTTATTAATGTATTGAATTTGTGAATAGCTATATTTGTGAGCCGTGTCGCGGAGAAGGATATGAAATAGAGATTGTTATGTTTCCTGTAATTGGCGGCTGACCAGGTAGCGCAAAGGCGTGGTCTGTTCAATTGCCTCTTACTTGTGATAATGTAGTGAGCACAAATTTGATGAGTATTATGCTCAGTAGTAGTGAGCATTAATTGATTTCTGTAGTGCTCAGTAAGGAACCATGAACTTTGAGTATTATTGTGTCAAGCGCTGGGTGCTGATAATTTGATGCACAGTCAAGTTGAGTTCTGCTGTACGGTTATTTGTCGCATGCACTAATCAGCCTGTATGTCTGGTCGGCGCATGCGCAATAACGGTATATGCATGAACATATTTTTACTTCTCCGGGAGGGGGATCATGATATAGCATGTATGTTTTGTGACTCGTTTCTAGTCCCGTTATCGTAATTTGCAGGCATAACAATGTGTGACCTGCTGCTCCCTGCTTCATAGCAGCAGGTACTGGTACGACGCTAGGCGTTAGGGTCCAGCAAGGGCGGACAGACCGCCGTAATCAGCGCCTACCAGGATAGAAGCAGATTCTTCTAAATCATTGTTCGTTGTAAACAAATGTGATCATGGAAGAGGTCAACTTACCTTATTTGGACGATCACTAAACGGCTGATCAGCAAACGTGATCGCTAATCCTAGGATAATCAATTATGTTGATAGACTAGTTTTACTAGTTCGCGAGAAGAAGTGTCACGCGAGTGGGGGATTCACCCAAAGTTATAAACTGGCCAGTCGCGTTTTGTGTTGTTTCTTTTTTTGTTTTTCTTGTTGTTTTTGTTGTTTGCTTCTGTAGGTATTCACGTCACCCGTTCCGAGCACAGAACAGTGTTTTGCCTTCGGAGCGGACGTCGTGAGTTGGCTACAGAAGCAACAATTTGTGATGTTTTGTGTTAGTAAGTGTTGTATGTAGATACTGTAAATAATTCATGTCAATCATTTAACATCTTTCTTGTGCCTTACCCCACAGCTGCCCGTACACCTGTCAGAGATCACGCTCGGTTGTCTTGTCAGCATGGGGGTTTGCGGGACGCCGTAAACCCACATGTAACATTTGGTGTCAGAAAAGTGAGGATTTGATCTCTGGCTGGTGTTCCCGGCTGTGGAACAGCACATTGATACTCTGAATCATCAATTTAAAAAAAAAAAAATGTATTGACAGCCACATTTAGAAATTAACTTGAATCTTCCTTCCTGCGTTGATGAAGTGCGAAACCCATGTATTCAACTGAATGGATACTGACAAGTCGATAATTTCTGAGCAGGAAGGCAAGGCAAACCCCACTTTTTCTTGGTAACGAAAAATTTAAGTAGACCCCACTTAATTGTGTTAAATTGTGTTACCTGACATTCTACTAAGTTAAATTGGAGCTACTAATTGATCTTACCCACACATGGTTCTGACGTAGTGACGTTAACAATTTACTGACGTTGACATAACGGTAGCGTTAATATTTACGCAGTGGCTTGAGGTTAGGTATGACGTAATAGAAACATTAATGGTGACTTGTTATGATCGGAGTTTTGTAATGTGATAAAACTTCGGATTGTAGCATTTTACTGTAAACGTCGTCAGTTTATGACGTCATATTAGACTACCAGTACGCAACGTCATACTGTGCTGAAAGCATTTGACATTTCAAATCGCGTGTGCTTTAATAACTAACGTTTTAGTTAGATTAACGCGTATAACACATATCTTAACGTTTTAGTTAAGCCCATTCAATCATCACTGATCATAACTGATCAGTTTATAGTGGTTTTGATAGTAACGTGAGATTTACGTTATCAATAATGGAGCGTTTAATGCAAATGGGAAAGGACTTAGGTTATGAGGGGAAGGAGTTACAAGGTTTTGTTAAAGAGCAGCAGGATATTGAGCGGGCAGAAAGGCAAGAGCAAAGGGATTTAGAAAGGTTAAGGTCTGAAGAAAAGGAAAAGGAAAGGGTACATGAACTAGCTAAGTTAGAGGAAAAGGAAAAGGAAAGGGCACATGAACTAGCTAAGTTAGAAGAAAAGGAAAAGGAAAGGGCACATGAACTAGCTATGTTGAATGTTAATAAGGAACTTGAAATAGCACGCATCAAGACTGAAAGGGAGGCAAAAGAGATTAGTGAGGCCCATTTAGAAAAAATAAAACATGGGTTTGAGCTACAGCACCAAGAATTAAGGAATCAGTTAGAAATGCAGAGAGCGAAGCTCGAGCTAGAATTTGAAAAGCAAAAAGCTGAGAAGGTGGCGCATGCCCGGGATCCTAAGTTACCTTATTTTGAAGAGGGTAAAGATAAAATGGATAGTTATTTATCTAGGTTTGAGAAATATGCTACGGCTAATAAATGGGATAAGAGTGTTTGGGCCGCGTATTTAAGTGCATTGCTCAAAGGGCGCGCACTTGATGTATATGACCGGTTGTCAAATGAGGATGCGGCGGATTATGAAAAGTTAAAGGACGCTTTATTAAAGAATTTTGACATGACAGAGCGCGGATTTAGGAAACAGTTTCGTTATAGTAGGCCCGAGAAATCAGAAACGTTCATACAGTTCAGTAGTAGACTGAGAAGTTATTTAGAAAAATGGCTTAATATGGCAAAGATAGAAAAATCTTTTCCGGCTGTCTGTGATTTCATGGCAAGGGATCAGTTCCTGGAGTCATGTAATAGAGAACTGTATGTGCATCTGAAGCCAAAACAGTTTGGTAATTTAGATGAAATGGCTAGGGAGGCAGATTTGTTTGCAGAAGCGCGCGGGGGCGTATATAGTTGCATTAATAAGGGGCAACGCGATAATAGAGGCGCAGCGCAGGGTAAACAGGACAAAGTTGACTCGAACAAACCGAGTGGTAGACCGGATATCAAGTGTAGCATATGTGGTAAGGGGCATTTAACAATTAAATGTTTTAAGAACCCCGACAGGAAACAATTGTATAGCGCAGAGGTAGGAGCAACTGGAGTTGGGGATAGCGGTGTTAAAGAAAATTTTAACACGCGCGTAGAGACTCAAGGTTCTCAGGTTAAGAATGAGAATACGCAGAATGTAGGTCGTGGTTATACACGTGGTCGTGGTAATTTTAGAGGGTCTTTTCGCGGACGCGGTAAAAATAATAGCACACCACGTGGCGCAGCACACCAAGTTAGTTTTTGTCAAACGGAAGTAACTAGGAAAGGTGATGAGATTGGAAGTATTTTTGAAAATAAGGTTGGTGATCCTTTGATTTCGGATAGGGAGGAGTGTAGTAAGGAAACTAGGGAAGGTGTCTGTTACTTCTTAAAGGCAAGGTTACCGACGGCACAAGGATTGGTTAATAATAAAAAGGTGGTTGTATTAAGAGATACTGGGTGTACAGGCTGTGTCGTTCGGAGAAGTTTGGTTTCGGATAGTCAGTTAATAGGGAAGGAATCAAATGTTACGTTGATTGATGAATCCACACAAAGGTATCCTTTGGCAATGATTGACATTGATTGTCCTTTTTTTACTGGGAAAACTGAAGCTTTGTGTATGGATGATACGTTGTACGATTTGGTTATCGGTAACATTGATGGATCAAAACTTCCTGATATGTCTCATTTCTCAGCTGCGGCTGTAACTAGGTCTCAAACTAGGCAGGATGAGAAGCCTTACAGAAAACTTAAGGTTCCCGATCAGATCATTAACGATGACAAGGAGGCTTTCAAGCAAGCTCAGGTTGATGATCCAACTTTGGAAAACATCAGGAAAAGGGTTGTATCTGGGAACAAGACTGTGAGTCGTGGTTTAAACCGAGGTGAAACTAGGTTTATTGAGAAAAAAGGGTTGGCATATAGGGAGTTCACCAAGGGTAACAAAGTCTCTTTCCAACTTGTGGTCCCTCAAAGTTTCCGAGGAAAGGTGTTGAAACTGGCTCATGAAACGCTTATGTCTGGACATATGGGTATTAGGAAGACATTGGATAGAGTTGTAACTGAGTTTTACTGGCCCGGTATTTGCGGTGATGTCGCTAGATTTTGTAAATCTTGTGATATTTGTCAGAGAACTATTCAGAAAGGTCGGGTCACTAAAGTACCTCTAGGAAAAATGCCATTGATTGATACGCCATTTAAGAGGGTGGCAGTGGACATAGTTGGTCCAATTGAGCCTCGATCTGATAGGAAATCTCGGTATATTTTAACCATGATAGATTATGCGACAAGGTATCCAGAGGCGATAGCTTTACCGAGTATTGAGACGGAACGTGTCGCGGAAGCGCTTATTGAAATGTTTAGTAGGGTTGGCATTCCTGATGAAATGTTGACTGATTGTGGATCACAGTTTACTGCTGAGGTAATGAAGGAAGTCAGCAGACTTCTTTCTCTTCAACAGTTAACGTGTAGTCCGAGACACCCAATTTGCAACGGACTGATAGAGCGTTTCCACGCTACGTTAAAGCAGATGTTACGTCGCATGTGTGCTGAACGTCCAAAAGATTGGGATAAATATCTTCCAGCCTTATTATTTGCGGTAAGGGAAGTCCCACAAGAGTCTTTAGGATACTCCCCTTTTGAGTTGTTATATGGACGTAACGTCAGAGGTCCAATGGCAATATTAAGAGAATTATGGGCTGAAGAGGTACGCGATGAGCAAGTTCTTTCGACGTATCAATACGTTATTGAGCTTAGGGAACGGTTAGAGCAGACATGCAAATTAGCGCGTGATAATTTAAAGAAGGTTCAGATTAAGCAGAAAGCTTATTATGATAAAGGCGCGAGGTCGCGTAAATTTGACGTCGGCGACAAAGTACTGTTGTTACTACCGACAGACAGTAATAAATTATTGCTTCAATGGAAAGGTCCTTATGAAGTTGTTGAGGTAGTGAACAGAATGGATTATAAGATTGACGTCAATGGAAATGTTAACACATATCACGCTAACATACTGAAGCAATATGTGGAACGTCAAAATGTGACGTCACATTGCTTGCTATCTGTAGAGTCCACTCAGTCAACTGAAAATGATGACGTTGACGAATTCTCATTGGAAGATTGCGCTTTTCCTACTGCAAAGCAACCAGAGACGTTTAAGGACGTCAATATTTCAGAAATGTTAACGCAGGATCAGCGTAAAGAAATAGAGACGTTGATAAAAGAATACCCGGACGTACTGTCCAGTGTACCAGGACGAACTGACCAAATAGAACACGACATAAAGTTGCTGACGACGGAACCAGTGAGGTCAAAAGGTTATGCCATACCATATAAAGTACGGGATGTAATGGAAAAGGAAATTCAAGATATGTTAGATTTAGGAGTTATTGAGCCATCAATATCTCCATATTCATCCCCTGTAGTACTTGTCCCTAAAAAAGATGGTTCGGTGCGGTTCTGCATTGACTTCCGTAAACTTAATAAAGTGACGGAGTTCGATGCAGAACCAATGCCAAATATGGAGGAGGTTATAAATAGAATGTCGGGGCACAAATACTTTAGCAAATTAGATTTGTCAAAAGGTTATTGGCAGGTAAAAATGACGTCTAAGGCAAAACCCCTAACTGCGTTCGAAACCCCCAAAGGCTTGTTTCAATTCAAAACTATGCCCTTCGGTTTGGTAAACTCAGGAGCAACATTTTGCAGGTTGATGAGAAAGATTCTGTCCGAACTTTCTAACGTTGATAGCTTCGTCGATGATATGTGGATCTTTACCGAAACTTGGAAAGACCACTTGACGTCATTACGTGAAGTTTTAGATAGACTCAGGACAGCCAAGTTGACGGCAAAACCTTCCAAGTGTATGATTGGGTATAGCAGTATCGAATGTCTTGGTCACAGTGTAGCTGCTCAGTCAGTAAGACCGCAAGAAGACAAGATACAAGCTATAAAGGATGCTCCTCGACCTTCTACTAAGAGACAAATAAAGTCATTTCTTGGGTTGGCTGGTTTCTACCGCCGTTTCATTCCAAATTTCTCATCTATCGCTTCCCCTTTGACAGATTTAACTAAGAAAAGTAGACCAAACAAGATCACAGACTGGCAGGACCATCATGAAAAGGCTTTTCAGACCCTGAAGAATAGACTCACGTCTAGTCCTATTCTTCGTCTTCCTATCTTTCATGATGGGAATCCGTTCATACTCCGGACGGACGCTTCTGATGTTGGTATAGGAGCCGTTTTGCTCCAAGAATTTGAAGGGGAAGGACGACTTCCCATTGCTTATGCCAGCAAGAAACTTTTGCCTCGTGAGAAAAACTATTCTGTAATAGAGAAGGAATGTTTGGCTATTATCTGGGGTGTTGAGAAATTTCGCAAGTATCTTTACGGAGTAGAATTCCTGCTTGAGACAGACCACAAGCCCTTGTCGTATATGCAAACAGCAAAAGTTCTCAATCCTCGAATTATGCGTTGGGCAATGAAACTACAGCCGTATAGATTTCGGATTGTTGCAATTCGGGGCCAAGAAAATTTGGGGGCAGACTACCTTAGTAGGTAATTCTTCGCACGGTTGTTGTGTAAATAGCTGTCTTGTTTAGATAGGTTCATCCTATTCCATCTGTATACACAAAGAAAAAACATTTCTGATTGTTTTTTCTCCAAAAGGGGAAACCTTTGTTACGAGATGGAATAGGAAACCTCTCTGGTGCTTATGCACATCTAAATTATTTTAGTAGATATATGGTAGGGCGGTGCGAGTGAAATATTTTAGGTGAAATATGGTACGCAAACTATGCGGCTCCATGAACAAGTCATGCACATATCATACGATGTATGCATGAGTGGTTTATAGCGAGCTGTTTTTACAATACAGGAGGCCGCTAAAAGGCCGAGTCCTATAAAATTTGCCTAAAAATCGCCAACCGCCAAATTGTGCCATATATGATTTTTATTCCCGTCACGTGTTGTGTGGGTGTTCGTTTTGACAGGAGTCATGTCATTGATTATAGGGTCGTTTCATCAATTTTTCCTATGGGAAATATACTATTTGAACGCAAATCCATTATCTACTCGATTTTGCTATCTGGCTTTGTTTGTGGCCGGTATCTCCACTTCCCCACGAACAAAGCAAGGTAATACGAGTAGGCATGATTTTCCGGTAGTATTCATAGATATATAAACCCTGAAAAAAAGCGGACACTTTAGCAGCAGGTCAAGTTGTAAAGAGTGAACATTGTGACGGGGAAATAGAAAATATATTGAAAGGTATGTTAAATCTATGTTTAGTATTATTTTTGTATGAACATGCTTGTAGGTTTTGGAGGGGTTTACTTCTAGTATACCCCAACTTTCTGAAGCCTATTCTGAATTCACTATTGAGGCCTGTAGTGATTAGGCTACTAGCTTTGCCAGCTAGACGTCGCAGGATCGATCCCAGGCTTCTCCAGTAGTAGAATGAGTCTTTCTAAGTGAGGTCCTGTCTCATGCTGACCCTAGATGTTGGTGAGACGTAAAGTTTGGACACCCGCTCATTCTAGATTCATTTAGGCTTTTAGACCCCTTTTGTGGAATGTGGTTGATAAACGCCGGGTCACTTGTTTGATCCATGACTGGTGACTGGCTGTGGTTAGAAAACCGTGGTTCCGTCCCAATATGATATTAGGTGTAGAGGGGACGTAAACTTAAGACGGGTTTAACCACATCTTCATCATCAGGGCAAACTCATACAAGAGCCTGTTGGGTTATCCGTGATGATGAACCGTAATGAATTTTATTTTACAAGCATGTTCACGTTGATTAGAAATAATTTTGTTCAAGAAGAATTACGAGTTCATTTTGTAATGATGCCGTTTTTGTCTGATAACTCAGTTTGTGCATGTATGTACATATAAAGAACGTGATGATGATAAGTGGGAGTATTTGGTCGCCACACGTCATAACGGCCTGAGCGGCGGGGATGACGTCAGCTGCGTCATCGGCGTCGCGAGGACGGTTGTGACGGGGTGCCTACCAAATAGAGAGAATTTACGGCAAACAGTGTTGGCCCATATGAGACACTAACAAATGTTGTAGATTATAGATGAAAATCTTCTGTTGTAGTTTCTATCTGTTATTAATGTATTGAATTTGTGAATAGCTATATTTGTGAGCCGTGTCGCGGAGAAGGATATGAAATAGAGATTGTTATGTTTCCTGTAATTGGCGGCTGACCAGGTAGCGCAAAGGCGTGGTCTGTTCAATTGCCTCTTACTTGTGATAATGTAGTGAGCACAAATTTGATGAGTATTATGCTCAGTAGTAGTGAGCATTAATTGATTTCTGTAGTGCTCAGTAAGGAACCATGAACTTTGAGTATTATTGTGTCAAGCGCTGGGTGCTGATAATTTGATGCACAGTCAAGTTGAGTTCTGCTGTACGGTTATTTGTCGCATGCACTAATCAGCCTGTATGTCTGGTCGGCGCATGCGCAATAACGGTATATGCATGAACATATTTTTACTTCTCCGGGAGGGGGATCATGATATAGCATGTATGTTTTGTGACTCGTTTCTAGTCCCGTTATCGTAATTTGCAGGCATAACAATGTGTGACCTGCTGCTCCCTGCTTCATAGCAGCAGGTACTGGTACGACGCTAGGCGTTAGGGTCCAGCAAGGGCGGACAGACCGCCGTAATCAGCGCCTACCAGGATAGAAGCAGATTCTTCTAAATCATTGTTCGTTGTAAACAAATGTGATCATGGAAGAGGTCAACTTACCTTATTTGGACGATCACTAAACGGCTGATCAGCAAACGTGATCGCTAATCCTAGGATAATCAATTATGTTGATAGACTAGTTTTACTAGTTCGCGAGAAGAAGTGTCACGCGAGTGGGGGATTCACCCAAAGTTATAAACTGGCCAGTCGCGTTTTGTGTTGTTTCTTTTTTTGTTTTTCTTGTTGTTTTTGTTGTTTGCTTCTGTAGGTATTCACGTCACCCGTTCCGAGCACAGAACAGTGTTTTGCCTTCGGAGCGGACGTCGTGAGTTGGCTACAGAAGCAACAATTTGTGATGTTTTGTGTTAGTAAGTGTTGTATGTAGATACTGTAAATAATTCATGTCAATCATTTAACATCTTTCTTGTGCCTTACCCCACAGCTGCCCGTACACCTGTCAGAGATCACGCTCGGTTGTCTTGTCAGCATGGGGGTTTGCGGGACGCCGTAAACCCACATGTAACAGTCATGAACAGCAAGATAAGGGTTAAGACTAATTCTGCTTTGAAAACCTTGTTAAGTAGATTTCAGTAATCCTTTCTTAGACTTCTGCATACAATGTCCTCTGGTCTGAGACCACTTTTGGAACTGTTCAAAAGTGGTCTTAAAGACCACTTTTGAACAGTCCCAAAAGTGGTCTTGATATAGGAATTTTACTGTATCTGGGTTCAGCATGGTGAGGGCTTCAACTAACACAGTGTCTGCTTTGGACCCCAACAACAGTTCAGTAAAGAGATTTTGGTATATATGTAAATGGCATTTCCATAACTATAACTGATAATCAAAATTGTTCAATGTTACTTTTACTCTTAAAGCACCATGGACAAATTCTAGAGCAGATGGCATTCCAGTTTTTTATACAGCGAAATTTTGATGGCTGGAACATCGAAGGCTCGTTTACCAGGGCTGTTCGAACTCATTCTTGAGTCCCTGGGAAGCAATTCCCATAGCTTCCAATAATAATATATTTCGTATAATTGTCTTATTTTTTCAAGAACATTACAAAAACATGCCTATACAAATATATTGTAAATTTTACCACAGAAAAATGAAAATTTTCAGATGAAAAATGTGATATTTTTCTTATTTTTGCCCAAAACATAGATTGTGGAATTATTTACTTGTCGAGGCAGTTCTAACAAGTACCCAAAATCTATGTTTTTGAGCAGAAATAAGAAAAATAATGTGCCCTGCAAACCCCAGTTTTGCTATATAAAAGTGGGGTTCAAGGGGGTCAAAATTATATAGGCATGTTTTCGTGATGAAAACTTTAATGTGTACGTATTAGAATTGCCTCCTTGAGGCACTTTTGATGAGTATACATGACATACCTTTAATTTACATAAAATTGTAAAGATATCCCTTTGATGCCTGCAGACATGGGGCTAAGGCCCCCGCCCATTGGGGCTTGAAGAAATAAATGGGCTGCATGGTACGTCCACACAGAGCTGAAACCGATCGCACACGACTACTGGCAAACTGTTTAGAGGATCTAAGCCTGCCCAGGCAAAGCGGTGTGAGTCGGACCGTCCGTGCTTATAAACCCTGTTGGTTTCATTAGGTGGCAGGGCTTGAGATGTCATTTCATCTCAATGTCGGGTAGAAGTCCCACAAAATTGGAAGCAACATCTCCAAAATGACCTTTACAGTGTTGATGGGGACATTAAACCTCATATCAAACAAAAGACATGGGGCTAAAATTAACCCCCATTGGCTCATTGCCTCTGTAATTCATGACCTCAAAAGTGTTTTAGCCATTGAAGTTTGACTACAGTAAAAATCCTGAAAATTTGGAAACCTTGAGGATTGGCTATTATTCTCCTAAAATTTTAATAAAATTTTGCCATGATACAGTAAGGAGTCCAAAAGGTGCAGATGGAATTGCAAACAGTGTAGACCCTGATCAGACTGCTCCTAAAGAGCAGTCTGATCTGGGTCTACACTGTTTGCTTAGGCCTGTCTGTCCCAGTACTTAGGATCAGTACGGTATTAATATTCTGTGACAGATTAACCCTTGTCCTGCTGATCCCGGATATGCCTTATCTTTGAAACAATGTAGATCCAGATCAGATGGCTTCTGACGAAGCCATCTGATCAGGATCTACATTGTTTACCATTCAGATTGTGAATTTGTTGCAATAATTTGCATCAAGTAATCTGATTGGTTGATAATTGGTAGTGGGTGTGGCATATATGAATATTCAGCAGGACAAGGGTTAAGATAACGAGAAAAGAGATCTAACTAATAGACTAAAATTGCAGTGGTAAAACTTTCTCTTCCATGCTGTATATGTGTACTGGAGAATCTTTGGAAAAACTATATATAGATTAGAACACAAACATAAAGAAAAATATATATAAAGAATTATTATAACTTCTGAAGAAAACAGCATGTATTGCTGCATTTCTTTATTTGTGATATTTGCTGTGATTGAATCCTGCAGCTGTAGTTCGATTGTAAACAATAAAACCATAGAACTCCATGACAATATTCTCTCACACTATAATGCAGACATTCGACCATGTGTAGGCTGCTCAGGGCCGCTGAACATCAATCTCGAATTCTATCTAACCTCGCTTAATGATCTTGATGAGGTACGCGGAGAAATGCATTCAGTCGGATATTTGGTTGTGACATGGATTGAGGACAGGATGATGTGGAACCCTGCTGACTATGCTGGAGTCACCCATGTGGTCTTTCCTATTGAGAAGGTAGGCACAGGGTCAAGTTGTTCATAAATAACCACACTACCGGTATATCGTTAAATTTTATATCATTTAACCCTTTTTGTACCAAGTGGAATCTTCTTCCTTATACATACCAGGAGTCCATTTCAAAATTAAGGGGTGTCAGGTTGTGTTTTCTTCAAAATTTATTTGGAAAATGGCTTAACTTTTCGCAAACAGTGTAGGCCCTGATCAGACGCCGCGTTCTGTGGCGTCTGATCTGGGCCTACACTGTTTGCCAGTGTACCCATTTGGGGGTTTCCGGTACAAAATGGGTTAATATGGCAACTACTCTAATATTTTTACTGAAAAAATGCAGAAGTTGCTCACATTTTTTTTCAGCAAAAATAACACTGTATTAGATATTTTGCTTCCTAGAAAAATTAACATTTTGACCATTAGTTAGCTTGTTAAGCTAACAATGCTTTGAACAACTGGGCCCTGAGGTTGATATTGTAGTATCACCTAAATAGTTGCTCAGTTGTTCAAAAATATACAGTCGAACTTCAATGGCTCGAACACCTTTGGGACCTCGAAAATGTGTTCGAGACAGGGGTAGTTCGAGCCACTGAGGTTACTGTCAGAAGGCATAACGAGATACTTTTAGACATCTCTTCGTTGTTCTATAATGAAAATATATTCTGTATGTACTCATTAGAATCGCCTCATCGAGGCGATTCTAATGAGTACACACAGCATACATTTGCAAGATAAAAGACTAAAATCTCCTTAATTATCTCCCACTATTTCTTATGTAGAGGGTTTCGCTAGGGGCTCAAGAATGGGTTCGACGCATCCATGGTAAACGAGCCATCGGTGTTCGAGCCATCAAAGTTCTACTGTATAAAGATGTTGATACTTAACATATCAGCCAATATATTTGTGGAAACAAATGTTAGAAGCATTTGAAATGTGAAATGCGACTAAACATTTTTTTCAACAAAAATATCAGAATGTTTTTGTTGAAAAAAATGTGAGTAACATTTACAATGCAAAATCCTATTCACATTTATTTTTTCAGCAAAAATATTTGATATTATACTTGCTAGGTTTTGCCACAATTTAACATGATCCAATATTGTTACTATGTAATACTGAGGTGGTACAGCATTGGAGCTAGGGTACAGGAAATAGTCTGTGCAGACATTGAAGATTCAGCTCGGTCTGAAAACCGGTGCATTCTGTTCAGTCTCCACACTTTTCACTCTCAGGCTTTGTATTATCTTGCTTGCATATGCAGGCTTTCTGTGTCCTTGGTGCTTAAATATGCTGACATTATTAGTTCATCAAGAGTAACCCCCAGGTCAGCTTTATATATAATGTTGTGGTTTGTTGTCCATCTGTCATTTGCCATTACCTTCTCCCATTGTTGACATTTCCTCCAGAACCACAAATTAGATTGAGCTGATACTTAGTGGGAAGCATTGGAACATCTTCCTAAAATTGTTCCATTCCAAAATCCAAGATAGCCATCTTGAAATTCTTTATAAAATTTCCAGAACCCAACATTGGATTAACCCTTATCTTGCTGTTCGCGACAACCCCTATCTTTGGAAACAGTGTAGATCCAGATCAGATGGCTTCTGAAGAAGCCATCTGATCAGGATCTACACTGTTTAGCATTCAGTTTATGAATTTGTAGATATAAATTACATCAAGTAATTTGATTGGTTGATAGACAGAAATGGGTGTGGCTTAAATGAATATTCAGCAAGAGAAGGGTTAAGCTGAAACCTGATGGGGGGCAATATGGAGAGCTAGAATTGTTAAAGCAATATCCAAGATGGCTGCCATGGTTGGCATCAACAATATCTCCTCCAGAACCGCAAGTAGAATTAAACTGAAACTTGAAGGGAGGCATTGAGGTGCCTTTTAGATTCAGAATTGCTAAAATTATTCCTTTCCAATATCCCAAATGGCTATCATCGTGGCCATCTTGACCTTTTTCAAGTGAAATCTGCTCCAGAACCAAAAGACAGAATGAGCTGAAACTTGATGAGACACATAGGGTGACATGGTAATACAGAATCACTCAAATAGTTTTGTTCTCATAATTTTACAAAAATGGCCCCCATGGTCACCTTCTTGAAATTCTTCAAACAAAATCTGATCTTGAGCTGAAACTTGATGCAAAGCATCAAGATGGCATGGAAATTCAGTCAATTTTGATATCCAAGATGGTGGCTATCTTGAAAATCGTTACATCTCATTGGATTGAGCTGAAACTTGATGTAAAAGCATTGAGTTGACATGAAAGTTCACATTGATAAAATGAGTCCATTTTGATAACTAAGATAGCGGTCATCTTGAAATTTTTCATGCAATATCTCTCTTTTCCAATCAAAAGTGGAATCATGCTTAACCCTTATCTTGCTGTTAACGACAACCCCTATCTTTGGAAACAGTGTAGATCCAGATCAGATGGCTTCTGAAGAAGCCATCTGATCAGGATTTACACTGTTTTACATTCAGTTTATGAATTTGTAGGAATAAATTACATCAAGTAATCTGATTGGTTCAAAGTCAGAGATGGGTGTGACTAAAATGAATATTCAGCAAGAGAAGGGTTAAACATGACAAGAAGCATCAGGGTGACATAGAGAGTCAGTATTGCTAAACTCGTTCCATTCAGTTGTCCGAAATGGCTGCCATGTTGAAATTTTTCAGATGACATCTGCTTCTAAACACATCTTGAAAATCGTCAAAACACAGATTCTGTTCCAAAAAACACTCAGTGAGATTAAGTTGGAACTTGGTGGGTGGCATTTGGGTGACATTGAGATTCAGAATTGAAATCATTGCATTCTGTTATCCAAGATGGCTGCTATGTTGGCCGTCTTGAAATTTTACAAATGACATCTACATCCGTCACTCTGTCACTCTGCACCAATGTCATCTCCTGAATTCTAAGATTAAGCTGTTTAGAAACTTAATCATCATGCAGATTCAAAATTATTAAAGGCAATCTAATCTGACAGTGAAGATGGCCACTATTGCACAGTATATCATGATTATTAGCCTGATCCAGGATCTGGACCACTTAGGCCTCTAGTTATTCATGTATACCTTCTCCCTGTATGAAATTGCCCACAAGGGCATTTGATAGTCTTGTCATTAGAAGGGAGTAGGAGGCTAAATTGCCTTCTACTCTTCAAACAAAGCCTTTTTTCGACCAGTCCATTGCAATATAGAGGCCATTTGTCATCTTGTCATAAGGGGTCTGCTCTTAAAGAATTTGCTCCCGCTCTTTAAGAATTTGCTCCTGAGTGGCATTCTTTCCTTTAAGAGTAGACCCCTTTATCAGAGGGGGCTTAATTTACCACAACACAAAAGTTGTCTTCCCTCTGAAACTGCTAGACAGGAGTTTCCCATTCCTGTTAATTCAGTCTTTACAGCCACCTACAGAGGACTCTCATTATAACGAGAGTTTTTGTTCCCTATTATTTTGGCTTTTTAAAGAATTTGCAGCTATAAAGACTTGCAATAAGTACGGTAAAAGTCCTAAAAATTGATAAATTTGTAATCAAGTTTGAATTTTTAGAGAAAGTTAATACTTACATCTTGGAACATACGTTAGGATTTATTTCCCTTGACTAGTTGACCAACCCGCTTAAAAAATCGATGCGTCCATCTAATACGTGTCATCACAATAGACGCTTCTAAATACCTCAGTTCTATATGGCGACAACGAGTTGTCACCAAAACTGAGGGGAGGAGGGAGGGTTATTCAGATGTAAGTATTAACTTTCTCTAAAAATTCAAACTTGATTACAAATTTATCAATTTCATTTCGAAAGTTAATACTTACATCTTGGAACATACGTTAGGATGATTACAAAGCTCTCCCTTGGCTGGTGGTAATTGGTGACCATAATGACCCATTTCCACTAGTGAAATGATGATGATAATGATCATGATGCAGTCCAATTCTGTACAATAACACCATCAAAAACATCCCTTCTATACATCAATATATACACGTATATACATCATTGTTTCTCATGCACAAATTCCCTCTGTACATACACATGGACTTGTACACATTTTGATAATTTCAATGGCTGCAACCCGCCGGAAAATGAAATGAATCTTTCATTATTCTAATTCCCATTCCTGAGAATTTAACTGTCTATAATAAAACTTTTTGAAGGTGGAGTCCCTACTCCAATCTGCAGCTTCCAATATTGAAGACAATGAAGCTCCCTTGAATAGAGCCCAAGAAGAACCAATGGCTCTTGTTGAATGAGCTTTCACTTTAAGATCTGAATCATTGAATGCTTGCTTAAGCACACTCACAATCCAAGATGATATCGTTTGGCTGGTAACTGCTTTATGAGGTTTATTAAATGATAAAAATAATCTATTTTCATCATTCCTAAATTGTTCAGTCCTCTTCAAATACATTTGAATGGCTCGTTTAGGATCCAACTTTACACTCTTTTGAAATTTTGGAATAAAAATCTTTGTACCTACATGTCCTGGCCTGTCTTGCTTAGAAAGACCATCTCTGATAAAAATAATACCTTCTGGCACTATGCTCATGAAGCCCTCATCAGTTCTCAGTGCTTGTAAGTCGCTGCAACGTCGGATTGTCGATATTGCTGCAAGAAAAACAGACTTCAATGTAACATGTTTCAAAGATACTTTGGACATAGGCTCAAACAAGCTTCCTGACAGAAAATCTAAGACTTTCTTTAAATCCCATTCAGGCATTAGCCTTTTCTCTGGTGGTCTGGAATTAAACACCCCTTTCAATAAACGCAAAATATCTGGATGTTGTCCTACTGGCATACCATCTGTTGGGGGTAAAACTACAGACAGCATAGACCTATAGCCAGCAATGGTTCTGTACTTAAGCCCAGAATGGAACAAAAATGATAAAAACTCTGCACATTGTGTTATAGTGGCAGAATAGGGATTAATTTCCCTTTCACTACACCAGCCACTGAATTTGTTAAATTTGGCTGCATAGTCTCTCTTTGTCCCAGGTCTCCAGGAAGCTTCCATGAGTTTCCTAGTGTTCGTTGAAAACCCTTTATTTTGAAAGGATCTGTTGAGAGCAACCATGCCACAAGCTTGAAAACTTGAGGATTCGGATGTACTATTTCCGTTCGTGGTTGATACAACAGGTCTTGCAGCACTGGAAGTTGCCTCGGGCATGCTACTAACATCTGAAGAAGGTCTGTATACCAGTGTCTCCTGGGCCACTGCGGGGCGATCAGAATCAACTGACAATGAAACCTCTTCATGTGTTGTAGCACCTTGGGTATCAATGCTATTGGAGGAAAAGCATATGCCTCCATGTTTTCCCAGGACACTGATAGGGCGTCTACTGCGAAAGCTAGAGGACTGGGAATCCATGAGCAGAACATTGTCACTTTGTGATTCTCCTCTGAGGCAAACAGATCCATCATTGGAGTACCCCAAATCTGAAATATGTTCCGCGTTATTGAATCGTTCAGTGTCCATTCTGTCGGACGTATTCTGACTCTGCTTAGATTGTCTGCCAAAATGTTCAGACTCCCAATTATATGGGCTGCTTTCAGTGTTATTTTGTACTTGATTGCCATTTGCATCAGATCCCATGTCAGAAAGCATAACTGAGGGGACTTTGTCCCCCCTTGTTTGTTTATATACTGAACCACGGTCGTGTTGTCTGAACGCACTAGTACATTGTGACCCCTCAATTGGGGTAGAAATTTCTGAACAGTCAAATGCACTGCTTTCAACTCTAAATGATTTATGTGCAGTTTTCTTTCTGCTTTGGACCAAAACCCCTGACAAATTAGGTTTTCTAAATGACCCCCATAACCCTTTTTTGATGCGTCTGTCGTCACAACTTTTGTGCTGGGTGTCTGACAAAAGGATTTCCCTATCAATAAATTGTCTTGGTTCTGCCACCATTTCAAATGGTTCAGTAGGTGTTTGTTCACTGGTATTTTGGCTTGGAGATCTCTGGTAACTGGTCTCCAAAATTGCAGTAAATGGAGCTGAATTGGCCTCATGAACAACCGAGCGTTCGGTATCACTTCTATGCATGATGCCATTAAACCCAGAAGATGTAAAAAACTTTGAGCTGTTGGATTGTGTATTATCTGAAATATTGCTTGACTGATTTTCTGAATTCTCTCTTGAGTAGGGCAAACAAGTCCCTTGTCTAACAGGAAAACTGCCCCTATGTATGTTACTTTCTGACATGGAATTAGAGCTGATTTTTCTAGATTTATCATGAGACCTAGTCTGACAAGAAGATTGAGCGTTTTCTCTTTGTCCTGTAAAAGTAATCTCATTAACTGATTGACTAGAAACCAGTCGTCTAGATAGACTGCCAATCTTACATTCTGCATCCTTAGATTTGCTGCAATCACGGACACCATTTTGGTAAAGACCCTCGGTGCCACCGTTGGACCGAAGCAGAGGCAGGTGAACTGGTAAGCTTTCCCTTGAATGCAGAACCTTAGAAAAGGTCTGAATTTCTTGTGGACTGGGATGTGAAGGTAAGCGTCTGACAAATCTACTGAAATTGCCCAATCTCCTTGTTGTACTAAGCTCATGACTTTGCTTAAACAATCCATTTTGAAGTGCTCCTTCCTTAGATACCTGTTCAGAGGTCTTAGGTTTATAATTGGTCTCAAGTCCCCAGTTTTCTTTGGGACCAGAAAAAATGTTGAGTAGAAACCTGTTTGTTGGTTTTCTGGAGGGACATGCTCTATTGCACCTTTTTGTAATAATTTGTTTACTTCCAACTGTAAAATATTTAAATTTTTGGCAGTGACATGTGTTTCTTTCACTCCCGTAAAAGGTGGTTTTTGTATGAAATCCATTTTTAAGCCTTCTCGTAAGACCGAAAGAACCCCCTGATCTTCTGTTATTTTTTCCCATTCTTTTACAAAGAATCTTAGACGACCTCCTACAGGTATCTCCAGAAATTTGCACATGATGGAGTCATGCTTTATTACTTTTGTCTGTTTGGGAACGAAAAGATCTTACCGAAGAATTCTTGGCAGAATTCCCCCTGTAGTTGGAAAAATAGTGGCCACCACTTTTCCCAGTTCTACGAGAACCGTTGTTGTAACTGGAAGATTTGTTGTAAGACTTGTAAAAATCCTCATTCTGACGATATTTCTTCTGAGATGAGGATTCAGCCTGAAAGGACGTTTTCCTTTTGCCATAAAATTTCTTATTCATTTCTGGCATTAATTCAGAAAGTTGTTTATCTTTTTCTTGTCTGTCTTTGAGTTTCTTCTCAAATTCGGACCCAAATATCCCTTCACCTGACAAAGGAGATGTTAATGCCGCTTTCTGTAAATCTTTGAAATCATCCAGTCCCGTATCTGCAATTGTTGCTTTTCTGCGAACTAAGTGGTGAAAAGTGCCAGTCCTGGCCATCTGATCCAGGGACTTTGTGGACATGGCAAATATGTCTCTAACGTTTTGAACAGCCTCATCGAGGTTAGGTGAACTGGATTTCAAATTATTTAGCAACTGACCTAAAGCCTGCTGTGTATAACATATAGATATAATGCCCAAACGTGCAGCAACTTGACCCTGAAAAGCTATTTTCTCTAACGATTTAAACGGTTGGGAAAATAAAGATTGAGAACTACCAAAGGCAGCTTTCCTTCCATGTCTTTTAATTAGAAGTCTCTCAGTCAGTTCATCTAAACTTGGAACCTTCAATGTCTTTTCTGAGCTATCACTTATAGGAAAAGACTGTTTGCTAATCTCCTTATATGCAGAAATTTTATCTGGTGTCTGACAACGCCATGATGCATTTATCACTTCCACCTGCGCCTTGTCAAGGCATAAACCGCCTGAAGAAGGAGAGTCGGTTTGAACATCCTCACCAAACATCTCTGTGAGTAAATCATAAGTTAAAGGCTCATTTTCTTTCTTAGAGTCATTTCTGGATGAAAGTGTATATTTGCCAAATCTAGAATTTGCATTTTGTTCTGACTGTTGATGCTCCTGTTCCACACAAGAAATAACATCATCTTCTGAAGACGACAAACCTATTCCCTGGCGTTCTTTTTGTCCAGGTTGTAAAGATAATACATCTTCCCTGTCTGAAAAATGATTACTGAGGCCATAGTCTCTGTTTAGACTGTTGTCTAAAGATATCAAAGGCTCACGCCCACCTGATGTGTCGGAATTGTCCATTTGTGTTTGTGGCATACACGCACCCGAAGTGCTGCTTTCCACTGGTATTTGTGGCCCCCGCAGAACGGTGCCTTTCGAAGTCAGCATGCCGAACAGCTTCTCGAACTTACCGTCCAATGACCCAAAACGGTTTTCTATTTTCTCTGAAAGCTTGTCTTCCAACCGAGACAAATCATCAAGCTTCGCTGAAGTCCTAGAGGACGTAGAAGTAGACGATTTACCTTTCGTCTTCACATCTTTTTGTTTTGACTTACTCTTACCGGAAACAGTGTTGGTTACGTGTGAAACTGGTAGCGATTTAATGGACGAATTTTCTTCATCCGAATGACCGACGGACAAGGATTCCCTGCCCTCAGACAAATGCAAACTAGCTTCAGTCATGATGCACTAAGCTAAATGCGCATAATCAACCGCAAAAACATAAGATATATATGAAAACTTAAATGCGATGTCAACTCGTTGTCGCCGAAAAATGAACTGAGGTATTTAGAAGCGTCTATTGTGATGACACGTATTAGATGGACGCATCGATTTTTTAAGCGGGTTGGTCAACTAGTCAAGGGAAATAAATCCTAACGTATGTTCCAAGATGTAAGCATTAACTTTCGAAATGAAATTCAGACACCTTGACAACATGCTTTAATTCTCCTAAAATTTTAACAAGTTTGTTTCTCCAAAAAGTTGAGATGGAATGGCAAATGGTGTAGACCCTGAGTCAGATCTGGGTCTGCATGTTTGCTTAGGCCTGTCTGTCCCAATATTTAGGCCCATTATGGTAGTAGTATAATGGGCAATAAAGGACATTTTCCCTTTTTTCCTTTTTAAAATCTCCAAGCAACAAATGCTGTGGCTGGCATTTGATAGAATAGCGTCACTGTCAACAACTTTTGTTTCTTGGATTATTGAAAACTTTGGTTATAAGACTTTTGTTGTTATATTGAATGTCAGTATACTGTGATGATCCTAAATATATTGGACAGACAGGCCCAAGCAAACAGTGCAGACCAGGATCACACTGCTCCTGAAGGAGCAGACTGATCAAGGTCTTCACTGTTTGTGATCAGACTGATCAATGCCATTCCTTCTGCACCTTTTGGACACCTTGCTGGATCATGAAACAAATTTGTTAAAATTTTAGGAGAATTACAGCATGTTCTCACAAGATGTCCAAACTTTTAGGATTTTTATGGTAAAGAGGGCTGACTTATAGGTAAAAAATGTTGCATATAAGGATTAGTAATAAGTATTGACTTTGGAAACAAAAACATTTCTGATAATCAAAGAACTGACAGCAGAGGTGAGTCAAATGACTCTGAGTGTAGGCTGAAAAACTAGTCCTGCCTGTTTCATTTAACCCTTAAATCTCTGTTATATATGCAAACAGTGTAGACCCTGATCCAATGCCATGTACTGTGACATCTGATTGGGTTTAAATTGTTTGCTAATGTCCCAGCATATGCATTGAGTCAGTGTTACAATAAACTTTCTTTTACACGGCAACTTGATGTCACAGCAACAAGATTAGCTAGGCTATTTTCTATTAACCCTTATCTTGGTGTTCACGACAACCCCTTTCTTTGGAAACAGTTTAGATCCAGATCAGATGGCTTCTGAAGAAGCCATCTGATCAGGATCTACACTGTTTGGCATTCATTTTATGAATTTGAAGCAGTTAATTACATCAAGTAATTTGATTGGTTGATAGACAGGAATGGGTGTGGCTTAAATGAATATTCAGCAAGATAAGGGTTAATAATTGTTAACTGTATTTCCCACAAATCAGTTATAGTCACAAGGACATCAGTTTGGACCGATTGACAAACAGACAAACCAAAAAATGGGAGTCTCATTTCTATACAGTGCTACATAAGCTGTAATGAAATTTGTAAAACTGCTAACACCCTCTGAGCTTAGGACACCAGTAAACTTTGAGTTGATTGTTTCCCAAAGTTACCAGGCATATTAGCTTTACAACGTTGATATCCATGTGAGTATGATTTTTACGAAATCCAGGTAACGGTTATTTATAACGGGGCTATTTTTATCATTGTTAGGTCTGGGTGTTTTGTACAAAATTTGGACTGGACATGTTGGGTTTGGGAAACACTGTAGACCCAGATCAGATGCCACAGAGCATGGCATCTTATCAGTATCTACAGTGTTTGCTTTAAGTACAGGAATTTCAGAGTTAAATGAAACAGCCTATAAGTCTCTGTTTATGACCATTTTGTCAGCCTTCACTCAGAAACAATCAACCTACCAGTGCTGTCTTTTCTCTGATTGGATCAGAGTAACCAAATCAACTCAGTCCATAGTTTTCTTCTGTTGTAGGTTTGGACACCCATTCTACTAGTTGGCAACCCATCCATGAAAGTAGGCACCCTAAATGGACATGTATCACCTGTGAGGGTATATTACAATGGTCTAGCCTGGTGGAGACCTGGTGATGTATTTCGAACCAGTTGCTATCCTGATATTTACAAGTATCCATTTGACAACCAGGAATGTCATATATCAATCATAGCATCTGGTTATACAGAGGAAGAGGTACTATTGCAAGTTCCGGGCTCTGAAGTTGACACTGGGTTCTACAAAGACAACGGGGAGTGGGTTTTGTTGGAATCCTGGACCCGCACATATGACCAGAACCAGATCTCTGTGGCGCAGTGGGGCTTAAATTTCAAACGGAGACCCCAGTTCTTCTTCTTCAATGTGATACTGCCAATCATTTTTCTTAGTTTGCTGGACTGTCTTGTCTATTGTATTCCCGTTGAATCGGGAGAACGTATCTCATACTCCATCACTGTACTCCTGTCCTGTGCAGTTTTCATGACCCTGATTGGTGACAACATTCCAAAGACCTCTGCTCCTATGTCACTGTTCTGTATCTACCTGATCTCCGTCTTCTCTGGCAGTGGTCTGATCATGATCAGTACAATCTTCAACCTCAGGATATTCTACACTAACCCAGGCAAGGGGATCTCACCAAAACTGAGATGGTTGACAGGTGTCATGTTGAAGAAAAGATGGTGTCAGGGTCATGCCATAGAACCAAACACAACAATGGTCAAGGTAATTGGAAAACCAGAGAAGACTGATGGATTCAAAAACAGTGATGAGAAGGGGTTCAAAGAAAGAGAGTCAGATGCCGTTTCATATGATGACTATGATGATATCACTTGGAAAGACGTGGCTCATGCCGTTGACCGTCTCAGCTTGATTGGATTTGTGGTGTATTTCACTGTGGCCACATTTAGCCACTTGCTCGTCATTGCCCTATAAAATAAGATGGCATGCAAATGGAAGCAACCCTGATCAAGTAGTTATGTACTATTGTTGAAAAAATACAGACTATTGAAGTTTGAAATTGTAAACTTACAATTATACAAATTATTTGTCTAAATCACGACAGAAGTAAGGGCCAGGATTGCGGCCGTGTGAAATCGATTTAAGCCCCCCAGTGGAACTCATTTCCCTTACTGTTCCAAAGACGTTCTTCTGTAGTGGTTTATTATTGTTATGATTTGTCTTTGAGTGTGTGTATCACTTGTATTATTTTGTTTTGGACAGCAATTTGGCCATTTTGTGGGGAAAGTAACTGTCCTTTTGGCTTTCTGCTATTGATGTTTCCATTAGGGTCTAGTTATTTTCTTTCGCTTTGGTGTCTCTAATGGGAGCTGTAGGTTAATTGTATTGATTCCTGATCATTGCCTTCACTTCTATTTTACATTGCTTCTGATCGAAGGAAATAGACTATTATGATAACACATCCATATGCTAAAATGGCACTTTTTCCTGTCCCTAGAAGAAGCAGTTTTCAGGTGAAAATGTTTGATATATTTCATATTCCTAGTTAAAAATAGATTATGGGTGCTAGTTGGAACTGCAACTGTATGCTTATAAGATCTACATTCTTACCAAGTTCCATAACTCTATCATGCAATTTGACTGATTTCTCTCCCTTTATGACATACAAAAAAGCGCCTGTTTCAAGAAAACATTTTGCTGTCTCATTTTAATGCTTCAAACTATACAGCTTCTAAAATTTACATGTGTGTGCCTTTGGGCAAGACCTTTCTGTTGGTATCAAACTTTTTGACCGGTGACCTTTGAACTTAGACCTATTTTTCGAAAATGCAAACAATACAGCTTTCAAAATTCACGTGTGTTCCTTAGGGCAAGACCTTTTCATTGATATCAAACTTTTTTGACTTGTGACCTTGACTGTTGAACTTTGACCTGTTTTTCAAAAATTCAAATAAAATCTTGAACCTTGGTCATATTTCCAAAAGCATTTGGCCCAGCCTCTTGAAACTTGACACAAATCTGAATCATCACAAGAGCTACATGTGGAGCATGGTAGCTCAGTGGTTAGTGTACTTGCATATCAAGCTAGAGGCCCTTGGTTTGATTCACAGCAGCGGTAATAAAATTGTGGTGTCTGAACATGCTCCACTGGCATCTTTTGCAGGGATGAATGCCACAAAGTCCACCCTCCTTCAAATCAGGGTGTTAACTGGAGGCCCCGTGTGCAGGGAGATCCATCCCCTGTGCAGGTAAAAGATCCCTACCTTAATTACATGATTACTGTATCGGCTTTCATCCTGCAAACCTGGAGTGTGCATAATGTACACCTGCACGTAATCCTCATGAGGGGATGTTGCAGTATATATGGGCCCCGTCAAGCGATTTTGGTACTTTTCGCCAGTGCGAGCAGCGAAGGTTCAGGCGAGCCTGCGCATCCCCGCAGTCTCGCCAGAACCTTCACTGCTCGCTCATACAAGCAGTGAATCTAGAGGAACCTTGAGACAGAAAGCCATATCCCTGGCCCCTCTGAATGGCTGGGCATGCGCTGTTTAAATTTGTCATGTCGGAATGCTCGAAGACACAAATTCGCTTGGCGGGGCTCATATAGAAAGAAAGAAAGGAACATTCTGACCAAGTTTCATAACAGTATCATGCAATTTGACTGAATTATCTCCCTTTGCAACATACAAAAAAAAAAAAAAACAGATGAGCATGGCAACTGCTTGCAGTGCTCTTCATTTTCCATATTTTTACTAAAAAATATAGATTTTGGGTACTTGTGAGAACTGCCTCATTGAGGCAGTTCTAGTGATCACTCACAATCTATATTTGGACTAGAAATAAGAAAAATATCAAACATTTTCATCTGTAATATATTACTTCTAGAGATACAATAGATGCCATTGTAGCGCACACGTGAGAGAACATAATGATTTTCTCTGAAACGGGGTCCTACCCTTAACGGTGCATTATTGAGCTACCGGGTCTCAAATTTTTTTTTCTGGTTTTTATCTTCAATGCATACTCCTTTGTCATGTGTACACTTTTGGAGCCAAATACAGCTTCAGAACTTTGTGAAAATGGTTGTTTTCATTCGTGTTTACCCTTCGCTCTGAACATGTGTTCGGAATTTCTGTTCTAAAAATAAATCTGTCACTTTACACATACATGGCGACAGTATCGTCTCTGAGGAAAGAATTTTGCTACTGAGAGGCAAATTGTTTTCTTTAAGAGTAGACAGCTATAGATAATTAATGGTGACAAAAATATTTTTGAAAGAGTTGCCACCAGGGTCATTTCATATGACATTCTTGAAATGAACCTTTGGTTAGTTTCATAAATTTCATATGAAATGCTAAAGATTGTAAGATTCTATTTATCATGTAATGATTTTATATCATATTTTATTGCAGAAAAAGTTCATTGGACGGCTCCATGACGTTACATGAGAGTAACCATGTTTTATTATGTGTAGTGATATGATTTCAATGACATAATATATCCACTAAATAACTGTGCCGCCTGGCAAACACCCCAGGCCCAGATCAGATGCCACAGAATGCGGCATCTGATCAGGGTTTGCACTGTTTGCTCGCAGGATTTTCTGTCAAAAATAGAATAAAAATGAAAAATAGACTCGACACCTCTTAAATGACAAATGGACTTGTCCAACATATAGCAATGAAAGAGTCCATCAGTGTACAGTGGGTTAACAGTCACAAGCAAAAATGTATCCATGGATATGTGCACTCTGCAAAGACTGAACCCACTCGATCACAGTACAACCGTAAGGGGTATGGGAACACCTGGCAGATTTTTCTGCCATTTTTCGAAGGGACACAAGTTTCGGGTTTTCCTGTTCGATTTTCTATAAACTCTGTCCCGATGAAAAGGGGGTCTACTCTTAAAGAGAAGAATTCTTTCCTTTAAGAGTTGACCCCAATTGACATGGGAGACATAAATACTTTTGCAGGAGTTGTCTCTCATGAAGGTGTTCCCATTCCCTTTAACTGAGGGAGTGCTTGCATCAAGAGGCTGAGTCAAACAGCATGCAACTGCCCCCACCAATCTGGGCTTGGAGAAAAAGATGGGCTATAATGGTTTATTTTCAGATGAAAAATTTGATATTATTCTTATTTAAACTCAAAAGTTCGAAATGCCTCATTGAGCACAGTGGTAAAGCATTGGATTTGAGATCAATAGGTAGTCGGTTTGATCCCCGCAAGCGCCACGTGTTGTTTCATTGAGCAAGAGACTTTACCACATTGCTTAGTACTGGTTCTTACCCCTATGGAAGATTAGTACTAGTACTAAATGTGTTACCCTCTATAAATAAGGTTAATTAATATTATTATTATTATTATTTTTTATTATTGAGGCCGTTCTTACGAGTAACACAACCTATGCCTTTGAGCAGAAATAAGAAAAATGATGTTTACCCCTGTAAACCTGTTTTCACCATTTAATGTGGGGTTTTCAGGGGTGGTCATTTCACAGACCTGTTAACATGAACAACAAAGGTGCAGATCATCCTGGCCATATTCACTGCTTGGTAAGGCTGACACGATTAATCGTACAATCAATTAATGGATCGATAAATTCCACAAAAATGATTATCATTTCTGATTTGTTTTTAATCGATTACTTGAAAGGTACAATTTACTACCCAAAGTTATGCCTAAAATAGCTGGATGAGTGGCAAACAGTGCAGACCCTGATGAGATGCCTGGCATCTCATCTGGGTCTACATTGTTTGCTCAGGCCTGTCTGTTCAAATATACATATGGTAAAGTGCAACATATGGTAAGAGTCATGCTCAGACAGAAAGCCAGACAGAAAGCCAGACAGGTAAAATTATGATAAAAACCTCAGCGATTACTAATCGATTATCCATCGCAATGACAGGACTGATAATCTTTTCAGCTCGTATTAGCCAGCTCTACTGCTTGGTTAGTACAGTAACTCTTAAGTTCTTGAGTTAATTTCTCAAGAACTGTAAGAGCTTCATTAATGATACTTGGTACAAACTTGTATCTGGGGATGGAAACTTAAATGCAAGCATCCATATATTTGACCTTGACCTATATTTTATGGTTCACTGACTTTGTAAAATATTGCAACCACCCTAGCGTTCACCCTAATGGTTAAGTTCATTTCTCAAAAATTATAAGAGGCTTCATTTATGATACTTAGTACTAACTTGCATTTAAGAATGGCAACTTTTATGCAAGCATCTACTTTTGACCTTGGCCTAGATGTCATGGTTCGGTGACTTTGCCCCCCCCCCCCCCCCCCCCACAGGCACGATGTAGACTTCGGTGAAATTATGTCTCCCCCGAAAAATTTTTTTTTTGAGAGACATTTTGTTTTCCCCCGGGCGTCTGTCCGTCTGTCTGTCTGTGCGTCTGTCACACATTCGTGTCTGCTCTATAACTTGAAAACTTTTAGAGCTATCTTCACGAAACTTTGTATAAATATTAATCAGCATTAGACGACCTGCAGTGCGCAAGAATTATAACTCTCGCATTTATACTTTTTGAATTATCTTCCTTCGAATTTTGTCGGTATGTATATATGTATGGGCAAATCGTGTCCGGTCAATAACTTTCTTATTTTCTGATGGATTTTAAAATAACTTGGCAGAAATATTAACAACCATAAGACGATGTGTGATGTGCATGAGGCAGGTTGGTACCTCAAAGGTCAAGGTCATACTTAGAGGTCAAAGGTAAAAAAAGGGGCCTTTTTTTTCGTATTTGGTCAATATCTTTCTTATTTTGAGATGGATTTTAAAATTACTTGGCATAATTATTAACAACCATGAGACAATGTGTGGTGCGCATAAGGCAGGTCGGTACCTCAAAGGTCAAGGTCATACTTAGAGATCAAAGGTAAAAAAAGGGGCCTTTTTTCGTATTTGGTCAATAACTTTCTTATTTTGGGATGGATTTTAAAATCACTTGGCATAATTATTAACAACCATGAGACGATATGTGGTGCGCATGAGGCAGGTCAGTACTTCAAAGGTCAAGGTTATACTTAGAGGTCAAAGGTTAAAAAAGGGGCCTTTTTTTCGTATTTGGTCAATAACTTTCTTATTTTGAGATGGATTTTAAAATTACTTGGCATAATTATTAACAACCATGAGACAAAGTGTGGTGCGCATGAGGCAGGTCGGTACCTCAAAGGTCAAGGTCATACTTAGAGGTCAAAGGTAAAAAAGGGGCCTTTTATTGTATTTGGTCAATAACTTTCTTATTTTTAGATGGATTTTGAAATCACGTGGCAGAAATCTTAACCAATATAAGACAATGTGTTGCCTGCATGACCCAGGTTGGTACCTCAAAGGTCAAGGTCAAACTTAGAGGTCAAAGGTTAAAAAAGGGGCCTTTTTTCGGGTTTTGTCAATAACTTGCTTATTTTTAGATAGAATTTGAAGTTACTTGGCAAACATGTTAACTATCATGATACCATGTGTTGCATGCATGATTCAGTTTGGTACCTAAAATGTCAAGGTCATACATAGAGGTCAAAGGTAAAAAAGGGGCCTTTTTTCGTGTTTGGTCAATAACTTTCTTATTTTTAGATGGATTTTGAAATTGCTAGGCAGAAATGTTAAAACCACCATGAGATAATGTGTTGCACGCATGACCCAGTTTGGTACCTGAAAGGTCAAGGTCATACATAGAGGTTAAAGGTAAAAAAGGGGCCTTTTTTCTGTTCTGTCAATAACTTCCTTATTTTTAGATGGATTTTGAAATTACTTGGCAGAAATGTTGACCACCATGAGACGATGTGTGCATGACCCAAGTTGGTACCTCAAATGTCAAGGACAAAAGGTCAAAGGACAAGAGGTCAAAGGACAAAAAGGGGCCTTTTTTTAGTGTTCAGTCAATAACTTTCTTCATCCTGGATAGATTGTGAAATTACTTGGCAGAAATGTTAACCATCATGAGACGATGTGGTGCACGCTAGACCCAGGTCGGTACCTCCAAGATCAAGGTCATGCTAAGAGGTCAGAGGTAAAAAAAGTTTGTTTTTTTTGTGTCCAGTCATTAACTTTTTTATATCTGGATGGACTTTATAAAGTAACCATGCAGAAATGTTCACCGTCATTAGACCATGAGTCATGTGCAAGACCAAGGTCCATACCTCCAATGTCAAGGTCATACCTAGAGGTCAAAGGTAAAAAAGGGACAGTCAATATCTTCCTTATTCTTTGATGGATTATGAAAGTACTTAGCAGAAATGTTAACCATCATGAGACGATATGTTGTACCTCAAAGGTCAAGGCCATACTTAGAGGTCAAAGGTAAAAAAGTGCTTTTTTTGTTTTCAGCCAATAACTTTTTTATTTTTCGATGAACATTTTTAAAGTTACTATGCAGAAATGTTCATCTTCATTAGATGATGTGTTGCACACAAGACCCAGCTCAATACCTCCAATGTCAAGGTTATACTTAGCAGTCAAAAACGGGGAAGACATCTGTGTTTTTGTAGAAAAACAAATTCTAGTTCTTGTCTTTAATTGCAACCGTTAATTGTTTTATGACACTGGCATAGTATTCTCCTGTAAATGAAGTGCCAGCAGGCATGTAATCTATCAATATAATCCCTTTGGAGTCTCAAAACACTATGGCCATTACCTTGCCGGCTGATGGTTGGGTACAAATTTCTTAGGAGGGGATGAGCCAGGACGCTTCCATTGTATGGACTCTTTTTTATGCTCCCGGAAGAATTACGGGGGAGCATATAGTCGCCGCTTCGTCCATGCGTCTATCCCCCTCTTGTCCACGCGAATTCTCAGAAACTACTGGTCGGATTTCAATGAAACTTAATGGGAATATTAAGTATCGAAAGTGGATGTGCATTTCACCTGCGTGTTTTGATTCGATGATTTTTCCAACAGTTATGGGCTTATGCCCTTTGATGAATTCTGCATGAATAAATAGGGTACTGTTCGTGTCCACGCGAATTCTAAGCAACTACTTGCAGAAATTCAACAAAACTTCAATAGAATCTTAAGCAACAATAGGGGATGCGCATATTATCCGTGCTAGGATGCGCATATTATCCGTGCTATCTGGTTAGATGATTTGTCACAGAGTTATGGTACTTTGTTTAAAGCTGCAGTGTAAGGTCACTGTGGCTATTTGTAGAAAAACTTTGTCATCACTCTGGTGCCTACATTTATTGATGAATTTTAATATAACTTCATACAAATGTTGGGTATGATATCTTGAGCATGTTCAACTTTCAGGGTTGGCCCCGCCCATAGGGGCTTGAAGAAATATATGGGCTACATGATGCTTCCACAGAGAGCTGAATCTGGCCTGCACACTAGTACTGGTAAATCACTTGGAGGATCTAAGCCTGTCCAGGAACCGCGGTGCAATCTGACTGTCCATGCTATAAACCCTATTGGTTTCATTGGGCGACAGGACTTGAGAAGTCATTTCATCTCATTGTCGGGTAAAAGTCCCACAAAATTGGAAGCAACGTCTCCAAAATGACCATTACAGTGTTGACGGGGACGTTAAACCTCAAATCAAACAAACAAAATCGACTTTCAGGGTTCTGGGCTCAAGATCAAGGTCACTGTAGCTATTTTTAGAAAAACTTTGTTTTCACTCTAGTGCCTAAATTTATTAATGGATTTTAATATAATTTCACACAAATGTTGAGTATGATAAAATCTCGAGCAAGTTGAACTTTCAGGGTCCTAGGCTCAAGGTCGAGGTCACTGTGGCTATTTTTAGAAAAAACTTTGTCATCGCTCTAGTGTCATCATTTGTTGATGGATTTTAATATAACTTCACACAAATGTTGGGTATAATAATATCTCGAACAAGTTCAACTTTCAGGATCCTGGGGTCAAGGTCAAAAGTTATTTTTAGAAAAAAATCTTTGTCATGGCTCTAGTGCCTACATTTATTGATGGATTTTAATATATTTTCACACAAATGTTGGGTATGATAATATCTCGAGCAAGTTTGACCTTCAGGGTCCAGGGATCAAGGTCAAGGTCACTTCGGCTATTTTTAGAAAAAACTTTGTCATCGCTCTAGCGTCATCATTTGCTGATGGATTTTAGTATAACTTCACACAAATATTGGGTTTAATAATATCTCGAGCATGTTTTACTTTCAGGATCCTGGGCTCAAGGTAAAGATCACTGTGGCTATTTTTAGAAAAAAACTTCTGTCATTGCTCTAGTGCCTACATTTATTGATGGATTTTAATATAATTTCACTCTAATGTTGGGTATGATAATATCTCGAGCAAGTTTGACTTTCAGGGTCCTGGGCTCAAGGCCAAGGTCACTGCAGCTATTTTTAGAAAAAACTTTGTCATCGCTCTAGCGTTGTCATTTGCTGATTGATTTTAATATAACTTCACACAAATGTTGGGCATGATAATATCTCGAGCAAGTTTGACTTTCAGGGTCCTGGGCTCAATGTAAAGGTCACTGCGGCTACTTTTAGAAAACTTTGTCATTCAGTGGATCAAGTGTTCGTATCCGTAGATATAAAGTCATTGATACATCTGTCTACACCATATTTCTCCAACCATCAGATCATTTCAGCTGGTGCCAATTGACAGTCTTTGTTATAGGGGTTGAGTATATCCTGCTGGAGGCAGAAATCTTTCCAAATGTAAACGGAGTTTCAATGCACACAGCCTTTAATCATCAACCTCTCATCATTCTTATATGACTGAAATACTGCTAAAAAGGATGTACAATCGTGGATATGCATCTACATTAGATTTGCCTATAAATTGGATCAAAGTGAAAGAAGCTAGTCTTGGCAGATGGTCAAAATGACCTTTTTTGACAGTCAAGGGGATAGGATCAGATCCATTTTCGAACCCGTCTGATATTTTATATGCATGTAAAGGCACCCAATACGGAACCATACCTGGAGACAATCCTATGAGGATTGCCTCTGTGTACGAGAGTAAGTTTTCAAAAATTTGTATTAAACAGTTTTACCCAATTAATATAGATAAACTAACACCCAGGATCTTGGGGTATGGTATCGTGCCTGAAGACACTGCCTTTCATTTATTCCAACTTTTGTGTTGCTAAGTTTGTATGACAGTGCCATCAGGCAAGCTAATCTGTCCACCGACAGGTTTTGTTATACTCCATTTTGAAGTACAGTGAGTATACACAGTATACCGCTCTTTAACTAGGATAATGTTTCCTGTTCCAACTATTGCACCTTTGGGGAGCATCCATTGGTTTCACCGATATTCTTGTTTAGGATCTGGGGCCCAGTGGTCCAACCATGTTTCATCTTCTGTTACAAGATGAGTGTGAAAGTCTTTTGGATTGGGATTGCACACTTCCAGAAGTTCTTGACTCGACTCCACCCTTTGCTGACGATTTTGCATGTTCAGGTTTCTGGGTACCCACCTGGCAGATACTTTTGACATGCCTAAATGTTCATTGAGTATAGTGTAAACAATTCTATTAGAAATACCACATTCTGTAGCAAGTCTGGCAACTTTGATTGGGCCTTTGTTTAGCACAAGTCTCTCAACACATTTGATCATCTCCTGGCTGATCTCTCTTAACACATTTGATCAGCAGGGGGACCTGGCCTTTTGTCATTTTCTAAGGAGTCTCTCCCATGTTTAAATTCTGCTGACCACTTTGCCACTGTGGAATACATTGGGCTACTATCACCATACACATCAGCCATGTGCCGATGGGTTTCTTTAGCCTTTGCATCCGCCTTAGTGAGGGACTTTTGACTGCTCTAAACTCAATATTCTGACTTTCCATTTTTGCCTATGGGTATTGGTTTTCAAACAAAAAGTATGAGCAAAAAATATGTATGTTGACTGAAGGGCTGTTATCATTCAACTGACGGCCCCCGCCCATAGGGGCTTGAAGAAATATATGGGCTGCATGATGCTTCCACACAGAGCTGAATCCGGCCCGCACACTAGTACTGGTAAACCGCTTAGAGGATCTAAGCCTGTCCAGGAACCGCGGTGCGAGGCGGACCGTCCATGCTTATAAACCCTATTGGTTTTATTGGGCGACAGGGCTTGAGATGTCATTCCATCTCAATGACGGGTAAAAGTCCCACAAAATCGGAAGCAACGTCTCCAAAATGACCTTTACAGTGTTGACGGCGACGTTAACCTCAAATCAAACAAAATCATTCAACTGACAAAGGTTTACAGTCTACACAAAAATGAAAAAAGAAATCTTGAATTGTATAGAAAAATACTGAGTTCTACGAGCTTATTCAAATTGAAATGGCTGAATTTGAAAATTCAAAGGTTAAATGCAAATGAAAATGCAAGAAACAATTTATTTTGTTTTTTTTATTGATTACCGAGAAATAATTCAAACGTGTTCTAAGGCTTTCATGTAAAAAAAAACTCAATCGCTATCGCTCATTCATTTTTACTAGGAAGCCTTTGGTCGGGCCACTCTGAGTCTAACTGTTTGTTTTCTTTTGCTCCAACAATTCTGTTGTTGTATGCTGTCGAGTCCTCAACCTTGTTTCATCTCTGTACTTTTTTGATTTGTATGTTCTCTGAGATGTTACACTGATGAGTTAGGAAGCCTTCATGTGGACTAAACAAAATTAGTGTATACCGCGACAGAGGTAAGGGCAAGAATTATGGCCATGTAAAATTGATTTAAGCCCCCCAGTGGAATTCTTTCCACTGACCATTCCAAGGCGGTTCTTCTGTGACGGTTTATTTGTGTTGTTGTTTTACTTACTGTGTGTATCACTTGTGTCTTTTTATTTTGGATGGCCATTTGGCCATTTTGTGGGAAAGTAACTGTCCTTATGGCCTTCCTTTATTTAGGTTTCCATTATGGTCTGGTCGCTTCATGTTTGTGTTTCTTTCCCTTTGATGTCTTTGATGGGTGGAGTAGTTAATTGTATCGATTCCTGATCTTTGTTTTACTTCTACTTAGAAAACTTGTGAATTATTTTTCCATAATCAATCAAAAAAACACAAATAAACTCTATAATATCCAAGCAAGCAAGATAGACTTTGGCTAAGTTTTATGCCTTGCAGTCATTATGCCACCAAGCTTGTTTTACAGATATACATATTACTGTAGTGTAGAAAGAAGAAACTTAACCCTTATATTGCTGAATATTCATTTTAGCCACACCCATTTCTGTCTGTCATCCAATCAAATTACTTGATGTAATTTATTGTTACAAGTTCATAAACTGAATGCCAAACAGTGTAGATCCTGATCAGATGGCTTCTTCAGAAGCCATCTGATCTGGATCTACACTGTTTCCAAAGACAGAGGTTGTCGTGGACAGCATGATAAGAGTTAAAGTTTTGCATACAACAGCACTATATCAGAAACAGACCTTTGTCACCCATATTTCGGTGGCTCCAGCCTTAATGGCCTTAATGGCTCGGTTGAATACCTGTCACACTGGCGATCAGTAGGCGGCAGTTTTGATACCCACCTGGTCCTGGAACTTTCTTTCAGTTTGGATTGATTATGAAATATTTTTACTGTTATTCTGTGCAGCTAATTCAAGAAGGGCATTTGTCATTTTTGGGCAAAAGATTCAGCATGTTTATGCATAATCCTGTCCATGAAAAACATTGTGGTTAAGTATATGACCTAAATAGTGTTGACTGGCTTTTGAACGCCAAACCTTTTAGAAACCTCCTTGGTGTAGTGGATAAGCTGCTCACTTTGGACTTCTCTAGACAGTCAATCATGAGACTAAAACCCCAATCCTAGACTGAACACTGGTAAACTAGCTGGGGTTCTCACTTCAAGGGTACATCTTGCTCAAAACTAACACTGTTGTTAGTTACCCTCCTTACCCTAAGTATTCAGCCAGCTCACCTCCTTACCATACTTGTTCTAAACTTTCTCTATAGGGGCTAAGTACCAAATAACAACATGTATTTGCAATGGAATTTGACATGTGACCTTTTGACCCCTCCCCCAGGGCCCCAATCTGACCCCAGGGTCAAAATTTTACTTGTATTATATTCTGCTTATCACCCCCTTTGATTTGATATGCCATATGCTATGTTTTTAAAACTTAAATTTTGACCTTTTGACACCTCCCCCAGCGCCCCTGGAATCTGACCCAAGGGTAAAAATTTTGCTTGTATCATATTCTACTAATCGTCCTCTTTGATTTTGGTTTGTTATGCCACATGACTATGTTCCGAAAAACTTTAATTTTGACAACCCGATCCCCTATTCAGTCCGACCCTCTGGGGCATGACCCGGGTTACAGTTTAGCCATATTTGTGCCTGCGATGGATCTTGATGAAACTTATATGCAATATAGTCTTATTAATAAATTGCTTAATTTTAGTCAAACTTAATACAATATAACATTTCAACATGACGCAGATTTGGTTATATTTTGTCGACCTTGACCATTTTTCAAGGTCACAGGCTCCCAAAAACAGACAATTTTGGGACAAAAAAGGCTTGACTGCACAATTTCTCATAAACAAACTGATTAATTACATTCAAACTTGGTATAATATACCATTACAACATACCGCAGATTTGATTAGATTTTGGTGACCTTGACTTTTTTTCCAAGGTCACAGCCCCCAAAAAACAGTCAATTTTGGGCCAAAAATGGCTAAGGATAACCCTTTCTACAACTTATTTAACGTCACTACAGCTGGTTTCTCAGAATGTGTGGCGGCCGTAAAAAGTCTCTGTCCTACATCATAGTGTAGTTTATATTTTCTTGTCGTTTTGGGATCATTGATTCCATTGTTGAATTTTGAAAATAATTTAGGGTCATTGATGAAGCCCAATTGGCCAAAACTAGCTAGTGTGGCCAAGAAAACATGTACACTCCATATTTTCCAGTTCTTTGCTGTATTCTTTGCTTATAAAGGATAACCCTTTCTGCAACTTATTGTCTGCACTCTAAGGCCAAGGTCTCCCGAAACCTGTTCTTTTAGGGCCAATAATGGCTTATCTGTAACCTATATCATTTAAGAATTTATGAAAATCGGTAGAGCATTTAATTACAGTCTACCAAATTTGTCTGGTGATCTGAGCGTTTTAATGACTGTTTGTTTTTTAAGGTCATAGGCTCCCACAAAAACCATCAGCTTTTGACCAAAAATGGCTGGATTGCAGCTCACATTTTGTTGACTTTAATCTAGTTACATTGTTTTACTCTGAAAACACTTTTATTTACACCAGCATTCTATCTATCTATCTATCTTCTTATACTGAGTCGGTCATATTTGGCCATTACCTCAGTTGGGTGCGTTACTAAATTTAGAATTTAGCTTAAAAAAAAAAAAAAAAAAGAGAAGTCACTGGATGAGTCCTTAAAACTATTTACAATCTGAATAACAG
The DNA here is from genome assembly GCA_963580285.1 of Lucinisca nassula. NCBI lineage: Eukaryota > Metazoa > Mollusca > Bivalvia > Lucinida > Lucinidae > Lucinisca > Lucinisca nassula. The sequence goes on along the minus strand of OY757014.1, from coordinate 14,314,417 downwards.
AGGTATACTAAAACGCATACCTCTGAGTCTCAATCTTACACTGTATGGGCTTTGAACTCCTCTGCAGTCTTAGCATTCACCACAGAAGAGGGAAGACTATTCCACTGGGGAATAGTCCTAGGGAAGAAGGAATTTTTCAGGGCATCACTGTAGGACTGGTACCTGTGATACTGTGAGTTGTTTACTTTTGATGCCCTTGTTCGAGTTGAAACTGTCACTGGGGTCAAGTATTTATCTTTATTAACGGCCACTGTACCTGAATGTATCTTATAGAAGAAGGTTAAAGAGGACTGCTCACGACGGGCCTCTAGGGACGGCCATTCTAGCTCGTTAAGCATGTCACCGACGCTGCTTCTATTGCGCCATCGTCGGCAGGTCCATCGAGCAGCTGTCCTCTGCACCTTCTCCACCTGCTGAATCTGAGTTTTAACATAGGGATGCCAAATGGGTGATGCATATTCTAGCTGAGGGCGAACCAATGTTTTATATGCAACATCCTTTGTCTGCCTAGGTGCAAAAGCCAAGTTTCGTCTAAGAAATCCTAAAGTCCTAGTTGCTTTTGATGTTATTTCTGAAACGTGTTGACCCCAATCAAGATCATCAGTGATGGTGATACCAAGATATTTGGCGGATTGAACCTGCTCCAAGATTTGCTGGTGTAGTTTATAGTCAAACTTAATTTGTTTGTCAGGAGTGTGTCGCGACACCCTCATTGAATGACATTTGGCCACATTGAACTTCATCTGCCAATCGGCCTCCCACTGTGCTAGTTGATTCAGGTCATCTTGTAGAATAAGACAGTCAGAAGAAGAATATATATTCCTATAAAGGACACAATCATCAGCAAACAAACGGACAGATGACCTGATGTTATCAGGGAGATCATTAATGACTACCAAGAAAAGGACCGGTCCAAGGACCGAACCTTGGGGGACACCAGATAAAACAGGGACTGGATCAGACGCTTGGCCATCAAGTACAACTTGTTGTGAGCGCCCTGAGAGCCATGAGCTAATCCACCTGTGTGTGGATCCTCTTATCCCATAGTGATCCAATTTATACAATAGCCTCCTGTGAGGTACCTTGTCAAAGGCCTTAGCGAAGTCCATGATAATCAAGTCAGTCTGTTTGTGGCCACGGTTTGTGGCCCCATCCAGATTGCTCACAATGTCATGGTAAAACTGAACTAATTGAGTTTCGCAAGACCTTTGACTTCGGAAACCATGTTGACAGTCAGCAAGAATGCTCTCAAAGGCTAGGTGCTTGTTGATGTTACTAACTATTATATGCTCCAGGGTTTTGCAACAGATGCATGTTAGCGACACTGGTCTATAATTTGCTGCATCGTATTTTTCTCCTTTTTTATAGACCGGGTTAACATTAGCTTGTCGCCAGTCATCTGGTACAGTGCCCTGGGCGAGTGATTCATTGAAGATTCTGGGTACGTCTGCAGAAAATATGAAATGTTACATACCCTGTAAACAATACAAGACAGAAACTGGTAATGGTAGGTAAACATGAATGTATGTCATACAAGTAACATGCACAGCATGTGACAGCAGTTACATGATAGTCCTTTAATTCATCAATGAAAAGCATTCCCGTTCGCCCAGCAAGGAATGATGGTCTTGCTCATACAGATGGCCAGCCGCTGTCCTTCTGTGTATGTAGACTATATTGACTTTTTCCTGTGCGAGTATGCATAGTACTTTGATTACATTGATTTTCTCACCTTATTTTATCGATAAAAGTTTATTTTTCAACATCCTCCACATCGTTAACCGCCAAAACATCAGCATTTTTGAAAGCATTATTGTTTCTGAAATAAAATGGTGTGTAGCTTTCTCTGGTTAACAATGTGGACGACCATGCAATTTTCCTTTAAAAATCACAGAGGTCTGCACTTTTTCCATAGGTGCAATGTTACAGATGACCAGTAGTGCATGTATTCAACCGGAAATTTTTTTACGAAAACGCATGCAGATGAAAAAGTATATATTTGTCCAACAAACCAGAGATATTTGGTCACCTTATGAGTGTGTTTTGATCAGTTTTTGTTGACTTCAAGAATAAGAGCTTTCAGTAGGCACTTTGCAATAGAAAACTGTAACCCGTCCTTTGGTTGAATTCCTATTAATAGTTTAGGAGATTGATAGTTTAGGAGATAGCATAACAGACAAGACAGACGAACAGATGGACGGAGGAGATTGCAATATCACGTGGCTAAAGCGTGGGGATAACAAGTACAATTTACTACCCGATGTTGTGTCTAAGAATAGCAGGATGAGTGGCAAACAATGTTGACCCTGATGAGACGCCACACCACATTCAGGGCTACACTGTTTGTTCAGACCTGTGTGTCCAAAAACATTATTACCCATTGTTGTGCCTAAAGATAAGTGGATGAATGGCAAATTGTGTTTGATTTTAGGTTTAACATCCCCATCAACACTGTATATGTCATGTTGGAGACGTTGCTTCCAATTTTGTGGGACTTTTACCCGACATTGAGGTGAAATGACATCTCAAGCCCTGTGGCTCTATGAAACCAATAGGGTTTATATACATGGACGGTCTGACTCACATCGCTTTACCTGGGCAGGCTTAGATCCTCTAAGCTGTTTACCAGTACTTGTGTGCTGTCGGTTTCAGCTCTGAGTGGAAGCATTATACAGCCCATTTATTTCTTCAAGCCCCAGTGGGCTGGGGCAGGCAAATTGTGTAGACCATAACGAGATGCCACATCCACAGGTGTCTCATCCGAGTCTACACTGTTTATTCAGGTCTGAATTTCCGAATGCATATAGTAACATCTTGTTAAAACATTGGTAATTTCGTATGGCAAATATGCTGAAATTTTTGCTGCAATAATATGAGTAGATTTTGCAATTGCAAAAGCTCCTCACATTTTTGTTCAGGAAAAACACAAGGGTATAAGATATTGTATGTGCTGGTACAGTCAACATTTTGACCATTTACAAGCTGGGTCCAGAATGTAAATTAACCATAAAAATCCTATAAATTGGGACATCTTGATGACTTGCTGTAGTTCTCCTAAAATTTTAACAAATTTCTTTCATGATCAAGCAAGGAATCCAAAAAGTGAAGAGGGGATGGCAAATGGTGTAGAACCTGATCAGACTGCTCTTTCAGGATCAGAATGCTCCTTCAGGAGCAGTCTGATCTGGGTCTGCACTTTTTGCTTAGGCTTCACTGTCCCAATACTTAGAATCATTATGGTAACAAGATCTGGCTTTGTTTACACTTAATTGATTAATTTTAATTGGCTTTGTTTACTCTTAATTGATTAATTTTAATGAGTCTGTTTCTGTGTGCGATTAGAATAATTACATATGTTTAAGTTATTGAAATATCTTGCTTTCTCTTTTAATAAAGTGCCAGTAAATAAACATAGTCTTTCTTATTATTGAAGGCAAACCTTGAACTTTGGATACTTCTGTAATATTCATAAAAACTATTTTATTTAGCCATCACTGGTATTGAAATTAGGCCTTAAGGTGATTGAGCACACTTGTCCAAATTTCTTTCAAACTGCACATGAATTTTGCTTAGACAATATGTTTGTTTGCATTGGAGTTTAAAGGCCCAGTCAACACTTTTTAGGTCATTTTTGAGCCGTTCAGTTCATCTATCCACACTTTCTTGGGCAGGCTTATTCAGTGGTTAACCAGTACAGTGCACATTCTTTTGCCAGAAACTGACAACTTCCCTTCTTGAATCAGCTGAACGTAGAAAAGATTTCATGATCAATCTCTACGAAAGAATGTTGCCGACTCCGACAGGTATCAAACCCGCATCCTCCTGATAACCATTCAGACGCACATCCGACTGAGCTACCGAGGCCGGCTTTTGCTTAGATGATCCTCTAAAAATAGCTAAAGCTGTTCCAATCTAATAAACAAGATGGTCACCAGAGCTAAAAATAGAAAATCTGTGTATGACATCTATGTCCTAAGGCCAATTTAATTCAAACTGCACAGGAATGTTGCTTAGTTGAATCTCTACCAAAATAGCTAAAATAGTTCCACTCCAGGCAGAGCCAAAAATAGAAAAAAAAATCCAATACCTTTTAGCCATTTTCATTCAAGCTGTAAAGAATTGTTGCTTAGGTGACCCTCCACCAAAGGGACTAAAACAATTCTACTCTTATGAATGAGATGGTCTCCGGACCTTGAAATAGAAAAACAAAAAAAAAATCTCTTAATGACACACTCTATTATACTTTTGGTGACCCCCAGAGCTTGAAATAAAAAAATCTTAAATGGCAGAACCTCCTAAAACATTTTGACTTCAAAGGAATGTTTCCATGTGAATCAGAACCTAAATAGCTGAAATGTTTCTGTTCCAATGTACAAGATGGCCATCAGAGATAAAAACAGAATATTTAGCTCACCAGAGCCGAAGGTTCCGGGGGAGCTTATAGGATAGGCAGTTGTACATGGTCGTCGTCTGTCGTCTTCTGGCGTTAACACTTTCAAATGACATCTCTGAAGCCACTGGGCCGATTGGGCCCAAATTTCATGTGTCACTTCCTTGGGCTGGGGGATTGAAAGTTTATGTTTTTATGAAACTGGGCCTTTTAGTTTGGTTGCTATGACAACTTAGAGTTTCCATAGACTTATAATGGGGAAAATTGAATTATGTCATTTACTGCAAAGCCTTTGCAGATATTTGACAAAACTTTCATAGAAATCATGAAAAAATTGTTCCTTAAGCAATCATCTATCTGCCATATGATATTAGGCCTAATGCTCATTTTTGCTGGTTGCCATGGAAACCAAAATAAAAAAATAGAAAGAAAAATAATTAAAAAATCATCTCCTCAGTCACCATCTGCTCTATGAGGCTGAGACTTTATAGAAATATTCACCATATTTTCTGTTTTTCATGAAATTTGGCTTTTTAGTTTGGTTGCTATGGCAACTTAGATTTTCCATTGACTTGTAATGGGGAAAATTGAAAATGACATTTACTGTCAAGTCTTTGCAGATATTTTGACAAAACTTTCATAGAAATATTTTTAGCTCACCTGACCGAAGATCATGGTGAGCTTTTGTGACTGCGAGATGTCCTGTCTTGTCGTCTGTGCGTAAACTTTTCTTGTGAACACTCTACCACAGTTTTGGCCCAATCATCATCAAACTTGGTCAGAATGATCATCATGACAATACCTCGGTCAAGTTTGAATATTGGTCATGTCGGGTCAAAAAGTAAGTCTGTAGGTCAAATCATAGAAAAACCTTGTGAACTCACTAGAGCCCTAAGATTTGGTCCAATCATCATCAAACTTGCTCAGAATGATCATCTTGACAATATCTCAGTCAAGTTTCAATATGGGTCATGTTGGATCAAAAAGTAGGTCAGTAGCTCAGATCATAGAAAACCTTGTGAACACTCTAGAGGCCACACTTTTGGTCCATTCCTTATTAAACCTGCTCAGAAAATTCATCTTGACAGTATCTCGCTCAGATTCTAATATGGATCATGTCAGGTCCAAAAGTAGGTCACCAGGTCAAATCATAGAAAAAACCTTGTGAACACACTAGAGGCCACATTTTTGGTCTGATAATCATAAAACTTACCCAGAATGATCATCTTGACAATATCTCAGTCATGTTCGAGTATGGGTCATGTCGGATCAAAAAATAGGTCAGTATGTCAAATCATAGAAAAACACTGTAAACACTCTAGAGGCCACACTTTTCATCCAATCATCATCAAACTTGCTCAGAATAATCATCTTGACGATATCTCGGTAATGTTGGATCAAAATGTGGGTCAGTATGTCAAATCATACAAAAACCTTGTGAACACTCTAGAGACCATTCTTTTGGTCCAATTATCATCAACTTGCTCAGAATGATTATCTTGACAATATCTCGGTCAAGTTCGAATATGAGTCATGTCTGGTCAAAAAGTAGGTCAGTAGGTAAACTCATAGAAAAACATTGTGAACACTCTAAGAGACCACACTTTTGGTTCAATCATCCTCAAAATTGCTCAGAATGATTATCTTGACAATATCTCAGTCAGGTTTGAATATGAGTCATGGGGTCAAAAAGTAGGTCAGCAGGTTAGCTCATAGAAAAACCTTGTGAACACTCTAGAGGCTACAGTTTTAGTTCAATCATCATTAAACTTGCTCAGAACGATCCTCTTGACAATATCTCTGTCAAGTTCCAGTACGGATCATGTCTAATCAGAAAGTAGGTCAGTAGGTCAGATCATAGAAAAAACTTGTGAACACTCTAGAGGCCACACTTTTGGTCCATTGCTTATTAAACCTGTTCAGAAAAATCATCTTGACAATATCTTGCTCAAAATTGAATATAGGTCATGTCTGGTCAAAAAGTAGGTCAGTAGGTCAAATCATAGAAAAACCTGGTGAACACTCTAGAGGCCACAGTTTTGTCCAATTATCATAAATCTTGCTCAGAATGATCATCTTGAAAATATCTCGGTCAAGTTCGAATATGGGTCATGTCGAATAAAAAAGTAGATCAGTAGGTCATTTTGAAATAATTTTTGAGCCATTTGAGATAGTCTTCATATTTGTCATGTAAGTTCCTTGTGACAAGGGTTTCCCACAAATACCAAAAAATGACCCGTGACCTTGACCTGTGACCTACTTTATCATAACTTTTGAGCCATTTGAGATGAAGCCTTCATATTTGGCATGTATATTCCTTGTGACATGGTCTTCCCAACCATTCAAAAATTTTCACCTATGACCTTGACCTTTGAGCTACTTTGTCATAACCTGTGAAGCATTTGAGATAGAGCCTTCACATTTGGCACGTAGATTCCTTGTGACAAGGGCTTCCTATTCATACAAAGAAATGTGGCCTGTGACCTTGATCTTGACATGTGACCTACTTTATCATAACTTTTGAATCATGTGAGATAAAGCCTTCATATTTGGCATGTATGTTCCTTGTGACAAGAACTTCCCAACCATATAAACATTTTGACCTACTTTGTCATAACTATGAAGCAATTAGATAGAACCTTCATATTTGGCATGTAGGTTCATAGAACCTTCATATTTGGCATGTAGGTTCCTTGTGACAAGGGCTTCCCACACATGCAAAACATTTTGTCTTGTGATCTTGACCTGTGACCTACTTAATCATAACTTTTGAACCATTTGTGATAAAACCTTCATATTTGGCGTGTATGTTCCTTGTGACAAGGGCTTCCCACTCATACAAAAGTTTTTGACCTGTGTCCTTGACCTTTTCCCTACTTTGTAATAACTGTTTAACCATTTGAGATAGAGCCTACATATTTGGGATGTAGGTTCCTTGTGACAAGGGCTTCCCATTCATACAAAAAATTTGACCTCTGACCTTGACCTTTTGACCTCTGACCATGACCTGTGACCTACTTTATCACAATTTTTGAACCATTTGAGATAGAACCTTCATATTTTGCATATATTTTCATTGTGACAAGAACTTCCCATCCATGCAAATATTTGGACCTGTGACCTTGACCTGTAACCTACTTTATCATACCTTTTGAACTATTTGAGATACAGCCTTCATGTTTGGCATGTAAGTTCCTTCTGACAATGACCTCCCACCCATACAAAAAATTGTCCTGTGACCTTGACCTTTGACCTACTTGCCATAACTGTTGAACCATTTTAGAAAGAGCCTTCATATTTGGGATGTAGGTTCCTTGTGACAAGGGCTTCCTACTCATACAAAAATATTTTGACCTGTGACTTTGACCTGCGACCTACTTTATCATACCTTTTGAACCATTTTAGATTGAGCCTTCATATTTTGCATGTATGTTTTTTGTGCTGAGGGCTTCCTACCCATACAAAAGTTTGACCTTTGACCTTGACCTTTGGCCTACTTAATCATAACTTTTGAACCATTTGAGATAGAGCCTTCGTATTTGCATTTGTGTTGCTTCTTAGAAGGGCCTCCCACCCATACAAAAATTTTGACCTGTGACCTTGACCATTGACCTTCTTTGTCATAACTTTTGAACCATTTGACATAAAGCCTTCATATTTGGCATGTAGGTTTCTTGTCTAGCCCCCTACCACCCAGTCACCAAAAATTATACAACCCTTAAAATGACTTCTACTCCTAAATATTCGAAATAGTTTCACAGAAATGTTTCTTGGGTCACTGTCAACCAAAATTGCTCAAACCATCCAATCCACCTTACCGTACCTACTATTTTATTAATCCCCTGCCGGGAAACAGAGCGGAATTATAGGAATGGCCTTTGTCTGGCCATCCGTCCATCTGTCTGTCGGTAACACTTTCTTGTAAGCTCCATATCTCCTGAACCCTTTGATATATTTTCATTAAACTTTGGTCAATTCTTCATCTCAGTGAGCTGATATGCAGAACCCATAAATGAACCATGCCAACTCAAGGTCAAGGTCACAGTTGAAGTTCAAGAGTTTGAAACTTTGAATTGTGTGTCTGTTCCATATCTCCTGTACCCTTGGAAGGATTTTCATTAAACTTTGGTCAAATATTCTTTTCAGTGAGCTGATGTGCAGAACCCATAAATGAACCATGCCGACTCAAGGTCAAGATCACATTGGAAGGTCACGAGTTTGAACCTGAATTTTGTGTGACTGGAAGGATTTACGTTAAACTTTCATCAAATATCCCCCTAACTGAGCTGATGTGCAGAATCCATAAATAAACTATACCAACTCAAGATCAAGGTCACAGGTGAAGGTCATGAGTTTGAAACTTGCAATTTTGTGTCCGTTCCAAATCTCCATTACCCCTAGAAGGATTTTCATTAAACTTTTGTGAAATATACCCTGTGCAGAACCCATAAATAAACCATGCCAACCCAAGGTCACAGGTGAAGGTCACTAGGTAGAGCCTTAATACAATGTGCGACGGGGCATTTGGCCGTCCCTCAGACTGCTTTCTTGTTTCTTCAATACGGATCAGGTGAGCGATCCAGGGCCACTATGGCCCTCTTGTTTAAGCTGTCATCTATCTGCCTTATGATTTTAGACCTACTGCTCATTTTTAGCTCGCCTTACGAAAGTAAGGGGGAGCTATTGCCATACCCCCGGGCGTCTGGCGTCAGCGTCTGCGTCCGCATTTGGTTAAAGTTTACCTGCAAGCTCTTATATTAGTCGGGGATTTGAAATTCGTAGCACCCGTATTTAAGGAGTTTAATGCACCTTACTTTCTCACACTTAACTATGACAAGAATTTATTTAGATGTCTCTCAGCACCTTGAAAATGGAATTAGAAAATCAAAAAAGTGGGGAAAAAGACATAAAAAGGGGAGATAAATGTTCCTACCCTCTTTTCTCATTTAAGCATCTAAACAATTCCAAACGGCATCTCCTCTGAAACTACAAGGCCAATTGGAACCAAATTATAAGTGAAGCCGCCATGGGATGTAAGAACAAACATATATACTGAATGTCTGGATCACATGACCTAAATGTCGATCATGCCCATATATGGTAAAACCCTTTGAAAATCGCCTTCTCAGGAACCAGGCGACCGATGACCTTGAAACTTGGTAAACAATACTGGGGACCCAGGCCATATCAAATTTGTTCAAATGATGACATTTCGTTGACCTTGACCTTTCTTACTTCAAGGTCACATTCGGTAACTTAAGATTTTGTATGGAAAAGACAGGATTTTCTGGTTCAGTTGCAGCTAATGACATCAAGGTTGATGTTTGCAATCAGCTTAATGATCCTGGGGCCATAAGATTAAATAGTTTTTAATTTTTCTTAAACTACTGGGCTAAACAATACCAAATTACATATACTGCATCAGTGTGGTCGAGAAATAAAAGTTTGTTAGAGGGATCTGGGTGATCGTCACACCAATATATGACCAAAAGTGATTTTAAATTCTTCATCACAAGAAATACAAGACATTGGTATGCAGCATTTTGGAGTCTAGCCCTGCAAAGATTTTCAAAGCTGACCATAATGTATGCGACGGCAACAAAAAAAAAAAAATAAATAAATAAATAAAAAAAATAAAAAAAAAACAACAATGGTTGATTTCAAAATAATTTGGCAGCAATGGTCCTGTGATTGGCCTTTACATTATGGTCTGGTCGCTTCAGGTTTGTGTTTCTTTCCCTTTGGTGTATTTGATGGGTGGAGTAAGTTAAATGTATCGATTCCTGATCTTTCTTTTACTTCTACTTTACTAAACCATTATAGTCTGTTAAAAATTGGCCACCAAGCGGGCGACGGGGGTGGGGGGTTAGCGATTTATGCCCACTTGAGCTCTGGTGAGCGTAGTTTTCCATGGGCCGCTTGTTTATAATTTTGTGATCAGGGCATTTATTAAAAATCGCGTAAGCTTGATGGCAAGCGTAAACCATATTTAATTGGCGTTGTCATGATACAGTAGCCACAGTTTTCTGCTTTACTGATTGCCCCTGTTGCTTAGCTGAATTTTCAAGCCTTCATAAACAATTAATTGATGCCCCTGTGGTAGTTTGGTATGAAGTTACCATGACAGCAATAGCTCTGAAAGACGACAATGTTCAGTGAAGATAACAGCACGGCCTTATTTCAGTCTTTTTCCAAAGGATCGGCAGATTTTTGTCCAGTAATTCATAATCGAAAGAAAAACTTTTTTAACGGGTATATGCCTCTGAACAATCCAGCCTCCTTTTGACTGAAGGTCTGCAAAATTTTACTGCAAACAAAAAGAAACATTATATAGTATTTGGTGGAACGACTTGACATAAATGTTTTAGAGGTTTATTGTTTTTGTGTTTACCTTTAATTTGCTGCAGAAAAAGATACTCTACTAAATTTAAATATCAGAATCTAAATTTGATATACTGATTGAATGACTGGTTTTGGTCGATCGTCTGGCAAACATGTGCAAATTGAGGTCACCAAGTTGCATGAAGATGCAGAAAACATCGGTCAAGAGTTTGTGTTGAACCCGATGTTCCCACCCTTCTTGACAAATGTGTAGAGAAGAAGCTTGATTTATGTAGGAATCGTAACATTTATTATGCAAAACATCGACCCTGTTCACTGTACAATATATCTGACATATCAGGTTGCAACCTCAAGTAAATTAACCCGCTCGACTAGTTCCTTTCATATGTACGAAATCATTTCCGCCAGAACGCCTTAAGGTAGGTGTCTGATGCTCTGTCTCTGGTATGGTTAACTGGAGTCTAACTGGTTGGTTTCCTTTGCTGCAGCATTCTAGCTATTTCATGCTGTCGAGTCCCCATCGTCGTTTCGTGTCTTTATTATTTTGATTTTCTTTTCTCGGAGATGTTGCACTGATGAGCTACAACTCCACCAGGCAGAGTGATCGGTTTTAATCAAGACAATCAAGGGCGAGTATTGTGGCCACCTAAAATCAATTAAAGTGTCCACCCCCATCCCCGTAAAACTTCCTATTGACCCCGTTCCAAGGCGACCCTTTTTGTGTTTTATTATTTTCATAGTCCTTAAGCTGTATGTTTTGCTAATGCCTTTTTATTTTAGATAGCCGTTTTGGCCATGTGGGGAGATAATTGTCCTTCTGGCTTTCCATTCGTGACATTTTCATTTTGGTGTTTTGAACGAGAGGTGCGAGATATTGTGTATGGATTCCTGATCATTGCCTACACTCTGTTTTTCAAACGTGATAACCCCTGATGGCTTGTCAAAGAAGGCCTTTCTGGCAAATCTGTATGGGACAATTGTGGTGACTTGGTTAGGCAAAGGCGACGTGTACCTTGCGTCAATAGGGCGTCCAACTGATATTGGCTTACAGCTGGACAATAACTGCTATTCTTGCAGCAGGTAAGGGTGGAGGGGGGAATGATGTTATTTGATTTGTTTCTGTGTTTTTTTTCTTTCTGTTTTCACCTTTCTCCTCTGTCATTAACTATCATCTCTCAACTATATTTTTCTATCGCCTTTCTCCCTTTCTCTGGGGAGAGAACACAAAATGACCAACAAGGGTTGACGTGCCTTTAAACCCAAAACAATCAATAAATGGAACAATATCAGTAAAAGGAAGTAGTAAAAAAAAAGGAGGTGAAGACCAGATTAATCAGTGTGTGACAAGAGACACAGAATAATTAAGAGCTAATGGTGAATAGAGGGACAAGTCTATCGAAGGCATGTTGCCCAACGAAATGGTAGAAAGTAAGTGCAGATGACATCTTAAGATGCACGTTTACAGGTTATACCACAACTCTGGGAAAAGGGAAGACAGAAGACTGTTTAAGGGATGGCTTTACGTTACATTAAACCTCGGGTACTATTTGTTTTTAGTTGTGCGACTTAACAGAAAATAAGGTACCCACTAAGATTTCAATAGAGACCTTGTAGTGGTCAGTAACATTTAAGTGATTAAAATATAATAATGCTGATGTTACTGAGGGATTCTTCAGCACAAACCGGAATCTTTGGATAATGATTCTTGAAATATACAATGTATTCATTAAATGTTGATTGATTCAAGTCACCAGTTTAGATAATCACTTGATATTTCACCTGCGGTTATGTTTTTTCCCCTCACTAAATATAAGCCGGAAGGAAATGGCCATCAGTAACTTTTCAAAAATAAATCTATTGGTCCCTGTTATGATACATCTATGACCAGCCAGTAAAATAATTTGTTTTATGTTTGTTTAAATATGGATTTTTATCACGATCTGTGACACAACAAGAAAAAGCAGTAAAAGGATCCATAGGTATCGGAGTCCCTTGTTCATGCCCGGATTGAAACTGAGCCATCAAGTTTCACATGCACGTTCAAAAATAACCGTTCTGCATACTGACGAAAAAGAAATTATTTCAAAAAGTACTAAAAATCATTTAGCGCGAAAATAGTGTAAAATTCACCAAATTTGTGGGGTCAAATTTCAATGGTCAAAATTTATGGTAACACCGGAGGTAGTTACGTCATATCATGAATTTTGGTGTCTTCGAGTATTGACAAAAATTTTGGCTGATACAATAAATCAACATTCATTTGTAAGCGCAAGCTACACATAACTAAACTTAATCCAACTATACAACTCCAATGGGGGTGGGTGGGTGTAAACTCATAGAATTTTTAACCCCTTTTCCCCACCAGATTTGCTCAATAATCACATTTCATATAGGTTAGGCTTCTATCTCACTAAAACGGCACAAATAAAGCGTGAGAATTTTAGGTGCATTAAATTTTCCGAAATCTGGTCTCAAATCCCGGACTATATGTGATGTTTTACAACTTTATTCTGAATATATAATTAATAATTGCTAAAAAAACAATATTTAACATTATCATTGTACTTCATTTTACAGGTTTTTTTGGCTTAAATTGGACTTATTGAGAAGTTAATATTTTCCTCTGTATTACCTCCCTTACTTCTCTGTGTTAAAGTTTACCTGCAAGCTGCGTGAGTTCAAATCCCGGAGGAGGAACGTTTTTTTTTTTTTTTTTCTTTTCTTTTTTTCTTTTTTTTTTTTTCTTTTTAAAAACATAGCGGGGTCTGGGGCTCAAGGTCAAGGTCACTGTGGCTATTTTTAGAAAATCATTGTCATCGCTCTAGCGCCTTCATTTATTGATGGATTTTAATATAACTTCACCCACATGTTGGGTATAATGATATCTCGAGTGACTTTGACTTTCAGGGTCCGGGGCCTAAGGTCAAGGTCACTACTTTCAGGGTCACAGGGTCAAGGTCACTGTGGCTATTTTTAGAAAAAAAAAACATTGTCATCGTTCTTGCACCTTAATTTATTGATGGATTTTAATATAACTTCACACAAATGTTGGGTATGATGATATTGCTAGCAAGTTCGACTTTCAGGTTCCGGGGCTGAAGGTCAAGGTCACTGTGGCTATTTTTAGAAAAAACTTTGTGATTTCTCTAGTGCCTACATTTATGGATGGATTTTGATATAACTTCACAAAAATGTTGGCAATGATGATATCTTGAGCAAGTTCAACTTTTATGGTCTGGGGCTGAAGGTCAAGGTCACTGTGGCTATTTTTAGAAAAACTTTGTCATCGCTCTTGCGCCTTCATTTATTGATGGATTTTAATATACCTTGACACAAATGTTTGGTATGATAATAATTATATCTTGAGTGACTTTGACTTTCCGGGTCAGGGGCTGAAGGTCAAGGTCACTGTGGCTATTTTTTTAGAAAAATTTGATCATTGCTCTAGTGTCCAGATTTATTGATGGATTTTAAGGTAACTTCATACAAATGTTGGGTATGAAGTTCAACTTTCAGGGTCTGGGGCTCAAAGTCAAGGTCACTGTGGCTATTTTTAAAAAAACTTTGTCATCACTCTTAAGTACCTACATTTATTGATGGATATAATGTAATTTTACACAAATGCTAGGCTAGGCTTTTTTTAATTTGTCTTGCTCGAGGGGATTTGTATCGTCTGTGATGCCTTGTTATTACTTGGTAGTTTGTAGAATTTTTTTTTTATCAAATATACATTTCTTTTTCATTTTTTATTTTTTATTTTTTTGCAGTGGAAAGGCTTGAAAACAGGATGATTAGGGTTACATTTTGGTTCTCTTTCATTTGCTGCAGTCTATTGGGCTGTTTTACAGAAGAAATTTGTTTTATAACTTGCCCTCATCCATCTAAGGCCCCCAAAGGCGAGCTATGTTGTCTTCTGACAACTCTTGTTGTTGGTTGCCATGGAAACCAAAATGAAAAAAATAGAAAAAAAAGTACTTAAGAAAATCATCTCCTCAGAAACCATATGCTCTATGATGGTAATATTCAACATATTTGCCTTTGCAGGTTTTATATTTTTGATGAAATTTGACTCATCTTCTCAAAAACCACATGCTGTATGAGGCTGAGACTTTATGGAAATATTCACCATATTTATCTGAACAGGTTTTGTGGGGGTTTTTTTTATGAAATTTGGCTCTTTAGTTTTTTTGCTATGGCAACTTGAGTTTCTATAGGCTTGACATGGGGAAAATTGAAAATTTGCATTTACTGCCAAGCCTTAGCAGATATTTTGGCAAAACTTTCATAGAAGTATTCTTTAAGCAATCTTCTGCCATATGATTTAGGCCTACTGCTCATTTTTTGGCCATGAAAACCAAAGTTAAAAAAAAAACAAACAAAAAAAAAAAAAACAGAAAAAATATACTCCTCATAAACCATATGCTCTATGAGGCTGATCCTTTAAAGACCTAACATATTTGCCTTTACAAGTTTTGTGTTGTTGTTTTTTAGCTCATCAGAGCCAAAGGCTCAGGGGGAGCTTAAAGGGTAGACAGTAACTGTTGTCTGTTGTCGTCGTTGTCGTCATCATCAAATGACATCTGCTCTGAAACCACTGGGCCAATTCAGCCCAAATTTCACCTGTAGCATCCTTGGGATGGGGGATTGAAAGTTTGTGTTTTTTCTGGAAACCAGCTCATTAATTTGGTTGCTATGGCAACTTAGAGTTTCCATAGACGTATAATGTGGAAAATAGAAAAAATGGCATTTTCTGCCAAGCCTTTGCAGAAATTTTGACAAAACCTTTATAGAAATATTATTCCTTGAGTGAACTTCTTTCAGCCATCTGCTTTTATGCCAACCAAAGGGTCCCCCAGGGTGTGCTGGGGCCATGCCCCACCACCTCTTCTTCATAAAAGTCCATATATCTCAGAAACCATTCAGATCCCCACCCCTAAACCATATATATTCTTGTTTCTTATGATAAGAAGCATTCAGTGACACCAACCTGGGGGTCCCCTGGGTTGTATTGGGGCCATATGCCCACCCCACTCCACTTTGTAAAAGACCCAATATTTCAGAAACCTTTCAGATCCCCACCCCTAAACCATACATATTATTGTTCCTTACGATAAAACACATTCAATAATACCAAGCTAGGGGTCTCCCAGTATGTGCTGTGGCCATGCCCCACCCCTTCCTCTTCATAAAAGTCCATATATTTCGGAAACCATTCAGATCCCCACCCATAGACCATATATATTCTTGTTTCGTATGATAAGAGGCATTCAGTGACACCAACTTGGGTCTCCTGGGATGTGCTGGGCCCTTGCCCCACCCCTTCCACTGCGTAAAAGGCCCAATATCTCAGAAACCTTTCAGATCTTCACCCCTAAACCATATATATCATTGTTCCTTATGAAAAGACACATTCATTGATACCAACCTAGGGGTCTTGTCGTGTGCCGGGGCCATGCCTCACCCATCCACTTCATTATCTTCATCCACTTCATATGCCATAATTATATCTCAGAAACCATTCAGATCCCCACCCATATTGCATGCATATTTCTTATGATAAGACTCATTCAGTCACACCAACCTTGGGACTCTTTGTGCTAGGGGAATGTGCTGATGCCATGGCCCGCCCCTCTACTTCATTGAAGGCCATATATGAGCTCAGACACCATTAAGATCCCCACCCCATAATCATATGCATGTATATTCGTGTTCCTTTTGATTAGACACATTCAGTCACTCCAACTTGGCAGTCCACAGGGGACATTCCTCTCCCCTCTTTTTCATTTTTTCCCTAAACGATATATATTCTTGGTCCTAATGATTAGACACATTCAATGACAACAGTCTTGGCTTTCCTGGGGTCTGCCAGAGCCATGCCCTGTACAGGAACTGTACAGATCCCAATCCCTTAACCATATTCTTGTTCCTTATGATAAGACCCATTCAATGATGCCAACCTGGTCTCCATTGGGCCCATGCCCATAGACTTATAATGTGGAAAATTGAAAAATTACATTTACACCTTTCAAGATATTTTGTCAAACTTTCATAGAAATATTCCTTAAACAATGTTCTATCTGCCATATGATTTTTGGCCTATTGGTTGCCACAGATGGGCAATTGCCAGTTTTCGTCTTTCAACAACACATTCAAGTGACATCAGACCTCTGAAGCCACTAAGCTGATTGGGTCCAAATTGTATCTGTTGTGTCGTTAGGCTCAGGCCTTCCATGGTTTATCAAAATACATGGTTGCCAGTGGGCAGTGCCCCCCCTGATCTCTGGTGAGCATGGGCCTCTTGTTTGTAAATAACTACTCATTCTATACCATTGGCCAGTTTCATTTAAACTGCTGAGGTGATTACCTGTCTTTGAAAATAGTTAATTTGGTTCTATTTTAATGAATAAGATGGCTGTCAGAACTAAATGAACACACTCACTGTCCGAGCAAAAAATAGGTATCCCTTAAGTCAGTGACACCCATCACTTCAGCAATTTATGACACTTCTGTAGACATTCAATTGAGGTCAACTGTACGTACTCTGCATTGGGTCATTCTCTCCCTTCCTCTGATTCAAGTAGGGCAGTTGTCAGTTTCTGGCGATAGAATGTGCACTGCACTGGTTAACCACTCAAGTATAAGCCAGCCCATGAAAGTGTGGATAGGTAAACTGACCGGCTCAAAAATTACCTAAATAGTGTTGACTTGGCTGTTAAACACCAACACAAACAAAAATTGAACCGTTTGAGATAGAGCCTTTGTATTTGGCATGTATGTTCCTTGTGGCAAGGCCTTCCCACCATACAAAAATTTTGACCTTTGACCTTGACCATTGACCTACTTTGTCATAAGGGCTCCCCCCTGACTCATATGTTTAGCTTTAAATGCCCCCAACACCCCCCGGACACACACACACCCTTGCACCTTGTCACCACAAAGCATTGTAAGTTAGACTCAGCCAGTTCATCTCCCTATCATGCACAAGGACCTGAATGTCCAATGTCCACACAAGGTGCCCAGATAGTCACATACAAGTCAGCTCCTTATTTTTAATGGGAAATTCTGAAAGATTTCATACTCAAAACGAAGGCAATTTCGAAGGATTGTTCCATGCATGGGTGACCCTCTGACAAAATTGCTCAAAATCCTATCACACCACTGAACATGGTAGTCTCCGGAACAAAAAATATATACAACCCTTAAAATGACTTCTGCTCCTAAATATTTGAAATATTTTCACAGAAATGTTTCTTGGGTCACTGTCAACCAAAATTGCCCAAACTATTCACTCCACCTTATATTACCTACTATTTTATTATAGCCCCGCTTTGAAAAAGTGGGGGCTATATTGGATTTGGCTTGTCCGGAATTCTGTCTGTCTGTCTGTCTGTAATTTGTCCGGAATTCCGTCTGTCTGTAATATTTGATAGTGGGTACCTTGTTACCGCAACTTCTCTTACAGTTCTAGGTCAATCCTTTTGAAACTTTACAGGTGTTTTCATATAGGTCTGAAGATATGCATATTCTTTTTTCATTATCCTTAAATAATTTTTTTCACTTATTTCACCTTTTTTAACTTAGACAATTTTTGAGATCTACTAATGTTAAAATGTATAGGGAGTAGCTACCTTGTTACCGCAACTCCTCTTACAGTTCTAGGTCAATCCTTTTGAAACTTTACAGGTGTTTTCATATAGGTCTGAAGATGTGCATATTCTTTTTTCATTATCCTTAAATAATTTTTTTCAATTATTTCACCTTTTTTAACTTAGACTATTTTTGAGATCTACTAATTAGTGGGTACCTTGTTACCGCAACTCCATTTCAGTTCTAGGTCAATCCTTTTGAAACTTTACAGGTGTTTTCATATAGGTCTGAATATGTGCATATTCTTTTTTCATTATCCTTAAATAATTTTTTTTACTTATTTCACCTTTTTTAACTTAGACTATTTTTGAGATCTACTAATGTTAAAATGTATAGGGAGTAGCTACCTTGTTACCACAACTCCTCTTACAGTTCTAGGTCAATCCTTTTGAAACTTTACAGGTGTTTTCATATAGGTCTGAAGATATGCATATTCTTTTTTCATTATCCTGAAATAATTATTTTTACTTATTTCACCTTTTTTAACTTAGACAATTTTTGAGATCTACTAATGTTAAAATGTATAGGGAGTAGCTAACTTGTTACCGCAACTCCTCTTACAGTTCTAGGTCAATCCTTTTGAAACTTTACAGGTGTTTTCATATAGGTCTGAAGATGTGCATATTCTTTTTTCATTATCCTTAAATAATTTTTTTCACTTATTTCAGCTTTTTTAACTTAGACAATTTTTGAGATCTACTAATGTTAAAATGTATAGGGAGTAGCTACCTTGTGACCACAACTCCTCTTACAGTTCTAGGTCAATCCTTTTGAAACTTTACAGGTGTTTTCATATACGACTGAAGATGTGCATATTCTTTTTTCATCATCCTTAAATAATTTTTTTACACTTATTTCACCTTTTTTAACTTAGACAATTTTTGAGATCTACTAATGTTAAAATGTATAGGGAGTAGCTACCTTGTGACCACAACTCCTCTTACAGTTCTAGGTCAATCCTTTTGAAACTTTTCAGGTGTTTTCATATAGGTCTGAAGATGTGCATATTCTTTTTTCATTATCCTTAAATAATTTTTTTCACTTATTTCACCTTTTTTAACTTAGACAATTTTTGAGATCTACTAATGTTAAAATGTATAGGGAGTTGCTACCTTGTGATCGTAACTCCTCTTACAGTTCTAGTCAATCCTTTTGAAATTTAACAGGTGTTTTCATATAGGTCTGAAGATGTGCATGTGCTTTTTTCATTATCCAAAACCTATTTTTTAACTTAGACTGTTTTTCAGATCTAATAAAGCGAAAAGTCTATAAGGCGTAGGTACCTTGTTAGGGATTTAACCCTCTCACAAGTCTTTACCTTTAATTCATGAGTCTTTCTCCTCTGACAGGGCTATAGCGGGGCTATAGTCAGATCCTCTGACAGTTCTAGTTTGTACAGTAAGGATCAGGTTAGCTCTTGTGTTTTTTTTATCAGCATCTGTTTGGTGAACATCTATATGTCACATGTGGAATCAATGATTTCACAAGACTTCACTGTTAAATATTAACCATATGTATTCAGACAAGCAGGCCTGAGCAAACAGTTTAGACCCAGATGAGTTGTCCCAGAATGTGCCATCTTATCAGTCCACACTGTTTATCACTGATCCAGCCATTTTTAGACTCAACACCTGGAACATCTATCTGGAAGTGGGGCCCACTTATGTAGATGTTGCCCCTGTACCCGCAAATAAATAAAAAAAATCTGATGATGATGATGATGATGATGATGATGATGATGATGATGATGATGATGAAAATGATGATTGAATAGTTAATTCAAGTTTAAGAACATTATGGTAGGGAGTTGAGGTGTCTGAATACCTATTTTTGTTGAAACGCCAAAGAAGTCATCGTGTGAACAAGTCCATGAATGCAACACCCCACCCTAAATCCCACTGGGGTTTATGGGGGAGGGGTAAACATTATTTTGCTTATTTCTGCTCCAAGACATAGGCTGTAGAAAGGCATAAGAACCCCCCCCCCCCTCCCCCAATGAGGCGATTCTTGAGCTCCCA
Organism: Lucinisca nassula; assembly: GCA_963580285.1. NCBI lineage: Eukaryota > Metazoa > Mollusca > Bivalvia > Lucinida > Lucinidae > Lucinisca > Lucinisca nassula. Next base: position 14,294,020 of record OY757014.1, on the reverse strand, counting down.
TAAACTATGTTCGGAGTATCGACTTCTCTCTGGATCCCTTCATATACGGCTTATTGTATTGAACATTTATATATATTGTATGTTTGTATTATACATGTATTATGACTAAAATATGTTTAAACCAAATAAAAAAAATAGACATTTTCACAGGAAAAGTAGCCATTTTTGAGATGTGGAAAAATGCAATATGTAGCATGGGTGTGTTATGGTAATGTTTATCTGTATTGACACAGGGCTTCCTGGTATTCTCTGGATGAAGAATACAACTTGTTGCCAGCAAACAGACAGACAGAAGAAGCAGCAGATTATGTCAGAACTTGGTTTATCTATTCCATCGTAGCTACAGTCATCACGGTAAATATTCTGACACATTTTAGGTAACTATACACTTCTAGCAAATAGTTTGGGAGAGGTTCTTTGAGCATGGCACCGGTTTCATGAGCTGCCAAGTTCTGAAATGGAATGCCAGTTTTTTTTCTCTATTTAAGCCCCCCCCCCCCCCCCCACCTCCCAGTACTCCATTTTAACCCACCTCTGATCAACAAGTTCTGCAATGGAAGGTTAGTGATTTTTCTTGCAATACGTCAATTTTTAATAACTTCTGATTGCCAAAAGTTCCAGCACTTCAGGCAAAACATGTTACACTTAGGTAGATCCTGATAAGGAGCAATGCACTTGTAACATATCTACTGTTTGCAAATGTCCATCACGAAAACACACCTATACAAATACATTGTAAATTTTACCACCGAAAAAACTTAAATTTTAAGATGAAAAATTGTGATTTTTTTCTTATTTCTGCTCAAAATAAAGATTGTGGGTAAGCGTTAGAACCGCCTCATCAAGGCGGTTCTAATGAGTACCCACAGTCTATATTTTAGAGCAGAAATAACAAAATAAGGTCTACCCTGTAAATCCCAGTTTTTCTATATAAAAGTGGGGTTCAAGGGGGTCAGAATTATATAGGCGTGTTTTCGTGATGTATTTAATGGAATGCTAAGCTTAGAAGTTCCATCATGCATATTATGATTTATACCTCACATCCTTACAACACTACTTCTGAAATGAACAAGTACAATTTACTACATGATGTTTTATCAAAAAACATGCTGGATCAATCAAGTTAACAAGTCAGTGAAATGAAGACCCCTCTAAACCCCACTTTATATAGAGAAAACTGGGGTTTACGGGGGTATTTATTATTTTCACATTTCTACTCCAAGACATAGGTTGCAGGCACTTATTATAACCGCCTCATTGAAGCGCTTTTAAAGAGCACCAACGACTTATTCTTATTGTGCCAATAAGAAAAATATCACACATTTTCTTCAGAAAAGAGGCCATTTTGGAGATGTGAAAAAATGCACTTTATCACACGGGTGTATTATCGTAATGGAGTGGCAAACAGTGTAGACCTTGATGAGATGCTGCATTCTGCAGAATCTTATCTTACACTGTGTGCCCAGGCCTGTCTGTCCAAGTACATACAGTAAATACAGTCGTTATTATTGCACATATGTACAGCAACTGAGACATGTTTATCCACTGGGTTTACTTCCTGCCAATGTTTACAAAAGAAGCATCTTTTGTGATATCATGTACACTTTCCTGTCAGCTCGGTCCTTATTGGTACAGCCCCCAACTCCTACCCCCTTGGTAGATTTTGCATACTCGCATAGCATGAGTTTATAACTAATTAATTAATGACTGACAAATGTCAGGTTTAATGATAGCATTGGATTTCCACTGGCATTACGATAACACACCCATGGGTCATAGTGCATTGTTTCACATGTCCAAAATGGCTACTTTTCTGATGGAAATCTGTGATATTTCTCTTACTTATCGTGCAAACAGGTGGTTCTAATTAGTACCCACAACTTGCATATTGGAGGCCTGGAGCAGAAATTAGAAAATTAATATTATACCCCCGTAAATCCCAGTTTTCTCTACATAAAGTGGGGTTTAAGGGGCTGGTCATTTCACAGACTTGTTCACATGATAAATGGTTTCCATTGCAGGCAGTAATTTTTTCAGCTATGCGTCATTCTTTTGATATTACTGTCATGTCATAAGTCATTGAGTTGTTAGAGCTTTTATGTTGTAATAGTATCCATTCCCATCAACTTGCCAGCCTTGGTAGCTCAGTCCTATATGTGTCTGACTTGTGATCAGGAGGTCAAGGGTTCATTACCTGCCAGTTCTGCAACTTCCATTTGTGGAACTTTTCTATGGTCATTGATCTCTTAATTCTGCTAATCAAGAATGGTAGTTGTCAGTTTCAGGCAAAAGACTGTGCAGTGTTCTGGTAAAGCACTTATAGCCTGCCAAGGAAAAGTGTGGTTAGGTAAACCTACCGGCTTGATATGACATAACTTGTGTTGACTGGGCTGTTTAACGTCAGTCAAACAAACAAAGACCTTTCCTTGAACTGGCCACAAATTACCTACTTGATGTGAGATTATTTGACATGAGATATTCCATATTGAGCGAGCTATGTTTTCTTTTGTTTCATACAGGTCATCATACTGCTGATTCTTCTTGTCTTGAGAAAGCGGATTGCTTTGGTAAGTAATTACAGATTATATTTGAGCCCCGCCAAGCGAATTTGTGTCTTCGAGCATTCCGTCATGACAAATTTTAACTGCGCATGCCCAGCCATTCAGAGGGGCCAGGGATATGGCTTTCTGTCTGAAGGTTCGTCTTGATTAACTGCTTTTATGAGCGAGCAGCGAAGGTTCTGGCGAGACTGCGCGGATGCGCAGGCTCGCCTGAACCTTTGCTGCTCCCATAGGCGATAAGTACCAAAATCACTTGACGGGGCCCATTTATTATGTTATCTTAAAAAATTACTGCTGTCTACCACCAAATTTCTGAAGCAAAAATACAGAACCCATCTATCTAGCATTTTCCAATTCTGTATCACCATTCTTTGACACGAGGCTATCGTCCAATATTTGCTGAAATCTTAGAAAGCAGCCATGCCATGTGAAAGCAGACTTATAAATATGATGTCACTTAATTACAGAATGTAACATAACATCAAAACTTCCTGCTTATTCCAATTTGAAAAATGATGTTATTGGAACATTACGATAACTCACCGGTACGACATAGTGCATTTTTCACATCTCCAAAATGGTTACTTTTCTGATGAAAATCCTTGATATTTTTCTTATAAATGCTCAAAACATAGTTTGTGGGTACTCGTTAGAACCGCCTCATTGAGGCGGTTCTAACGAGTACCCACAACCTATGTCTTGGAGCAGAAATAAGTAAAATAATGAATACCCCATGTAAACCCCAGTTTTCTCTTTATAAAGTAAGGTTAAGGGGGTCTTCTTTCACAGGCGTGTTCATGTGATGAAGAAAAATGGTATATGTTAAACATATTATCGCCACAATAGCTTGATCTATGGCACACATCAAGATAACAAGTCTGTGTAATGGACACACCTGTAAACCCTACTTTATACAGAGAACTTGGGTTTACAGCGGCATACAGTATTTTCCTTATTTCTGTTCTAAGGCATATCCCACAACCTGTGTTTGGTGTTTATATTAGAAATGTATCACAAACTGTCACCAGAACACTATCAGTTTTAAATTTACAAGGATGTGCTCCCATAAATAGTATCACACGTGGATAATGCCAGATCTTATGTATTACAATCTACCCAGTCTGTGTCTTCATCAGGAAACATCCAATCGGCATGATACAATACAGCAGATCAACTTGCTGTAGTAGTAATGTGTATGTACCTATTTTTTTGTTTCATATTATATGTGAATACATTACTTTATCATATGACGTCGTTGATAAGCAGTGGATAACGTCGTGTAATAAAAATCGTATGACCACACGTGTAATAACACTTTAGCGGGATTAAGTAACGTCAAGACGCCGTCCATGTCAACAATGCATTTTTCGTCTAATTAAAAGGCGATAAAATCCAATTTAAAGTAATATGATAAAGAGAATCTTACACTCGTGGTCATTTCATATGATATTTATGAAACTTGCCAAAGGCTCGTTTCATAAATATCATATGAAATGACCACTCGTGTAAGATCCTCTATGTATTATAAGATTACTAGAGAAGAGAAACAGGTTGAGCTTTAAATTCAATATGGTATATCAAAGCAACAAGTAAATGAAAATGTCTAGTTTATGAGCCTCTTGTGGCCTAGTGGGTAAGTTATAGCTCTTATTGCTGTGGGTTCAAGCATCACTTGAGACACATTACGATAACACAGCTGTGTGATAAAGTGGATTTATAATCAAAAAAAGGTAAATTTTCTGGATATTTTTCTAATTAAAAATCCGAACATAGGTTTTGGGTGCTCGCTAGATGGCTAGAATCGCCTCATCCTATGTCTTGGAGCAGAAATAAGGAAAATAATTATTACCCCCCGAAAACCAGTTTTCTGTATATAAAGTGGGGCTTAGGGGGTCTTTTTTCACAGACTTGTTAACGTGATGATATGAGAGAAGCCAAGTTCAGGTGGTTTTCACTCACCACTGGTTAGCTATCTGCTCAATATAAGGGAAACTATTTTGAAGGGGCTGTAAAAACAAAATCAAAATCATGTCCAGTATTCTCGACACATTGGACTTAAATATAGTGTGGCCCCTTGTGAGACGTGGCAGGTATCAGAATTGTGCAAAGCCCCAAAGATGTCTTCTGGTTGATAGCCCCACAAAATTCTTCAGTGGTATGCAGTGGTTGACTCTTGTAGTAACTGGAATATTACATTTGAGAAACCTAAAGTTTGAAATAAATGGAGTTGAATTGTTCTGAATATTATGTTGTAGCAAAGTAACCTGAATACTGTTGTAAATGTAGAGTGACTAGCTGTTTAACCCACTAGCTGTTCAATCCTTATCCTGCTGAGCATGGATATGCCTTATCTTTCAAACAATGTAGATCCAGATCAGATGGCTTCTGAAGAAGCCATCTGATCAGGATCTACACTGTTTTTCATTCAGATTCTGAATCTGTTGCAATAATTTGCATCAAATAATCTGATTGGTTGATAATCTGTAGTGGGTGTGGCAGATTAAAATATTCAGCAGGATAAGGTTTAACCCTTAAAAATTGATGTTGTCTGCTTTTGTGGTCTGCTGCATCTCCTTGAAAACTTTTCAAACATATTTTTGCAGACATGCAAATAGTGCAGAGCCTGATCAGACTGCTCCTCTAACTGCTCCTCTGATCTGGATCCACACTGTTTGCAACAATTACTCTAAAAGTAACCAGCAGACCTCAAACAAAGCAGATGGCAGCTGTTGTTTTGTTTGTTTGATTTGAGGTTTAACGTCCCCGTCAACACTGTAAAGGTCATTTTGGAGACGTTGCTTCCAATTTTGTGGGATTTTTGCCCGACATTGAGATGAAATGACATCTCAAGCCCTGCCAATGAAACCAATAGGGCCGACTCACACTGGTTTGCCTGGGCAAGCTTAGATCCTCTAAGTGGTTTACCAGTACTCGTGTGCGGGTCGGTTTCAGCTCTGCGTGGAAGCATCATGCAGCCCATATATTTCTTCAAGCCCCTATGGGCGGGGGCTGTGGCAGCTGTTGTGATTGGTAGAAAAAGGGTTAAGTTTAAGATATCAAGAGCAATTTGTACTTCTAACTAATAGTAGAAGTCATTTGCTACTGGCTGTTTGACACTTTAAGCATTAAGCTGGTATGAGCAAACATTTCCAAATCAAATAATTTCTTAGTCATCATATTAACAATGCCATGTAATAAACACCTGTGTCAACACCACTGTACATAGTAAAAACTGGGATTTACAGGGGTATACATTATTTTTTATGCCCTTACCATTGAAGAATGTAGAACGGGGCATAATATTATACTGTTACCCTGTCTGTCCATCAGTCCATTTCCTTCAGCGTCCTTGTCCGAGATGGTGTTAGCAATTTGCCTTTTAAGTTTTCTTAATTGTGCTACCAGTCGAGGGCATCCGAGTCCTTTAGACACAGTTCTAGTTTTATTTCTGCTTCTGAACTTCGGTTTTGGTACTCATTAGAAATGCCTCATTAAACCAGTTCCAACGAGCAAACACAACCCATGTTTGGACCGGCCCATATAGCTCAGTTGGTAGAGTGTCTGCTCCGGGGATGGGAGGTCACGGGTTTGATCCTGGGCCGCGACATACCAAAGTCGTTAACAATGGTACTAGCTGCTCCTCGCTTGGCACTCAGATTTACGGGGTAGAGCTAGGACTTGTCGACCCAGTGTCAGGATAATGTGACTGGGTGTGGTATCATGTAATGTGTCTGGGACATGGTACTTCAGTGAGGCAGCAGTATAAAAGTGAGCATTGAGCTCCCTGTCGCAACCAGACACCATCGTGATATGACAGAAAAATTGTTGAAAGCAACGTTAAACCCAAATTCACACATATATATATGGAGTATTATATAAGAAAAATATCACAAATTAACATCAGTAAAATAACCATTTTGGATATATGAAATAATGCAATGCATAATGTCACACAGGTATGTGTCAGAGAAAATCAGGCTTACCGTAAAAATCCTAAAAATTTGGACACGTTGAGGACTTGCTGTAATTCTCTTAAAATTTTAACAAACTTGTTTCACGATCCAGCAAAGAGTCCAAAAAGTACTAATGGAATAGCAAACAGTGTAGACCTTCAGGAGCATTCTGATTTGGATCTGCACTGTTTGCTTAGGCCTGTCTGTCCCAATATTTAGGATTCAGTTTCCTGCAGCTGATGTTAAGAGCCATGTGGTGGTCATAGAATGTCTTCCTGTACTTCATTATGCCACAGTCTATATTTCTATAATTGAGCACATTCAGGATCTTGAAAGTTATCATGAGGGTCACTGATTAGCCCTTTCAGTACCATATGGAATCTTCCGCCTTATATATAGCAGAAGTCCATTCCTGAACTAAAGGGTGTCAGGTTGTTTTCTTCAAAATCTATTTGGAAAATGACTTAACTTTGAGCAGACAGTGGAGGCCCTGATCAGACGCCGCATGCTGCGGCGTCTGATCTGGGCCTGCACTGTTTGCCAGGGTATCCGTTTTGGGGTTTACTGTACAAAATGGGTTAGGCTCGTTGGTGGAAACAAAGGCTAACTTCATTTCTGTGCTCATTCTGGTGTGTATGTCTTCTTTGCTTTCAAATATAATATTCTGATTTAAGCAAGGTAAGTAGCTTGTTTTTTGTCGCGCCTGCTATTAGCATGGCGCGATATAGGCGCCCGGTTTTCCGTCTGTTCGTTCGTCCGTTTGTCAAGGCGTCAACATTTGAGACCACCCTAGCGTTCACCCTAAGGTTCAAGTTTATTTCTCAACAACTATAAGAGCTTCATTTATGATACTTGGTACAAACTTGTATCACGGGATGACAACTTACATGCAAGCAGCCATATTTGACCTTGACCTACATTTCATGGGTCACTGACTTCGTAAAAAATTGCGACCACCCTAGCGTTCACCCTAAGGTTCAAGTTTATTTCTCAACAACTATAAGAGCTTCATTTATGATAGTTGGTACAAACTTGTATCACTGGATGACAACTTACATGCAAGCAACCATATTTGACCTTGACCTACATTTCATGGTTCACTGTAAATTATTGCGACCACCCTAGCGTTCACCCAAATGGTCAAGTTAATTTCTCAAGAACTATAAGAGCTTCATTAATGATACTTGGTACAACTTTGTATCTGGAGATGGAAACTTAAATGCAAGCATCCATATTTGACCTTGACCTACATTTTATGGTTCCCTATCTTTGTTAAATATTGCATCCACCCTAGCGTTCACCCTAATGGTTAAGTTCATTTCTCAAGAATTATTAGAGATTCATTAATGATACTTAGTGCAAGCTTTCATTTAAGAATGGCAACTTTTATGCAAGCATCTATGTTTGAACTTGGCCTAGATATCATGGTTCCATGACTTTGCACCCCCACAGGCGCGACATAGCCCTGGCGGAATTCTTGTTTGTTTTTTTGTGAGCGCTAGATTTAACCTGAGGATGTGATGAGGTTTTTTGTGTTCTCTTTACTATTTTCAGGTAGTACAGCTGTATGTTGAAGCTGGTCAGGCACTTGGAGCCATGCCACTGCTGTTGCTACAGCCAATATGGGTAACTCATTTTCCTGCTTGCATTTTTAGCTCACCTGAGCCGAAGGCTCATGTGAGGTATTAGTATGCCAATGATCCGGCGTCCGTCTTCCGTTCGCATTTTCAACTAAGTATATCTTTAAAGCCAGTTGGCCAATCATGATTAAATTTCATGAGAAGCATTATCAGGTTGGGGGAAAAGATGCATTATGTTTTGGGGCAGATCTGATGGAAACTCTTGTTGCCATGGCAACATATAGCTCCCATAGACTTACAATTGGAAAAACTTTAAAAAATCTTCTTCTCTGAAACCAATAGGCCCAGAGCTTACATATGAAGCATGTAGCAATGTCAAGTGGTCCCCTATATAAATTGTGCCAATCATGCCCCTGGGGTCTAAACTGGCCACGCCCCGGGGTCCCTTAACCCCCCATAGAAATAAAAACTTCTTCTCTGAAACCGCTAGGCACAGAGCTTACATATTCAGCATGTAGCAATGTCAAGTGGTCCTCTACATAAATTGTGCCAATCATGCCCCTGGGGTCTAAACTGGCCACGCCTCGGGGCCCCTTAGCCCCCATAGACTTATAATGGAAAAAAAGCTAAAAAAATCTTCTTCTCTGAAACCACTAGGCCCAGAGCTTACATATGAAGCATGTAGCAATGTCAAGTGGTCCCCTACATAAATTGTGCCAATCATGCCCCTGGGGTCTAAACTGGCCACGCCCCGGGGTCCCTTAACCCCCTTAGACTTATAATGGAAATAAAAGCTTAAAAAATCTTCTTCTCTGAAACCACTAGGCATATTACATATTAAGCATGTAGCAATGTCAAGTGGTCCTCTACATAAATTGTGCCAATCATGCCCCTAGGGTCTAAATTGGCCACGCCCCGGGGCCCCTTAGCCCCCATAGACTTATAATGAAAAAAAAGCTTAAAAATCTTCTTCTCTGAAACCACTAGGCCCAGAGCTTACATATGAAGCATGTAGCAATGTCAAGTGGTCCCCTACATTAATTATGCCAATCATGGCCCTGGGGTCTAAACTGGCCATGCCCTGGGGCCCCTTAGCCTCCATAGACTTATAATGGAAAAAAAACAAACTTCAAAAATCTTCTTCTCAGAGACCACTAGGTCCAGAGCTTACATATTAAGCATGTAGCAATGTCAAGTGGTCCCCTACATTAATCCTACCAAAGGGTCCAAATTGACAATGCCGTGTTCCATTAGGTAGAACTACAAAAAAAAATTATGCTCAAAGACCATGAGACAAACAGCTAACTAAAATGTTCCTCAGGTGAGCGGTTAGGCTCATTGAGCCTCTTGTTTTAACCCATTTCAGGCAGGATACCCTTCATGGGTACCTTAGCAAACAGTGCAGGCCCAGATCAGATGCTGCAAAACATGGCGTGTTCTGCGGCATCTGATCAGGGCCTCCTCTGTTTGCAAAATGCTCCGCCATTTGTAACTTGGCAGGCACGGTACAGTCCCAGATCAGATGCCACAGAATGTAGCATGTTCTTGAAACTAACACAACCTGACACCCCTCAATTTCTAATTCAACTCCTGCTATACATAGTGAGGAAGATTCCATTCAGTCTAAATTAGGATTGTATGGACGTTCAGGGGAAGTGACTCTTAACCCATTGACACTTCCATTGCTATATGTTGACAAGTCCATTTGTCATATATCGGATATCTGACCTATTTTTAGCTCACCGTCACGTAGTGACGAGGTGAGCTTTTGGGATCACTTTTTGTCCGTTGTGTGTGCGTGCGTGCATCCGTGAATGCGTGCGTAAACAAATTCTTCAAACGGCATCTTCTCCTAAACCACTGATCAGATTTTGACCAAACTTCACAGGAATTATACTTAGGTGGTCCCCTTTCAAAGTTGTTCAAATGGTTCCGGACCGTTGCACATCTAGGTCACAGGAGCTAAAAATAGATTTTTTTCTCCGAAAACTTAAAAAATCTTCTTCTCTGAAACCACAAGGCCCAGGTCTTTGATATTTGGTATGAAGCTTCATCTAGTGGACCCCTACCAAGATTGTTCAAATTATAGTGCTGGGGCCAAAAATGACCCCGCTCCGGGTCCCTTTGGTTTTACATGGGCTTATATATGAAAAATCTTTAAAAATCTTCTTCTCTGAACAACAAGGCCCAGGTCTTTGATATTTGGTATGAAGCTTCATCTAGTGGACCCCTACCAAGATTGTTCAAATTATAGTGCTGGGGCCAAAAATGACCCCGCCCCGGGGCCCTTTGGTTTTACATGGGCTTATATAGGGAAAATCTTTAAAAATCTTCTTCTCTGAAACCACAAGGCCCAGGTCTTTGATATTTGGTATGAAGCTTCATCTAGTGGACCCCTACCAAGATTGTTCAAATTATAGTGCTGGGGCCAAAAATGCCCCCGTCCCGGGGCCAAAAATGCCCCCGTCCTGGGGCCCTTTGGTTGTACATAGGCTTATATAGGGAAAATCTTCAAAAATCTTCTTCTCTGAAACCGCAAGACCAAGGTCTTGTTCAAATTATAGTACTGGGGCCTAAAATGCCCCCACCCGGGGCCCTTTGGTTTTACATGGGCTTATATAGGGAAAATCTTTAAAAATCTTCTCTTCTGAAACTACAAGGCCCAGGTCTTTGATATTTGGTATGAAGTTCATCTAGTGGACCCCTACCAAGATTGTTCAAATAATAGTGCTGGGGCCAAAAATGCCACGCCCCGGTGTCAGATAATATTTTGACCCGTGTAATATTTTGACCCGTGGGTCAATATATTACAGTAATATTTTGACCCCCCCATAATATTTTGACCCGCCCCTAAAACTTCAGCAAAATAAATCAGAAGTGGACTTTTATCAATAAATAGGTATTGACAAGATAAGAAATGGGTATTGCAAGGAGTCTATTGCAGATCTGACAGCATGGGTAGGGGGGGTCAAAATATTATAGCTATAATAAAATGACCCCCCCCCCCCCACACCCCAATACATATCTTTTTTCAACTAAGGAAATAGACTCAAAATAATAGTACTGGACAATAATATAAACAAATTATTTCACATTTGACAAAATTAATGCAGAATATTATTCTCTTTTGAAATGGGTGTTGCTGCCAAGAAAGGGGGTGGGGGGGTCAAAATATTATAGCTATAATCAAAAGACCCCCCCCCCCACCCCAGTACAATTTACAAAGTACTGGACAATAATATCATTATCATCATTATATCACATTTAACAAGATAATGAAGAATAATATTCTCATTAGAAATGGGTGTTGCTGCTTAGAAGGGGGGGGGGGTCAAAATATTATACCCATAATAAAATGCCCCCCCCCCCCCCAAGTATCTTTTTCAACAAAGGAAATGGAGTCAAAACTAGAGCTATCAGTGAAACTGACTAGGGCCCCGGCAGCGCTATCAGAAATTTGTGGACGGACAGACAGACGGACGGACAGAGTGATTACTATAGGGCACCCACACTTTCAGTGCGGGGCCCTAATAATGTAAAGAAAAGGGGATATAGCAGTAGATTATTTCTAATTAACTGGATTAAAACAACAGAATAATCATGGCAATTGAACGTTGAACTGTTGATGAAATGTAGGGGGGGGGGGGGGGGGTCAAAATATTATACCCATAATAAAATGACCCCCCACACCACGTATCCTTTTCAACCAAGGAAATGGACTCAAAATAATGTAAAGAAAAGGGGATATAGCAGTAGATTATTTCTAATTAACTGGATTAAAACAACAGAATAATCATGACTATTGAATGTTGAACTGTTGATGAAATGTAGTGGGGGGGGGGGGTCAAAATATTATACCCTTAATAAAATGACCCCCCACACCAAGTATCTTTTTCAACCAAGGAAATGGACTCAAAATACTATAATAATAATAATAAGCCATCTAATTCAATTAAAAGTTTAATCTATTGAGTGAACTCAAATACCTGTATATCAATAGCAGATAAAAAGGGTGGGTCATTTTATTATAGCTATAATAATTGGACCCCCCCCCCAATTTCAAGTCATTAAGTAACAACCCCTCCCACATACTGAACCTTACTGAATCTAGTGTATTACAAGCCATCTCATTCAATTAAAGCTGCTAGCCCACGGATTTCATGTCAAAAATAGGAATAAAATCTAAAGGTAGTATTTGAAAGGCTGTGTATAAGTAAATATAATGATCATAATATTATCGGATAATCTACGTACAATTTAGATATATTTCACTTTGAAAATAACGATTTAGCGTGGTGTGGTACCAAGACGCCACATATTTATATACAAAGGTTCAAAACCATTGCAAACGCTTTTGGATTTGAAGACATTTAATTACAAATATACGGAAAATTTCTTAAGATTTCAACATTGGATCGTTATTTTTTTATATTTCCTTCCACAATAAGCTGTTTTAGGCGATTTTTAAAAAAAATATATTTTCGATATTGAGCCGTGGGCCAGCAGCTTTAAAAGTTTATTTTTTTTAGTGAACTCAAATACCAGTATATCAATAACAGATAATTAGGGTGGGTCATTATATTATAGCTATAATAATTTGACCCCCCCCCCTCAATTTCAAGTCATTAAGTTACAACCCCTCCCAACTACTGAACCTTACTGAATCTAGTACACTAATTACAAATAGTAAGGGTGGGTCATATTATTATAGCTATAATAATTTGAACCCCCCCACACACCCCCATTTAAAGTCATTAAGTTACAATCCCTCCAACATACTGAACCAGTGAACCTTACTGAATCTAGTGTATTACAATCCATCTAATTCAATGAAAAGTTTAATTAATTGAATGAACTCAAATACCAATATCAATAACAGATAATAAGGGTGGGTCATTATATTCTAGCTATAATAATTTGACCCCCCCCCCCCCCCCACTTTCAGGTCATTAAGTTACAACCCCTCCCACATACTGAACCTTACTGAATCTAGTGTATTACAAGCCATCTAATTCAATTAAAAGTTTAATCTATTGAGTGAACTCAAATGCCAGTATATCAATAACAGATAATAAGGGTGGGTCATTTTATTATAGCTATAATAATTTGACCCTCCCCCCAATTTCAAGTCATTAAGTAACAACCCCTCCCACATACTGAACCTTACTGTTCAAATATAGTCTATTTCTAGCCATATAAAGCAATATAAGTTTTAATTTAACTGTGCGAACTCAAATACCAGTACACTAATTACAAATAGTAAGGGTGGGTCATTTTATTATAGCTATAATAATTTGACCCCCCACCACCAATTTCAAGTCATTAAGTAACAACCCCTCCCACATACTGAACCTTACTGAATATAGTCTATTTCTAGCCATATAAAGCAATTTAAGTTTTAATTTAACTGTGTGAACTCAAATACCAGTACACTAATTACAAATAGTAAGTGTGAGTCATTTTATTATAGCTATAATAATTTGACCCCTCCCCCTTATTTCAAGTCATTAAGTTACAACCCCTCCCACATACTGAATCTAGTGTATTACAAGCCATCTAATTCAATGAAAAGTTTAATTAATTGAATGAACTCAAATACCAGTATATCAATAACAGATAAAAAGGGTGGGTCATTTTATTATAGCTATAATAATTTGACCCCCCCCCCCCCCCCCCCCCACGTGCATAGGCTGGTTCTCTCAATACCATTTTAGTCATGTGTTTTTTTCTGTTATTTTTTATCTTTTTTTTTGCTGCTTTTTAGCCATTTCCCTTTAAACATGATTGCCCTTTCTTATATATTATAGTCATTATTCTTGCTGTAGATTTTCAGATCTAGAACTATCCCACCCCACCCCTCAGACACTGCCCAAGTGTAAAAATCAGCAGGAAAAACCACCACAATTGTCATAGTTTTACTGCTTTACAGTTACCTCACCATATTTGGTCATTTAAATGTAACTTTTGTGAAGTTAGGGAGGGGGGTCAAAATATTATAGGGGGGGTCAAAATATTATAATATTATATTGACCCGCGGGTCATAATATTATGACCCGCGGGTCACTTTTTAGGCGGGTCAAAATATTATATGACACCGGGGCCCTTTGGTTTTACATAGGCTTATATAGGAAAAATCTTTAAAAATCTTCTTCTCTGAAACCGCAAGGCCCAGGACTTTGATATTTGGTATGAAGCTTCATCTAATGGACCCCTACCAAGATTGTTCAAATTATAGCCCTTGGGCCAAAAATGCCCCCGCTCCGGGGCCCTTTGGTTTTACATAGACTTATTTAGGGAAAATCTTTAAAAATCTTCTCTGAAATCACAAGGCCTAGGTCTTTTATATTTGGTATGAAGCTTCTTCTAAAGGACCTCTAACAAGATTATTCAAATTATAGTGCTGGTGCCAAAAATGCCCCCGTCCCAGGACGCTTTGGTTTTACATAGGCTTATATAGGGAAAATCTTTAAAAATCTTCTTCTCTGAAACCACAAGGCCTGGGTCTTTGATATTTGGTATGAAGCTGCATCTAGTGGACCTCTATCAAAATTATTCAAATTATAGCCCTGAGACCAAAAATGTTCCCGCTCCGGGGCCCTTTGGTTTTACATAGACTTATATAGGGAAATCTTTAGAAATCTTCTTCTCTGAAACTGCAAGGCCCAGGCCGTTGATATTTGGTATTGAGCTTTATCTAGTGGACCTCTACCAAGATTGTTCAAATTATAGCCCAGGGGACACAAATGCCCCCACCCCAGGGCCTTTTGGTTTTACATTGATTTATATAGCCCCAGGGCCATTTGGTTTTGCATAGGCTTATGTAGGGAATATCTTTAAAAAAAATCTTCTTCTCTGAAACCGCAAGGCCCAGGTCTTTGATATTTGATGTGTAGCTTCATCTAGTGGACCTTTGCCAAGATTGTTCAAATTATAGCCTTTGTTGATGTTTGGTATGAAGCTTCACCTTTAAGACCTCCCTCAACATTATGCACATTAAAGCCCTGAGTCCTAAAATGGCCCTCTCTGGGACCCACTTGTTACAATATGGATCAGGTGAGCGATCCAGGGCCATTATGGCCCTCTTGTTTGTTTTGTCGCACCTGCTTTAGCAGGAAGACATAGGCGTGCAAGTTTCCGTCCAGTTGTCCGTTTGTGCATACGTCCATCCATCTGTCTGTCTTTCCATCAACATTTTACTCTGGGAGTCTTGTCATCGCAACTCCCCCTACAGTTTCATGTCGATTATTTTGAAACTTTGTGTGTGTTTTTGCCATGGTATGAGGATGCCCATGTGGTTTGGACTTTATCTTTGGATCAATTTTTGACACTTCTTTTTTCACATTGTGAACTTAATCATTTTTAACCTTCATTTGATATATGGTAGGTACCTATTGTCATCGCAACTCCTCTTGCAGTTTTATACCAATCATTTTGAAACTTTGCATGTGCTTTCACCAAGGTATGAAAATGTGCATGTGGTTTGGACATAATTCTCAGAATATTTTTTTCCACTTTTTGCATATAGTGAATTTAGTCACCTTTAACCTTCAAGCTTCAGTTGATATACGATAGGTACCTCTTGTCATCGCAACTCCTCTTACAGTTTTATATTGATCATTTTGAAAATTTGTGTGTGTTTTTGCTATGGTATGAGGATGTGCATGTGGTTTGGATCAATTTTTATCACCTTTTCCACATTGTGAACTTCAATAGTCATTTTCAACATTCAACTGATATATGATAGGTACCTCTTGTCATCGCAACTCCTCTTACAGTTTTATACCGATCATTTTGAAACTTTGCATGTGCTTTCACCATGGTATGAAAATGTGCATGTGGTTTGGACATAATTCTCTGAATATTTTTTTCCACTTTTTGCATATAGTGAATTTAGTCACCTTTAACCTTCAAGCTTCAGTTGATATACGATAGGTACCTCTTGTCATCGCAACTCCTCTTACAGTTTTATATTGATCATTTTGAAAATTTGTGTGTGTTTTTGCTATGGTATGAGGATGTGCATGTGGTTTGGATCAATTTTTATCACCTTCTCCACATTGTGAACTTCAATAGTCATTTTTAACATTCAACTGCTATATGATAGGTACCTCTTGTCATCGCAACTCCTCTTACAGTTTTATACCGATCATTTTGAAACTTTGCATGTGCTTTTGCCATGGTATGAGGATATGCAATGTGGTTTCGACATAATTCTAAGAATATTTTTTTTTTCACTTTTTGTGCATTGTGAACATAGTCATTCTTAAGCTTCAATTGTTTTTAAGCTTCAATTGATATACAATAGGTACCTCCACCTACCTACCTACCTACCTTCTAATACTGCGTCGGTCACATTTGACCATTACCGCAGGTGTATATTACATACACTCCAGGTTTTGCAGGATGAAAGCCTACACAGTAATCATGTAATTACGGTAGGGATCTTTTACCTGCACAGGGGATGGTTCTTCCTGCACAGGGGGCCTCCAGTTAACATCCCGATCCGAAGGACGGTGCACTTTATGACATTCATCCCTGCAAATGATGCCAGTGGAGCGTGTTCGGACACCGAAATTTTATTGCCGCTGCCGGGGATCGAACCCGGGACCTCTAGCATCAGAGGCAAGTGCACTAACCACTGAGCTATCACGCTCCTGCTACCTCCTTTCATCGCAACTCCTCTTACAGTTTTATACCGATCATTTTGAAACTTTGTGTGTGCTTTCACCCTGGTATGAAGATGTGCATGTGGTTTGGACATATTTCTTGGAATATGTTTTTCCACTTTTTGCACATAGTGAATTTAGTCATTTTTAACCTTCAGTTGATATACAGGAGGTACCTCTTGTCACCACAACTCCTCTTTCAGTTTTATACTAATCATTTTGAAACTTTGCATGTGTTTTTGCCATGGCATGAGGCTGTGCATGTGGTTTGGACTTAATCTTGGGATTAATTTTTGTCTTTTTTTCCACATTGTGAACTTGGTCATTTTGAACCTCCAATTGATAACCTCCAATTGATATACAGTAGGTACCTCGTCATTGCAACTCCTCTTACAGTTTTTAGCTCACCGTCACGTAGTGACGAGGTGAGCTTATGGGATCACTTTTCGTCCGTCGTGCGTCAGTGCGTCCGTGCGTCAGTGCGTCCGTGCGTCCGTGCGTCCGTGTGTCCGTGCGTCCGTAAACAATTTCTTTAAACGACATCTCCTCCTAAACCACTGATCGGATTTTGACCAAACTTCACAGGAATGATCCTTAGGTGGTCCCCTTTCAAAGTTGTTCAAATGGTTCCGGTCCGTTGCACATATAGGTTTTTGGGGCCAAAAATAGATTTTTTTCACCAAAAACTGAAAAAATCTTCTTCTCTGAAACCACAAGGCCCAGGACTTTGATATTTGGTATGAAGCTTCATCTAGTGGACCCCTACCAAGATTGTTCAAATTATAGTGCTGGGGCCAAAAATGCCCCCGCTCCGGGGCCCTTTGGTTTTACATGGGCTTATATAGGGAAAATCTTTAAAAATCTTCTTCTCTGAAACCGTAAGGCCCAGGTCTTTGATATTTGGTCTGAAGCTTCATCTAGTGGACCCCTACCAAGATTGTTCAAATTATAGTGCTCGGGCCAAAAATGCCCCCGCTCCGGGGCCCTTTGGTTTTACATGGGCTTATATAGGGAAAATCTTTAAAAATCTTCTTCTCTGAAACCTTAAGGCCCAGGTCTTTGATATTTGGTCTGAAGCTACATCTAGTGGACCCCTACCAAGATTGTTCAAATTATAGTGCTCGGGCCAAAAATGCCCCCGCTCCGGGGCCCTTTGGTTTTACATGGGCTTATATAGGGAAAATCTTTAAAAATCTTCTTCTCTGAAACCGTAAGGCCCAGGTCTTTGATATTTGGTCTGAAGCTACATCTAGTGGACCCCTACCAAGATTGTTCAAATTATAGTGCTCGGGCCAAAAATGCCCCCGCCATGGGCCCCTTTGATTTTACATGGGCTAATATAGGGAAAATCTTTAAAAATCTTCTTCTCTGAAACCCTAGGGCCCAGGTCTTTGATATTTGGTATGAAGCTTCATCTAGTGGACCCCTACCAAGTTTGTTCAAATTATAGTGCTGGGGCCAAAAATGCCCCCGCCCCGGGGCCCTTTGGTTTTACATGGGCTTATACAGGGTTAATCTTAAAAAATCTTCTTCTCTGAAACCACAAGGCCCAGGTCTTTGATATTTGGTATGAAGCTTCATCTAGTGGACCCCTACCAAGATTGTTCAAATTATAGTGCTGGGGCCAAAAATGCCCCCGCTCCGGGGCCCTTTGGTTTAACATGGGCTTACATAGGGAAAATTTTTTTAAGATTTTCTTCTCTGAAACTGCAAGGCCCCGGTCTTTGATATTTGGTATGAAGCTTCATCTAGTGGACCCCTACCAAGATTGTTCAAATTATAGTGCTGGGGCCAAAAATGCCCCCGCTCTGTGGCGCTTTGGTTTTACATGGGCTTATATAGGGAAAATCTTTAAAATCTTCTTCTCTGAAACCATAAGACCCAGGTCTTTGATATTTGGTCTGAAGCTACATCTAGTGGACCCCTACAAAGATTGTTCAAATTATAGTGCTGGGGCCAAAAATGCTCCCGCTCCGGGCCCCTTTGATTTTACATGGGCTAATATAGGGAAAATCTTTAAAAATCTTCTTCTCTGAAACCGCAAGTCCCAGGTCTTTGATATTTGGTATGAAGCTTCAACTAGTGGACCCCTACAAAGATTGTTCAAATTATAGTGCTGGGACCAAAAATACCCCCGCTCCAGGGCCCTTTGGTTTTACATGGGCTTACATAGGGAAAATCTTTTAAAATTTTCTTCTCTGAAACCATAAGACCCAGGTCTTTGATATTTGGTATGAAGCTTTATCTGGTGGACGCCTTCCAAGATTGTGCAAATTATAGTGCTGGGGCCAAAAATGCCCCCACCCCGGGGCCGTTTGGTTTTACATGGGCTTATATGGGACAATCTTTAAAAATCTTCTTCTCTAAAACCGCAAGGCCAAGATCTTTGATATTTGGTATGAAGCTTCATCTAGTGGACCCCTACCAAGATTGTTCAAATAATAGTGCTGGGGCCAAAAATGCCCCCGCACCGGGGCCCTTTGGTTTAACATGGGCTTACATAGGGAAAATCTTTTAAAAGTTTCTTCTCTGAAACCGCAAGGCCCAGGTCTTTGATATTTGGTATGAAGCTTCATCTAGTGGACCCCCACCAAGATTGTTCAAATTATAGTGCTGGGGCCAAAAATGCCCCCGCCCTGGGGCCCTTTGGTTTTACATGGGCTTACATAGGGAAAATCTTTTAAAATTTTCTTCTCTGAAACCGCAAGGCCAAGGTCTTTGATATTTGGTATGAAGCTTCACCTACTGGACCCCTACCAAGATTGTTCAAATTATAGCCCTGGGGCCAAAAATGCCCCCTGCCCCGGGGCCCTTTGATTTTACATGGGCTTATATAGGGAAAATCTTTAAAAATCTTCTTCTCTGAAACCGCTAGGCCCAGGTCTTTGATATTTGGTATGAAGCTTCACCTAGTGGACCCCTACAAAGATTGTTCAAATTATAGTGCTGGGTCAAAAAATGCCCCCGCTCTGGGGCCCTTTGGTTTTACATGGGCTTATATAGGGAAAATCTTTAAAAAAAAATTTCTCTGAAACCCTAAGGCCCATGTCTTTGATATTTGGTATGACTTCACCCCACAAGGCCGAGGTCCCCCCCCCCCCCACGCCCCGGGGCCTTTTGGTTTTACATGGGCTTATGCAGGGAAAATCTTAAAAAAACTTCTTCTCTGAAACCTCAAGGCCCCGGTCTTTGATATTTGGTATGAAGCTTCACCTAGTGGACCCCAACCATGGTTGTTCAAATTATAGCCCTAGGGCCAAAAATGCCCCCCGCTCTGGGGCCCTTTGGTTTTACATAGACTTATATATGGAAAATCTTGAAAAATCTTCTTCTCTGAAACCAAAAGGCCCAGGTCTTTGATATTTGGTTTTAGGCTTAATCTAGTGGACCCCTACCAAGATTGTTCAAATTATAGTGCTGGAGCCAAAAATTTTCTTCTCTGAAACCGTAAGGCCCATGTCTTTGATATTTGGTATGAAGCTTCACCCCACAAGGCCCAGGCCCTGGGGGCCAAAAAATGCCCCCACCCCGGGGCCGTTTGGTTTTACATGGGCTTATATAGGGAAGATCTTTAAAAATCTTCTTCTCTGAAACCGTAAGGCCCAGGTCTTTGTTATTTGGTATGATGCTTCATCTAGTGGACCCCTACCAAGATAGTTCAAATTATAGTGCTGGGGCCAAAAATGCCCCCACCCCATGGCCCTTTGGTTTTACATGAGCTTATATAGGGAAAATCTTTAAAAATCTTCTTCTCTGAAACCGCAAGGCCCAGGTCTTTGATATTTGGTATGAAGCTCCATCTAGTGGACCCCTACCAAGATTGTTCAAATTAAAGTGCTGGGGCCAAAAATGCCCCCGCTCCAGGGCCCTTTGGTTTTACATGGGCTTACATAGGGAAAATCTTTTAAAATTTTCTTCTCTGAAACCGCAAGGCCCAGGTCTTTGATATTTGGTATGAGGCTTCATCTAGTGGACCCCTACCAAGATTGTTCAAATTATAGTGCTCGGGCCAAAAATGCCCCCGCTCTGGGGCCCTTTGGTTTTACATGGGCTTATATAGGGAAAATCTTAAAAAAATTTCTTCTCTGAAACCGCTAGGCCCAGGTCTTTGATATTTGGTATGAAGCTTCACCCCCCAAGGCACAGCCCCCCCCCCCCCCCCCCCCCCCCCAGCCCCAGCAGGGCCTTTTGGTTTTACATGGGCTTATATAGGGAAAATCTTTAAAAATCTTCTTCTCTGAAACCACAAGGCCCAGGTCTTTGATATTTGGTATGAAGCTTCACCTAGTGGACCCCTACAAGGTGGTTCAAATTATAGCCGTAGGGCCAAAAATGCCCCCGCTCCGGGGCCCTTTGGTTTTACATAGACTTATATATGGAAAATCTTGAAAAATCTTTTTCTCTGAAACCGCAATGCCCAAGTCTTTGATATTTGGTATGAGGCTTCATCTAGTGGACCCCTACCAAGATTGTTCAAATTATAGTGCTGGGGCCAAAAATGCCCCCGCCCGGGGTCCCTTTGATTTTACATGGGCTTATATAGGGAAAATCTTTAAAAATCTTTTTCTCTGAAACCGCAAGGCCCAGGTCTTTGATGTTTGGTATGAAGCTTCATCTAGTGGACCCCTACCAAGATTGTTCAAATTATAGTGCTGGGGCCAAAAATGCCCCCACCCCGGGGCCTTTTGGTTTTACATGGGCTTATATAGGGAAAATTTTTAAAATCTTCTTCTCTGAAAACGCTAGGCCCAGGTCTTTGATATTTGGTATGAAGCTTTACCTAGTGGACCCCTGCCAAGATTGTTCAAATTATAGTGCTGGGGCAAAAAATGCCCCGCTCTGGGGCCCTTTGATTTTATATGGCTTATTTAGGGAAAAATCTTTAAACATTTTCTACTCTGAAACTGTAAGGCCCATGTCTTTGATATTTGGTATGAAGCTTCACCCCACAAGGCCCAGGCCCTGGGGCCAAAAATGCCCCCACCCCGGGGCCTTTTGGTTTTACATGGGCTTATATAGGGAAAATCTTTAAAAATCTTCGTCTCTCAAACCGCTAGGCTCAGGTCTTTGATATTTGGTATGAAGCTTTACCTAGTGGACCCCTACCAAGATTGTTCAAATTATAGTGCTGGGGCAAAAAATGCCCCCCCCCTCTGGGGCCCTTTGGTTTTACATGGGCTTATATTGGGAAAATCTTTAAAAATTTTCTTCTCTAAAACCGTAACGCCCTTGTCTTTGATATTTGGTATGAAGCTTCACCCCATAAGGCCCAGCCCCCCCCCCCCCACACACACACAGGGCCTTTTGGTTTTACATGGGCTTATACAGGGAAAATCTTTAAAAATCTTTGTCTTTGAAACTGCTAGGCCCAGGTCTTTGATATTAGATATGAAGCTTCACCTAGTAGACCCCTACCAAGATTATTCAAATTATAGCCCTGGGGCCAAAAATGCCCCCGCTCCAGGGCCCTTTGGTTTTACTTAGACTTATTTTTGGAAAATCTTGAAAAATCTTCTTCTCTGAAACCGCAAGGCCCAGGTCTTTGATATTTGGTATGAAGCTTCATCTGGTGGACCCCTACCAATATTGTTCAAATCATAGTGCTGGAGCCAAAAATGCCCCCGCCCCGGGTCTTTGGGTTTTACATGGGCTTATATAGGGAAAATCTTTAAAAATCTTCTTCTCTGAAACTGCTAGACTCAGGTCTTTGATATTTGGTATAAAGCGTCACCTAGTGGACCCCTACCAAGATTGTTCAAATTAAAGTGCTGGGGCAAAAAGTGCCCCCGCTCTGGGGCCCTTTGGTTTTACATGGCTTATATAGGGAAACTCTTTAAAAATCTTCTTTTCTGAAACCACAGGGCCCAGGTCTTTGATATTTGGTATGAAGCTTCACCTAGTGGACCCCTAGCAGGACTGTTCAAATTATTGCCCTGGGGCCAAAAATGCTCCCGCTCCGGGGCCCTTTGGTTTTACATAGACTTATATAGGGAAAATCTTTAAAAATTTTCTTCTCTGAAACCGTAAGGCCCATTTTTTTTATATTTGGTATGAAGCTTCACCCCACAAGGCCCAGTTAACTCCCCCCCCCCACCTTATAAAGGGGAAAATCTTTAATAATCTTCTTCTCTGAAACCACAAGGCCCAGGTCTTTGATAATTGGTATGAAGCTTCATCTGGTGGACCCCTACCAATATTGTTCAAATTATAGTGCTGGGGCCAAAAATGCCCCCACCCCGGGGCCTTTTGGTTTTACATGGGCTTATAGAGGGGAAAATCTTGAAAAATCTTCTTCTCGGAAACCACAAGGCCTAGGTCTTTGATATTCGGTATGAAGCTTCATCTAGTGGACCTCTACCAAAATTGTTCAATTATAGCCCTGAGACCAAAAATGCTCCCGGCCTCGAGGCCCTTTGGTTTTACATAGACTTATATAGGGAAAATCTTTAAAAATCTTCTTCTCTGAAACCACAAGGCCTAGGTCTTTGATATTTGGTATGAAGCTTCATCTTGTGGACCTCTACCAAGATTGTTCAAATTATAGCCCTGGGGCCAAAAATGCCCCCGCTCCGGGGCCCTTTGGTATTACATAGACTTATATGGGGAAAATCTTGAAAAATCTTCTTCTCTGAAACCAGAAGGCCTAGGTCTTTGATATTTGGTATGAAGCTTCATCTAGTGGACCTCTACCAAGATTGTTCAAATTTTAGCCCTGAGACCAAAAACGCCCGTCTCGGGGGCCCTTTGGTTTTACATAGACTTATAACTTATCGAGTCTTAACTGTTGGTTTTCTTTTGCTCCAGCATTTCAGTGGTTTCTTGCTGTCGAGTCCTCACCGTTGTCTCACCTCTGTGGTTCTTTGATTATTTGTGTTCACGGAGATGTTACACTGATGAGTTAGGAGGCCTTCATGCGGACTGAACAAATTATTTGTCTAAATCGCAGCGGAAGTAAGGGCGAGGATTGTGGCCATGTAAAATAGATTTAAGCCCCCCAGTGGAAATCTTTCCACTGACCGTTCCAAGGCGGTTCTTTTGTGGCGATTTATTTATGTTGTTGTCAATTACTTACTGTGTGTATCACTTGTGTCTTTTAATTTTGGATGGCCATATGGCCATTTTGTGGGAAAGTAACTGTCCTTATGGCCTTCTTTTGTTTAGGTTTCCATTTTGGTCTGGTCGCTTAATGTTTGTATTTCTTTCCCTTTGGTGTCTTTGATGGGTGGAGTAAGTTAATTGTATCGATTCCTGATCTTTGTTTTACTTCTACATGTACTTTATATAGGGAAAATCTTTAAAAATCTTCTTCTGTGAAACCACAAGGCCTAGGTCTTTGATATTTGGTGTGAAATTTCATCTAGTGGACCTCTATCAAGATTGTTCAAATTATAGGCTATTAGCCCTGGGGCCAAAAACGCCCCCGCCCCGAGACCCTTTGCTTTTACACAGACTTAAATAGGGAAATCTTTAAAAATCTACTTCTCTGAAACCACTAGGCCCGTGCCTTTGATATTTGGTATGGAGCTTCATCTAGTGGACCTCTACCAAGATTGTTCAAATTATAGCCCCCGCCCCGGGGCCCTTTGGTTTTTACATAGACTTATATATAGAGATAATCTTTGAAAATTTTGTTCTCTGAAACAGCAAGGCCCAGGTCTTTGATATTTGGTGTGAAGCTTCATCTAGTGGACCTCTATCAAGATTGTTTAAATTATGGCCCTGAGGCCAAAAATGCCCCCGCTCCGGGGCCATTTGGTTTTACATAGGCTAATGTAGGGAATATCTTTAAAAAATCTTCTTCTCTGAAACCCCAAGGCCCAGGTCTTTGATATTTGGTGTGTAGCTTCATCCAGTGGACCTTTGCCAAGATTGTTCAAATTATAGCCTTTGTTGATATTTGGTATGAAGCTTCACCTCTTTAGACCTCCCTCAACATTATGCACATTGTAGCCCTGGGGTCAATAATGGCCCTCCCCGAGGCCCACTTGTTACTCTATCATATGGATCAGGTGAGCGATCCAGGGCCATCATGGCCCTCTTGTATACCAATAGTTTTGAAACTTAGCATGTGTTTTCTCCATGACATGAGGATGTTTATGTGCTTTGGATATAGTTCCTGGATCATTTTTAGTTCATTTTATCACATTGTGAACTTAGTCAGTTTTTTACCTCACATATAGGCTATGGATTCTTCTCAAAGCCCTATATTCATTTCTTCTGCCTGAAATAAACTTTTATTTTTTTATGTGGGGCAGGTGGGGAGCAGGTGTGACATCAACCTCACCGAAGTTGAATTTCTGGTTATTCTATTTTTGATGGAAAATTCTGTTAACAAATAGTGCAGGCCCTGATCAGACACCGCATTCTGCGGTGTCTGATCTGGGCCTACACTATTTGCCAAGGTACCCATTTAGGGGTTTCCCGCATAAATGGGTTAAGCTTACCTGGACAGAGGCAAGGAAGATTTTGTTTGTTTGTCTGGACTATAATGGCCTAGTCAACACAGTTTAGGTTATATCAAGCAGGTCAGTTTTCCTTAGCATACTTTTCAAGGGTGGGCTTTTACATAAGAGCTTGACCAGTGCACAGTCTTTTTCCAGAAACTGACAACTGCCCTTCTTGAATCAGCAGAATGGAGAGAATGAAAATATTCCACGATGAGTCTCCATGAAAGAATGTTGCAGACCTGGCAGGTATCGAAGTTGTGTATCCGATTGAGCTACTGAGGCTGGTACTACTAGCATTGGTGTCACCATCGATCTGATCTGCGTTTTTCTTGACTTAAATATGAGGTCATATGTGGTGCAAAGCAGAGACATGTTAGTTAAACAGCCGTGTTATATCCAAACAAACACATACAGATTCCATGAACAAGTGCTTTTTAGCTCACTTGAGCACAAAGTGCTCATGTTGAGCTATTGTGATCAGTGAATGCTCATCATCCATTGTTCCACATCAACAATTTGCTTTAAAAGACTTATACAGCTCCAAAACCCTTGGGCCAATTTCATTTAACCTTCACAGGAATGTTGCCTAGGCTGCTTTCTACCAAAATAGTTAAACTCGTCCCATTCTGACAAAATGGTCACCAGAGCTAAAAATAGAAAAATCTTTAAACGACTACGTCTCCCATACCACTGGCCCAATTTCATTCATACTTCTTAGGGATATTGCTTAGGTGACCCTCTACCAAAATAGCTAAAAATTTTCAGCTCGGATGAACAAGTTTGCTGCTAGACCTAAAAATAGAAAAATCTTTAAACAACTACTCCTCCCATACCCCTGGGCCAATTTCATTGAAACTTCATAGGAATGTTGCTTAGGTGACCCTCTACCAAAATAGCTAAAATTGTTTTGCTCCCATGAACAAGATGGCCACCTGGTGAGAGCTAAAAATAGAAAAAAAAAACATCAACAATTTGCTTAAAATGCTAACTCCTCCTAAATGCTTAAGCTAATTTCAGTTAAACTTCATACTGTAGCTGTCTACCAAAATAGGTAAAATTGTTCCGCTCTGATGAACAAGTGGCCCCCAGTGCTAAAATTAGAAAATTTAATAAATGACTAGTCCTCCCATACCCTTGGGCCAATTTCATTCAAACTTCATAGGAATGTTCTTCATAGGAATGTTGCTCAGGTGACTGTCTACCAAAATAGCTAAAATCGTTCCACTCCTTTGAACAAGATGACCACCAGAGCTAGAATTATATAAGAACTTCAACAATTTGCTTAAAATGCTAACTGTTCCTAAACCCGTGGGCCAATTTCAGTCAAACTTCACAGGACTGTTGCCTATATGGCTCTCTACCAAAAGAGCTAAAATTGTTTCGCTCTGATGATCAAGATGGTCACCAGAGCTAACAATAAACAAAGCTTTAAATGACTACTCATCCCATACCCGTGGACCAGTTTGATTCAAACTTCATAGTAGTGTTGTTTAGTTGACCCTCTGCCAAAAGACCTAAAAATGTTCCCCTCTGATGAACAAGATGGCCACCAGAGCTGAAAATAAAAAAATCTTTAAACGACTACTCCACCTTAACCCCTTGGCCAATTTCATTTAAACTTCATGGGAATGTGCTTAGGTGACCCTCTAACAAACTAGCTTACAGTACTTCGCTCCAATGAGCAAAATAGCTGCCAGAACTAAAAACCGAAATCCGTCAGCAATTTGTTTAAAATGTTAACTTATCCTAAACCCTTGGGCAGTTAAAGCTTAAACTTCACAGGAATATTGCCTAGTTGACTGCATACCAAAATAGCTGAAAAGCCTCCGCCTTGATGAACGAGATGGCCATTAGATCTAAAAATAGAAAACTATTTAAAAGACGACTCCTTTACCCCTGGAACAATTTCATTCAAACATCATAGGAATGTTGCTTTGGCACGATAGCTAAAACAGTTTGGCTCTGATGAGAAAAATGGCTGGCAAAGCTAGAAATAGAAAAATATCAGCAATTAGCTTTAAAAGCAAACTCCTCCTTAACCCTTAGTTAGTTTGATTCAAACTTCATAGGAATGTTTCCAAGGTGGTTTCCTTCCAAAATAGCAAAATTTGATGGAATCTTAATTATAAGATGGCCTCAGAGCTAAAAATAGAAAAAATCTTTAAACAACACTTCAACCTATATACCCTTGAGTGGATTTCATTCAAACTTCATAAGAATGTTGCTTAGATGACACTCTAACAAAAGAGCCAAAACAGTTCTGCTCCAATGAAAAAAATGGCTGCCAGTACCAAATGACTTTCCAAAGCTATGTGTCATCTTGAAATCAGGTGAGCCATCCAGGGCCATCTTGCCCCTCTTGTTTCTATTTAATATATACATTTTTGGGACTAATCTTTAAAATGTGTTATAGCCTAAAAGTGAGTTACAATGAACAGTTATAAAGGGCTTTATTTGTAGAAAGGGGGGGGGGGGAAGAGGGGGAGCACATGGCTTTATCAAGCCAATTATCTTCATGACATAGTACATTCTTTCATACCGCCAAAACTGTTATTTTTCTGATGAAAATTTGATATTTTTCTCATAAATTCTCTAAATATAGGTTGTGGATGCTCGTTAGAGCTGCCTCACTGAGGCTGTTCTAACTAGTACCCACAACCTATGTCTTGGAGCAGAAATTAGAACCTGTAAACCCTAGTCTTCTCTATTTAAAGTGGGGTTAAAGGGGTGTTCGTACAAATACTGTATTTACTCCAAATATGTTGACACCTCAACTCCCTTCCATACTGGTTCAAAAATTTGAACAAGTACAATTTACTACCTGATGTTGTGTCTAAAAATAGTTGAGTGTCTAAAAATAGCTGGGTGAGTTTATTAGTTTTTGCTCAGGCCAGTCTGAATGTTTGAATGCATACTACTATAAAAACAGGTACTTTGTTAACCCTTGTCCTGCTGAATATTTATATATGCCACACCCACTACCGTTTATCAACCAATCAGATAACCTGATGCAAATTATTGCAACAAATTCATAATCTGAATGGCAAACAATGTAGATCCTGATCAGATGGCTTCGACAGAAGCCATCTGATCTGGATCTACATTGTTTCAAAGATAAGGCATATCTGGGATTAGCAGGACAAGGGTTACATATTTCTTTGATTGTAGGCAGTAGAACAACAAAATAAAGTCCCTTTATGTTGTAATGCTTTTACTTGATTAGATTCTGACTTTCAGTATTTTATGTCTTCACAAAAAGATATACTTTCGTCTATTAAATAGTACAAAAATTTAAGCCAGAAGAAATGGAAAGGCATTATTTGAATACACATTTCTACAGACAGGCCTAAGCAAACAGTTAAGACTAGATGAGATGTATACAGTTTGTACTCATCCAGCTATTGTTTTAAAACAATATCTGGGGGTTAATTGTTCTGGTTTCTGCTTTATATTAACCCTTGTCCTGCTGAATATTTAAATATATCACACCCACTACTGATTATCAGCCAATCAGATTACTTGATGCAAATTACTGCAGCAAATTCATAAACTGGATGGCAAACAATGAAGATCCTGATCAGATGGCTTCTTCAGAAGCCATCTGATCTGGATCTACATTATTTCAAAGATAAGGCATATCCGGGCTCAGCAGGACAAGGGTTAACCCTGGTCCTGCTGTTCACAACAACCTCTACCTTTAAAAACAGTATAGACCCAGATCAGATGGTTTCCATGTAGAGCTGAAATCAACAGCACACGAGTACTGGTAAACTGCTTAGAGGATCTAAGCCTGCCCAGGCAAAGCGGTGTTATTCGGACCATGGTTTCATTGGGCGACAGGGCTTGAGATGCCATTTCGTCTCGGCGTTGACAGGGATGTTAAACCTCAAATCAAACAAACAAATTCTGAAAAAGCCATCTGATCAGGATCTACAGTTTGTCATTCAGTTTGTGAATTTGAAAGAAAACATTGTATCATGTAAACTGACTGGTTGATAGTCAGAAATGGATGTGGCTAATTAAAATCTGCAGTGGGATAAGATTCGGGGGCATATAGTTTTTGGTCTGTCCGTCTGTTTGTCTGTCCGCAAAAACCTTAACATGTGGGCATAACTTTTGAATGGTAAGTGATAAGGCTTTCATATTTCATATGTGCATTCCTTGTCACAAAACCTTTCCAGTGATACCATAATTTTTTACCATTTGACCTACTTTTGAATGGTAAGTTTTAGGGCTTTCATACTTCACATGTGCATTCCCTGCCACAAGACCATTCCAGTGGTACCATAATTTTTGACCCCATGATGACCTTGATGTTTGACCTACTTTTTAAAAACTTTAACATTAGCAGGCTTTCAAGTAGTCCTACTTTTTCCTACTTTTTTGGTCTCTTCCTACTTTGTTCCTACTTTTTCCAGAAAAACTCCTACTTCTCCTACTTTTTTGATTTGTTCAAAATCTAAGATCCCAAATAAATAAATAAACAAATAAAGCATTTAAAAATATAACATGTATCTCAAACTATTTGTAGAATGCATCTTGTTATATGACATATGTACTGATGATCCTCGACATTCATCTGCTGTTTTAGCTGTACAACTAATTGGAATATGTTGATGTGAAGCAAAACTGCAATTTTGTCTTTTTGAACATGACAAGAACTTTTGCAGTCAGTAGTGTAGTGATGCTTTAACTGGAGCTCTGTCTTGTTGAGAATGGTAGAAAATTCACTACAGCAATGCTTTGATGCCCTAACTGCTGTGACAAACTGTTCTGTCTTGTTTAGCATTACAGAAATCTATTACAGCAGTCCAGGGATGCCTTAACTGCAGTGACCAGCTATAACTCTGTCTTGTTAGCATGACAAACATTCACATCAGCAGTGCAGTGATGCCTTAACTGCAGTAACCAGCTTGAGCTTTGTCTTGTTTAGCATGACAAAAATTCATTGCAGCAATGCTTTGATGCCTCAACCACATTGCCCAGCTAGAGCTCTGTCTTGTTAAGCATGGCAGGAGTTCATAGCAGCAATGCTTTGATACCACGGCTTTGATGCCTTACTAGAGCTCTGTCTTGTTTAGTTGCTTTGACACCTTAACTGCAGTGGTCAACTAGATCACTGTCTTTAGCACAAGAGGAATTCATTGCAGCAGTGCTGTGATGCCTTAACTGCAGTGACAAATTAAGTTCTGTCTTGTTTAGCTTGATAGAAATTCATTGTAGCAGCCATGCTGTAATGCCTTAACTGTGGTTACCATCTAGAGTTATGTCTTGTTGAGCATGACAGAAATACATTGCATCAGTGCTCTAATGACTAAACTGCAGAGGCGCACTGGAGCTCAGTCTTGTTGAGCAAGACAGAAATTCATTGCAGCAATGCTGGGATGCCTTGACGGCAGTGATCAAATAGAGTTCTGTCTTGAGCATGAAAGGGATACACTGCAGCAGTACTGTGATGCTTTAACTGCAGTTACCCACTAGGGTTCTGTCTTGTTGAGCATGGCAGCAATTTATTGCAGCACTTCTGTGGTGCCTTAACTGAGTTACCAACTAGTGCTTTGACTTTTTGAGCATGACAGAAATTCATTGCAGCATTGCTGCTTACATTTGCCTTAAATGCAGTGACCAACTAGAATTATTGTCTTGATAAGTATAAAAGTTATTCATTGTTGCCATGCTTTGATGCCTTTAACTGCAATGACCATTTAGTATTCTGTCTTGTTGAGTATGACTGGAATTCATTGCAGCAGTGCTGTGTTGCCTTAATTGAAGTTACCAACTAGAGTTCTGTCTTATTGAGCATGACAGGAATTCATTGCAGCCGTGCTGTGTTGCCTTTGTTGAAGTGAACAACTAGAGTTCCGTCTTGTTGACCATGAAAGGAATTCATTGCAGCAGTGCTATGTTGCCTTAATTGAAGTGATCAACTATAGCTGTGTCTTGTTTAGCATGACAGAAAACCATTGAAGCAGTGCTAGGATGCCTTAACTGCAGTAAAAAATCTGAGATCTGTCTTTACATATGGAGGATGACAGGAATTCAAAGCAGCAGTAATGCAATGTCTGAACTGCAGTGATATTCCAGCAGATCTTCCTTGTCTAGCATGACAGAAATTCATTGCAACAGTGCTGTGATGACTGGAGTGACCAACTAGAGCTCTGTCTGGTTTAGCATGACAGAAATTCATTGCAGCATTGCTGTGATGTCTGGAGTGACCAACTAGAGTTCTGTCTTGTTTTGGCATGACAGAAATTCATTGCAGCAATGCTGTGATGACTGAAGTAACCAACTAGAGCTCTGTCTTGTTTAGCATGACAGAAATCCATTGCAGCATTGCTGTGATGTCTGGAGTGACCAACTATAGCCCTGTCTTGTTTAGCATGACAAATTCATTTCAGCAATGCTGTGATGACTGAAGTGACTACCTAGAGCCCTGTCTTGTTAAGCATGACAGAAATTCATTGCAGCAATGCATGCTGTGATGACTGGAGTGACCAACTAGAGCTCTGACAGAAATTCATTGTAGCAATGCTGTGATGACTGAAGTGACCAGCTAGAGCTCTGTCTTGTTTAGCATGACAGGTATTCATTGCAGCAATGCTGTTATGACTGAATTGACCAACTAGAGCTCTGTCTTGTTTTGGCATGACAGAAATTCATTGCAGCAATGCTGTTATGACTGAAGTGACCAACTGG
Organism: Lucinisca nassula; assembly: GCA_963580285.1. Classification (NCBI taxonomy): domain Eukaryota; kingdom Metazoa; phylum Mollusca; class Bivalvia; order Lucinida; family Lucinidae; genus Lucinisca; species Lucinisca nassula. The sequence goes on along the minus strand of OY757014.1, from coordinate 14,262,117 downwards.
AGCTCTGTCTTGTTTTGGCATGACAGAAATTCATTGCAGCAATGCTGTGATGACTGGAGTGACTAACTATAGCCCTGTCTTGTTTAGCATGACAAAGTCATTGCAGCAATGCTGTGATGACTGGAGTGACTAACTAGAGCTCTGTCTTGTTTAGCATGACAGAAATTTATTGCAGCAATGCTGTGATGACTGAAGTGACTAACTAGAGCCCTGTCTTGTTAAGCATGACAGAAATTCATTGCAGCAATGCTGTGATGACTGGAGTGACCAACTAGAGCTCTAACAGAAATTCATGACTGAAATTACCAACTAGAGCTCTGTCTTGTTTAGCATGACAGAAATTCATTGCAGCAATGCTATGATGACTGAATTGACCACCTAGAGCTCTGTCTTGTTTTGGCATGACAGAAATTCATTGCAGCAATGCTGTGATGACTGAAGTGACCAACTAGAGCTCTGTATTGTTTAGCATGACAGAGAGATGCATTGTAGCAATGATTTATAGCCTTCACTTCAGTGAGCAACTAAAATACTGTCTTATTTTGCATAACAGCTAGGAATTCATTGTAGCAGTGCTATGGTGTCTCACCTGGACATCTTGTAGCTCATGCTTCTCACAAATTTATATTTTCAAAATTCACCAATTCTTTTGAATTAATATTTTGACATATGTCAGTATCTAGGTATATATATCTGCCAGTGGCAATCTCTTGACAAAAGCATTGGAAGTTCAGGCTGCAGGCATGAATACCTGTACTAGATGGGTTAGCCACTAACATTTTACAGGTGCCTGCTAACTATGATGTAAAATTTTTAGACTCTAATGCGCAAATAAAACTGCCCAAAATGAAAAACTGATAAAATGTGAGATATATGGAGGTATGTTCGGGTCCATTAGCTCCTACTTTTTATATCAGGTTCCTACTTTTTTCCTACTTTTCTCCTACTTTTTGATATCTCAGGCTCCTACTTTTCTCCTACTTTTTCACCAGGAGTCACTTGAAAGCCTGCATTAGCCATAACTTTTGATGGGTAAATAATAGGACTTCCATATTTCGAATGTGCATTCTATGTCACAAGATCTTTCCAGAGGTACCATAATTTTTGACCTACTTTTGAAAAACTTTGACAATGGCTATAACCTTTGAATGGTCAGTGATAAGGCTTTCATGTTTCACACATGCATTTCCTGTAATAAGTCCTTTCCAACTTGATACCACAGGGTTCATACGCGTCAGGGAAAAGTCAGGGAAAATTTTTTTTTTCAAGGTCAGGGAATTGTCAGGGAATTTTACAAAATGTCAGGGAAATTTTGAAATTTAGAAAATGTCAGGGAAATGTCAGGGAATTTTCTGATCTGGGTAGGCATCAATTTGTAAAGGTTAAGGCAGTTTCTTTAAATATTTCCTTTTTCATGAAAGCTATAATCACACTTACACCAATTTAAGCATATGCAGCAGATTGCTGTTGTGCTGGATATGGGGCTGACCAGCTTGCTTGTATGTAATAGTATGCAATACTGTCACTAAATTATGAAGGGCGATATATAAAATCGAACATAATATTATCTACTGTATAATACCTTAATGACATGCTTTTGCTACCAAGGTGTTTTGCATGGTATTTATCCTATAGATGTTACTCTTTTTAATTGGTAATCAGAATGACAATTCCATTTTAATGTAATTTAGTAAAGCTATGTTCAGAAAAACAGTTTGATTTGGCTAATATGTTCAGGTTTCCAAAAGTAATTGCTTTATTGTCTATTAGTCATAGCATAAAAACATTTGTTTGTTTGAAACAGTGTATTTGATTACTTTTTAATGCATGATAATTCATGTCATTTTGCTTACCAATGTGTATTGTATAATCACCAGCTCCATAGCCAGTTGATTTGGAATAAACAAACAAAATATTAAACAATGTAAATGTTTGTCAAAAAAGGATTGTTTGTTTGATTTGAGGTTTAACGTCCCCGTCAACACTGTAAAGGTCATTTTAGAGACATTGCTTCCAATTTTGTGGGACTTTTACCCGAGATTGAGATGAAATAACATCTCAAGCCCTGACGCCCAATGAAACCAATAGGGTTAAATAGCATGGACGGTCCGCCTCGCACCGCGGTTCTTGGACAGGCTTAGATCCACTAAGCGGTTTGCCAGTACTAGTGGGGCCGGATTCAGCTCTGCATGGAAGCATAGTGCAGCCCATATATTTCTTCAAGCCCCTATGGGCGGGGGCGATTGTCAAAAAAGGAGGTACGGGTTGGCTGTAGGGGTGGTGGAGGCCAACATTCTATTTTTCATTTAAGATTGAACCACTAAATGTGCACATTTTAAAATAACAAAAGTTTGTATTGTGCCAAACCAAAATGTCAGGGAAAAATGCTTTCATGTCAGGGAAAAGTCAGGGAATTTTGTCTGAAAAAATTTGTATGAACCATGTACCATAAGTTTTGACCCATGACCTTGACCTTGACATTTGACCTACTTTCTTAAAACCTTAACACTGGCCATAAGTTTTGATTCTATGGTGATAGGATTTTCATATTTCACATGTGCATACCATGTCACAAGACCTTTCCATTGGTACCATAATGATGACCCAGTGATCTTGACCTTGATGTTTGATCTACATTTTAAAACAACTTTACTAATGGCCATAACTTTTGACGGTAAGTGATAGGGCTTTCATATTTCTTGTGTGTCTTCCTCGTCACAAGAGGTTTCCTAGGAAACAATAAGTTTTGATCTTGTGACCATTAGCCGTAACTTTTGATTGGCAAGTGATAGAGCTTTCATATTTCACATGTGCATTCCTTGTGACAAGACCTTTCCAGTGGAACAATGATTTTTGACCTTGACCTTCACCTACCAAAAACTGTAACATTGGCCATAACTTTCGATTGGTAAGTGATTGGGCTTTCATATTTCAAATGAGAATTTCTGGTCACAGACCTTTCAAGTGGTACCATGATTTGTATGCCCCCGGAACTGAGATTTGGGGAGCATATAGTTTTTGGTCTGTCTCTGTTTTTTTCCGTTTGTCTGTTCGTGTATCTACAAAAACCTTAAAATTGGGCATAACTTTTGAATCGTAATAGAGCTTTCATATTTCACATTTGTATACCTTATCACAAGACCTTTCCAGTGGTACCATAATTTTTGATCTCCTGACCTTGACCTACTTTTTTCATTTTTTTTAAACATTAACATTGGCCATAACTTTCGATTGATAAGTGATAGGGCTTTCATATTTCACATGTGCATTCCTTGTCACAAGACATTTCTAATGGTACCATAATTTTGACCTTGTGACCCTGACCTTGACTTTACTTTTTTGGTAAGTTGTAGGGCTTTCATATTTCATATGTGTATTTTTTTGTCACAAGACTTTTCTAGTTGTACCAGTATTTTTGACCTCGTGATGTTGACCTAGATGTTTGACCTACTTTTTAAAAACTTTAACATGATAGTCCATAACTTTCGATTGGTAACTGATAGGGCTTTCATAATTCACATGTGCATCCTTTTTCACAAGACCTTTCCAGTGGTACAATAATTTTTGACCTCGTGACCTTGACCTTGAAGTTTGACCTACTTTTTAAAAACTTTAACATTGGCCATAACTTTCAATTGGTAAGTGATAGGGCTTTCATATTTCACATGTGCATTCTGTGTCACAAGATCTTTCCAAGGATCCATAATTTTTTACCTTGCGACCTTGACCTACTTTTTTAAGACTTGAACATTGGCCATAACTTTCGATTGCTTAGTGATTCTGCTTTCATATTTAACACACGCTGTTCGGGGGCATCAGTGTTTCACAAACAGATCTTGTTGATCTTGTTGATCTTGTGACTTGACCTTCTTTTTAAAAACTGTAAATGACAGGGCTTTCATATGTCACATGTGCTGTCCAGGGGCATCAGCGTTTCACAAACACATCTTGCTATATTTTCAGACACTGCTGGCTCTGGTGGTCTGTCTGTTTGTTCTATTTGTGATTGCAGTTTTTATTGAAACTTCAGGTAAGACAAAAAAAAAAAAAAAAAAAACCTGCATCAGAGAGTACTCAGACTTTGAATCCATCATTATATAGATCGTTTTCTGCAAACAGTGTTGGCCCTGATCAGATGAGGCATTCTGCGGCGTCTGATCTGGGCCTGCACTGTTTGCCAGGGTACCCATTTAGAGGTTTCTGGTACAAAATGGTTAATGATGGCATGGCTTATATATTCGGAAAGTCGAGGTTTACATTGGTGGACACAATCTGTTTTCTTATTTTTGCTTCAAACCTAGTGTAACTCTAATTGTTAAAACACTCTGACAGTGAACTGATTCTAACATGCACCCACAATCTATATTTGATAAATAAGAAGAATAATGTTAACTTCTTCATAAAAAAATGTTATTTTTAGACGTGTGAAAAACAACAGTATTGCACATAGATGGGTTTTCTTATACTGATTCTGTTTTTGGGTTAGTTGCTTAATAACCGATGGTGTACTAGTGGACTCCTCCATTGCTATATGTTGGACAAGTCCATTTGTGATATAAGGGGTGTCAGGCCTATTTTTTTTCATTTTTATTCTATTTTTGAGGGAAAATTGTTAGCAAATAGTGCAGGCCCTGATCAGAAGCCATGTTCTGCCGCATCTGATTGGGCTTGCACTGTTTGCCAAGGTAACTCTTTAGGAGTTTGCCGCATTCAATGATTTAACCCTTATCTTGCTGTTCAGACAACCCCTATCTTTGCAAACAGTATAGATCCAGATCAGATGGCTTCTGAAGAAGCCATCTGATCAGGATCTACACTGTTTTACATTCAGTTTATGAATTTGTTGGAATAAATTACATCAAGTAGTCTGATTGATTCAAAGTCAGAAATGGGTGTGGCTAAATTTAATATTTAGCAATAGAAGGGTTAATAGACCCAAAGTTTCTAAATGAAACTGAGTTATGTTGCTAAGTGCCGACATGGCAGGTATGTTTGTTTGTTTGTTTGATTTGAGGTTTAACGTCCCCGTCAACACTGTAAAGGTCATTTTGGAGACATTGCTTCCAACTTTGTGGGACTTTTACCCGACATTGAGATGAAATGACATCTCAGGCCCTGTCGCCCAATCAAACCAATAGGGTTTATTAGCATGGACGGTCCGCCTCGCACCGTGGTTCCTGGACAGGCTTAGATCCTCTAAGCAGTTTACCAGTACTAGTGTGCTGGCCGGATTCAGCTCTGCGTGGAAGCATCATGCAGCCCATCTATTTCTTCAAGCCCCTATGGGCGGGGGCCGTTGGCAGGTATGAGGGCTGTTCCAGAATTAATGTTAGAGTACATTTATTTCACACCAGTCATGCAATGTGTGCTCAGAACCTCCTTGTGTCGATAGATTAGGCACTAAAAAGTAATATTGGTAAAATTTCTGCCCAAAACATTACTGACCTTTGTTTTGTTTGTTTGTTTGATTTGAGGTCAAACGTCCCCATCAACACTGTAAAGGTCATGTTGGAGACATTGCTTCCAAGTTTGTGGGACTTTTACCCAACATTGAGATGAAATGACATCTCAAGCCCTGCCACACAATCAAACCAATAGAGTTTATAAGCATGGACACCCGGCGCTTTGCCTGGGCAGGCTTAGATCCTCTAAGGGATTTACCAGTACTCGTGTGCGGGTCCGTTTCAGCTTTGCGTGGCAGCATCATGCAGCCAGTATATTTCTTCAAGCCCGGATTGGCAGGGGCCGGACTGATATATACAGAGTATATTTCCTTATAGCATATTCATTACACTAAACACAAAATGACTAGGAAAAGAGCTAACAATGTGTTGAAATTAGGGTCAATATAAAAGAAAGGTAGGTCGCAACTCAGTATAAAACCTGTAGACATCCACGATGTTATATGCAATATCTGTTGGGAGTACCTTATGTCTTACAAGACAATTTGCAGGTGGGTTGCTTAATTTAGGAGCAGGCAGCAGTAACTAACAGGTGCTGCTTACATGGGTCGCACTGCAACAACAACTAAAGTAACATTGAAAAAAATCTGCAATATCCTGCAAAAAGATGCCAGATTTACACTGAGGCAATTAATCCGGTTGACAAACTTGTCGTTAGCACAAGTTCATGTTACTATTTTAACCCTTTTTGTACCAAATGGAATCTTCCTCCTTATATATAGTGGGAGTTCATTTCAAAATTTAAGGGAGTCAGGTTGTGTTTTCATCAAAATTTATTCGGAAAATAGCTTAACTTTTTGCAAACAGTGTAGGCCCGATCAGACGCCATGTTATGCAGCATCTGATCGGGGCCTGCACTGTTTGCCAAGGTACCTGTTTAGGGTTTTCCAGTCTGAAATGGGTTAAAGGAGAAAACAAGATGGTTACCCCGGATGAATACTCCATTTGTTGACAGATGAACAAGAGAGGACCCATATAGCCAATGCAAAAAAAAAAAAACCTTCTGAAAATGTATCAAAAAATGTAGCAAAAAGGCTTTCCACAATTTAGTCACATGAGACCTGGGTTTAATATTTTATAGAACCAAAGTGGAAGTGTTCCAACCGAATTTGGGCCACCAGAAATACCAGGATGTCCAGTTTTGCCAAATGAACATGAATGGTAAATAAGAGTGCTGTGTACAAAGGGTTGGCTACATGTACAGTCTATACTGGATTAGTGTACTGGGATATTGGCAAATAGTGTTGACCCCGATCAGAGGCTGCATTCTGGATGCCACATCAAAGTCTACACTGTTTGCTTAAGTGGAATGGGAACACCTTCAGGGGAGGCAACTCCTCCAAAAGTATTTTTGTCTCCCACGTCAATAGGGGTCAACTATTAAAATTCTTGCCTTTAAGAGTAGACCCCTTTTTCACCGGGACAGGATTTCTAGAAAAGCGAACAGGAAGTCCTGAAAGTTGTCTCCCTTTGAAAAAATGGCGGAAAAATCTGCCAGGTGTTCCCATTCCCCTTAATTGACTGTAATTAAAGGGTTAAACAAAACAGTTCAGCCTAGTTCAAGACTAGTTACCAGCCTACACCGAGACAATATTATAAACTCACCAGTGTTTTATTTCCCTTTGCTGTAGGTCTTCCTCAAGTGAATGCAGTAACAGGTTTTGTGAAATTTGAGATAGAAGGCTACTGGAATGTAAGTAGTATTCAAGTAAACCACAACCTCTTTCTAACGCTATTGTACGATCCAAAGCAAACTGTTAGTTAACCCTTTTTGTACCAAATGGAATCTTCCTCCTTATATATAGCAGGAGTCCATTTCAAAATTTAGGGGTGTCAAGTTGTGTTTTCTTCATAATTTATTTGGAAAATGGCTGAACTTTTAGCAAACAGCGGAGGCCCTGATCAGACGCCACGTTCAGTGGCGTCTGATCTGGGCCTGCACTGTTTTCCAAGGTATTAACAACCATGTATAGATGTAACAAAATATGTTAGATTATACAGAAAAATGACCATTTACAATCTACCAAATTAAATTGGCTATAAGGAGAATTTTTCCTTCCAAAATGAGACCATTAAATTATCAGACAGGTCTTGTCCTATGAGTTTTCTGCAATGTCTGGCAGTCATAAGTTATCATGAAAAATTTTGATTGTGAGCAGTGAAGCATATTGCACCCCAGGTAGTTTAGAGTACATTTTATACCATCACTGTATAAGTACGAGTAAATTGGTTGCAAATTGTGTGCTTTCTGTAACATCTGAATATTGGTACAACTAGAGCTAAAACCAATGTGCAAGGGGATATCTTCATTAGTCCAGATTTAATTGGAGTTTCCAACAGATTACTTTCATAAAGGATGTAATTCGGTTAATTTGCACTAAAACAATTGTTTTCTAATTAAACTGTTCTATATTAGAGTCAGTTTCAGTGAGAAAAATTTAATTGCATGTTTTATGTCAGTTTGACTTATGTTCGTTTGAAATGTTAAAATGTCATTTGACTAATGACAAAAAGTACAGATTATACATTAAAATTGTATGATCAAGCAAAACAGCCCCCACCCATAGGGGCTTGAGGAAATATATGGGCTGCATGATGCTTCCATGCAGAGCTGAATCCGGCCCGCACACTAGAACTGGTAAACCGCTTAGAGGATCTAAGCCTGTCCAGGAACCGCGGTGTGAGGCGGACCGTCCATGCTAATAAACCCTATTGGTTTCATTGGGCGACAGGGCTTGAGAGGTCATTTCATCTCAATGTCAGGTAAAAGTCCGACAAAATTTGAAGCAACGTCTCCAAAATGACCTTTACAGTGTTGACGGGGACGTTAAACCTCAAATCAAGCAATCAAACAAATGATCAAGCAAAAAGGTTTTTATGCCCCCGCATCATATGATGCCGGGGGCATATAGTTTTTGGGTTTTCCGTACGTGCGTACATGTGTACGTCCGTCTGTACGTGTGTGTGTACGTATGTACGTACGTACGTACGTACGTACGTGATCCTGTAACCTCAGGTTAAAGTTTTTGTAACAGGTAGAGCCAGAACTTTTAGAACTCATATTTTCCTAACCATTTGATGGAACTGGTTCATCTTTGGTATGATGATAGATATAGGTCCAAAGTTTTATTAAGCAATACCCCCACCCATGCCTGTGACCTCAAGGTCAAGGTCACAGACTTAGAAATTTTCAATGTTAAAGACTCAGGTTAAGGTTTTTGTAACAGGTAGACTTGAACATTTTAGAACTCATATTTTCCAAACCATTTAATGGAATTGGTTCATATTTGGTATGATTATAGATATAGGTCCACAGTTTTATTCAGCGATACCCCCACCCATGCCCATGGCCTCAAGGTCAAGGTCATGGACTTAGAAATTTTCCATGTTAAAGACTCCAGTTAAGGTATTTGTACCTGGTAGAACCTGAACTTTTATGATGGCTTTGGTTCATATGATGATAGATATAGGTACAATGTTTTATTCAGCAATACCCCCACCCATGCCTATGACCTCAAGGTCAAGGTCACAGACTTAGACAATTTTAATGTGAAAGATTTTAAAGAGCTCAAATTTTCCAAACTATATTATGGATTTGGCTTATGTATGCTATGATGATAGATACAGGTCCAAATGTTTATTTGGCAATACCCCCACTCATGCCTATGGCTTCAAGGTCAAGGTCACAGACTTAGAAATTTTTAATTAGATATTTTAAGAGTTGATATTTTCCAAATTGTGTGATGGATTGAGTTGATATTTGGTATGATGTTAGATACCAGTCCATTTTATTCAGCGATACCCCCACCCATGCCCATGAGCTCAAGGTCAAGGTCACAGACTTAAAATTTTTTAATTATCCCCTCGCACAACATAGCTCTGACGTCTATATTTCTTCACTGATTTCAATATAACTTCACACAATTGTTCCTTATGACAATATCTAGAGCGAGTTCGTCTTTCAAGGTCATGACCTCAAGATCAATGTCACTATGGCTATTTTTAGAAAAACTTTGTCATCGCTCTAGCCCCCACATTTCTACACCAATTTCAATATAACTTCACACAAATTTTCCTTATAAAATAGCTAGAGCAATGTCATCTTTCCAGGTCATGGCCTCAAGGTCAAGGTCACTGTGGCTATTTTTAGAAAACCTTTGTCATCGCTCTAGCGCTTACATTTCTTCACTGATTTCAATATAACATCACACAAATGTTCCTTATGACAATGTCTCGAGCCATTTTGACTTTCAAGGTCAAGGTCACTGGCTATTTTTAGAAAAACTTTGTCATCGCTCTAGCGCCTGCATTTCTTCACTGGTTTCAAAATAACTTCACACAAATGTTCCTTATGACAATACCTCGAACGAGTTTGACTTTCAAGGTCAAGGTCACTGTGGCTATTTTTAGGAAAACTTTGTCATTGATCTAGCGCTTACATTTTTTCACCAATTTCAATATTACTTCACACAAATGTTCCTTATGACAATATCTCTAGCAAGTTCCACTTTCAAGGTCAAGGTCACTGTGGCTATTTTAAGAAAAAGTTTGTCATCGCTCTAGCACTTACATTTCTTCACTGATTTCAATATAACTTCACACAAATGTTCCTTATGACAATACCTCGGGCGAGTTTGACTTTCAAGGTCAAGGTCACTTTGGCTATTTTTAGAAAAACTTTGTCATTGCTCTAGCGCTTACATTTTTTCACCAATTTCAATGTAACTTCTCACAAATGTTCCTGATGACAAGGTCACACACTTAGAAAATTTTGTTGCAACATGGATTTTCGGGGTGAGGCGGGGCCCTTGGCGGGGGCATCTGTGTCGTCTGGACACATTTCTAGTTTAAAGATCTGTTCGTAAACCTGAAAAAGATAAGATGCTAGTATTTTATTTATAATGCAAGTACTGCTTTAAACAATCCATTTTCGGAACTTGCAAATGCTGAAAAATTGTGAAGAATATATCTGTTTGTGACAATTTAAAATATTTTTACTGATGTGTTGAATATAATTTACAGATCATATCATAGAACCTTACTTACCTAACTCACATGATTTTTTATCCCCCGACCGAATATGTTCGACCGTCCGTCATTCCATCCGTCTGTCCGGGCGCACATGTTAGGTTAGGGGCTAGTGTCCGGATTGGAAAACAATAGAAAATGATTGGTAAATAATAGATTTATTCCGTAAATAAAAGGTTTAAGAGGTTAGCCCCTAAACCAAACAAAAAGAAAATAACAAAAGAATAGCCCTTAAACCGACATGTTGGAATGTCCGTCCGTCCGTCAGTAGACCAACCTTGTGATGGCCATAACTTCTTAACCCTTTGAGATTTATTAATGGTTCTTGGCACAATTGTTCACAAGGCTGAGACGTCGTGTCATGCGCAAGAACGAGAACTCTGAATGGCATACTTCTTGAGTTATCTTCCCTTTTAATAAAATAGAATGACTACTTTGTGATGGCCATAACTCCAATACCTTTTAGAGATATATTGATGGTACCTGGCACAGTTGTTCACAAGGCTGAGATGGCGTGTCATGCTCAAGAACCACAACTCTTGTTGCCATGGTTTTTTAATTATCTCCTCTTCCAATAAAATAGAATCACTACCTTGTGATGGCCACATCTCCAATACTCTTTGAGATATATTGATGGTACTTGGTACAGTTGTACATGAGGTTAAGCAGGTGTATCACGTGCAAGAACCACGACTCTGGGTGCCCTGGTTTTTTAAACATCTCCCTGACAATATAACCTTGTGATGGTCATAACTCCAATACCCTTTGAGATATATTGATGGTACTTGGCACAATTGTAGGAGGGCATATAGTTTTTGCACTGTCCGTTTGTGGGTTTGTGCATTTGTAAGTCCGCACTTTTTCAGGCATTGCTCACTTATAGTGACAGCTCTTGTTTTTTTTTTTTTGCTTTCACCAGTATATGCGATGGTATCATCTGTTTGGTATTCTGTGGTTGTCAGCATTCATTGTGGCCTGCCAGGATCTAGTGATAGCTGGAGCAGTAGCCAGGTGGTATTTTACTTGGTAAGTCTCTAAACACTTCTAACCCTTGTTCTGCTGAATATTCATATATGCCACACCCACTACCGATTATCAACCAATCAGATTGCTTGATGCAAATTATTGCAACACATTCACAATCTGAATGGCAAACAATGTAGATCCTGATCAGATGGCTTCGTCAGAAGCCATCTGATCTGGATCTACATTGTTTCAAAGATAAGGCATATCCGGGATTAGCAGGACAAGGGCTAAGTTGTGGATACAATACCTATCCAACTCATTGCAAGCTGTCATCTCTTAAAACAACATTCTGCTAGTGAAAAAAAAAAACGAAATCTTTCTCTAAGTTACAATCTGCTGCTGGGAGACAACAGAATTAAAGTGACCTTCAAGGGTATATGGGAAAGACAAATTTTGTTGAATGCTGACATTGCAACTATGGGTTAACCCATAAATGCCTAGCTGCCCTTTTTTGGGACATTGGCAAACAGAGTAGACCCAGATCAGATGCTACAGAATGCGGCATCTGATCTGGGTCTACACTTTGCTTAAAGTACATGCAGTTTTGCAAAACTTACAGCAAACAAAACAAACCTGGCACCCCTATAATTGGAAATGGACCACTCCAAACTTATTAGGTGGGAGATTCCATCGTCATATATGGGTTAACTACTACAGCCTAATCAATAAATTCAGAAGTAGGCGGCTACAATGTGAAAGTAATGGCAGCAAGGATTAAGGGAAACAAGTACACCTGCCATATTTTCTGCCATATAAAAAGGGAGACAAATTGCATGACCTTTCATTTGTGTTGTGGTAAATTGAGTTTCTCTGAAAAGGGGCCAGTTCTTAAAGGAAAGAATTTTGCTCCCAGGGGGGCAATTATTTTGCGCTCATTAATTTTTAGCAAACAAAAACACAAAAAAGTGTTTTAACGAAGCATCCAACTGATGCTGTATTACAGATCAGTTTTAAGTTTGTGTGAGCTAACAACAGCTTTGGCTTTGAATAACTGGCAACTTGTTCATTTTCAGGGACAAAAAGGACCTTGGCTGGCCCATACTGGAAGCAGTTAAGAGATTAATCAGGTACTCTGGTTAAATGGATATACAGTTAAATTCCGCTATTAAGACCACCTAAAATTTAGACAAAATGTCCTGTTAAAAGCTAATTGAGAAAAATAGTTATTCTTTCTTTGTGTTTTCACACCTTTGGGACTGTTCAAAAGTGGTCTTCAAGACCACTATTAAATAGTCCCATGGGTGGTCTTAATACAGGAATTTTACTGTATTTCACATGTTTACACATTTTTGGAAGAGAGTCAGTTTATGTAGCTTTATATTTTCTTTTCTGTTGAAAAGGGTCCACTCTACATTGAAAAGGGTCCTCTCACCAGAGGCAAGTTCTTTCCTTTCAAGAGAAGACCCTCTGTAGGTTTAACATTAATTGACCAACAACAAATTTAAAAATGGTCAAGTCCCTTGGCTAGTATAACACTACATTGATTTGTGGTATGCATCATATAATTTTGGCAAATGTGGTCAACCTAAACGAAAAAATAAAGATTCTGTATTAGTGAATAATAAAATGGCTGAAAACATGAGTGGTTTTACGCTTTCAAATTCTCTTCTCAATCTTATGTTGGTGGCTTAACCCATTTTATACTAGTGAAATCTTCCATTGCTATATGTTAGACAAGTCCATTTGTAGTGTTGTTCCGATTGTCGCTGAACATCGAAAACTAATCGTTCTGAGCAACGTCGGCGACAATCGATAGCACTTTTGTCACTATCGATTGTAAATGAAGCCTGCCGGGCACACTCTTTTTATCGCAGAAAAAAAACAACAATCATCATTGCCATCTTGATTAGGTTTCTATCCTTTGAAGTATATTTATCGGCATTATTTTCATCCTCTTTAAATTAACCCGGCACGTGTTTTAGCACCTGACACCTGTGACTGTCCACGCTTCAGCGACCATAATTAGTGCCTTTGGCACTGATTACAAATACCGTTATGTAAGCATGGTTTTAGCATGTGACACCTGTTGACTGTCCACACTTTAGCGACCATAATTAGTGCCTTTGGCGTTGATTATAAATACCGTTGTGTAAACGCACGATCTTATCGCTTTTGACGGTAAAAGAGACGTGGTCAAATGTGAGCTCGGTATTTATTTCAATATAAACATAAATAAATAACGTTCGAGAAGTCAAAATGGAATATGTTTAAGTGTGTTTATCCATATCAATTCTTCCGAAATGAATTCGTTGCAAGTTTTAGAGTGTGTAATTTCTACCAATTTGCGATATAAATCGGATTTGTAATACACCTCAACCTCGCTATGTCCCGGAACTCCGGGTCCAACCAATCCACCGTATCAGTTAACCGAATCGCGTTATAAACGCTGACCGTATTCTTCACGTTATTATTCTACTATTACACTGCAAACACACGCCTCCGGTCATACCGATAAGCCTACATGTATAATGAATGTTCCGTGTGACAAGTTGTGAAAATAAGGTGAAGTTATGACTCTTAATTGGGTATATCCCTCAATCATAAAACTCAATCAACAAGTGTGAAAATCCTCCTAAGGCGATTAGCAACATCTAAAGGTGGATGTATGCAAAATAAACACATACTTTTCTACTGTCTCGTGAACGCTAGTTTTTTTTTTTGTTTTTTTTTTTTTGCGCGGGAAAAAGGGCATGCTTGGCGCGAAAAAAAAACGACCTCTTTAAGGGGCACGCTGCTATTGGTAGCGGTAAATAAGATAGAACTTTCAAAAATAAAACTTGCATAATACAAGGCGCATTTCTCAAAACAAAACCGTTTAGTTATTGAGAAAATATTTTATCGGTTCCATTTTTTATGAAAGAAACAAACGCCCTATTAAAATAAAACAATAACATTCAATGCATGTATATTTGCTACAATCCGATGACGTCATTTACCGATCGCCAACAGAAAAAAACGATGGACAATTGATTTTTCAATGATGTTGGTTGCAGAAAACTTTTATGTTCGCATTGGTCTTGCCCATAAAGGCGGGTATGAAAGTTTGGGCTCATTTTATAGCCTGAATATTCAATTGTTAATTAAACTGCTTTCTTTTACGGTGATCTCTTTCTCGCTAAGCTGACAGTTTTGAGTTGATTGCATGTCATGTTTTATCACGCGTGTCAAAGTAATTAAGTTTGTATAACTGTATAGATCTTTAATTAGGTGTTATGAATCTCAAATCGTGTGTGATTGTCACACCAAGGTATTTAATGGAATCACCGTGCCCTTAATTCCATTTGGTCTCTTCCTATTTATCTGCATAATACTGCATTAACTTTAACGGGCTGAAATTTCATGCCTCATTTTTGTGCCCAACATCCTAATCATCATGTGTCTATATCATTCTAAAGTGTCACTGAGTCCTCTATAGTAGTAAACACAGTCGTCTGCGAACAGTCTTATTTCTGAATCAATGTCAGAGGAAATATCATTAATGTACAGGGAGAATAACAGGGGACCAAGATCAGTCCCTTGTGGGACACCAGGCAAAACTAGAGCCCACAACCTTTTAACTATGAGCTGTTTTCTGGAGCAAATTACGTTCTGTAATTGGGTGGGAATGTATAAAAAGATGCTCTGAAAAAGCGTTTGCTATCGTTATATATTGTTGAAGCGAATGATGGGATATCCGATTGTACAATCGATAATCAATCGGTTTTACTTTACCGATAATCGATTGTAATTTTTCTGTCCGATTCACAACACTATCCATTTGTGATATAAGGGGTGGTGGGTCTATTTCTTCATTCTCACTGGTATTCTATTTTTGATGGAAAATTCTGTTAGCAAAAAGAGCAGGCGCCGATTAGATGCCACATTCAGCAGTGTCTAATCTGGGCCTGCACTGTTTGCCAAAGCACACCTTTAGGGGTCTCCTGCCTACAATGGGTTAAAAAGATTTTTCTGGAACATCACGAAAACACGCCTATATTATTCTGACCCCCTTGAACCCCACTTTTATATAGTTAAACTTACAGGGGTAGACCTTAGGTTTCTTTGCGTAATGAGCATTTAACTAAATCTTTCATGGATAACTTTGAATATGCTGGTGTAAATAATCTGAAATAAAAAATTAAAAATAAATTTGACAAGCCATACTGAAGACATGAGTCTCAAAATCCAAGAAGAAAACATAAGGCAAAATTCAGGATACTTAAAAATGACCTGGTGACAGTTGTTCAAAGCCTTGTTAACTTAACAAACTCGTTAGCGGTCAAAATGTTAACTCTAACAAGTACAATGTCTAGAATTCTGGTATTTTTACTGGAAAAAAATGTGAGCGGCATTTACATTTACAAACACTGCTCACATTAGTTTTTTTGGCAAAAGTATTTGCATATTAAATTTTGCCATATTAAATTCTGTTTCAATGATCTTTTAACTAACAACGTTGCTAATTTTGCACAACTGGTCCCAGTTTAGAACTGATGACATAGTAAAGTGTCCAAGAAAGAGCTACATGCAGCACCTAGCTTATTGCCACTCAACTATGGATCAGCGCAGTTAATTGGAAGGTCTGGGAGGTCAGAGATAGCCAGTGTCACTCAACAAGCAGGCAAATATTAGTTACATCACTGATATGTTGAGTGATAGAAACATTGTAGCAAATGACAAGTTGACTATTTTTTCAGTTTGACATATTGTCAAGCTTTGCCTTTAGGGCTATTCCAGTATAATCTATTAGGGTGGGGCGGACGGCAACTTTTTTATTTAGTGGCCGTAGGGTATGGTTTTAGAAAAACAAAATAGGCCGTAGGCTGTACAACAGAATTTTTAAAATTTACGGTAGGTTGTACTACCTATTTTTTAAAAAATCCCGTAGGCTATGTTGAAAGAAAATAAATAATTGTTGTAGGTTGTCAAATAACAACAGGGCCCAGACATCTGAATCGTTCAGTTTGAAGTTCCGCAGAGATTTTAAACAAAAAGCAACGCTGAAATTGTGAAAAAAAGAAAGGCTCGGCAATTTTACTGCTGTTTACAGGTCAAAGATCGTTTGAGTAGGACACAAATCAATATCCGGTAACGGGACGCTTCGCCCCCGGTCGATGACCTTGCCTGACATAATGGAAAATTACTGGGCTTAGTTACTGAATGACGCAATAATCCCCGTTCCAACAAAAAAAATACTTGTGTTGGTAGCGCATGATTTGCATGATTTATGTAAACACAATATTAGCACGCTGTTTAATCAGTAAGCTTCAAGGGATTTATGGCCCGAGATAATTAGTTAATTGGGGATTATGATACCCAAGGAATGTTTATACAGCGGATGCCACCCAGAGCGTGCCGAGCTTTGAGCTGTAATAAATTACGTAACAGTACCCAAAAGTGTACCCAGGTGGTCATCGGACGGGCAATAAAACCCACAGATGGGTAGACAGCCTTTCATTGGTCAATTGTTTCAGTCCCTTTAATAAATATTAATTTCTTAAAAAAATATGCAACGTCTGATCAGGGCCTCAACGCTGACACTTGAACAGACAGACAGACGCAATTATATAGCGGCACCTTATCAGGGTCTACAGGTTTTAGGACCTTATAATGCTACGACACCCGGATCAGACACTCCACAATCACTGTGCGACGTCTGATCCAGCTCCAACCGCCGACGGTTCATTTTATTTTATTTTCCGCGACCGAATAGGTTTGAAGGATATAGCGATGAGTCTTGCGCCCGTCCAAATGTCCGTCCGTCCGTAGACACAACAGACAGATGCAAACAATGCGGATCCAGATCAGACGCCATACTATTATTAAACGGCTTCTGTTGAGGGTCTGCAGGTTTGCAGATGGCATCTGAGATGGCAGAGACCCGGACAAGACGCTGCGCAAGGATAAAGCGGCGTCTGATCAGGGTCTTATAGCCCACGGTGGTGTTTTTTATCCCTAGTCTGAACAGGTTCGGAGCCTGGCGTCCGTACATCCGCCCATCCGTAGACACAACATTATGAGTGGCGTCCGTTCAAATATCCGTCCGTAGACGCAACAGACAGATGCAAACAATGCAGATCCGGATCAGACGTCGTACAATTATTAAACGGCGTCTGATGAGGGTCTACAGGTTTGAAACGACATCTGAGATGGCGCAGACCCAGACAAGACGCTGCGCAACGACAATGCGGCGTCTGATCAGGGTCTTATCGCCGACGGTGGTGTTTTTTATCCCTAGTCTGAACAGGCTCGGAAGATATAGCGATCAGCGTGGCGTCATCTACCCTTCCGTCTGTATGACAATAGACAGAACACAAAGGTGCAAACAGTGAATCAGACGTCATACAATTATTATACGGCGTCTGAATAGGGTCTACAGGTTTGTAGACGGCATATGCGACGGCACGGACCCAGACCAGATGCTGTACAATGATCATGTGACGTCTGATTAGGGTCTGACCGCTGACGGTGCGTTTTATTTTTTATCCCCCTGACCAAATAGGTTTGGGGTTATAGCGATCAGCCTGACGTCCATCCGTCCATCCGTCCGTCCGCAGACACCAAATTGTGATAGCCAAAACTACAATACCCTATGAGATAGATTGTCGGTACTTGTTACAATAGAACATGAGGTTCAAAAAGCATGCCGTGAGCAAGAACCAAAACTCTGAGTGTCCTGGTATTTTAGTTATTTCCCCTGACAATATAAACTTGTGATCACAATATCTCCTATATATTTGAAGATATATTGATTGACTTGATACCGTTGTACATAAGGTCAAGAAGGGTTGTCATGAGCAATAACCATAACTCTGGATGTCATGGTATTATAGTTATCTCCCCTTACAAAATAACATTGCGATCAATAACTCCTATACCCTTTGACATATTTTGATGGTAGTTGGTACAAGTGTACTTGGGGTCAAGAAAGAGTGTCGTGAGCAAGAAACAAAACGCTGGGTGTCATGGTATTTTAGCTATCTCCCCTGGCAATGTGTTATCTACCCTGACAATGTAACCTTGTGGTTGCCATAACTCCATTACCCTTTGAGATATATTGATGGGACTTGGTACAGAAATACAAGAGGTTAAGACGATGTGTCTTGGACAAGAACCACAACTCTGGGTGCCAAGATATTTTAGATATCTCCCCTGACAAAGTAACCTTGCGATCGCAAGAACTCAAACACATTTTGAGTATCAACCACCCCATAGCCAGCTCTTTGGGGTGAGCTGGCTATGGGGTGGTTGATACACTGATTTGAAAAAAAAGTAAAGTTGGGGAAGGGGGTGCAAAAATGATAGATAGACGATAAAAGTTATTTTATTTTATTATATTATTTTATAAAAAAAAATCACACCCGTGTGTCATAGTGCATTCTTTGATTTCTCCAAAATGGCTACTTTTCCATTGAAAACTTTGATATTTGTCTTATTTATACTCGGAACATAGGTTGTGGGTATAGATTGAGGCAGTTCTAACGAGTACCCACAACTTAAGTCAGGTAACCTGGAATACTGTCGGAAGGTAAGATATTTTTTTTGGCTTTTCCTGAAAGGAGCAGTCCCTATAAGGCCCATTTTATGGCCCCTTTTGATTTTCTTTAAACTTTGCAGACTCAATATAGGATGTATTGGCTGTAAAATGTGGTGAAATTTCAGATCCGCAGATGTAATTTTATTGGCTCTATGAGCAACCAAAGTGGGTGGGGTAATTCTACCTAATAGAGAGACCTGTGGTTCTTAAGCTATTATCCGTAGCGAAAAACATCCTGGCAAGTTGGTCTTTTTAATATTGTTTATACCTTCATAGATGTTAAACATAATGTATACGTTTTTGTGGAAAATTTCTTCACTTTACCGCTATACTCACTTATAAGTCGAACCTAAATTTCAACTAAATATACTGACCGTCTTTACGCAAAACCACAACATAAGTTTATTTCCAAAGCTATTACAAAAGTACTCGACAGGGATAATTAAGACATAATAGGCATTGCCAAATTATGAGCATTTCTTTCTTCTAATATTACTTATAGAGTTATCTGCCCCTGAATCCAGTTTTTTTGTCATATTTTATGTCATATGTAAAAATTATAAATATATTGCAAAAGGATTCTTCAAAAACAGTCAAAAACTCAGCAAACAATAGTTTTCTGTTGATATAATGAACCTAATATGTGATTTGTAAATATCTTTTTAAATAATGACTTAAACAATATGGGTGGTTTACATACACCCCTTTGCTATTTCTACTGCAAAAATTCCTTGGCTTTATGTAAACTCGTCTTCACAAATCAAACACGTGAAGAGTAAGCACTAGCGCATACTATAATTAGTGGTAGAAACAATAATTGTTCACATTCGTTACACCAGAAATGTCTAGCAATAAAGAAATTGATCTTTTTTGGAATGACAACACTTACTTTTGCATTAGTTTCTATATTTATTCTTTTGCTCTACTTTACATTCTATTAAAAGTGAATAGCCTCGATAGCTGAGTGGCTAGTGCGTTCTACTTACAATCGTGAGGTTGTTGGTTCAAATCCGGCCACCAGAGGCAAGCTGTGTCCTTGGGCAAGACACATAACTTGGCACTGCCCCATTCCACTCAGGTGTATATGGGTAGCAGTGGAGCAAAAGTCACTGCCCTAGTTATTTGCCCTGTTTACACGTTTTCGACAGCTGTTTCAAATAATTTACTTGTTTGATTCAGTTATTGTTGTAACAAGTGTTATTCAAAAAGTAAAAAAAAAATGACAGTTTAGTGTACTAACGCATATTAAAGAACGTCTTGAAAGGTACTGCAGGTATCTGTTTTAACAATTTCATTGATACCGGGTTATGAAAATAATTTGAAACTTTCAAGTTTCAATCTAATATTATTTGTATCATCTATAATATCTATTACTATCTAATTCATTATGGTGTCAGATACACATCATAGTTACTTTTTTATTCCTTTGTGAAGCCTGCTTCGAGGTAATTAAGCAAATCATATTTTATTCTACTAAGTTTTGCCCATTTATGGCCAATTTTCCTACAAACTTTATTCCATGTGAGGATTCGTGGGTTCAATACCGCCTTCTCCAGACTTTGGAATGAGACTAACCCTTATATAGAACATATTTAACGTCACTACAGCTGATGTGTGGGAATGTGTAGCGGCCGTAAAAAGTCTCCCTGCCCTACATCATAGTGCAGTTTATATTTTCTTGTCCTTTGGGATTATTGATTCCATTGTGGAATTTTGAAAATATTTGAGGGTCACTGATGAGGCTTTATTGAATGAAACTAGCTAGTCTGGCCCAGAAAACATGTACACTTCATATTTTCGGTTCTGTGGTGTATTCCTTGCTTCCAAAGGATAACCTTTTATAGAACATATTTGGAATGAAGTGGGGCACGCATAGTTGGTTGTCGTGCACATTATAGCATCTGTACTCGGTTACTTAAGACACAATACAAAAAATAGTGACACTAAACCTAACAGAGCTCACATAGACCACGTCGTAGATGCAGCCATAGACACTTGGAGTGCATCAAATGAGTCTGATGAAGATGAGTAGAACAGGATAGAAGACAAATGCACCAAAGTCAAACATCAGACTTGTGAACCCATTAACAAAAGTAAAAAGGAAAGGTTCAGGGAAAGCCATTATCACAAGATGTGACCAAAGCAAGGACAGACAAAATAGAAGTGAAGGAAATGATCAGGATTCGATACAATTAACCCGCAGCTCCCATCAGAGACACCAATGGGTAATAAACACAAACATGAAACAACAGACCCTAATGGAAACATCAATAGCGGAAAGCCAAAAGGACAGTCACTTTCCCACAAAATGGCCAATTGGCTATCCAAAACAAAATAACATAAGTGATACAAACACTCAAAGACAGACAATAACAAAAATAAACCGCGACAGAAGAACCGCCTTTGAACGGCCAGTGAAACGAATTCCACTGGGTGATGGGCGGGGGCTTAAATCGATTTTACGTGGCCACAATCCTCGCCCTTACTTCCGCCGCGATTTAGACAAATACTATGTTCAGTCCGCATAAAGGCCTCGTAACTCATCATTGCAACATCTCCGTGGACACAAAAAAAATCAAACAACCACAGAGATGAAACAACGGTGAGGACTCGACAGCAAGGAATGCTGGAGCAAAATAAAACCAACAGTTACGACTCCGATATACACATATAGCATGCAAAAAATCAACAAATTCTAACTCATAAGGGGTGATTAAAATGTGAAACAAAAGACACACAACCAATGTAACACACAAAGGGGACATCAACAGGCCAAAGTATTACATCAACCACATCAGAACCACTGCCTTTGAATGGTCGGTAGCACAGACTACTAGTTGAATGGAGGACCCTCTACCTCCAGCCAACATTTACCATGGGTTCAGGTGTAAAATATTGAATGCTCGTTTCGTTTACTGGATTTCTACCATAACTGTCGGTGTCTAAATCAGGATATGTGTAGTGACTCTGCTTCCTGTCAAATCCCTAAGCAATTTTTGGTAAGCCAAAACTGATAATCTATTGAAAATTGGCTGTCAAAATCACTTGATAGGTAAATTCTTTAAAAAAAAAAAACACCTAACAGTTGGTAAGTAGATAAAAGTTAAATACATATATGTGGTGTCAAGAGGTAGATGAAAGGCTCAAAGAGTACCAGAATCAAAGGCCAGAGATTACTGAAGGCTCCAAAATGATATACAAGTGAAGGACGGAGTAAGCATGTGCTTGATAGGCTCTGCAAAGTAGAAGTAAAACAAAGATTAGGAATCGATACAATTAACTTACTCCACCAATCAAAGACACCTAAGGGAAAGAAACACAAACACGAAGCGACCAGTCCATTATGGAAATCATTTCTTGGTTTACCTTAAAGCAATATATGAAGCCTAAAACTGCTGTGGAATCTGGACAAGATGAATCACTATTTTCTACTAACCATTTTGGCTGCAGTTCCAAATACAAGCAAAATCAATTGAAAGGCTTCACATTAAATGTTGTGATGAAATGCAAGATTTATTAAGTCCAGTAATATTTCAATGTTATAGGTAAGTATGACATAAAAGGAGACTTATTCTAAAGATTATGAGAAAATTTCGGTTTTTGTAACTTCATATAAATTGTCAGTCAGATAGATTTATTAAGACGAGATTACATAAAGCCAAGGAATTTTTGCAGTAAAAATAGCAAAGGGGTGAATGTAAACCACCCATATTGTTTAAGTCATTATTTAAAAAAGATATTTACAAATCACCTATTAGGTTCTTTATATTAACAGAAAACTCTTGTTTGCTGAGTTTTTGACTGTTTTGAAGAATCCTTTTGCAATATATTTATAAATTTTACATATGACATAAAATATGACAAAAAACTGGATTCAGGGGCAGATAACTCTATAAGTAATAACAGAAAAAAGAAATGCTCATAATTTGGCAATGCCTATTATGTCTCAATTATCCCTGCCGAGTACTTTTGTAATAGCTTTGGAAATAAACTTATGTTGTGGTTTTGCGTAAAGACGGTCAGTATATTTAGCTGAAATTTAGGTTCGACTTATAAGTGAGTATAGCGGTAAAGTGAAGAAATTTTCCACAAAAACGTATACATTGTGTTTAACATCTATGAAGGTATAAACAATATTAAAAAGACCAACTTGCCAGGATGTTTTGTGCTACAGATAATAGCTTAAGAACCACAGGTCTCACAATAGGGTAGAATTACCCCACCCACTTTGGTTGCTCATAGAGCCAATAAAATTACATCTGCGGATCTGAAATTTCACCACATTACAGCCAATACATCCTATATTGAGTCTGCAAAGTTTAAAGAAAATCAAAAGGGGCCATAAAATGGGCCTTATAGGGACTGCTCCTTTATCCAATGGGGAGGATAAGAAAACAATATTTTTAATGGAAAAGTCCAAAAGAATCATCGTCAACCATTTAAAATAGGATTGAGGGCAAAAAATTAGGAATAGTCAGGTTACCTGAAACACATTTTTTAGCCTTGTCTGAATTTGTAATCCCCCGCCGCGAAGCGGAGCAGAGCTGGGATTATAGGAATGGCCTTCGTCTGTCCGTCAGTCCGTCTGTCTGTCCGTAACACTTTCTTGTCCGCTCCATATCTCCTGAACCCTTTGATAGATTTTCATTAAACTTTGGTCAATTATTCGTCTCAATTAGCTGGTGTGCAGAACCCATAAATGAACCATGCCCACTCAAGGTCAAGGTCATGGTTGAAGGTCACGAGTTTGAAACTTGGAATTTTTTGTCCGTTCCATATCTCCTTTACCCTTGGAAGGATTTTCATTAAACTTTGGTCAAATATTCTTCACAGTGAGCTGATGTGCAGAACCCATGTCCGTTTGTCTGTCTGTCAGTTTGTCTGTCTGTCCGTCTGTCCGTAACTTTTTCTTGTCCGCTCAGTATCCCTGAACCCTTTAATAGATTTTCATTAAACTTTGGTAAATTATACCTCTCAGTGAGCTGGTGTGCAGAACCTATAAATGAAGCATGCCAACTCAAGGTCAAGGGTTATGGTTGAAGGTCACGAGTTTGAAACTTGGAATTTTTTGTCTCTTCCATGTCTCCTTTACCCTTGGAAGGATTTTCATTAAACTTTGGTCAAATAGTCTTCACAGTGAGCTGATGTGCAGAACCCATGTCCTTCCATCCATCTGTCTGTCAGTCTGTCCGTCTGTCCGTAACTTTTTCTTGTCCGTTCCATATCTCCTGAACCCTTTAATAGATTTTCATTAAACTTTGGTCAATTATCCCCCTCAGTGAGCTGATAAGCAGAACCTATAAATGAACCATGCCGACTCTAGGTCAAGGTCACATTTGAAGGTCATGAGTTTAAAGCTTTGAATTTTTTGTCCCTTCCATATCTCCTTTACCCCTAAAAGGATTTTCATTAAACTTTGGGTCAATTATCCCCCTCAGTGAACTAACCATGCCAACTCAAGGTCAAGGTCACAGGCGAAGGTCACAAGGTTGAGCCTTGATACTAAATGCGGCGGGGGATTTGGCTGTCCTCCAGACTGCTTTCTTGTCTTTTCTCTTTTTTTTTAAGTAAACAAAAAACAACTTTCATGATAAATTTATTCATTTTTGGGGCATTCAATAATCAATATAAAGACACCAACTGTGACAATGGTTTTTACACATGATCCAGGATCTCAGTTTATAAAGAGGGAAAGATTTTTAGTCGCAAGATCTTTTCTGATGAATATATCTAAATATATATTTAATTACCTGTGGGTTGTCTCTACCTGAAATAGTTTTACCCCGTTGGTTATATCTAGAAAAAAATACAAATGTCCGTTGGTTATATCTAGAAAAAAATACAAATATCCGTAGGCTGTATTGAAAAAAAATTGTTTTAAAGCGTAGGCTATGTGAAAATCTAAGTGCCTTCCTCCCCCACCATATAGATTTTACTGGAACAGCCCTTAAATAGTTCTGTTTAAGTGGCTTGGAAGTTAGTTGTTGTCCTGATGTCATGAAGTCAGAGACTCTTGTTTATTAGATAAACTGTAAAACATACACATTATGAGTGGCAGACAACAGAATGTAACCACAAAGGAAAGGTTGAGTTAAAAATGGCCTGTTTATTTGGTCGCTAAAGCTGACAAAATATGGACTTTAACATCATTTGAATGCCTCTGCATGCAGCCTAGACACACGTTTTTTTTTTAGCTTCTTTGACCAGAACTTTTTTTAATGTTTTGATATCAGCATGTCTGTATGTTGAAAGTGCGTTCTTTTTATGCCCCCGGAATCAAACAGTTGGCAGCCCTGGCATTGACTTCATCATCAATGTTCACGGCTCTTGACAATGTGCTCCCAAGGTCAGTGAACTTGTCTACCACTTACAATTTTGACCTTTCACTGTGATGGTGAGCTCTTTGTTATGCTTGCCAGGTGCTGGCTGATAGACTAACTCTGTGTTTATGATGCTGATTTTGAGGTCATAGCTGTCATGGGAGTCAGATACTTGTTCTATACCTTATTGCATCTTCTGTTCTGTTGGAGCACCTTTTGCCATGGAACTCATCTAGCACCTCTGTCTGTACATTGGATTTGGCTTGCAACCTTCCGAGATTGAAAAGCTTCCCATCAAAGTAATACTTAAGCTGACAAAATATGGACTTTAAATTAAATTTTGCCATATTAAATTCTGTTTCAATGATCTTTTAACTAACAACGTTGCTAATTTTGCACAACTGGTCCCAGTTTAGAACTGATGACAGAGTAAAATGTCCAAGAAAGAGCTACATGCAGCACCAAGCTTATTGCCACTCAACTATGGATCAAAGCAGTTAATTGGAAGGTCTGGGAGGTCAGAGATAGCCAGTGTCACTCAACAAGCAGGCAAATATTAGTTACATCACTGATATGTTGAGTGATAGAAACATTGTAGCAAATGACAAGTTGACTATTTTTTCAGTTTGACATATTGTCAAGCTTTGCCTTTAAATAGTTCTGTTTAAGTGGCTTGGAAGTTAGTTGTTGTCCTGATGTCATGAAGTCAGAGACTCTTGTTTATTAGATAAACTGTAAAACATACACATTATGAGTGGCAGACAACAGAATGTAACCACAAAGGAAAGGTTGAGTTAAAAATGGCCTGTTTATTTGGTCGCTACAAAGCTGACAAAACATGGACTTTAACATCATTTGAATGCCTCTGCATGCAGCCTAGACACATATTTTTTAGCTTCTTTGATCAGAGCCTTCTTTAATGATGTTTTGATATCAGCATGTCTGTATGTTGAAAGTGCATTCTTTTTATGCCCTCGGAATCAAACAGTTGGCAGCCCTTTCATTGACTTCATCATCAATGTGCACGGCTCTAGGCAGTGTGCTCCCAAGGTCGGTGAACTTGTCTACCACTTACAATTTTGACCTTTCACTGTGATGGTGGGCTCTTTGTATTGCTTGCCATGTGCTGGCTGATAGACTAACTCCGTGTTTATGATGCTGATTGTAAGGTCATAGCTGTCATGGGAGACAGATACTTGTTCTATACCTTATTGCATCTTCTGTTCTGTTGGAGCACCTTTTGCCATGGGACTCATCTAGCACCTCTGTCTGTACATTGGATTTGGCTTGCAACCTTCTGAGATTGAAACGCTTCCCATCAAAGCAATACTTAATACGAATGCCAATTTCACCATCCTGGAAAGCATCTGTGAGCATGGCAGAAAACATCATGCTGAACAGTGTTGGGCAAACACACAACCTTGCTGGACTATGTTTGTCACAGACAACGGATCTGAAAACTCACTATCATTTCGGTCCATGGTGCAAGCATACCATCGTGGAACTGTCACCATTGCTATGAACTTTGGTTGACATGATCTGTCTAAGGCCCTCACAACTGACTGTCAAATGCTTTGGTGAGGTCAACAAAGGTCATGTATAGGTCCATGTTCTGTTCCTGGCATTTCTCTTGCTGCTGCCTTGGTGTGAAGATCATGTCAATTGTTCCTCTTTCCTTCCTAAACCCACTCTGGCTTTCTGATATAAGCCCTGACAGTTTACAGTATTCATTCAGTCGGTTAAGTAGGGCTCTTGCAAGGACTTTCCCAGCAAGCGACAATAAATAGATGCCGTGGTGATTGTTACAGATCTGAGGGTTCCCTTTCCATTTGAATAGGTGGATAATTTAAGCATCCTTGAATTCTTGAAGGATGGCTTCTTTTCTTCACATAATGTGAAACAACTCTGTCATCTTCTTTGCTACTGGAGTACCTCCAAAATAGAATTGAAGGCAAGTGATCAGAAATCAATACAATTAACCCACAGCTCACATCAGAGACACCAAATGGAAAGAAACACTAACATGAAATAACTAGACCCTAATGGAAACACCAACAGCAGAAAGCCATAAGGACAGTTACTTTCCCACAAAATGTCTTCCTAAAACAAAAAGATAGAAGATATACACACACTCAAGATAAACCATAACAAAAATAAACCACGACAGAAGAACCGCCTTGGAACGGTCAGTGAAAAAAATTTCACTGGGGCGCTTAAATAGATTTTACTTGGCCATAATCCTCGCAATCCAATTTCACAAACCTTTCTGTGAAAGTTGGCAAAAGACATTTCTCTACAACCCATGTAGATTTCAATACGATAACACATCCTTGTGACAGAATGCATTTTTTCATACCCCCAAAACAGCCCTTTAAACCCCAGTTTATCATATATAATGGGGTTTATAGGGGTGTTCATTACACAGACTTGTTAACATGATACAGTTTAATATGTCTTTTATTTAGGTATCACCTGGGATCTGTCGCTCTTGGCTCACTGATCATTGCCATAGTGAGGCTGGCACGGATCATTTTGGCTTACATCCAGAAGAGGTAGGTCCACAACTTCTGATTACATGCAGGAGGTAGGTTCTAATATCAGGTATTCAGGTAGGTTCTGATTGAAAGTAGGCAGGCTCTGATTGATTAAAAATTGTAGGCTCTGATTACAGGTAGTTAGTTAGATCTGATAACAAGATGGAAGGCTCTGATTAAAAATTGTAGGATCTGATTTCAGCTAGTTAGAAAGGTTCTGATTAGGTTTTGACTGCAGGTAGTTATGAACTTGAAGGTTTTTTTTATTAGGTTCTGATAACATGTAGTTTGTCAGATTTTGATTAGGTTCAGATTACAGGTATTCAGGTAGGTTCTGATTACAGGTAGTTTGGTCCGTTCTGATTATAGGTAGTCAGGTAGGTTCTGATTAGAATCTGATTACTGGTAGGTTCTGATTAGGTTCTAATTGCAGGTACTTTGGTATTCGGATTACAGATAGCCAGGTAGGGTCTGATTACAGGTGGTGAGGTAGGTTCTGACTGAATTCTGATTGGATATAGTTAGGCAGGTTCTGATTAGCCTCCGATTACAGGTAGTTAGGTTGATTCTGATTAGGTTCTGTTTACAGGTAGTCAGGTAGTTTCTGGTATTGGTCTTGTTACAAGTAGGTAGGTTCTAATTAGTTTATACTAATTTATTTTAGTTCGATTGCGATGAAAGCTTCAAGCTTATTGAATCGCTCTCGAACACTCATTCCGGATGTTTTCACGCGCGCGGGAGAGAGAGGCAGTGGCTTTTACACCACTGCTACCCATTTACACCTGGGTGGAGAAAGGCAATGTCATTACGTGTCTTGCCCAAGGACAAACCTCGATACCTTTGGCCGGATTCGAACGCACAACCTCTCGATCATAAGCCGAACGCGTTAACCACTGCGCTATCGAGGCTGACAAAGGTTCTAATTACAGGTGGTTCGGAAGGTTCTGATTAGTTTCTGATTGCAGGTAGTTAGTAGGTAGGTTCTGGTTAGTTTCTGACTGCAGATATTTTGGTAGGATCTAATTGCAGGTAATTAGGTAGGTTTTAATTAGGATCAGATTGCAGGTAGTTTGTTAGATAGGTTCTGATTATTTTCTGATTGCAGATAGCTAGGTAGGTTCTTATTAGGTTCTGATTACATTCTGATTGCAGGTAATTAGGTAGGTTGTGATAAGGTTCTGATTGCAGGAAATTATGTATTTTCTGATTAGTTTCTGATTACAGGTAGTTAGGTAGGTTCTCATTACAGGTAGTTATGTAGGATTTGATTAGGTTATAATCGCAGATAATTAGGTAGGTTCTGATTAGTTTCTAATTACATGAAGTTAGGTAGTCCCTGACTAGGTTCTGATTACAGGTAGTCAGGAAGGTTCAGTTGGGTTCTGATTACAGATAATGAGGTAGGTTCTAATAAGGATCCGGTTGCAGGTAGTCAGATTAGTCTGATTAGGTTCTGATTTCAGGTAGTTAGGTAGGTTCTGATAAGGTTCTGATTACTGGTAGTGAGGTAAGCTTTGATTAGGTTCTGATTACAGGCAGTTATGTAGGTTCTGATTAGGATCTGATTTGGTCCTTGTTAGGTTCTTATTACAGATAGTCAGGTAGGATCTGATTACAGGTACTTCGGTAGATTCTGATAAGGTTCTGACTGCAAGTTATAAGGTAGGTTCTGATTAGGTTCTTATTACAGGTATTTAGGTAGGTTCTGAATTGGATTTGATAACAGGTAGTGAGGTAGGTTCTGAATGGGATCTGAATACAAGTAGTTAGGTAGGTTGTGAATGGGATCTGATGACAGGTATTTAGGTAGGTTCTGAATGAGATCTGATTACAGGTAGTTAGGTAGGTTCTGAATGGGATCTGCATACAGGTAGTTAGGTAGGTTCTGAATGGGATCTGATTACAGGTAGTTAGGTAGGTTCTAAATGGGATCTGATTACAGGTAGTTAGGTAGGTTCTGAATGGGATCTGATTACAGGTAGTTAGGTAGGTTCTGAATGGGATCTGATTACAGAAACAGAACAGAAAATTTATTGTGACTTAAGCATACAAGCTCATCGCCAAAATAACATACATATACAAATATTTTACGCATGCAATAATATTCATATCGCACTAATTACTCTAATGAGAGTGAAATAAAATGTATTGTCAGAATGATTTTATGATGGCATAATTTGCAATTTGTGCCATGTAAACAGATAAGATTCCCGTATTTTTAACATATTGTAGTACAGATAACCAAAACAATTTTAATATATTGTGTTAAATTCATTCTATTGCATTAACGAATGAGTTTCTTATTATAAATGCCTTTGTTACAAATACTGATAGACGTCTAAGTGTACTTCCACTAGAATTTAATAATTGAATAAATTTTATCATATTCGGATGACTATAGTAATATCTTGAGATGTACTGAGTTCGTAAGGTCTGATAGATCGGGCATTTCAAAATAAAATGAAATTCATCCTCTATGTCGGATGTTGTGCATAAAGTGCATTTTCTGCTGTGCCACTCCATACCTGTGTGTCTACCCGTTTCAACTAGGAGCTGGTGGGACGAAAGTCGTAATTTTGTGAGTGAACTTCTATGTTTACGATTGGTGATACTTAATAAATACGGAGAAATTTCAAAATTTTGACATAGTTCTCTATATAGTACCATGGACGTGCTTGTATTAAGACCATTTCGCATTTCGACAAGGAAGTTATCTATTAATCTAGTTTTTAAGGCCGGTATAAACGCGTTTATGTTTACTGAATCTGGATATATCCATACTTCGGCAAAACCATTAGATTCTAGTAGATGTTTAAGCTTATTAAGCCAATAGATATTTCGGGTATCGGTTGACATATGGGTTTTCATCTCACTATAAACGGCGTTAATTATACAATTTTGTTCTGACTTCCGCATTAACTTAAACCAATATTTGACAATTCTAGCCTGTCGTTCTATATGCAATGGATATCGTCCTAGCTCGGAGTACAATGCGTAATTATTTGTTGTCTGTTTGACATTTAGAATATATTTACCAAATTTTCTGTGTACCCTCTCAATACATTCAGCATTTATGAAGCCCCATACCTCACAACCATAATTCAATATGGATGCTACGAGGGAATCAAACAAATTTAATGCTATGTTTAATGGAGTGTCCACTTCATGTAATAGATTCAGCAACTGGTGCATAGATTTTAAGGCTTTCCCAGATAAAGTTTTGGCATTAGGAATAAACGAACCCCCACTTGAAAACACTACACCCAAGTATGCAAAACTGTTGACGATCTCGATTTCTTCACCTGCATAAAACCACTTGTCCTCTTGACTTATCCTACCCCCCTTTCTGAATACTACTATTTTGGTTTTTTGCACATTTACAGTAAGGTTCCACTTTTTACAATAATTTTCAAGATTATTCAAATGATTTTGAAGACCTTCTCGTGTTTCAGAAAACAATACTGCATCGTCTGCAAACAGTAAAAGATAAAGCTGCAGCTGATCAATGGTAATTCCATCAGTCAAATTTTCTTGTAAATTTATTTCTATGTCATCTATAAACAGTGCAAAAAGAAAAGGTGACATTATCTCCCCTTGTAACAAACCTACTTCGCATGAGAAGAAGTCAGACACCGAGCCCAGATATTTTACCCTAAGCTTAATATTTTCATACATAGACCGAATGAGGTCAAACAGTTTTCCATCTATGCCTCTTTTGATCATTTTGAACCACATACTTGAGCGAGAAATAGAATCAAACGCTTTCTTCAGGTCTATGAAAGCGCAATATAGTTTATTTCGTGCCTGTAGTTGTCTATCTATCAAGTATTTTAAAATAAAGATAGCATCTATAGTGGAATGGTTTGATTTAAAACCAAACTGCGCATCTGTACTGGCGTCATTTTCATCTGCCCACTTTTTCAAACGATTATTTAAGACAGTGGTAAATAGTTTTGCGAAACAACTTATCAATGTTATTCCACGATAGTTGTTTGTGTCGTCATAGCTTCCTTTTTTATGTATGGGAACAATCAGACCTGTTGCCCACTGAGCTGGGAATGACCCGCTATTTAGAATTTTGTTGAACAAGATATGAAGAGGTTCTATCAAAATTTCTGTCGCTTTTTGGAAATACTCATTTAAAATGTCGTCGATACCACTTGATTTATTGTTCTTAAGATTTCGTATAGCATTCAATATTTCTTCCTGCGAAATTGGCTCATCTAGCACCGGCAATGTGCTGGTTTTCTCATGCATCTCAAAATTTTGCAAAAAATCCTTAACTTCTTCAGACGAATTTTCGGATATTTCTGTCGATAATTTTTTAAAATATTCATAAAAATCATTTTCTGTTAAATTAGTTCTTTCGCCACATTTTTCTGTTTGAACATTTTCCAAAATTCTTTCGGTTTTTTCTTTCTCATTTCATTCATCTGGTTACACCTATCCCGATTAAAATTGTGTTTGCATTTTCTACAAAAATATTTGTAATCTTTTCTACAGTCAAAAACTTTCTTTCGATTCTCTTCCGTTTTACTCAAATTAAAATTACGTATACATTCTTGTAATTTTTGTTTCTTAGAATAGCAGTTTTGGTCATACCATTTTTTCGTTTCTCAATTATTGGAACATGTAAAAATATTACCTGCTTTCAACAAAGTAGTTTTCTTGAAAAAAATATTAGCCCTATCTGTAATAAAAGTTGAGAAATTGTCGACCATTCTGTCTACAGAAATATCTTCCTGAACTATATTTTGCAATAATTGAGCATCATTTTGCAATCTATCTGTAAAATCTTTTGTAAAGTTTTCATTCCATCTCAAGTTGCAAGCATATTTGGGGATTGCTGCCCTTGACCTTTCTGTGCCAATTTTAAAACCAAATGACAATGGTGCATGATTCGAAAATTCTTTATATTCATGTAAAGTCATGTATGAAAGAGCCGAAAAATTGTTTTCACACGTTATTAAATAATCTACGATACTTTCACCGTTATAAGTGAAACACGTCATTTTATCTGTGTTCGGGAAAATACGGCCGTTCACAATACGCATTCCAGTCGCCTTACAAAGGTCAAGCAAGCAATCACCGAATCTGTTTACAACGCTATCCATGGATGAACGCCTCAGAGGCGTGTCAAGAGACAAACTGTCATCTTCAAAATCGATCAAAAAACTATCATGGTCAATATAGTCGCATCTGTTACCCACTCTTGAGTTCATGTCGCCGATCATGTATATTTCAGCAAATTGTGAATAGTGACTGATTTCAGTTTCTAATTTCTGAAAAAATTTATGTTGTAGATATCGTGTAATGGTGAATTTTCCGGAGGAATGTAAACTGCCACAATATATCTGTCATTTTGGGTACAAAAATATTGCTTATCAAGTTTAATCCATACGATCGAGTCATTATCATTTTTTCCTAATTCAACACCCTTTTTTATTTCATCTCTAATGTAAACGATTATTCCACTGCTAGCGTGTTTTGCTCTTCGATTTTGAAAACGCCTATAAGAATGTATAATTTTGCTATAACCATCTAAACTGACATTTGAACTTTTTTTCGTCCAAGTTTCGTAAAGACAAATCAAATCATACTGGGTGATAAAATTTGAGAAATCAGCACAATTTTTCTTTAAATCGGTTAGACCCTCAATGTTCCAACTTAGAATATGGATTTCACCCTCATAACTGTCCTAAGCAGAACCATCTCCCTGACCTTGACTTTCGCCCTGACCTTCACCCTGGTGCACGTTTGTTTCCATTGATTCGACTGACCCGTGACCTTGACCCCGGATACTATCCCGACTTTGAGAACGATCATTTTCCGGGCTGCGACTCTGTGTGTCCCGGTTTCTGCTGCCTAAGGCCTCATATCTGTTGCCCCAGGCTCGACCTCTGCCCCTGCTGCGATGGCCTAGACCCTGCTCGCGCCCCCGACCGCGGTTTGACATTTCACTGCTACGATGTTGCTGTGGCTGTACTAGCTCTCCCATGTACAGCTGGCCGTCCACATACAGTTTATCGACTGAGATATATGCCCTGTGACCCTCATCCTTCAGACTTTTCAGTGTAGGGATGAGATTTTTTCTTCTTGTCATTATTTCCTTTGGGAACTGCTGACTTATGGAGTAATTTGTCCCCTCAAGATTTTTGGCAGCTTTTCTAACAGTTTCTCTTTCAGGATAATAGGAAAATTTTGCAATAATGGGCCTTGTCTTAGTAGGGTTATATCTACCTAGTCTATGTATTCTATCAAGTCTGATCTCTCTGGCAGTCATAACTTTCAAATCTTTCTCAAAGAATGTATACAGTTTCTCAGCACAGGCCTCATCAGTCTCTTCACGCTCATCTATGATACCGTAAAAAATCAAATTATCACGCATTTGCCTGCACTGTAAGTCAAGTAACCTCTCTTTTTGCTCGGCCTCATTTTTTTGCATCATTTTGATCAATTTATCCATATCATTCTGTTTTTTAGCTCACCAGAGCCGAAGGCTCCGGGGGAGCTTATAGGATAGGCAGTTGTCCGGCGTCGTCGTCGTCGTCGTCGTCGTCGTTGTCGTTGTCGTCGTCGTCGTCTGACGTCAACACTTTCAAACATCTTCTTCTCTGAAGCCACTGGACCGATTCAGCCCAAATTTTATCTGTAGCATCCTTGGGCAGGGGGATTGAAAGTTTGTGTTTTTTATGCAAATCGGCCCATTAGTTTGGTTGCTATGGCAACTTAGAGTTTCCATAGACTTATAATGGGGAAAATTGAAAAATGGCATTTACTGCCAAGTCATTGCAGATATTTGGACAAAACTTTTATAGAAATGTTTCTTGAGTAAAATTCTTTCAGCCATATGCTTTTATGCCAACCTGAGGGTCCCCCAGGTTGTGCCGGGGCCATGCCCCACCCCCTCCACTTCATAAAAGGCCATATATCTCAGAAACCATTCAGATCCCGACCCCTAAACCATATATATTCTTGTTCCTATTGATAAGACGCATTTAGTAACACCAACCTTGGGGTCCTCAGGGATGCGCCGAGGTCATGCCCCACCCCCTCCACTTAATAAAAGGCCCAATATCTCGGAAACCATTCAGATCCCCACCCCTAAACCATATATATTCTTGTTCCTTATGATAAGACCCATTCGGTGACATCAACCTGGGAGTCCCCTGGATGCGCCGGGGCCATGCCCCACCCCCTCCATTTCATAAAAGGCCCAATATCTCGTAAACCTTACAGATCCCCGCCCCTAAACCATATATATGCGTGCTTCTTATGATAAGACACATTCATTGACACCAACCTGGGGGTCCTCAGAGATGCGCTGGGGCCTTGCCCCACCCCTCTACTTCACAAAAGGCCATATATCTCAGAAACTGTTCAGATCCCCACCCCTAAACCATATATATTCTTGTTCCTATTGATAAGACGCATTCAGTAACACCAACCTGGGGGTCGTCAGGAATGCGCACAGGTCAGGCCCCACCCCCTCAACTTTATAAAAGGCCCAATATCTCGGAAACCATTCAGATTCCCACCCCTAAACCATATATATTCTTGTTCCTTTTGATAAGACCCATTCAGTGACATCAACCTGGGAGTCCCCTGGATGCACCGGGGCCATGCCCCACCCCCTCCATTTGATAAAAGGCCCAATATCTCGGAAACCTTACAGATCCCCGCCCATAAACCATATATATGCTTGCTTCTTATGATAAGACACATTCATTGACACCAACCTGGGGGTCCTCAAAGACGCGCTGGGGCCTTGCCCCACCCCTCCACTTCAAAAAAGGCCATATATTTCAGAAACTGTTCAGATCCCCACCCCTAAACCATATATATTCTTGTTTATTATGATAAGACGCATTCAGTAACACCAACCTGGGGGTTCCCAGGGATATGCTGGGGCCATGCCCCACCCCCTCCATTTCATAATATCACAATATCTCGGAAACCCTACAGATGGCCACCCCTTAACCATATATAGTCTTGTTCCTTATGATAAGACACATTTATTGACACCAACCTGGGAGTCTCCCTGGGCCTTGCCCCACCCCTCCACTTCACATAAGGCCTTATATCTCAGAGAATGTTCTTAGCCCCACCCTAAACCATATATATTCATCTTTCTTATGATAAGACGCATTCAGTGACACCAGCTTGGGAGTCCCCGGGGCACGCCCAGGCCATGCCACACCGCTTTACTTCATTAAAAGCCATATATATCAGATCCCCACCCCTAAACCATAAACTTGTTCCTTATGATAAGACTCGTTCAATCACACCAACCTGGAGGTCTCTTTGTGCTGAGGCAATGTGCCCCGCCCTTCCATTTCATAAAAGGCTTTATATTTCAGAAACCATTCAAATCCCCACCCCATAATCATATATGTTCTTTTTCCTTATTATTAGCACACCTACTGTAGCGGGGTCCGCAGGGGCCATTCCTATTTCATAAAAGGGCCTCAAATCCCTGAAACCGGTCAGATTCCCAGCACTGAACCATATATATACTTGGTCCTTATGATAAGACACATTTAGGGACAACAGTTTGGGCTTTCCTGGGATCAACAGGGCATGCCCCAACCCCTCAACTGTTAAAGAGGCCTTACAGATCCCCACTGCTAAACCATATATAATTTTGTTTCTTATGATAAGACGCATTTAGTGATACCAACCAGGGCTCCATTGGGTCCATGCCCCACCCCCTCTACTTCATAAAAGGCCTAACTTTTCAGATGCTGAGTCCACATGGGTGCTCATTTGGACATGGGGGTTCATTTGGTGGATTAAAATGATATCATGTTAAAATACATGGCTGCCATATTGCATTGGGCAGGATGGGCAGTGCCCACCTGAGCTCTGGTGAGCATAGTGGCCCATGGGCCTCTTGTTCTTCATTTCCTCTAATGTTTTCGAATCAAACTCACGACTATTTTTCAGGTCAGTCAACTGTGTATCCATATTGTCAACCTTAGTGGACATAGTATTGACTTGTACCGTTACTTTTGTCAATGAAGTCTGAATAACTTCTAACTGAGACACTTTTCTGTCCACAGCACATAGCTTTTTATCCATCATATCCAATCGCTCGAATGATTACAGGTAGTTAGGTAGGTTCTGAATGGGATCTGATTACAGGTAGTTACGTAGGTTCTGAATTGGATCTGATTACAGGTAGTTACGTAGGTTCTGAATTGGATCTGATTACAGGTAGTTACGTAGGTTCTGAATTGGATCTGATTACAGGTAGTTAGGTAGGTTCTGATTACAGATAGTTAGGTAGGTTCTGATTGCAGGTTCTGATTAGGTTCTAATTACAGATAGTTAGGTAGGTTCTGAATGGGCACTGATAACAGGTAGTTAGGAAGGTTCTGAATGGGCACTGATAACAGGTAGTTAGGTAGGTTCTGATTACACATAGTTAGGTATGTTCTGATTACACGTAGTTAGGTAGGTTCTGGTTACTGGTAGTTAGGTAGGTTCTGATTAGGTACTGATTACAGGTTGTTAGGTAGGTTTTGAATAACAGTAGGCAGGTTCTGATTAACCAATAGAAAATAGAATTTATATACACATTCCAAAAGGGCAGTAGTGCATGAGGTTGTCCGTGGTGCCTTGGGGCAATAGTTTTGACTATCCCCCTCACAGCCATGAAATACATCACGAAAACAAGCCTGTATAATTCTGACTTCCTTGATCCCCACTTTTATATAGTGAAACTGGGGTTTGTAGGGGTAAAGCTTATTTTTCTTGTTTCTGCTCTAAAATATACATTGTGGGTCCTCAGTGAGGCAATTCTAACAAGTACCCACAATCTATACTGACCGGAAATAGAAACTATACACTTTTAAATTGTTTTTAAATTGTCTCGCCTGAGAAAACAAGTGGATAATTCAGTTAAAAGTTACTGATTAAGGATTTGACTAACTATCGACATGAATCCTGTAACAATTTAAAGAACTCTGGTGTTCAAAATAACTGTTTTGGGGGAAAATGTAGAAAAGTGCATTTTTCACAAAATCTGTTTGTAATCGAATTTTGACTTCAACATTTTTGCGTGTAGGTAACAAGTGAAAAGCAAGAAATAAAAAAATAACATAACATCTAAAAATTATCGAGAAGCAAACTTTCTATTGAAATCCCAGAAATTGCTTTTTTCCGCGAAATTTTCAAAATAATGTTTCAAGCCAAAAATCGACCAAAAAGTGCCTTCAATCGTCTTCAGCTGTGTCTTAAATATTGATAAAAACAAAAACCGCACTCAGAAATGCCATACTTTTCGCTCACTTCCGGTGGTTTGGTCCCATATTTAAACGTCGATAACATTTCAACCATTGTGAAAATGTTCATTTTGTTAACAATATTTCCAACGTGAGATGATGCGTAATAACTGGTAAAAATGGGAATCACATTCGCGACACAAAATATTTGACTCAATGGAAACTTTAACAGCAAGATTTGGACCCTTGCTTTGTACCTGTGGCTCTACCCGATAAATCGTACTTATCATTAAAAATCTTATTCGATAAATCAGACATGCCAGTGATGATACGTTATATAATTGAAATTCAAAGTTCATTAAAATGTTTCGCCAGTGACAACTCGAAATTGAGTGTATAGTTTCTATTTCCGGTGAGTATATATTTTTAGCAGAAATATGAAAAATATCAAAATTTTTCATCTTAAAACTTTTGTTCTTTTTTGGCGGTAAACTTTACAATGTATTTGTATAGGCGTGTTTTCGTAATGAATTGTACACTGTCCACTTTATTGGTTAGAAGATAACTTTGGCCATACAGAATGCAGAACATTCTTACATGTATATCATTATCACTCATCATGCTAAAGCACAGCAACCCCTCTCTTCGCAAACTATGTAGATTCAGATCGAATTGTGAATTTGTAAGAATAATATAAATCAAGTAAGCTGATTGGTTGAAAGTGAGAACTAGGTGTGGTTAATTTATTCAGCAGGAC
The DNA here is from genome assembly GCA_963580285.1 of Lucinisca nassula. Lineage (NCBI taxonomy): Eukaryota > Metazoa > Mollusca > Bivalvia > Lucinida > Lucinidae > Lucinisca > Lucinisca nassula. Next base: position 14,223,248 of record OY757014.1, on the reverse strand, counting down.
ATGTGTTAAAGCTGAATGACCACAGAGAGCAATGAACACGGTGTTCTTGGCTAGACTAGATTTTTCAGCCACTATGTGACCATTATACAATAAAATGCAATAGTCTAGAATGTGATAATAACTGATTCCAAAGAAACTGGAAGCCTTTAGTATAAACTTCACTACACAGTGCAATATGCATAGTTTAATTACATCTGTCAAATAACATGAAGATGAATATATCCTGGGACAGAATGACCAGTGAAAACAATGGCTGTTCATGTGTAAGTGTTCAGACACCTAAATTCTTACCATACTTGTTCTGAAATCTGGAAAATTACTACTCATTGTTGAGTCTAAAAATAGCTAGATGAGTAGCATTTTGCGGCATCTTACCTGGTCTACACTGTTTAGCTCAGGCCCAGTCTGTCTGAATTCCTAAGGTAAATATGGTATCACGTAAACAAGTCTGTGAAATGAAGACCCCACTAAACCCCACTTTATATACAGTAAACAGGTTTATGGGGTTTTCATTATTTTTTCATATTTCTTCTCCAAGACATAGGTTGTGGGTACTCGTTAGAACTGCCTCAATGAGGCGGTTCTAACGAACACCCACAACCTATGTTTGCAGAATAAATAAGACAAATATGACGGATTTTGATCAGAAAAGTAGCCATTTTGGAGATGTGAAAAAATGCACTATGTAACACGGGTGTGTAATCGTTATGGTAACACAGTCACATGACTGAAAACAACTGAAAAGTCTGTCTTGGCATGAAAAGCTGGTTCCTGAATTGTTCTGTTCTAGGTTGAAAGGTAAAGCAGGCAAGATCACAGACTTCATTATGAAAGTACTACAGTGCTGTCTTTGGTGCTTCGAAAGATTTCTACGCTACTTGAACAGAAATGCTTACATAGAGATTGGTAACTTTCCCTTATCATTTGTTTCCAATTAATCCATGGAATCTTCCTCCTTATATAGTAGGCATCCATTTCAAAATTTAAGGGTGCCAGGTTGTGTTATCTTGAAAATTTATTTGGAAAAAAAAATGAACTTTTTGCAAACACTGCAAGCCCTGATCAGACGCCTCTTGGCCAGCACTGTTTGCCAGGGTACCATTTTGGGGTATCCGTTATAAAATGGGTTAAATTATAAGAGCAACTGAGCTACGTTTAAGCCCCCAGTGAATTACTTTTCACTGATCGTTACAAGGCGGTTCTTCTGTTGCAGTTTATTTTTGTTTTAGTTTGTCTTTGAATATATGGCTTATATCTTTTTGTTTTGTAAAGCCAATTTGCCATTTTGTGGGAAGTAACTGTCTTTTTGGCTTTCTGTTATTGATGTTTCCATTAGGGTTTAGTTATTTCTTATTTGTGTTTCTATCACTTTTGTGTCTCTGATGGGAGGTGTGGGTTAATTGTATTGATTCCTGATCATTGCCTTCTTTTCTATTTCGTTTGTCTTCAGAGTTAGAAACTTTGGTTCAAATTCCACTAGAGAGGGAAGTTACAACTGCTCTTAGAGTTCCTTGTTGGGTCATTTGTTTGTCAACCATCCCAAAAATTTCTAAACGTTGCTGAATTCCACAATGTGACATGACTGTCACTGATGTTATGAAATCCAGGCAAAGAATAGCCTTTCCATTCTTGCCACTGTGAGGTCAGAAGAGTGTTGTAATACCTAATCTAGACACATGTTAGGTTAGGCAACAATGTAGACTCAGATCATTTGCTGCAGAATGAGGCATCTGATCATGGCCTGCACTGTTGCATGAAGTAAAGGAATTTAAGGGTAAAATGCAAGTCTAATTCTCTTTTGAGGACTATTTTCCTAACCTAGAAACAATCGCCTCAACAGTGCTGTCAGTGCTTCCATCATATTGCCTGTCATTATTAACCAGTTTTATGCCAGACACCCCAAAATAGGATATAGACAGTACTGGCCCAGATCAGGGCCTTCACTATTTTTGGTCGTATTTCCTATCATCTTTCACCAGTTTTATGCTCCAAACCCCAAAACAGGTCATTGGCAGACAGTACTGGCCCTGATCTGACACCACTAATAAAGTTCTAGAGATAACTGAACCTGACAAACCTAAATTTGGAAATGGACCATTATTGTATATAAGGGGGAAAATTCCATTCAGTACAAATTAGGTTAATTTTCGTGGGTTTAATACATGAGCCACACCATGAGAATATAAGAATCTGATATGGGGAGCTGTTGTAGATGAGCATTTCCAACCCGAAGGTGACCATGCTGAGCGGAACCGAGGCTACGCCGAGGTTCCGCTCAGCACGGTCATCCCGAGGGTTGGAAACGCCCATCTACAACAGAATTCCATATTGGATTGTTTTTCTTGCACAGCACCTCCGGTTAGTTTTGACAGCTCGCACATGTATATTGTTTACAAAATAAAAGTAGTGCGGAAGTAGTTCCGGCAGTTAATAGAATTGAAGCGCATTTATGTTAATTGCCTGGGTCGGAACACCAGAGTCAGAACATAAATTTCTACCCCAGGGTAAAATCACAGAAAAACTGTTTCCACCATTGGTGAACAACAAGATGCAGATCATCTTCTGGATCCATGCAGCCTGAAGGAGCAGTCTGATCTGGGTCTGCACTGTTTGCTTGGGCATGTATATCCCAATTATTAGGATCATTACGGTGAATGCTGTACTACCCATTTTTTTCAGCTGCACTATTCTCTTCATTCAACAAAAAATGATTTCCAAATTGTCAGATCAAAAGGTTTTGATTTACCTCTGTGACTTTAACCCTTATCTTGCTGCATATTCATTTAAGCCACACCCATTTCTGTCTATCAACCAATCAAATTACTTGATGTAATTTATTGCTACAAATTCATAAACTGAATGCCAAACAGTGTAGATCCTGATCAGATGGCTTCTTCAGAAGCCATCTGATCTGGATCTACACTGTTTGCAAAGAGAGGAGTTGTCGTGAACAGGAAGATAAGGGTTAAAGGCAAGAATGTACTCCATCTGTCACAAAGCACTGAAGACAAGTCAATCATGTTTGACAGTCTAGTGTGCCAACTTTGCACCTCTGACCTCAAAACAGTTCAGTGCCTGATGCAAATTTCAATATGACACAATATTTTTGGTGCTGTTGGTGGTACATTGACCATTCAGTGGTCATCGCTGACAAGTGTGTGTGCTCTTGAACTAGTACAGTGAACCTTTTGATTGTCAAAATATTTCAGATAAAAGAAACTTGATTGCTGTTCAGATCTTTACATTGCAAGAAACATTTGACAGCATCACCAGGAACGGAATGTTGCAGCTGAAACAAAATGGGTAGTATTTACCCCTAGTACAGTAAAACCTGTCTTAGTGGCCACCTCTATTAAGCAAGCAACCTGTATTAAGCAAGCAGGCACTCAGTTCCCAAAAATGGCAAATGGGTTAAATTTCACCTGTATTAAGCAAGCACCTGGCTTTAGCAAGCACATTTTAGTTATCCCTTAGGTGCTTGCTTAATACAGGTTGGACTGTACTCAGATGCCTCAACTCCTCATATTTTAAATGCCGTATTTACCATAAGTATTTAGACACCTACACTCCTAACTGTACTTGTTATAAAATTTGAACTAGTACATTCTTCTATCCCCTGCTGGCACTGAAAACAGCTGCGAAACCCTGGGTCAACACTGATTGCTCACAGACAGAATCAGAATTGTTACTGGTGACATGTCAAATGACGTTCATACACCAGGAGACTTATCTGTCCAAATGCTTTCAGTATATTACTGTTTGTAAGGTGTGTAAATTGACCATTATCATTTTCCTCTTTTGTTAATGAACAGTTTTCTCAGAAAATACATGTGTGTTTGTTTGTATTGGAGTTTAACGGCCCAGTCAACATTATTTTAGGTCGTTTTTGAGCTGGCCAGTTTACCCATCCACACTTTTCCTGGGCAAGCTTATACCTAAGCGGTTAATCTTTTGCCGGAAACTTACAACTGCCCTTCTTGAATCAGCGGAAGGAAGAGAATGACCATAGAAAAGATTTCATGATTAATCTCCACGAAAGAATGTTGTCGACCCCGACAGGTATTGAACCCACATCCTCCTCATCACCAGTCAGACACGCATCCGAATGAGCTACCGAGGCTGGCGAAAATACATGTACATGCATATCTGTTAATCTACAGTCCTACACAACCTCTTTGTAACAGTTTTTTATGCCCCCCGCATCGAATGATGCCTGGGGCATATAGTTTTTCGGTTTTCCATCTGTGGGTACGTGCGTCCGAATGTACAAAAGTGTGTTCGTACATACGTAATCCTGTTAGACTCCAGTTAAGGTTTTTGTACCAGGTGGAGCTGAACTTTTAAGAGATAATATTTTCCAAACCATGCGATGGATTTGGTTCATGTTTTGGCTGATGATAGATATAGGTCTCAAGTTTTATTCAGCACTACCCCCACCCATGCCTGCCCATGACCTCAAGGTCTAATTGAAGACTCAGGTTAAGGTATTTGTACCTGGTAGAACCTTATTCTTTAAGAGCTCATATCTTCCAAAGTATAAAATGGGTTTGGTTCATATTTGGTTTGACGATGCATATAGGTGCAACGTTTTATTTAGCAATACCCCTACTCATGCCTCTGTCCTCAAGGTCAAGGTCATAGACTTGGACTAAGGGTAAGCTATTTGTAGCAGGTAGAACCTTATTATTTAAAAGCTTATATCTTCCAAAGCATATGATGGATTTGGTTCATATTTGGTATGATGATAGATATAGGTGCAAGGTTTTATTCAGCAATATCCCCACTAATGCCTTTGACCTCAGGGTCAAGGTCACAGACTTAGAAATTGCTAATGTTAAAGACTCAGGTTATGATATTTATACCAGGTAGAACCTGAACTTTACAATTGATTTGGTTTATATTTGGTACGATGATAAATATACGTCCAAAGATTCATTCAGCAATAACCCCACCCCCCCACCATCACCGCGTTCAATCGTAACGCCGAATGAGTGGTCGCAACACCGCATAAGTGGTCGTTTCACGCCGAATTGTGGTCCTTTTTGATAGATTCGCCGCCATTTCTCGCTCTAGCAGACATGGTGAGTAGAAACAAAAGTTTATTTGAAATATACAAACGTGTTAATCAACTATGAAAAGTAGCCTATCCGGATCTACATACTTTCTTCTAACTGCCAAATCTTCAGTTGATGCATAAACTTTCCTGAATTTGTCAAACACTTCGCGAGATTATTGTTGTTTAGGTTCGGCCAAGCCACAAATAAGCATTCGTACCAGAAAGCTTCGTACTTTTCAAATTTACTCCAAATCCATGAACAACTGGTGAATACAAATGCCTCTGAAAATAACATTGTATCATAATATTGCTTTTCAGTAAAAAAATATTTCCGAAGAAACAAACACAGAGACACACTCGACGAAATTGTAGGTAACGGCGGATAAGATGGTATCTGATTGCCAGTTGTCTGGCTGCAAGAAAATTCGTTTTGGCCCGAGATGAAGTCATTTAGATGAGGTGAAACGGCAACACTCATGTTTTAGTGGTCTGGCTTGGGTTTTGACCCTTTCAAGATTATTTCACTCATATCGAGCAGATCTTGGCGTCTCACATGTGACCCGAGCCAGGGTCGAACCCACGGCGGTGAGAGCCTAATGACTAAGAGTCAGCGCTCTTATCCACTAGGCCACGAAGGCCCATTAGTGGTGTCAGTTAATTAACGTTTCATTTATCAACGGTTATCCTTTGGAAGCAAGGAATACACCACAGAACTGAAAAACATGGAGTGTTCATGCTTTCTGGGCCAGACTAGCTAGTTTCGGCCAATTAGACCTCATTAGTGACCCTCAGACATTTTCAAAATTCCACAAAGGAATCAATGATCCCAAAGGACAAGAAAATATAATCTACACTATGATGTAGGGCAGGGAGACGTTTTACCGCCGCCACACAGTCCGACGCATCAGCTGTAGTGAAGTTAAATATGTTCTATAAAAAGGTTATCCTTTGAGAGCAAGGAATACACAACAGAACTGAAAAACATGGAGTGTTCATTTCGCATTGTCCCAGTTAAAAGTCGTCCCCGTCAACACTATTTAGGTCATTTTGGAGATGTTGCTTCCAATTTTATGGGACTATTTGCCGAAATTGAGATGAAATGACATCTCAATCCCTGCCACCCAATGAAACCAATAAAATTTATAAGCATGGACGGGCCAACTCGCAGCAGTTTCCCTGGGCAGGCTTAGACTTTCTAAGCGGATTACCAGTACTAATGTGCGGTCGGTATCAGCTCTGCGTGGAAGCATCGTGCAGCCCATCTATTTCTCCAAGCCCGGATGGGCGGGGGCGCTAGGTTTCAGTCGTAATTCGATGCAGCAGACCTCGGAGCTGTAAATCTGCCAATACGAAAAATCACACGACTAACGAAATATGTGTTCTCTGAATTGTATACCTTAATTTGTTATATGTAAATTAATGAAAGACAGACAAATATCAATGACACATAATTCATATCTGAAAAAAAGTTATATTTTCAGTCTTTTTTTTTTTTTTTTTTTTGGTTTCGGTTTGACGGCCCTTTCAAGAATGTTTCACTCCTCATATCGAGCCGATCGTTAATCAGAGTTGGGCGAAAACCGGAGTACCCGGAGAAAAACCACCTGAACTTCCGTTGCAGAACTTGGCGTCTCACACGTGGCCCGAGCGAGGCTCGAACCTACGGCTGTGAGAGAATATTTTCAGTCTTATGTTTTCACTAGTGGAAATATAAGGTTTCGTGTTTCACTGCTATGTTTACATGTTTAAAATAAATCAAAGAAAGATTTTGGCCTCCGAACTTTTCGGTTTTGTTTTGTACATATTTGAGCCGGCGATAAGTCCGGTGCGTTGAGCAGAGACTCAAATCAACCTGCGCACCAATCCACTGTAGCCTATAGCAGGTTCATGCGATCAGCGAAGACTCTGATGAGACTGTTCGAATGCGCAGGCTGATCTGAGTCTTCGCTGGACGCTTCATGCCTTTTTGTAGGTTGAGTCATGCGCTGGCTCATTTTCTATCTGCAGTGTCAGCAACATCTTTTTATAAGGCGTTCACGCGACGTGACGTCATGTCACATTTAAAGACGCCATAAATAAATCATCTCTTTGTCATTTTGTCAATTTCATTCAAGGTTTCCGCCCCCGCCCATCGGGGAATGGAGAAATTGATTGGGCTGCACGATGCTTCCACGCAGAGTTGATACCGACCGCACATTAGTACTGGTAATCCACTTAGAAGGTCTAAGACTACCCAGGAAAAATGCTGCGAGTCGGCCCGTCCATGCTTATAAACCCTATTGGTTTCATTGGGCGGCAGGGATTGAGATGTCATTTAATCTCAGTGTCCGGTAAAAGTCCCACAAAACTGGAATCAACGTCTCCAAAATGACCTTTATAGTGTTGACGGGGACGTAAAATCTCAAATCAAGTTTTAGAACGATGAGTAGTCTCTGGGGTAGTATTAATGGGAGAGTACAGTTGTCATTAATATAAAATATTAAATGTTATTTACCTAACTAGCTATCATAGCACATTATATTGTTTGTCAGGCAGAAAAAATACTGACAATTTGCTGATCAGATACCATCTTATCCGGCGTTACCTACAATTTCGTCGAGTGTGTCTCTGTGTTTGTTTCTTCGGCAATATTTTTTACTGAATAGCAATATTATGATACAATGTCATTTTCAGAGGCATTTGTATTCACCAGTTGTTCATAGATTTGGAGTAAATTTGAAAAGTACGAAGCTTTCTGGTACGAATGCTTATTTGTGGTATGGCCGAACCTATACAACAATAATCTCGCGAAGTGTTTGACAAATTCAGGAAAGTTTATGCATCAACTGAAGATTTGGCAGTTAGAAGAATGTATGTAGATCCGGATAGGCTACTTTTCATAGTTGATTAACATGTTTGTATATTTCAAATAAACTTTTGTTTCTACTCACCGTGTCTCCTCGAGCGAGAAATGGCGGCGAATCTATCAAAAAGGACCACAATTCGGCGTGAAACGACCACTTATGCGGTGTTGCGACCACTCATCCGGCGTTACGTTTGGACGCGGTGACCATGCCCGTGACCTCAAGGTAAAGGTCACATACTTAGAAGTTTTCAAAGAGCTGGTATTTTCCTAATCATATGAGGATTTGGTTTATATTTGCTACGATGATAGATACAGGTCCAAAGGTTTATTTTAGAATACCCCCATCCATGCCTAAGACTTCAAGGTCAAGGTCACACCATTCGAAAATTTTAGTGTTGTTTTTTTAAAAGAGTACATATTTTCCAAACCGTATGATGGATTGTGTTTATATTTGGTGCTATAATAGATATAAATCCCAAGTGATATTCAGCAGTACCCCCCACCCATAAACATGACCTCAAGGTCAAGGTCACATACATAGACATTTTCAAATTTAGGCATATTTGCTTAATTTTAGTCAAACTTAGTACAATATAACATTACAACATGACTCAGATTTGATTATATATTGTCGACCTTGACCTTTTTTCAAGGTCACAGGCTCCCCAAAACAGACGATTTTGGGACAAAAAAAGGCTTAACTGCACAATTTCTCATACACAAAATAATTAATTGCATTCAAACTTTGTATCATATACCATTACAACATACCACAGATTTGATTAGATTTTGGTGACCTTGACTTTTTTTCAAGGTCATAGCCCCCCCCCCCCCCCCCCCCCTAAAAAAAACAGTCAATTTTGGGCCAAAATGGCTAAGGATAACCCTTTCTACAACTTACTTAACATCACTACAGATAGTTTTTCGGAATGTTTGGCGACCGTAAAAAGTCTCCCTGCCTTACATCATAGTGTAGTTTGTATTATCTTGACCTTTTGGGATCATTGATTCCATTGTTGAATTTTGAAAATATTTTAAGGTCACTGATGAAGCCCAATTGGCCAAAACTATCTAGTGTGGCCCAGAAAACATGTACACTCCATATTTTCCAGTTCTGTGGTGTATTCCTTGCTTCCAAAGGATAACCCTGTCTGTAACTTATTGTCTGCACTCTAAGGCTAAGGTCTCCCGAAACTTGTTCTTTTAGGGCCAATTATGGCTTATCTGTAACCTATATCATTTAAGAATTTATGAAAATTGGTAAAGCATTTAATTATTAATTACAGTCCACTGGGTGGGAGCGTACAGTACACTTAACCCGGATGTTCCGATCTGTATAGTGGACAGATCCTTGTCTTTTGTTATGACCTTGAAGGTGTTTGTGCGTTGTCTGGCTTCTATATTTGTATATTTATTTTTTTTTAACATAAACAATTTGATAAGTGTGTTTTATTTATTTTGTTTTCCATACTGACCATCTTTGGGCACGGCAAGATGTCGTTTTCTATGCTCTAGATCTATTTTTCAGCTGCAAATCACTAGTGTTTGTAAGAATCACACCTCACCTGTTACCAGAAAATCAACCAATTGAGAGCTTTGATCGAAAGAAAAGTATCTTTTAAGACAGTTTTAAGATAGAGTAATAATCTATAATGAGTTATACTAAAAATAAGTGCCTCTAGAATTCCATACGAAATCACACGAAGAGCAAGACTGACCATCCCAAAACATTTCTGACTGTATGGTATGTCTCATATTTACTGTATAGTTTGTCTTTAGATCCTTGTTTTGACTGTATGGGATGTCGCTATTAATGTGTGTAAGTTATTCAAAGGTACATTGCAATATATGTCTATGCAATAAGATGATAATGCTTAAACAATGGCAAAGCTAGGTAAGCATATTAATTACCTATAAATTCCCAAAATCTTGGAGAAATTATTTGTGATGTGTGTATTCATTGAACCTTAAGATCACTACAGACTAGAGGTCTTAACCACTCGGCCAAAGAAGCCAGCCTTCGAGGACTGACTTCAGGTACGAAATATTTAACAAAATGAGTCGCATCGTCACGCGTCTCTCTTCATCCACAGAACGCATAGCAAATACTCTGATCAGACTGCACAGTAATGCAAAACGACCTGAGTGATATGATTTGTTATGGGCTATTTATTTAAGATATATACATTTATACAAAGAAATGAAGAGCTGTGGACCAGAGTGTGAAAGATATTATCCTTTTCATCCCCCGACCGAATAGGTTCGGGGAATATAGCGATCGGCTTGGCGTCCGGTCGTCCGTCCGTCCGTCCATATGTCCGTCCCGGCGTAGACGCAATCTTGTGATGGCCATAACTCCAATACCCTTCGAGATATATTGATGATATTTGGCACAATGGTAAACAATGTTGCGACGGCGTGTCTTGCGTAAGAACCACAACTCTGGGAACCATGGTATTTGAGGTATATCCCCTTCCAATAAATTGAATGACAATCTTGTGATCTCTATAACTCCAATACCCTTCGAGATATATTGATGATACTTGAGAAAATTGTAAACAAGGTTGAGACGGCGTGTCATTGGCAATAACAGCAATCCTTGGTGCCATGGTTTTTGAGTTATCTCCCCTTCGAAAAAATAGAATGACTATCTTGGGATCGCCATAACTGCAATACCCTTCGAGATTCTTGATTAAATTTGGCCCAATTGTTCACAAGGTTGAAGAAGCATGTCATGCGCAAGAACCACAACTCTTGGTGACAAGTCATTTGAATTATCTCGTCTTCCAATAAAATAGAACGGCTATCTGGTGATCGCCATAACTCAAATACCCTTCGAGACATATTAATGAAATTTTGCACAATTGTTCACAAGATTAAAGCAGCATGTCATGCGCAAGAACCACAACTCTTGGTGCCATGGCATTTGAAATATCTCTCATTCCAATAAAATAGAATGACTATCTTGTGATCGCCATATCTCCCATACTCTTGGAGACATGTTGGTAGTTCTTGGTACAGTTGTACATGAGGTGAAGCAGGCGTGTCATGTGCAAGAACAAAGATTCTTGGTGCCATGGCATTTTAATTATCTCCCTTTAAATAAAAATAGGATGACTATCTTTTCAATATTCTTCGAGACATGTTGATAGTACTTGGTACAGTTGTACATGAGGTTAAGCAGACATATCATGTGCAAGAACCGTGACTCTTGGTGTACTGGTTTTTGAGTTACCTTCCCTCACAAAATAACATTGTGATGGCCATAACTCCAAAATCCTTTGAGGTATATTGATGATACTTGGCATAATTGTTCACAAGGTTGAGACGGCATGTCATTCACAAGAAGCACAACTCTGGGTGTCATAGTTATAATTGTATTTGAGTTATCTCCCCTTCTAATAAATTGTATGACTATCTTGTGATCGCCATATCTTCAACAGTCTTCGAGACATGTTGATTGTTTAAGTTAAGCAAGCCTGTGACTGGCAAGAACCACGAATTTTGGTGCACTGGTTTTTTGAGTTACCTCCCCTGACAAAATAATCTTGTGATGGCCATAACTCAGGAACCCATTGAGATATATGGATAATACTTGAGACAGCATGTCATGCGTCGGAACCACAACTCTAGGTGCGAAGGTATTTGAGGTATATCCCCTTCTAATAAAATCGTATGACTATCTTGTGATCGCCATATCTTCAATTTTCTTTTGGACATAATGATGGGACTTGCTATAGTTGTACGTGAGGCTAAGCAGGTATGTCATGTGTGAAAATCATGACTCTGGGTGCACTGTTTTTTTTATTTATTTTCCAAAACAATATAATCTCGTGATGACCATAACTTGGATACTGGATACCCTGTGAGATATATTGAGGTATTTGGCACAGTTTTTGACAAGGTTGAGTGTGTCATGCCAAAGAACCACCAACCCGGTCCACCACGAACGACTAATTCATCACGTCTGAAATTAGTGAAGGAAACAAAATGGGACTATTTCAACTTCAGCATAAAAAACAAAAACTGATCTATGCGCCCAGCAAAGACTAAGCTCAGTCTCAGCATCTGCCCAGTCTGATCAGTGTCTTCAATGCCCGTGTGAAAAAAAAACTCGAGTAGTAAGCTACCCATCAAGCGCAAGCGAAGAATCTGATCAGACTTGGAAATGCGCAAGCTGATCTGAATCGTCGTTGGGCGCAGGCATTTTGTCATGTTTTATGTTTCATCTGAGACAGTATGAAGAACCCGATGAAGAAAGTGTGCATATGCCAAGTGTCCACATTTCCGAAACAAAATAGCTAAGGTATTTAAATGTTATCCTACGAAAATATCGAAGTCGCTCTAAAGTATTATCAGGACACACAATATAGTTTGATCGGAACACGACATACAGTGCTGAGAAATGAGTTTTGCGACATACGATACAGTTTTTGACCCCTCTATCGTTTCCTTTGAAAATAATTGCCCTTACATGGCAAGGTGTTTAGTAATATTAATAAAAGCTGGCCCGAAATACATCATACAATAGTTAAAATGCAATTACAGTCGTTTCATGTAAGGTTGGTAGCAAAGTTTGATTAAATTGTACCGGTGCAGCGTTTGAAATCGAAAGTAGGATAATGATTTTCTGAAAACAAATGTGAAAATAAAAGAAATCATAGCAATAAACAGAAAATCAAGGTAGCATGTCGAAAAGACTTTTAGTTATGCTTCCTGAACTACTGCTATGAAGTTGAAATTATCATGATTAGCAATTTCAGAACACAAAAATAAACATTCTGAAACATACCAGACATATCGGAACAAGGATCTGTCCACTATACAGATCGGAACATCCGGGTTAAGTGTACTGTACGCTCCCAACCAATGAGTCTACCAAATTTGTCTGGAGATCTGAGCTTTTTAATGACTGTTTGTTTTTTAAGGTCATAGGCTCCCACAAAATCTATCAGCTTTTGACCAAAAATGGCTGGTTTGCAGCTTACATTTTGTTGACTTTAATCTAGTTATTAAAGTCAAATGGGTGTTTAAGATACATTTATGGTGAGGGGACATTGTTTTCCTCTGAAAACATTTTTATTTATATCAGCATTCAGGGTACGTCTGCAGAACATATGAAATGTTACATACTCTGTAAACAATATAAGACAGAAACTGGTAATGGAAGGTAAACATGAATGTATGTCATACAAGTAACATGCACAGCATGTGACAGCAGTTACATGATAATCCTTTAATTCATCAATGAAAAGCATTCCCGTTTGCCCAGCAAGTAATGGTGGTCGTGCTCATACAGATGGCCAGCCGCTGTCCTTCTGTATATGTAGACTATATTGACTTTTTCCTGTGCGAGTATGCACGGTACTTTGATTACATTGATTTTCTCACCTTATTTTATCGATAAAAGTTTATTTTTCAACATCCTCCACACCGTTAACCGCCAAAACATCAGCATTTTTGAAAGCATTATTGTTTCTAAAATAAAGTGGTGTGTAGTTTTCTCTGGTTAACAATGTGGACGACCATGCAATTTTCCTTTGAACACCACAGGGGTCTTCACTTTTTCCATAGGCCCAATGTTACACATGACCAGTAGTACATGTATTCAGCCGGAAATTTTGTTATGAAAACGCATGCGGATGAAAAAGTAAATATTTTTCCAGAGATATTTGGTCACCTTATGAGTGTATTTTGATCAGTTTTTGTTGACTTCAAGAATTAACTCTTTCAGTAGGCACTTAGCAATAGAAAACTGTAACCCGTCCTTTGTTTTCATGATCCGGCAAGGAGTTGAAAAAGTGCAGATGAAGTGAAAGACAGCTAGTGTAGATACTATCCTGATCAGACTGCTCCTTCATTTTAAGAATAAAAATGATTCCATTTTAGCACACAAGTCGGTTATTGTAATGATTTTTTCTCTGTTTGAGCATGGCTTTTTCAAAGGATCTCAGTTCTTATGAAAGCAAAAAAGAAGTAATGATATGAGGATTGGTCAATAAGTTCATAGACCAGGGTAATCAACCAAAAGAATAAAAAATTCTTTACATCATCAGGTTAACGAGTCTGTCTGATGAACACCCCTCTAAACCTCGATCTGTGTAGAGAACACTGGGATTTATGGGGGTAAACATTATTTTTCTTATTTCTGCTCCAAGACATAGGTCCAACTTATGTTTGGAGTATAAATAAGAAAAATATCACCAATTTCCTTCAGAAAAAATATGGTTTTGGGGGTATGAAAGAATGCACTTTATTATATACCTACAACATCACGTGAACAAGTCCGTGAAATAAAGACCCCCCTAAACCCCACTTTATATAGAGAAACCTGGGGCTTACAGGGGTAAACATTATTTTCCTTATTTCTGCTCCTAGACATAGGTTGTGGGTACTCGTTAGAACCGCCTCAATGAGGCGGTTCTAACGAGTACCCACAACCTATGTTTTGAGAATAAATAAGAAAAATATCACAAATTTTCTTCAGAAAATTTACCCTTTTTGGGGATGTAAAAAATGCACTGTGACACATGGGTGTGTTATCGTAATGAGGAAAACTGCTGTCTACTACCAGTTTTCTGACAAAAAAAAAAATACAGAAACCTAAATCACTCTACTTATGTTTTCCAATTCCGTATCACCATCATTTCTAACCACAGCATTTGTTTCAATGTAAGAAAGCAGCCATCTGTAACACAGAACCAGATGTTTGAAATGATGCCATCACTTACACAGTGTAACAGCAAATTTTCCCACTTACGTCTGTTGACTTTATTGGAAGCAAAAAATGTAAACAAAACATATTATCACTATAAAAACATATTATCACTATAAAAACTTGATCTTAATGATGATGAACTCAAGGTTGCCGCAGAGGGATGCAGGTTAAAACCCCCAAAACAAACAAACAAAACCTTATTCTGTTGAGATTTTGATCTCCCCTGGAAATTGCCAGCCATTCAACAACTGCTAAAAATATAAACATGGCAAAAATATGGTAGGTATGTCAGTTTCCCTTACCTTTTTTGCCTGCATGTCCACTTGATTTTGTTCTAAGATTCTATTTATCTGGGATGGCTGGTATGAGGTACAAACTTCTGTTTACAATGAGAACTTGTCATATTACTCATAATCACAAAACTGTTATTTTGTAATACTGCTGTATATTTCAGCTATTTATGGCTACAGTTTCTGCACATCTGCTAAGAAAGCCTTCTTCCTTATCTTGGACAATGCTCTCAGGGTTGCTGCTATCAACTCTATTGGTGACTTTGTCCTGTTTCTAGGCAAAATTTCCACAGTGGCTATTGTAGTTGTAATTGGCAGGGAGTTCCTAAGAGTGAGTACTAATCTTGTGGTCAACAGAAAGTGTAATAAGTGGGCCACGTCAAGCGATTTTGGTACTTATTGCCTATGCGAGCAGCGAAGGTTCAGGCGAGCCTGCGCATCCGCGCAGTCTCGCCAGAACCTTCGCTGCTCGCTCATACAAGCAGTGAATCAAGAGGAACCTTCAGACAGAAAGTCATATCCCTGGCCAGTCTGAATGGCTGGGCATGCGCAGTTAAAATTTGTCATGACGGAATGCTCGAATACACAAATTCGCTTGGCGGGGCTCAAGTAAAACACACACACACACACAAAAACAAACAAACAAAAAAAACAGCAATATAAGGACCAGCTTTTGAAAAAAAGCATTGTGATAACACACCCATGCGCTAAAATGGTGTTCTTTCTTATCTCAAGATCTAGCATTTGTCTCCATGGTGTAACGGTTATGCTACTCGCCTTGTAAAGTAGAGGTCGGAGGATGGATTCAGGGCTTCTCCAGACTTTCAGATGAGTCTTTAAACCGAGGTCCTGTCTCTGTATGACCATAGATGTTGGCTCACCTGAGCCTTTTCTTATACTATAGGCTTTTCTCATGAGCTGTTTAAATATTGATATTGTGGACACCACTTTTGAAAGCTTTATTAATCTGTCAACCTTATCAAAGAAATTACAGTATAAAATTTTAATATTCAGACCACCTTATGGACTGTTCGAAAGTTGTCTTTAAGACCACTTTTGAACCGTTCCAGTGGTGATCTCTTTCTGGATGACACTGAGAGTATTATACTCAAAGAGAAAATAACTGAAAGCTTTTAATCCTTATCTTGCTGAATATTCATTTAAGCCACACCCATTTCTGTCTATCAACCAATCAAATTACTTGATGTAATTTATTGCTAAGAATTCATAAATTGAATGCCAAACAGTGTAGATCCTGATCAGATGGCTTCTTCAGAAGCCATCTGATCTGGATCTACACTGTTTGCAAAGATAGGGGTTGTCCTGAACAGCATGATAAGAATTAAATAGGCTTTTTAAAGAATAATCAGTCTTTAATCTGTCTGGTCTTAATATCAGAATTCCTCTGTATTTCACCTTAGAGAGAAGCCGCCATGGCGTGTAGTGATTAAGCTACTTGAGTGATAAAGCAGGAGTCTTGGGTTCTATTCCGGGCTTCTTTTCCATATGACCTTAGTTGTTGGTGGGATGTAAAGCTTGAATACACTCGTGAACACACACTTAAAGAAAGAGTCCATTGTAGTGTTAACAAGAGCTATTGTTGTATTTCAGCACCATGATGACATCAACTACATCTGGGTGCCCATCACTGTTGCTGGGGCCTTCTCCTTTGCAATTGCCCACTGTTTCCTGCTTGTCTATGAGGTCAGTACTTGGAGTTTTGCGGCAATGGTTGGTTGGCGGACCCAAAGTTGCTATAAATAGCTATTACTAATGTCCAGGCCCCAATGTTTTAAACATTTTTCATGCTCAACTCACTTGAGCATGAAATATGTCCTGCTTATAAATTTTAAAATGCCAACAACTGTTGGCATTTCAAAATTTATAAGCAGGACAAACAACATTCTTTGCTGTTCTCAGCAAACAAATTGTCTCATCTGTTTGCATTTTGATAATTATGAGCATTTCAAATTTCATGCTCAAATGAGTTGAGTATGATAAAAGTTTTATAACCTCGGGCCCAGGCTCCATTTGTTTAAAAGTAATGATGTCATTAGTAAATCCTTATCCAGCTGAACATGACCACCCTTACCTCATCAAACAGTGTGGATCCAGATCAGATGAATGTTGAAGAAGTCTAATCAGGATCTACACCATCTTTTTGATTCAGTTTGCAAAGTTAAATGAGTACAATATATCCAAGTAATTTGATTGGCTGATAGTCAGAAATGTGTGTGGCTAGATTAATTATGTCTCCCCTGAAAATTTTTTTTTCGGAGAGCATCAGACGACGTGCAGTGCGCAAGAACCATAACTCTCGCATTTATACTTTTTGAATTATCTCCCTTGGAAGTTTGTTGGTATGTATATATGTATGGGCAAATCGTGTCCGGTCAATAACTTTCTTATTTTTTGATGGATTTTAAAATTACTTGGCAGAAATATTAACAACCATAAGACGATGTGTGGTGCGCATGCGGCAGGTCGGTACCTCAAAGGTCAAGGTCATACTTAGAGGTCAAAGGTCAAAAAAGGGGCCTTTTTTTCGTATTTGGTCAATAACTTTTTTATTTTGAGATGGATTTTAAAATTACTTGGCATGATTATTATCAACCATAAGTCGATGTGTGGTGCGCATGCGGCAGGTCGGTACCTCAAAGGTCAAGGTCATACTTAGAGGTCAAAGGTCAAAAAAGGGGCCTTTTTTCGAATTTGGTCAATAACTTTCTTATTTTGAGATGGATTTTGAAATCACTTGGCAGAAATGTTAACCAATATAAGGCAATGTGTTGCGCGCATGACCCAGGTTGGTACCTCAAAGGTCAAGGTCATACTTAGAGGTCAAAGTTAAAAAAGGGGCCTTTTTTCGTGTTCGGTCAATAACTTTCTTATTTTTAAATGGATTTTGAAATTGCTAGGCAGAAATGTAAACCACCATGAGATGATGTGTTGCACGCATGAACCAGTTTGGTACCTGAGAGGTCAAGGTCATTCATAGAGGTTAAAGGTAAAAAAGGGCCTTTTTTGTGTTCTGTCAATAACTTTCTTATTATGCCCCCAACTTTGAAAAAGTTGGAGGGGCATATTGGTTCTGGTTCGTTCGTCCGTTCGTCCATCCTTTACACTTTTGATGCATAGCATGACTAAAGAACCGTGTATGCAAGGGTTTTGAAATTTCATACATGGATTCCTCATGGAAAATTAGCAGACAAGTATTTTTTTTCTCGTCTGGATTATGTCCCCTTCAAGAGTTATTGCCCTTTGAAATTTTTTTAATAAAATCTTGTCAGCAAGATATCTCAAAAACTATTGGAGCTAGAGCCTTGAAAGTTGGTGAATATATTGGTGGTGATGAGTAGATGAACTGATTAACTTTTGACAAAATTCCGAAAAAATACTTTGTGAGTTATGGCCCTTTGTCTTTTTGGTAATTTGTGCCCATTGTAATGTATGCTAAAAGTGATGCATAGCATAACTTTAGAACCGTGTATGCTAGTGTTTTGAAATTTCATATATGCATGCCTAATGGAAAATTAGCTGACGCGTATTTTTTTTCTCGTCCGGATTATGTCCCCTTCAAGAGTTATTGCCCTTTGAAATTTTTTTAATAAAATCTTGTCAGCAAGATATCTCAAAAACTATTGGAGCTAGAGCCTTGAAAGTTGGTGAATATATTGGTGGTGATGAGTAGATGAACTGATTAACTTTTGACAAAATTCCGAAAAAATACTTTGTGAGTTATGGCCCTTTGTCATTTTGGTACTTTGTGCCCATTGTATTGTATGCTAAAAGTGATGCATAGCATAACTTTAGAACCGTGTATGCTAGTGTTTTGAAATTTCATATATTGATTCCTCATGGAAAATTAGCTGACGAGTATTTTTTTTCTCGTCCGGATTATGCCCCTTTCAAGAGTTATTGCCATTTGAAATTTTTTTAATAAAATCTTGTCAGCAAGATATCTCAAAAACTATTGGAGCTAGAGCCTTGAAAGTTGGTGAATAGATTGTTGGAGATGAGTAGATGAACTGATTAACTTATGACAAAATTCAGAAAAATACTTTGTGAGTTATGGCCCTTTGTCATATTGGTAATTTGTGCCCATTGTGATCTATGCTAAAAGTGATGCATAGCATATCTTTAGAATCGTGTATGCTAGAGTTTTGAAATTTCATATATGGATTCCTCATGGAAAATTAGCAGACACATATTTTTTTTCTCGTCCAGATTATGCCCCTTTCAAGAGTAATTGCCCTTTGAAATTTTTTTTAATAAATCTTGTCAGCAAGATATCTCAAAAATTATTGGAGCTAGAGCCTTGAAAGTTGGTGAATTGATTGTTGGAGATGAGTAGATGAACTGATTAACTTATGACAAAATTCCGAAAAATACTTTGTGAGTTATGGCCCTTTGTCATTTTGGTAATTTGTGCCCATTGTAATGTATGCTAAAAGTGATGCATAGCATAACTTTAGAAGTGTGTATGCTATAGTTTTGAAATTTCATATATGCATTTCTGATGGAAAATAAGCTTACGCGTATTTTTTTTCTCATCAGGATTATGCCCCTTTCAAGAGTTATTCCCCTTTGAAATTTTTAAATAAAATCTTGTCAGCAAGATATCTCAAAAACTATTGGAGCTAGAGCCTTGAAAGTTGGTGAATATATTGGTGGTGATGAGTAGATGAACTGATTAACTTTTGACAAAATTCCGAAAGAATACTTTGTGAGTTATCGCCCTTTGTCATTTTGGTAATTTGTGCCCATTGTAATGTATGCTAAAAGTGATGCATAGCATAACTTTAGAACCGTGTATGCTAGTGTTTTGAAATTTCATATATTGATTCCTCATGGAAAATTAGCTGACGCGTATTTTTTTCCTCGTCCGGATTATGCCCCTATCAAGAGTTACTGCCCTTTGAAATTTTTTTAATAAAATCTTGTCAGCAAAATATCTCAAACACTATTGGATCTAGAGCCTTGAAAGTTGTTGATTATATTGGTGGTGATGAGTATATGAACTGATTAACTTTTTACAAAATTCCGAAAAATACTTTGCGAGTTATGGCCCTTTGTCATTTTGGTAATTTGTGCCCGTTGTAATGAATGCTAAAAATGATGCATAGCATAACTTTAGAACTGTGTATGCTATGGTTTTGAAATTTCATATATGCATGCCTAATGGAAAATAAGCTGACGCGTATTTTTTTTCTCGTCCGGATTATGCCCCTTTTAAGAGTTATTTCCCTTTGAATTTTTTTTTTTAATAAAATTTTGTCAGCAAGATATCTCAAAAACTATTGGAGCTAGAGCCTTGAAAGTTGGTGAACATATTGGTGGTGATGAGTGGATGGACTGATTAACTTTTGACAAAATTCCGAAAAACACTTTGTGAGTTATGGCCCTTTGTCATTTTGGTAATTTGTGCCCATTGTAATATATGCTAAAAGTGATGCATAGCATAACTTTAGAACCGTGTATGCTATGGTTTTGAAATTTCATATATTCATTTCTGATGGAAAATTAGCTGACAAGCATTTTTTTCTCCTCCGGATTATGCCCCTTTCAAGAGTTATTGCCCTTTAAAGTTTTTTTGAATAAAATCTTGTCAGCAAAATAACTCAAAAACTATTATAGCTACAGCCTTGAATGTTGGTGAATACACGTAGATTGGTGTTGATGAGTAGATGACCTGCTTAACTTTTGACAAAATTTCGAAAAATACTTTGTGAGTTATGGCCCTTTGTCATTTTGGAAATTTGTGCCCAATGTATGCTAAAAGTGATGCATAGCATAACTTTAGAACTGTATATGCTATTGTTTTGAAATTTCATATATGCATTCCTGATGGAAAATAAGCTGATGCGTATTTTTTTCTCATCCGGATTATGCCCCTTTCAAGAGTTATTGCCTTTTGAAGTTTTTTTAATAAAATCTTGTCAGCAAGATATCTCAAAAACTATTGGAGCTAGAGCCTTGAAAGTTGGTGAATATATTGGTGGTGATGAGTAGATGACCTGATTAACTTTTGACAAAATTTGAGTTATGGCCCTTTGTCATTTTGGTAATTTGTGTCTATTGTAATGTATGCGAAAAGTGATGCATTCCAAAACTTTAGAACCATGTATGCTATGGTTTTGAAATTTCGTATATGCGTTCCTGATGGAAAATAAGCTGACACGTATTTTTTTTTCATCAAGATTAACTTAAGAACCGTGTAAGCTAGGGTTTTGAAATTTCATATATGGATTCGCTATGGAAAATTAGCTGACACATATTTTTTTCTCATCGCATTATGCCCCTTTCAAAAGTTATTGTCCTTTGATTTATTTGTTAGCATTACCTCCAATGTCAAGGTCATACCTAGAGGTCAAAGGTAAAAAAAGGACAGTCAATAACTTCCTTATTCTTTGATGGATTATGAAATTACTTGGCAGAAATGTTAACCATCATGAGACGATGTGTTGTACCGCAAAGGTCAAGGCCATACTTAGAGGTCAAAGGTAAAAAAGTGTTTTTTTTGTTTACAGCCAATAACCTTTTTATTTTTCTATGAACATTTTTAAAGTTACTATGCAGAAATGTTCATCTTCATTAGATGATGTGTTGCACACAAGACCCAGCTCAATACCTCCAATGTCAAGGTTATACTTAGCAGTCAAAAACGGGGGAGACATCTGTGTTTTTGTAGAAAAACAAATTCTAGTTTTTTTTTGTGTTTTTTTTTCTACATAAACACATATAAACAGAGATTATACCCCTTGATATGGGGTGGGGATATGCCATTTGTCCTGTACATACATAAATACATGCATGCATACATCGCTACCCTACCCTACCCTACCCCACGCTTCCTCCACTCAAACCCACCCGACCCACCACACCACACTACACCCCACCCCACCAAACCCCACCATGCCCCACCCTACAACACCCCACCACACCCTGCCCAACCCCACACACACATGCATGCAGTCATGCACAAATCCTTTGTTGACTAGGAATATTTTTTTTTTTGTCTTTTTCTTCATAAACACATAACACAGAAATTATACCCCTACACAAAAGTTGATAGTGGGTGGTGATATGCCATTTGTCCTGTACATACAGATATACATGCATGGATATATTCCTACCCTACCCTACCCCACACCTCCCCACCCCACCACATGACACCCTACCCGACAACACCCCACCCAACGACAACACACCTCAACCCGGCCCACTCCAATTACACATACATGCATGCACACACACATGCATTTACACTCAAACATGCATGCTCATACACAATCACTCATTTATGCTTGCACACTCACATACAAACACACATGCATGCATGCACACACACACACACTGATGCTTGCATGCATACATGCAGGTACTCACACATGCATGCATGTACACAAATATGCATGCATGCACACTTATGGACTCGCACAATGTCATGCACACACACACATGCATGCACATGCAGGCATGCACACTTATGCACTCACTATGCACACACACACACATACATAAATACATGCATGCATATATCCCTACCCTACCCCACCCCACCCCAACGACCCCACCACATGACACCCTACCCCACAACACCCCACCCCACGACAACCCATCTCAACCCGGCCCACAACACTTACACATGCATGCATGCACACACACATGCATTTACACTCAAACATGTATGCTCATACACAATCACTCATTTATGCTTGCACACTCACATACAAATGCACATGCATGCATGCACACACACACACTGATGCTTGCATGCATACATGCAGGTACTCACACATGCATGCACACTTATGGACTCACACAGGCACACACACACATGCATGCACATGCAGGCATGCACACTTATGCACTTACACATGCACACACACACACACACACACACATGCATGCACATGAAGGCATGCACTCACACATTAATGCATGCCATAAGAAAACATGCATGCACACATGCACTCAGGTGCGACATAGCCTTTGGCGGAATTCTTGTTGTATGTTTTTGAGTCTTTAACAATATTTGTTGAATATTTTGCCATCTAGGGACAAGCAAAGGTTGGGGGCATTGTGTTTTACAAACACCATTTCTAGTTTTTAGTTGGATTTTGAAATTACTTGGCAGAAATGTTAACCACCATGAGACGATGTGTTGTGTGCATGACCCAAGTTGGTTCCTCAAATGTCAAGGACAAAAGGTCAAAGGACAAAAAGGGCCTTTTTTTTAGTGTTCAGTCAATAACTTTGTTCTTCCTGGATAGATTGTGAAATTACTTGGCAGAAATGTTAACCATCATGAGATGATGTGGTGCACGCTATACCCAGGTCGGTACCTCCAAGATCAAGGTCATACTAAGAGGTCAGAGGTAAAAAAAGTTTTTTTTTTTTGTGTCCAGTCATTAACTTTTTATTTCTGGATGGACTTTATAAAGTAACCATGCTTAAATGTTCACCGTCATTAGACCATGAGTCATGTGCAAGACCAAGGTCCATAACTCCAATGTCAAGGTCATACCTAGAGGTCAAAGGTAAAAAAAAGGACAGTCAATAACTTCCTAATTCTTTGATGCATTATAAAATTACTTGGCAGAAATGTTAACCATCATGAGACGATGTGTTGTACCGCAAAGGTCAAGGCCATACTTAGAGGTCAAAGGTAAAAAAGTGCTTTTTTTGTTTAGGGCCAATAACTTTTTTATTTTTCTTTGAACATTTTTAAAGTTACTATGCAGAAATGTTCATCTTCATTAGATGATGTGTTGCACACAAGACCCAGCTCAATACCTCCAATGTCAAGGTTAAACTTAGCAGTCAAAAACGGGGGAGACATCTGTGTTTTTGTAGAAAACAAATTCTAGTTTATTCAGCAGGACAAGGTTTAACATCTAGTTTAAACCTTGATCATTTAATAGGGCTAAAATGCTAATATTTTTGCTGAAAAACTGTGAGTGCAAAATCTACCAACATTTTGCCCAGCAAAAAGAAAAAAAAGCAAACAAAAAAAAAACATTTTGCCCAGCCCACATAAAAATGCAAAAGCTAGGAGAATTACCACGCCGCAGGCACACGTCGTCAGAGCAACGTCAAATCAACGTCAGTTTAACATCACAATGTTGCACCGACGTAGATGTGACATTGCATGAACGCCGTGATGTCGCACCGACATTGAAGTGACGTCACAATTATGTTTCCCCCGAGAAATATTGTTTTTCCCCCGGGCGTCTGTCTGTCTGTCACAAAATCGTGTCCGCTCTATAACTTGAAATCGTTCAAGCTATCTTCACGAAACTTCATATAAATATTAATCAGTATTAGATGACATGCATTGCGCAAGAACTATAACCTCACATTCATACTTTTTGAATAATCTCCCTTGGAAGTTTGTCCGTATGTATGTATGTATGGGCAAATCGTGTACGGTCAATAACTTTCTTATTTTCAGATGGATTTTAAAATTACTTAGCAGAAATGTGAACCACCATGAGACGATGTGTTGCCTGCATGACCCAGGTTGGTGCCTGAAAGGTCAAGGTCAAACTCAGAGGTCAAAGGTCAAAAAAGGGGCCTTTTTTGTGTTTTGTCAATAACTGCCTTATTATTAGATAGAATTTGTAATTACTTGGCAGAAATGTTAACTATCATGGGACAATGTGTTGCACACATGATACGATTGGTGCCTCAAAGGTCAAGGTCATACATAGAGGTCAAAGGTAAAAAAATGGGCCTTTTTTTTTTCTTATTTTGTCAATAACTTTCTTACTTTTTGATAGAATTTGAAATTGCTTGGCAGAAATATTAACAACCATGAGTCGATGTGTTGCGTGCACGACCCAGGTTGGTACCTTAAAGGTCAAGGTCAAACTTAGTGATCATAGGTAAAAAAGGGGCCTTTTTTTCATGTTTGTTCAATAACTTTCTTATTTTTCGATGGATTTTGAAATTACTTGGCAGAATAGTTTACCAACTGAGACAATGTGTTGCCTGCATGATCCAGATTTGTACCTCAAAGGTCAAGGTCATTCTTAGAGGTCAAAGATAAAAAAGGGGCTTTTTTTCCTGTTTGGTCAATAACTTTTTTATTTTTAGATGGATTTTGAAATTATTTGGCAGAAATGTTAACCACCATAAGGCGATGTGTTGCACGCATGATTCGGGTTTGTACCTCAAAGGTCAAGGTCATACATAGAGGTCAAAGGTAAAAAAGGGGCCTTTTTTAGTGTTCAGTCAATAACTTTCTTATTCCTGGATAGATTGTGAAATTACTTGGCTGAAATGTTAACTATCATGAGATGATATGTTGCCCGCTAGACTCAGTTTGGTACCTCCAGGGTCAAGGTCACACTAGGAGGTCAAAGGTCAAAAAAGTTTTTTTTTATTTGTTTCCAGTCAATAACTTTTTTATTTCTGGATGGACTTTTTAAAGTAACCATGCAGAAATGTTTACCTTCAATAGATGATGAGTTGTGTGAAAGACCAAGATCCATCCCTCCAATATCAAGGTCATACCTAGAGGTCAAAGGTCAAAAAAGGGGCCTTTTTTGTGTACAGTCAATAACTTTTTTATTCTTTGATGGATTATGAAATTACTTGGGAGAAATGTGAACCATCATGAGGCGACCTGTTGTACCTCAGTACCTCAAAGATCAAGGCCATACTTAGAGGTCAAAGGTAAAAAAGGGCTTTTTTGTGTACGGTCAATAACTTTCTTATTTCTCTATGAACTTTTTAAAGTTACCAGCCTCGATAGCGCAGTGGTTAACGCGTTCGACTCATGATCAAGAGGTTGCGCGTTCGAATCCAGCACCCGGCATCAAGGTGTGTCCTTGGGCAAGACACGTAATGACACTGCCTCACTCAACCCAGGGGTAAATGGGTAGCAGTGGTGTAATAGTCACTGCCTCTCTCTCGTGGGCGTGAAAACATCCGGAATGAGTGTTTGAGAGCGATTAAATAAGCTTGAAGCTTCCATCGCAATCGAACTAAAATAAATTAGTATAAACTAAAGTTACCTTGCAGAAATATTCATCTTCATTATATGATGTGCTGCACACAAGACCTAGGTCCATACCTCCAATGTCACGGTCATACTGAGAGGTCAAAAAGGGGGAGACATCTGTGTTTTTGTAGAAAAAAAATTCTAGCTATGTCATGTGCCGGCTGGAATGTACTTGTTAGAATCATAAACATTTTCACTACTATTGAACAATTGGGCCCAGGTGACTATCATGGCCCAATAAACCTCAAAAATAGGGTTTGTACGAAATCTTGGTAACAGATTTTTATAGCTATAGTAGTCATGTCGCTGTGAAGTCAAAGTGTTGTATAAAGTGGGTTTGCTGCAATCCTGGACTTGACTCGAGTGCTGTGTTAGGCAAACAGTGAACCCCCAGATCAAATGTCATGGAAAGAAAATGTCATTTGAACTGATAAACAAACTAGTCTTCAGTCCCCATTCAGGACCATTTCCCCAGCCTGATGTCAGAGTCAATGAACACACCAGTGCTTTTGAGAATAGCACAACTCAAAATTTCTAAGGGCTGTTTCATTAAAAATACATGAAAGGGTGGGAGGGTGCGTTAAGATGGCAATTGTCATGTTTTTAAGGTGGCTAAATCGGTATAAGATCTTTGAATTTTCATGGGCTGTCATTGTGCAATAAAATTAAAATTAATCATTTTGAATTATGTTTGTTATTGCTGTTAAATAGCTTAAAATTGAATTCCATGGGTGATTGTTGTTATTTTTGAGGTACTTAAATGTCAGAAACGTAGATGCAACACAATAAAAACGGCATTAATCAGACACTCAAGTACTTCTCACCTGCGATAGAATATCAGCATATGCTGTGGTCTGTTGTCTGTCTTAAAACAACATCTCCCAAATGAAAGTCAGATTGAACAGAAACTTGATTGGAGGCATTGGGACTACAATGGGGCAACATGGAGATATAGAATTCCTAAAATCTTTATGTTTCAATAGTTAACCCATTTGGTACCGGAAACCCCAAAACGGGTACCCTGGCAAACAGAGCAGGCCCAGATCAGATGCCGCAGAACGCGGCGTCTGATCAGGGCCTACACTGTTTGCAAAAAGTTCAGATATTTTCCAAATCAATTTTGAAGAAAACACAACCTGACACCCCTTAATTTTGATATGGACTCCTGCTATATATTGGATGGAAGATTTCATTTGGTACAAAAAGGGTTAAGATTGCCTCCATGGCTTCCATCCTGAAACCCTTTGAATGACATCTCCTCCCAAACCAAAGTCAGATGGAGCCGAAACTTGATGGGAGGTATTTGGGCAATACGGAGATACAGAGTTGCTCAAACCATTTCTTTCTGATAACCAGGATGGCCACCATGATGGCCATCTTGAAATTCTTTAAACAACATCTTCTCCCAACCCAAAAGCCTGATTGAGCTGCAACTTAATGGGAGGCGTCACAGCAACATGGAGAATCAGAGTGGCTAAAGTTGTTCAGTTCTGATAGCCAAGGTGACAGCTATGATGGCCATCTTAAAATTCTTCGAACAACATCTCTTCCAAAACTGTAAGTTCGATTGAGCTGAAACTTGATTAGAGACATCATTCAGAATTGCTAAAAATTTTTTTTCTTATATCGGAGATGACAGTCATGTTAATCATCTCAAAATTCTTCAAATGACATCTCATTCCAAATGCATATTTGTCAGAATGAGCTGAAACTTGATGGGAGTCATTCTGGCAACTTGGAGATTCTGGTTCTGAAACAGTTCCATTCCAATATCCATGGTGGCTGCAGTGATGGCCAGCTTGCAAATCTTCAAACAACATTATTACATACACATGTTAATCTGATGTTACGAGCTGACTTGTATGCCTCGATCTGGGCATTGAGGACATTGAGGGTCAGATTTAAGTGTACTAGACTGACCTTTACCCAGTACTAAGTCCGTCTGACTACACCACCATACCCTTTGCAGACTTCCCATGTCAAAAAGTTATTTGGGGTTTGACAAACTACCCCACTTATTTCCTACCAGCTGAGATACAAAGCAATGAATAAAATAATTGGTTAGTAAAATGTTCCTTTATCTGAAGCCATAATATAAAGTTGGGTCATTTTGACCATCATCCAAAACAAGAAGAGGTGAAAGTGACCCAGCATCATGAAAACATGCCTATATAAATTTAACCCACTTGAACCCCACTTTTATATAGTAAAACTGGGGTTTCCGGGGGTATACCTTATTTTTCTTATTTCTGCTCTAAAATATAGATTGTGGGTACTCGTTAGAACCGCCTCGATATAGATTGTGGGTACTCGTTAGAACCGCCTCGATGAGACAGTTCTAGCGAGTACCCACAATCTATATTTTGAGCAGAGGCGGTTCTAACGAGTACCCACAATCTATATTTGGAGCAGAAATAAGAAAAATATCACAATTTTTCATCATAAAATTTTCATTTTTTCGGCGATAAAGGTGGCAATGTATTTGTATAGGCATGTTTGCGAAATGAGAAATCAGTCATCAGTTACATTGTACCATGGTGGCCATCTTATCTATCAGATCAGATTGCCTTTAGCAATTCTGAATCTGCTTGTTGCCTTGATGCCTGTGATTTTCTGAAAAGCTCAGTCTAATTTAGGAGTACTCCCAAATAGGAATGAGGAAATAATAATGGTGCAGAGTGAAGGATGTTGAAGATGTCCTTTAAAGAATTTCAAGATGGCTGCCATGGGGACCACATTAATGTCAGACTACAGGAATTTTAGCAATTCTGACTCTCCATGTGACCCAAATTCTCACATTAGGTTTCAACTCAATCTGACTGACCATTTGAGAGCAGATATAATAGCTTGAAGATTTTCAACATGGCCACTTTTGCTGCCATCTTTGATTGGAACAGAATGATTTTAACAATCTGTATCTCAGCACATGTTGTTGCAATTCCTCACATCAGGTTTCGTCTCGATTCCACTTAACCGTCGGAGAACATAGTGGTTTTATGGTGGCTATCTTGGATACTGCAACAAATCGATTTTAATAATCCTGAATGGCCTTGTTGCCCAAGTGCCCCCCCCCCCCCCCCCCCCCTAACCCCCCACCCCACCCCAATCATGTTTCAGCTCAATACGACTTACGGCCTGGGAGAAGATATGATATCGTTTGCAGAATTTCAAGATGGCTATATCATGGCGACCATCTTTATTATTATCTGAACATAACAGTTTTAGCAATTCTGAAGCCCCAATGCCCCCAGAGAAGTTTCTGCTTGATCCATCTTACCATTCAAGGGCCAGTTGTTCAAACCATCGTTAGCTTAGCGAGCTCGTTAATGGTCATATTGTTAATTCTTCTAGCAATTACAATATCGAAAATTTTGGTATTTTTGCTGACAAAATGTGAGCAGCTTTTGCATCTGCAAAAGCTGCTCACATATTTTCAGCAAAAATTTCAGCATATTTGATGATTAAAGTTTTAACGATACGTTAACTAACGACGTCATTAGTTTTGAACAACTGGCCCCAGGAGTAGAAGTCTTGCATTTTATTCCTTTTCCTTAACTTATTTGATAAACTCAATATATGTATATTACTACACCACAACCTCTTTATAACACTATTGTTGGAGTTCAAAGCAGAAACCATGTTTGTTAAACAACCGTGTTATATCCAACCAAAAATGTGAAGATTATATGTGACCCGTCACGCGAAAAGGGACCTTCTGGGAATTTTTGGCGAAAATGAGTTACAACTGATTTCAGATATATTGGTATTTGAGAAACAATTTGACACCAAATTGAATAAAACACTCCTAAAGGTTTAAGATTTACAGTATTTTAAACATAGGTACCCTAAACATATTAATGTCACAAAAAACCCAATTCGAAGTAATGGGTTGTTCGACGTCATGGGTTACGTCAACAAACGGTTAAAGATAAAGCTGCAGGTAATAATGCAAGGAAACATCTGAAAGGCATTTTAAAACACTAAAACATTTATTTCCTAAGGACTCTTTAATTATTAAGCATTTCTTTGAGAAGTATGGCATATTGTCGTCGGTGAATCTGTGTAGTTTTAGCGATAGTCATGGGAAGATCAAAACCATTTTTTACACATTGTAGGAAAAAAAAATGCTACTTGCAGCCTGCGCATCAGCATAGACTGATCAGCGCATATGATACCAGTTTTTGTGATCATGTTATGACTTGGGCGGTTCTATGCCAAACTTCAGGTCACCGCTGTGGGTTTGAACCTGGCTCGGGTCACTTGTGAGCCGCCAAGTTCTGCAACGGAAGGTCATGTGTTTTTGTTTTTTTTTACGGTTACTCCGGTTTTCACCCACCTATGGTTAACATTCGGCTCGATATGAGTGAAATAATCTTGAAAGGGCCGTAAAACCAAACCAAATTAAAAAGAAATGTCACCTAAGGCTTTTGAGACTGAGCAGACTGGTATGTTGGCTCATCTGGTTGGAAATACCAAAGACCAATTTCCTCATGAGATGCGAAAAAAAATGAACTCAATATTCACCGCTATGGTTCGAGCCTTGCTCGGGTCAAAAGTAAGATGCCATGTTCTGCAACGGAAGGTCATGTTTTTCTCGGTACTCTGGTGTTGGCCCACATCTGATTAGCGATCGGCTTGAAATAAGTGAAAAAAATATTGAAAACAAATCCATTTTACTCGTGTAATCTATCTATCTATCTATCTATCTATCTATCTATCTATCTATCTATCTATCTATCTATCTATCTCTGGCTGCATGATGCTTTCAAACAGAGCTGAAACCGACCGCACACGAGTACTGGCTAACCGCGTAGAAGATCTAAGCCTTCCCAGACAAAGCGGTGCCAGTTGGTCCGCCCATGCTTACAAACCCTATTGGTTTCATTCGGCAACAGGGCTTGAGGTGTCATTTCATCTCAATGTCCTGTAAAACTCCCACAAAATTGGAAGAAACGTCTCCTAAATGACTTATACAGTGTTGACGGGGACGTTAAACCTCAAATCAAACCAAAAAAATGCCCCCGCCCATCGGGGGTTGGAGAAATAGATTGGGCTACATGATGCTTCCACGCAGAGCTGAAACGGACCGCACTAGTACTGGTAAACCGCTAAGAAGGTCTAAGACTGCCTGTGCAAAGTGGTGAGAGTCGGTCCGTCCATGCATTTAAACCCTATTGGTTTCATTTGGCGACAAGCTTTGAGATGTCATTCCATCTCAGTAGAAGCAACGTCTCCAAAATGACCTAAATAGTGTTGACGGGACATTAAACCTCAAATCAAACAAACTATCGGTCAAATTTGACATTTCTCCGCTTTTGTATGATGAAAGCCTACGCGATATTCACGTTAGTTCGTTTTAACGTGTAGCACAGGAGAAGATTCTCTATGCACATCGGGTCTACAGTTAAAGTCCCGATTGAAAGGACGGTGTACTTTGATGCTTCAGCTCTGCAAATGATACCAGTGGAGCATGTTCTGACACCACAAATTTATTAACGCTGCCACGAATTGAACCGGAGGCCTCTTACATCAGAGGCATCTAACCACTCATCTACCTCACACCGGGACAGCCCCCCGCCTATTGGGGCTTGAAGAAATAGATGGGCTGCATGATGCTTCCACGCAGTGCTGGAAGCCGACCGCTTAGAGGATCTAAGCCTGCCCAGGCAAAGCGGTGCGAGTCAGACCATGCTTATAAACCCTATTGGTTTCATTGGGCGACAGGGCTTGAGATGTCATTTCATCTCAATGTCGGGTAAAAGTCCAACAAAATTGGAAGCAACGTCTCCAAAATGACCTTCACAGTGTTGGCGGGAGACCTTAAAATTCAAATCAAACAAACAAAACCTCGCACTGGGAAAATTGGTACCGTCGGACCTAAACCACAACGGCAGGTTCTGATGCTGCCAAATTATACATTTTCGTGAAATTCTTCTGCAAAATCTTCCATTTTTCAACAAGTTTCCCAAGCTGGTGTGTTATTTGTTAAGAAAATAAAATAACCTCCGCTGTAAATGACAAATAGAACTATAAAATATAGCTATGTTTGTATTTCAATACACCAAAATTTCAATACACCAAAATGGACCTCATCTCCAGATTTATTGATGACTCTTTAAACCGAGATCCCCCGTCGACGTATGACCTTAGATATTGTTGGGACGTGACCCCCTACAACACACACATACACAAGCACCTAAATGCACCTCATCTCCAAATGTTTGGATCAGTCGTTAGACCGGTGTCCCAGTTTATCTTGACCCCTGGGTAGCTTTACCCCCGGGGGTAAAGCTACTCAGGGGTAGCTTTACCCCCGGGGGTAAGGATATCCCGGGATATCTTTACCCCCACCCTGAATATCCTCACCCCCGGGGGTAAAGCTAAACTGGCCAGGATATCTTTACCCCCGGGGGTAAAGCTAAACTGGCCAGGATATCTTTACCCCACCCCAACTTTTGGGTATAAACTATTTTCTTAATACCCAATTTCTTCTTACATGTAAGAAAAGCAAGATAGTGGACTCGATGTTTCACTTTAACATTTTTCTTTTCAATCATGACTCAGACTAATAGAACTACCCTTAGTAAGAAATATTACCACATTATAGAGGCAAATGATTATTTAATAACTTCTTTTTGTATATTTATACCCCCGCAAACGAAGTTTGAAGGGGGTATATAGGAGTCAGCTTGTCGTCTGTCGTCGTCGGTCCGTTACAAAAAACTTTAACATTGCTCATAACTTCCTTATTCTTTGACCGATTTCTTTAATATTCACACACCACACACCTTGCCACTAGTACTTAAGATTGATATACACAAACCTGACCTTGACCTTTACGTTGACCTTCCTCAAGGTCAAATACTTGTAAAAATTTGTCGGTACAAAAAAACTTTAACATTGCACATAACTTCCTCATTCTTTGACCGATTTCTTTAATATTCACACACCACACACCTTGCTACTTGTACTGACAACGCATGCAGGGGTATAATTGGCGCCCGTTAGGCGGCAGCTCTAGTTTCTTATTCAAATGTTGCTTATGACAATCTTTCATAATCTTGCATTATCCCTGTCAGTTGTGAAATGGGTGGTGGTGGTGAGTGCAAAGGCGGGGGTAAAGATATCCCGGCTGGGATATCTTTACCCCCCGGGGGTAAAGCTAAACTGGCCAGGATATCTTTACCCCCAACCCAACTTTTGGGTATAAACTATTTTCTTAATGCCCAATTTCTTCTTTATGTAAGAGAAGCAAGATAGTGGACTGGATGTTTCACTTTAACATTTTTGTTTCAATCATGACTCAGACTAATAGAACTACCCTTAGTAAGAAATATGACCGTATTATAGAGGCAAATGATTATTTAAGAACTTCTTTTTTGTATATTTTCTTATTCAAAATGTTGCTTATGACAATCTTTCATAATCTTGCATTATCCCTGTCAGTCGTGAAATGGGTGGTGGTGGTGAGTGGAAAGGCGGGGGTAAAGATATCCTGGCTGGGATATCTTGACCCCCGGGGGTAAAGCTAAACTGGCCAGGATATCTTTACCCCCACCCCAACTTTTGGGTATAAACTATTTTCTAAATGCCCAATTTCTTCTTATATGTAAGAGAAGCAAGATAGTGGACTCGATGTTTCACTTTAACATTTTTCGTTTAAATCATGACTCGGACTAATAGAACTACCCTTAGTAAGAAATATATCCACATTATAGAGGCAAATGATTATTTAATAACTTCTTTTTGTATATTTTCTTATTCAGAATGTCCCTTATAACAATCTTTCATAACCTTGCATTATCCCTGTCAGTTGTGAAATGGGTGGTGGTGGTGAGTGCAAAGGCGGGGGTAAAGATATCCCGGCCGGGATATCTTTACCCCCGGGGGTAAAGCTAAACTGGCCAGGATATCTTTACCCCCACCCCAACTTTTGGGTATAAACTATTTTCTAAATGCCCATTTTCTTCTTACATGTAAGAGAAGCAAGATAGTGGACTCTATGTTTCACTTGAACATTTTTTGTTTCAATCATGACTCGGACTAATAGAACTACCCTTGATAAGAAATACGACCATATTATAGAGGCAAATGATTATTTAATAACTTCTTTTTGTATAGTTTCTTATTCAAAATGTCCCTTATGACAGTCTTTCATAAATTTGCATTATCCCTGTCAGTTGTGAAATGGGTTGTGGTGGTGAGTGGAAAGGCGGGGGTAAAGATATCCCGGCTGGGATATTTTTACCCCCGGGGGTAAAGCTAAACTGGCCAGGATATCTTTACCCCTTCCCCAACTTTTGGGTATAAACTATTTTCTAAATGCCCAATTTCTTCTTATATGCAAGAGAAGCAAGATAGTGGACTCGATGTTTCACTTGAACATTTTTTGCTTCAATTGGGACTCGGACTTATAGAACTACCCTTACAAAGAAATATGACCATATTATAGAGGCAAATGATTATTTAATAACTTCTTTTTTGTATATTTTTCTTATTCAAAATGTTGCTTGAACAAAACACCCACGCATAAACAATGGTAGAATTTGTGAAAAACTGATTTATGCAGGCTATGGGGTATAAGTGTGCTTGTTTTGGTTTTTTGAAATGCTGGATGTGTGGGGGTGAAGGTAACCCAGCCAGGATATCTTTACCCCCACCCATGAGCAATGGTAGAGATGTGAAATCCTGATTCATGCAAGCTAGCTTGTGGTGATGTTATGTCAACCATAGACATATGACATCAGTAGTACCTTCATTGTTGAGAAGTGTGCTTGTTTGGGTCTTCCAAAGTCTGGATTTGGGATGGTACAATTTGTGAAAAACTGATTAATGCACACTATA
This sequence comes from Lucinisca nassula, assembly GCA_963580285.1. Classification (NCBI taxonomy): domain Eukaryota; kingdom Metazoa; phylum Mollusca; class Bivalvia; order Lucinida; family Lucinidae; genus Lucinisca; species Lucinisca nassula. The sequence continues at coordinate 14,188,484 of OY757014.1, read as the reverse complement.
TAGTATAAGTGTGCTTAAGGTATCCCGGCCGGGATATCTTTACCCCCACCCATGAGCAATGGTAGAGGTGTGAAATCCTGATTCATGCAAGCTAGCTTGTGGTAATGTTATGTCAACCATAGACCATTGGACATCAGTAGTACCTTCCATTGTTGAGAAGTGTGCTTGTCTGGGTTTTCCAAAGTCTTGATTTTTTTTGGGGGTGGTGGGGGGGGGGGGGGGGGGGAGGGGGCACCCTATCCCAGCCAGGAAATCTTCACCCCCACCCATGAGCGATGGTATAAGATGTGCCTCTATAATATGATCATATTTCTTACAAAGGGTAGTTTTATTTGTCCAATACAAATGAAACCAAAAAAGTTAAAGTGAACATTGAGTCCACTATCTTGCTTCTCTCACATATAAGAAGAAATTGGGCATTTAGAAAATAGTTTAAACCCAAAAATTGGGGTGGGGGGTAAAGATATCCTGGCCAGTTTAGCTTTACCCCCGGGGGTAAAGATATCCCAGCCGGGATATCTTTACCCCCGCCTTTCCACTCACCACCAACACTCATTTCACGACTGACAGGGATAATGCAGCCTATCCCAGCCAGGAAATCTTCACCCCCACCCATGAGCGATGGTATAAGATGTGAAAAAAATATTCTTGCAAGCTGTATGGTTTAATTATGGTTGTTTTGGGTTTTTTTTGCTTCACTTACATATAAGAAGAAATTGGGCATTAAGAAATAGTTTATACCCAAAAGTTGGGGTGGGGGTAAAGATATCCTGGCCAGTTTAGCTTTACCCCCGGGGGTAAAGATATCCCAGCCAGGATATCTTTACCCCCGCATTTCCACTCACCACCACCCATTTCACAACTGACAGGGATAATGCAAGATTATGAAAGATTGTCATAAGGGACATTTTGAATAAGAAACTATACAACTCCTTAAAGTGATTTTTAATTCATAGAATATTTGTTATTTTCCCTGCGGAAATATAATTTAGAAGAATATACAAAAAGAAGTTATTAGATAATCATTTGCCTCTATAATATGATCATATTTCTTACAAAGGGTAGTTTTATTTGTCCAATACAAATGAAACCAAAAAAGTTAAAGTGAACATTGAGTCCACTATCTTGCTTCTCTCACATATAAGAAGAAATTGGGCATTTAGAAAATAGTTTATACCCAAAACTTGGGGTGGGGGTAAAGATATCCTGGCCAGTTTAGCTTTACCCCCGGGGGTAAAGATATCCCAGCCGGGATATCTTTACCCCCGCCTTTCCACTCACCACCACCACCCATTTCACGACTGACAGGGATAATGCAAGATTATGAAAGATTGTCGTAAGCAACATTTTGAATAAGAAAATATACAAAAAGAAGTTATTAAATAATCATTTGCCTCTATAATGTGGTCATTTTTCTTACTAAGGGAAGTTCTATTAGTCTGAGTCATGATTGAAACGAAAAATGTTAAAGTGAAACATCGAGTCCACTATCTTGCTTCTCTTACATATAAGAAGAAATTGGGCATTTAGAAAATAGTTTATACCCAAAAGTTGGGGTGGGGGTAAAGATATCCTGGCCAGTTTAGCTTTACCCTGGGGGTAAAGATATCCCAGCCGGGATATCTTTACCCCCGCCTTTCCACTCACCACCACCACCCATTTCACAACTGACAGAAAAAATGCAAGATTATGAAAGATTGTCACAAGGGACATGTTGAATAAGAAACTTTACAAAAAGAAGTTATTTAATAATCATTTGCCTCTATAATATGGACATATTTCTTACTAAGGGTAGTTCTATTTGTCCGAGTCATGATTGAAACAAAAAATGTTCAAGTGAAACATCGAGTCTACTTTCTTGCTTCTCTTACATATAAGAAGAAATTGGGCATTTAGAAAATAGTTTATACCCAAAAGTTGGGGTGGGGGTAAAGATATCCTGGCCAGTTTAGCTTTACCCCCGGGGGTAAAGATATCCCGGCCGGGATATCTTTACCCCCCTCCTTTGCACTCACCACCACAACCCATTTCACAACTGACGGGGGTAATGCGAGATTATGAAAGATTGTCATAAGGGACATTTTGAATAAGAAACTATACAAAAAGAAGTTATTAAATAATCATTTGCCTCTGTAATATGGTCGTATTTCTTACCAAGGGTAGTTCTATTATGCTGAGTCATGATTGAAACAAAAAATGTTCAAGTGAAACATCGAGTCCACTATCTTGCTTCTCTTACATGTAAGAAGAAATGGGGCATTTAGAAAATAGTTTATACCCAAAAATTGGGGTGGGGGTAAAGATATCCTGGCCAGTTTAGCTTTACCCCCGGGGGTAAAGATATCCCGGCCGGGATATCTTTATCCCCACCTTTCCACTCACCACCACCACCCATTTCACAACTGACAGGGATAATGCAAGATTATGAAAGATTGTCATAAGGGACATTTTGAATAAGAAAATATACAAAAAGAAGTTATTAAATAATCATTTGCCTCTATAATATGATCATATTTCTTTCTAATGGTAGTTCTATAAGTCTGAGTCCCAATTGAAACGAAAAATGTTAAAGTGAAACATCGAGTCCACTATCTTGCTTCTCTTAAATGTAAGAAGAAATTGGGCATTTAGAAAATAGTTTATACCCAAAAGTTGGGGTGGGGGTAAAGATATCCTGGCCAGTTTAGCTTTACCCCCGGGGGTAAAGATATCCCAGCCGGGATATCTTTACCCCCGGGGGTGAAGATATCCAGGGTGGGGGTAAAGATATCCCGGGATATCTTTACCCCCGGGGGTAAAGCTACCCAGGGGGTAAAGATAAACTGTTACACCGGTATCCCGTCGCCGTATGACCTTAGATCTATGTTGGTGGTACGTTAACGCCTCCCACCAGCATTTTTTTTTTTCTTTTTGTCCCGTCAGTTATCACAGTGGAGATTCTAATCATTGAATTTTACTGAGTTTTCAGAATTGATTACTCAGTTTCATTCGCCGGTACGCTCAGCCTCATCAATTCGGTACATGTATATAACTTGATTGGGTAATTGTTGGGGGACGGCCCCGCCCATCGGGGCTCGAAGAAATAGATTGGGCTGAATGATGCTTCCACGCAGAGCTGAAACCGACCACACTAGGTTCTAAGCCTGCCCAGGAAAATTGGTGCAAGTCGGACCGTCCATGCATAAAAACGCTATTGGTTTCATTGGTTGGCAGGACTTGAGATGTCATTTCATCTCAATGTTTGATAAAAATCCCACAAAATTGGAAGCGAAGTCTCCGAAATGGCCTATACAGTGTTGACGGGGATGTTAAACATCAAATCCAACAAATAATTGTTGGGAGCAAATTTCAAACATATGACATTATGAGGGGAGTTGTTACTGTAATGCCTGTTCTAATAATATATTGATTAACTTATGACGTAGCGGTTAGACGTCACCAATACCCACTGTCTGTGAACTGGTTGACCTTATCACCCTGATTGAATATCGAAGATTATACCTCATGGGCCTGGCATTAGGCTGACCTTACACAAGTGAAAATATCTGTTGCCCGGATCAGACATGTAACCTGTAAACGCTGTAAAATTCATTCCATCCATCGCCAGAGAACAATTTTCAGGTGGTGCGGAAGTCAACTTTTATTTTTATTTACTAAAACAAGGGATGAAACTCGAACAGTCAAAAAATCAAAAGCCATTTCGCCATATGTAAGGGGAATTGTCAGTCCAATTAAGACACGGCGTAATCAAATTATCAGAATCAGTTATGACGTTAACGTGCACATAATTTTCAAACGTCATTTACTCATTTACGCTAAATGACGTAACTTCCCAGAAGGTCCCTTTTCGCGTGACAGGTCACATATATAAAATATATGAAGCTTCAGAATTTTGGCATCCATCTTGAAAACGTGTTATATTCAAAACCATGTTGTAATAAACCATGTTATAACGAAGTTGTGGTGTATATGCAATAGGAACACAACATTGAAACAGTACTTAAACAATGTTGATTCAATGTTGTTTGTAGTGAATGTACATGTAGGTCCACAAGGACAGCAATTTTATAACATGTAATCTACATAAGAAAGCTATAATAAGAAGGCATTTGACCATGCACATAATAATTTGTGGCCCTGTGCTATGGCATATTCAAATTTAACTGACATACAAATTTTAGCTTGTAAGAATAAGTCGAACAGACATATGCAGATCTTTGGAAAATACATACTAACACTATAAGATTAATCATATGATGCTTATTGATGAAACTGGCCCCCTTATTGCAAACCTGAAAACATGTTTTCTTGCTAAGGTAATGAAATGACTCAGGAGTTACCCAATATAGCATTTATATTGTATTGTTTGTGCTATTTCAGATCACTATAGATACAATATTCCTATGTTTCTGTGAGGACTGTGAGAGACATGATGGTGTAACTAAACCTTACTTTATGAGCAAAAACCTAATGGTAGGTCTTATTTTTTTCTGCTCGTTTAAGCTCACCTGAGCCTAAAGTGTTGAAGGTAGACTTATCTCCCTGTGTCTGTAGTGTGTCACCATATTTACCCTAAGTCTCAGAACACCTCAAACTATAGCGGTTTCTTTAAATGGCAAGGGTTGAGATGTCATTTCATCTCAATGTCAGGTACAAGTCCCACACAGTCAGAAGCATTGTCTCACAACTGACCTAAATAGTGTTTTTGGGGAAGTTAAACCTCAACACAAACAAACTCCTTACCAAACTCATTCTAAAATTTGAACTAATACAATTTACTACTTGATGTGATGTTGTTCTAAAAATAGCCAGGAATGACTGACTAAGTTTAAGAAGATAGAAGATGAGTGGCAAACAGTGTAGACCCAGATGAGATTCCATGTAATGCAGCATCTTTTCTGGGTTAACACTGTTTGCTCAATAAGTTCTGGAATGGGTTATCCTTTGGAAGCAAAGAATACACCACAGAACTGGAAAATATGGAGTGTACATGTTTTCTGGGCCGGACTAGCTTGTTTTGGCCAATTAGGCCTCAACAGTGACCCTCAAATATTTTCAAAATTCAACAATGAAATCAATGATCCAAAAGGACAAGAAAATATAAACTACACTATGATGTAGGGCAGGGAGACTTTTTACGGCCACCACACATTCCCAGACACCAGCTGTAGTGAGGTTAAATAAGTTCTAGAAAGGGTTATCCTTTGGAAGCAAGGAATACTCCACAGAACTGGAAAATATGGAGTGTACTTATGTTCAAGCCTGTCCGTACGAATGCATATGGTCAATATGGTATCCATCATTCCTTAAGCATTTCAGCAAAACATTTTTTCTCTGTAACTGGAAATGCTGAATCTTTATAATCATCATCTTGTCAGTGTCACCTCTTAACCCTTATCCTGCTGAATAAGTAGAGAATACCAGGTTTGTGTCTTTTGATATCAAGTTTATCAGGCAAGGCTTTAGGAATGCTTGTAGAATCGCGAGGCTTGCCGAGCGATTCTACATGCATTCTCGAAGCCGAGCCTGATAAACTTGATATCAAATGACACGAATCTGGTATTCTATTTATCAGTTTATCCCCTTGTAAACCCTTTAAATTGACAATTTTTGATCACTTACCGATTGTTCTTAGTGCGTTCCAACATTCCAGTGCGGAATATAATCGACCAGTATATTTACTATCATCTGACCGTTATTTTTCTTTTGATAATTTTCAATGTAATTTATTTCGATTTTTCTAGTAATCCGGCTTATTCAAAAAGTGCAAAGTCACGTTGACGTGATAAAGCTCACTAGTCCTGAGATAGCATATCTTTATCAGGTCACTGTGTTACAATGCACTATATATAGGGGGTAACTGATAAATTAATTAATCCACACACCCATTTCTGATTATCCACCACTGAAATCACTTGATATATTGTACTCATTCAGTTCACAAGGTCACAGACTTAAAACTTTTATGTTAGTTTTTGCACTAAAGATTTTAGATAATTACTTGGTTGCCTTAGGGTTTAGTTATTTCATGTTCTTGTTTCTTTCCCTTTGATGTCTCTGATGGGAGGTGTTGGGTAATTGTATAGATTCCTGATCATTGCCATCACTTTTATTGTGGTAGGTACATGCAGTAAGGGGTTTTCTCATTACCCTGTTTAATTACTTTTTGTGTTTTTGTAACAGAAATATTTGGATGACTCAGAGAAAGCAGAAACCAGTATTCAGAAGAAAAGTACACCAAAGAAAGAGACAACAAGAGTTTAATTGCAATTTTTATGCCCCAGCCACAAAGTGGAGAGTAGTTAACACATTTTTCACTTTTTTATTTATTTTTTGGGAGGGGGGGGTGGGGGTGTTATGGCCCTTTTAACGCCTTATATTGAGCTGATCATTTATCAGAAGTGGCCAAAAACAGGAATACCTGGAGAAAAACCAAACTGAATGGAACTTTAACTAAACCTTGGTTTTAATACTGACAAGACAACCCTTGTGTCGAAAATGATTCTTATATTTTCACCCATGGGACAAGAACATCCCTCTTCATGGTCATCTGAGACTTCAAACTAATAGCTCGCAATGAGGTTTATTAGGTTGTTTATAATACAACAAGAGGGCCCAGATGGCCCTGAATCGCCCACACGATTTCTGGATGTCACATAGCTTCTCAAAGTCATGTGTATAACTGACAGTCATCTACTTCCAGGAAGCATAACTGTCACACTTATTGATGGATTTTAATATAATTTCACACAAATGTTAGGTATGATAATATCTCGAGCAAGTTTGACTTTCAGGGTCCTGGGCTCAAGGATAAGGTCACTGCAGCTATTTTTAGAAAAAACTTTGTCATAGCTCTTGCGTCGTCATTTGCTGATGGATTTTAATATAAATTCACACAAATGTTGGGTATGAAAATATCACAAGCAAGTTTGACTTTCAGGGTCCTGGGGTCAAGGTCAAGGTCACTGTGGCTATTTTTAGAAAAACTTTGTCATCGCTCTAGCATCTACATTTGCTGATGGATTTTAATATAATTTCGAACCCGTCTGATATTTTATATGCATGTAAAGGCACCCAATACCGAACCATACCTGGCGATAGTCCTATGAGGATTGCCTCTGTGTACGAGAGTAAGTTTTCAATAATTTGTATTAAACAGTTCTTTTCATTTATTCGGACTTTTGTGTTGCTGATGTTTGTATGACAGTGCCATCAGGCAAGCTAATCTGTCCACTGACAGGTTTTGTTATACTCCATTTTGAAGTGAGTATACACAGTATACTGCTCTTTAACTGGGATAATGTTTCCTGTTCCGACTATTGCACATTCGGGGAGCATCCATCGGTTTCACCAATATTCTTGTGTGGGAAAGTAACTGTCCTTATGGCCTTCCTTTATTTAGGTTTCCATTATGGTCTGGTCGCTTCATATTTGTGTTTCTTTCCCTTTGATGTCTTTGATGGGTGGAGTAAGTTAATTGTATCGATTCCTGATCTTTGTTTTACTTCTACTTTGTTAACGTGACATGTTTTTATGCAAAAGTATTAGACTATTTGCTGTATAAAATGTTTTTAGTTTTAAAGATATGTTGACTAACAAAATTGTTAATTTTAAACAATATAGGATCCAGTTGTAGGAGTTTACAGTTTCTGGCATTAAGGGACTCAAGCTGATGAAAAGTTGAACATGGAAGGGCCATAACCCAAACCATAATGACTCAAGAGCGGTGTCATTTTGTCCTTTGATTCTTGGGTCAAGGTTGCAATTTTGTGGCACCAATAAAAAGCTGAAACAAAAATAGTTGTGAAGAAGGCTGTGTGCAGTCAGATCAGCATTCACTGCACTAAATTGTTTGTTTGTTTGATTTGAGGTTTAACATCCGTGTCAACTCTGTATAGGTCATTTTGGAGATGTTGCTTCCAATTTTGTGGGACTTTTACCCGACATTAAGATGAAATGACATCTCAAGCCCTTTCGCCCAATGAAACCAATAGGGTTTATAAGCATGGACAGTCCAACTCGCACCGCTTTGCCTGGGCAGGCTTAGATCCTCTAAGCGGTTTACCAATACTCATGTGTGGTTGGTTTCAGCTCTGCGTGGAAGCACCATGCAGCCCATCTATTTCTTCAAGCTCTGATGGGGGGGCCATCACTGCACTAAATGAATGCCTGCTGATCTCAAATTTCTGTACTCAGATAAAGAACCATATGTTTTGACTGAATAGATACATTGGCTTAGTTGATTCTTTGTTGAGCAGATATACAGTAAAATTCCCCTATTAAGACCAAATTAAGACTAATTTTGCTTTGAAAAAGCTTGTTTTGAAGGTTGCGCTTAAACCTTTGTGCTTTCTGCCCACAATGTCCCCTGGTTAGGGACCACCTTTGGGACTGTTCAAAAATGGTCTTTAAGACCACCACTTTTGAACAGTCCCGAAGGTGGTTTTAATATAGAAATTTTACTGTATATAAAGCACACTTTTTGCTTGTCATGGCTGATGTGATGATGTTCAGTTCTTGATGTTTTGATGTGATATTGTTCAGTCCACCAGCATGTGTTCAATATAGTTGTTATAAGTGGGCACATGACAAAACCTGCAATAACAACTGTGTGAACAGTGAAGACTCAGATTAGACTGTCTGTCTGCCAGTCTGATGGAGGCTTCACTTGTGGCTTTGAATAGTTTATACCAACATTGATACAGGCTAATCTGATTTGTCACAGGTATCACAGATCTTATTGCAGTTTTGGTATGTGCTGACTCAAAAAGTATTTTTTGTTGTTATTGAAGTTAAAATTTTATCATTATAATTTTTAAATAATAAATGAAAATAAAAAAAAATTGGAGTTGTAGTTTTAACTTGTAATGAATACACACAGCATTCCTTTATTTTATGGCAACATCATTCTTGCACACAAGGTAAGGAAATCTGTGGTTTTAGCCTGGGATAGAAATTTTCATCTTACCCTGGTGTACTACCTATGTACATGACATTGTATGGTGGGCGAAAAATAAAATGTTCAATAAATTGAAATGCAATTATTTGGTAGGGGTGTGCAAAAAAAAGGAAATTAATATGGTGTTCTGTTGTAGCCTGGCCTTTCCAACCCTTAGGATGACCGTGTTGAATGGAACCTCGCCAGAGCCAGGGTTCCGCTCAGCACAGTCATCCCTCGGGCTGAAAACGCCCAACTAGAACACGGTTCCCTACATCAGATTCTTATATAAGTCCTGACATGGCACTATAAATAACCCTCACTGACTCTAACTACACCTGCCTAACAAATTGTCTTTACGAAGGTACACCTATACAAATACATTTTAAATTTTACCGCCGCAAAAGCAAAAAATTTAACTTATTTCTGCTCAAAATATTGATTGTGGGTACTCATTAGAACCGCCTCATTTGTGGGTACTGGTTAGAACGGACTCAATGAGGCAGTTCTAACAAGTACCAACAATCAATATTTTAGAGAAAAAATAAAAAAAATAACACCCAGTTTTACTATATAATAGTGGGGTTCAAGGGGTCAGAATTATATAGGAATGTTTTCGTGATGCATGGTCCAAAAGGTGTTTGGAGTCATTGAAGTTTCATTATATAGCACCTGTATCATTACAATTTCCTTGTTCCTTGCCACACCCGGTCAGATCTGTTCAGCATCACTCTCCCATGGTAATGCTTTGTTTTGGAGGTCAACATCTGAGTCGGCACCATTAACCCTGTTTGTACCAAATGGAATCTTGCACCTTATATACAGCACGAGTACATTTCAAAATTTAGGGGTGTCGGGTTGTGCTTTCTTAAAAAAACTATTTGGAAAATAGCTGAAATTTTTGCAAACAGTGTAGGCCCTGATCAGATGCTGCATTCTGCGGCGCCTGATCTGGGCCTGCACTGTTTGCCAGGGTACCCATTTAGGGGTTTCTGGTACTGAATGGGTTGATGTATCAATTTTACAAGCTACAATTTTCCTGGGCAGGCTGACCGTTCCAAGGCGGTTCTTCAGTGGCGGTTTATTTATGTTGTTGTTTGTTACTTAGTGTGTATCATTTGTGTCTTTTTATTTTGGATGGCCATTTTGTGGGGAAGTAACTGTCCTTATGGCCTTCTTTTGTTTAGGTTTCCATTACGGTCTTGTCGCTTCATGTTTGTGTTTCTTTCCCTTTGGTGTCGATGGGTGGAGTAAGTTAATTGAATCGATTCCTGATTTTTGTTTTACTTCTACTTTACTTATTACAAAACCAGTGAAATACATTTATTATACCTCAATGTTCATGAGCTATTCAGGAATTCTGATTGGTCAAGAGCATGCTATGCGCAGGCGTCCCATGTTCTCTCTGATGTCACTGCTCAAAAGTACAAGTGCACTGGTAGTCAGAATATGGTATAATAAAACATTAATTTTCTTTGGTCTTCTGTGAGGGGAATATGACGATTTGTTCACCCAAGGAGTAAAACTGGCATTGGGCTTCACACTAGGGCAATATTACCTTCTCGGGTGAGGGAATTGTCATATTTCTTTCACACAAGAGCAACAAACGAATAATAGTTACTTATCTCCAGTAAAAAAAAAAATATATATATATATGCTCTTCTTGAATCAGTAGAAGGGAATGAATGATCATAGAATATATATATTCTATGATCATTCATTCCCTTCTACTGATTCAAGAAGAGCAGTTGTCAGATACCTTTGACAGAAAATGCATAATACTGATTAAACACATTAATATGTCTAAATAGAAGTGGAGACAATTATCAGGAATCAATACAATTAACCAACAGCTCCAATTCAGAGACACCAAAGGGAAAGAAACCCAAACATGAAACAACAAACCCTAATGGAAACATCAATAGCGGAAGTCAAAAGGACAGTTACATTCCCACAAAATGGCCAATAGGCTATCCACAAAAAAATAATATAAGTGGCACAAACACCCGGCCAAAGACAAACCATAACAAAAATAAACCGCGACAGAAGAACTGCCTTGGAACCGTCAGCGGAAACGAATTCCGCTTAGGGGCTTAAATCGATTTTACATGGCCACAATCTTCGCCCTTACTTCCGTCGCAATTAAGACAAATAATTTGTTCAGTCCGCATGAAGGCCTCCAAACTCATCAGTGCAACATCTCCGTGAACACAAAAATCAAACAACAACAGAGATGAAACAACGGTGAGGACTCGACAGCAAGACTCCTCTGAAATGCTGAAGCAAAAGAAAACCAACAGTTAGACTGGCCAAGAAAACTGGCAAGGTTCACTGACAAGTGAGCATGGCTGAGCCTTTAAACTACAACAAATAACAAGAGGTCCATGGGCCACTTTGCTCACCAGAGGTCATGTGGTTTATACCATGGCGCCCATCTCCATCATGGGACTACAATCCCACAATAAAACTTTACTTTGCCTCATCACATAGAGGCTCTTCATGTAATTTGGTTTCAATCAGCACAGCAGTTTTAGTGGAGAAGAAAATAAAAATACTGATTCTGAGCCATCCAGGACAAAGGTCAGAAAATTACCTTGAACATTGGAATTGATAAACCTCGATTAAGCTGAATGCGAATATCATTTCTGATGCCACAGGCTACAATAGAATCAGAAAATCCACTGTTTTGCCTTTTTTTTTTTCATACAAATGTCTAAGTGACCAAATTTGACCTTGACGGAAAAGGATATCAGATATCAATTCGGAGGCTCTTCATGTAATTTGGTTTCAATCAGCTAAGCAGTTTTAGTGGAGAAGAAAATAAAAGTACTGATTCTGAGCCATCCAGGACAAAGGTCAGAAAATTACCTTGACCTTTGGAATTGATAAACCTTGATTAAGCTGAGAGTGAATATCATTTCTGATGCCACAGGCTACAATAGAATCAGAAAAAAACACTGTTTTGCCTTTTTTCCATACAAATGTCTAAATGGCCATCATTTGCATACCTGTGATGCCTCCCTCATCAGGAAGGAGGCTGCCTCATTTGGATGCTAATTTTCGCCGAATTTACGCTAAATTTTCGTACAATTTTGGAGTCTCACTTATTTGAACTAAGAATTACACTATTTATTCTTTACATCTCCCTCAACACAATGGCAAATCTCCCTCATACAGTTAAAAACTTATCACAGGTATTATGCATTTGAACAAATATGGTAGGGTCTGAGTCCCTGATGCATATATACCAAGTTTCAAGGTCATCAACCATTTGGTTCCTGAGAAGATTTTTAAAGGTCTTTAGCTTATATGGGCATCGTGGCCATATTGGTCGTGTGACCAGCCTTACGAACAAACTTTTGCACCCGCCTTCCCAGAGAGGCTCCACATATAATTCGGTTTCAATAAACCCAGCAGTTTAAGTGGAGAAAAAAAAATAAAAATACTGATTCTGAGCCATCAATGACAAAGGTCAGTAAATTACCTTGACATTTGGAATTGATAAACCTTGATTAAGGTGAATGCGAATATCATTTCTAATGCCACAGGCTACAATAGAACCAGAAAATCCACTGTTTTGCCTTTTATCCATACAAGTGTCTAAGTGACCAAATTTGACCTTGACGTAAAAGGGGTCAAGGTCAACCAAATGTCATCATTTGAATAAACTTGGTAGGGCCCCGAGTCCCCGATGCTGCATACCAAGTTTCAAGGTCATTGGCCGTTTACAAGATTTTTTATCATATATGGACATGGCGGCCATATTGGTCATATGACCCAGCCTTTACAAACAAACTTTTGTTCCCCCTTCCCATAGAGGCTCCACGAGTAATTTGGTTTCAATCAACCCAGCGGTTTAAGTGGAGAAGATAAAAATACTGGTTTTGAGCCATCCAGCACAAAGGTCAGGAAATGACCTTAATGGTCAGTAAATGGCCTTGACCTTTAGAATCTATAAACCTCCATTACGCTGAATGAAAAAAATTATTTCTGATGCTACAGGCTACCATGCAATCAGAAAATCCTCTATTTTGCCTTTTTTCCGTGCAAATGTCTAAGTGACCAGATTTGACCTTGACGTAAAACAAGTCAAGGTCAATCAAAGGTCATCATTTGAAGAAACTTGGTAGGGCCAGAGTCCCCGATGGTTCATACAAAGTTTCAAGGTCATCTGCCTTTCAGTTCCTGAGAAGATTTTTAAAAGGTTTTTACCATTGAGACAATGTCGAGTAAAAGTCCCACTAAATTGGAAGCAATGTCTCCAAAATGACCTATGAACAGATCCAAACACTACGTCATCGCTCTATAATACTTTGCCGGGACTTACCGGTGGTGGGCAAAAAAAAGTCTTTGGCCGTTTATCACCATTGTAAATGCGCGATGTTATTTTCTCTTAACATGTGTTTTATTTGGAATGGAAACGACGAAATTGACCTTTAAACTTTTAAAATAGCTAGTAATTATTGGTTTCTGGAAGATTTGAGGATGTTTTGATGATTAAAGTACCTGTTAAACTTATATACAGGTAACGAGGCAGGACGGTCTTAATTATTTGTAATAAAAATGCGCAAAACGAATGATTAAACACGGAAGATGCATGAAGGAACTCTAAAATACATTTATCTACTTATTTAAAGTATAATTCAATCGATTTTCTGTGACAGTCAACTGAAATATGCCCGTAATATTAAACCTATTTACAATGTGTTTATATGGAACAAGAGGCTTTTTGCCAACCACGAAAGATCGTTATCAAAAGGAAAAGTAATTTTGCGCATGCGCAATGACATGTAAACAAGGTCACATGTCAAAACATTGGATCCGTCTATACAGTGTTGACGGGGACGTTAGACCTCAAATCAAACAAACAAACAAAACTATATATAGGAGGTTTTAGGAATTCCGTTTATGACGTCGTTCTCGCGCATGCGCAAAGCACTGGCCGTCAATTGAAATGGCCATCGCTATTCAAATGTATTGGCGGAACTTAAAATGCTAACAATATTCAACCCTTTTGGGAGAAAATATACCAGTTAACATCGAAATAATGCCTCGAGAAGGAAAAAATGATATTTTGCTTGAAATATTACTGAAATTAATTTATCCTGGATCCGTTTTTAATTGACGAAAATCGCTTCGTGAATGACCCATGTCAATGGCTTCACGAAAGCTTACTTACAAAATAAGTTTTTAAGTAACTTTTCGTTTTATTCGCTATCCAAGTATAGCTATCACATAAGGACAGAACTTAGATCTATCTATCTATCTATCTATCTATCTATCTATCTATCTCTCTATCTATCTTTCTATCTATCTATCAGACGAACGGACGGACAGTTAGACAAACAAATAAACATACTGACAGTCGAAAAATACTAATGAGATGACTCGACGTCATGTCGTCGACACCAACTCCAACCCAATTCAACGTCAAGGGATCGTTGAGATGATAGAGAGAGAGAGAGGTGACTGACAAACTGACAGTAGACAGACGACAGACAGACCGACTGGCTGAATGACTGACTATTAGACGAACGGACGGACAGTTACACGGACAAATAAGCATACTGACAGTCGAAAAAACTAATGAGAGGACTGACAGACGGGCGTCGAGTCAACGTTGTCGACACCCACTCCAACTCGCTTCAATGTTACGTGACCGTTGAGATGAGAGAGGTTTGACGGATCCCTGTATCCAAAAAGACATTGTAGAGCTAAGGTAATAAGCCACTAACCCTTTTTGTACCAAATGGAATCTTCCTCCTTAAATATAGCAGGAGTCCATTTTAAAAAGTTAGGGGTGTCAGGTTGTGTTTTCTTCAAAATTTATTTGGAAAATGGCTGAATTTTTTGCAAACAGTGTATGCCCAGATCAGATGCCACGTTTTGCGGCGTCTGATCTGGGCCTGCACTCTTTTCCACTTACTCCTTTTGGGGTTTCTACCAGATTTTACTGCAAAATCTTGCACATGCGAAGGAGTGTTTCATTCTCATGCACTGAAAGGGTGTTCTACGTTTGTTTTGAATTTAATGTTCCAATCCCACTGAATCTTGATGAGTCCCGCCAAGCACTTGGCAAATGGCATTTTATTAAGCAACACCGTATTATCACCAACGCAATGTTCTGACGTTTCATCAACGTTGCAAAGTCAAATTCAATGCATTGATGTTGGTTTGATGTAGGCACGACGTTGTTGACACGTAACATGTTGGCTGACATGAGTTATTTAACGACAAACTAATTTATATTCACCTACGCTCGATAATTGTTGGTACGCTGAGAGAGAGAGAGAGAGAGAGAGAGAGAGAGAGAGAGAGAGAGAGAGACCACTTTTATATAGTAAAACTGGGGTTTACAGGGGTAAACATTATTTTTCTTATATCTGCTCAAAACATAGATTGTGGCTATTCGATAGAACGACATTGTTTGGTCGCCTGAAAAAAATGTTAATGTATTGATACAGGCATGTTTTCATAATGCGAAATTTCACACCTGGCAGCATCAGTGTTCTCCCTTTATCGTACATTAGAATTCGCAAAAAGTTTAAAAGAAATCCACTGTTTTACGCTGTAATTAACACTTTATCTGTCCCACTGCCTTGAAGCAATACGACAGATGACGGCCGGGGCTTTCCCCGTTCTATTTTTAGAACCGGAAGTACGTCACGAAAAAAGCTCCTATAGTCATGGGACCCAGCCCTTAGTAACAAGCTTTCTTTCCCGCTTCCCATAGAGGCTTCGCAGATTTTAATTTCTGGGAGGAGATCGAAAAGGGTATCAAGAAGTACTCAAATTATGCAAAGATTTATATCACAGGGGATATGAACGGAAGGACTTGTAAGTTTCCAAATATTTTAGATTTTGATAAATATATATTGAAAATAATGACCTGTTTCAAGTTAAGTCTCAAATTCCATTGCGCACAAATAAAGATAAAATTATAGCTAACCATGGCAGGAAGCTATTAGATTTCTATAAAAGCACTACCTTCATAATAGCAAAATGTCGTATATGTGACGATTCTTCGGTTGGGGTGTATACCTTTTGCAGTACACAAGGTATGAGTACCGTGGATTACCTTTTACTTGAAAGTACCGAAATAATTTCACTTTCTAATTTTCAAGTTGAGGCGGTTCTAACGAGTACCCACAACCTATGTCTTGGACCAAAAATAAGAAAAATAATGTATACCCCCGAAAACCCCAGTTTTCTCTATATAAAGTGGGGTTTAGAGTGGTGTACATTTCACGGACTTGTTCACGTGATGTTCTTGATTTAAAATTACATATTTGAAATTTATGTAGTGTTGGTCCTGTGAAAATTTCATATGCTAAGTCTTGCTATATATTACATAAGATCAAGCTGAAACATTGTGAAACAATACAGCATGATGTGGAGCAGCACATGCCATTTTGAGGTTACAATCCGCCACATTTTAGCAGAGTATTTCCCCTGTCAGTTTTTGATTTCAGGCTAATTCCTTCCATAGTTTACACCTATCCAGCTGAAAGTTGATTTATAGTTATGCCATGGTATGACTCAGCACTAAAACAATTTTTCCGAGTTGTATTTCACGAAGTAAACCAATCAAGTGTGCTTGTTGTATGGTGATCTCAATGAAAGTGATATGTCATTTTTTCTTCTTTTATTTAGGAACATTATTAACAGTTCCTTTAAAAGCGGTGGGTGAAGAGAAAGACCGTTTTAAACCAATGCAGAACATGTCTCGATCGTGCCTCGAACTCAGGCAGAAAGAGACCTCATATCCTACCAACATAGTCAATTTTACAAAACATGCCATTGTTCATCTCTGAAATCAAATTGTGTGTCAAACAAGTAATGTAAAAGCTTAACATGGTTCTGTCTTCTCTGACAAATGTTCCACCAGCATAAAACTTGTGCGGGTGAGCAGCTCGCCACATTCAACCTTCGCTGTTCATAAATGCCGATTTTTTTAACCATTACAGTAAGATGCGCAACGACGTTGTGTTTTCGCTCCTCGCCGGGTCCATGAATATGTTTCTACGTACACTGTCCTCCTTTCAATGGTTTAAGACATACAGCTAACACTGAAACAGTTTCCGTAAAAGTCTTACCAGGATAATCGTGTTTAGTTAGAGCGACAACGTCGATGCAACGTCAAGACGTGACATCGGCTTCATGGGCATGACACGGGTCTTTTTCACAAAGGCGACCAGCACTGACTCAGGCGAGCCTGCGCGTACGCACAGCCTTACCAGAGCCTTTGCTGCTCTCGGAAATGTTGAAGAGAAGATGCGTTTTAGTTGGCTACGCACATGCATTTGACAAAATGTATGATTATAAGACAAGTAATACAGAGGAAATGATTAACTTTTCAAGCCCAAAACCTGGGAATCGAGTGAAAAAGAATGTGGAAAATATTGTTGTTTCTTTTGTTGTTGTTGTTGTTTTACCAATTGATAACTTTACTTGAAAATAAACTTGTAAAACAGCACAAATGGTTGCTTGCAGGTAAACTTTAACCAAATGCGGACGCCGATGCTTACGCCGGCGACGGACGCCGGGGGTATGGCAATAGCTCCCACTTACTTTCGAAAGGCGAGCAAAATTGGCGGATTTTTATCTTTACAAACTGGGGAAGCCTTCCTTTTAAAAGGAAACTTTATTTTTCATATAATTTCACCCGGAGAAGAGTAGTCCGGTAATCTTATTTTTACTTTTGGTAGTCTGTAATCTTTGACTATGGCTTTTCCTGGCCATCTGTTTATATGTATTTTACGACCCTTATGCAAACTATCTTTATATGAAAAATGACGGAAAGAAAAATAAGTTTATGCTATATTCTCTTGACACACTGCGCTGACTAAAATCAAGAGTAAAACGCACTTAATGTAAGTTTTCGCGGGTTGGATGCACATTTGTAAACATACTTTTTTGGTTCCATAAGTGCTGAAAACTTTCCACAAACAGAAATCGCACACATTGGCGTCTGATCGGGGTCTAAATCATATGTATCTGTAAAATATCGGGTACATTACGATAACATAACCGTGCGACATAGTGCATTTTTTCTTATCTCCAAAATGGCTACTTTTCTGGTGAAAATCTGTGATATTTTTCTTATTTATACTGCAAACATTGGTTGTAGGTGCTCGTTAGAACCGCCTCATCGAGGCGGTTCTAACGAGTACCCACAACCTATGTCTTGGAATAAAAATAAGTAAAATAATTAATACCCCCGTAAACCCCAGTTTTCTCTATATAAAGTGGGGTTTAAGGGGGTGTTCATTTCACGGACTTGTTCACATGATGAATGCCGTGATATGGGGTATTTCACAGACAAACTTGGTAATGCCACTTTCGTTAGGGACTCAGAGCAAATATGAAAGCGCACAGTATAAAGTCAAATGTACATATTGAGAAAGCATGAAGCAACACTATGCCAGTCACGCCAGTCTGAAGTGTGGAACAAGTACAAACATCGTGGAAGTTTATCAAGGCACATGGCGTTGCACGAAAATCCCAATATTCTCTACGAAGTAGAAGTAAAACAAAGATCAGGAATCGATACAATTAACTTACTCCACCCATCAAAGACACCAAAGGGAAAGAAACACAAACATTAAGCGACCAGACCATAATGGAAACCTAAACAAAGGAAGGCCATAAGGGCAGTTACTTTCCAACAAGATGGCCATAGGGCCATCCAAAATAAAAAGACACACTTGATACACACAGTAAGTAACAAACAACAAAATAAATAAATCACCACAGAAGAACCGCCTTGGAACGGTCAGTGGAAAGATTTCCACTATCTTTCCACTGGGGGTGGGGGGGGGGCTTAAATCGATTTTGCGTGGCCACAATCCTCGCCCTTACTTCCGTCGCGATTTAGACAAATAATTTGTTCTGTCTGCATGAAGGCCTCCTAACTCATCAGTGCAACATCTCCGTGAACACAAATAATCAAAGAACCACAGAGGTGAGACAACGGTGAGGACTCGACAGCAAGAAACCACTGAAATACTGGAGCAAAAGAAAACCAACAGTTAGACTCCGATGGGCCCGACCAGAGACAGAGCATCAGACACCAACTAACATTACCTTGAATTAAATCTCTCTAATTCTCAATAAGCCTTTACGTTGGAACCGTCATAGAATCTGAGGCTTGACCTACCGGCGTGCAATTAAAGAGGGAAGCAAAGTTGCCAACTGTGATTGAGTTAACTCCCATGCATGCAGTCTTTCGTATAATATCCATGTTGTACCCATCCTTTTTATATCGAATAATGATTTTACGAAATTTGGTGCTAAAGTCATTGCGGTTATGTATTTTCTGAATTTATATTCTAAGTCACCATAAAATTCGGGTTCCGATAGACCTTGTTGCAGAAGAGATTTAAGTCCAATATTGAATTTTGAAATTAAATCAGAATGGCGTCTATAAAATTTTGAAAAGGCTTTGCGTAGTTTATGGTACCGATAACCCTGATTAAGAAGTTTAGCCGTTAATAATTTATTACGAGTGTTGAAGTCAGCTACATGACTACACACTCTAGCAAATCGAATTAAATGCGAAATATAAACGCCATAGGATGGCGCACGAGGAACATCACCATCCGGAAAAGGAAAATTTACAACCTCAAAATCAAAGTCATTGCGTTTATCGTAAATTTTGCACGAAACAAACCCATCTACAATAGATAGATGTAAATCCAAAAACGGGGCCTCGGTATCAGAAGAATTTGCTTTATTTGACTGAAGTTCTGGGGGGTAAATCTGACTGATCAAACCATCGAAATAGGTATTATCAATATTTAATAAATCATCTAAATATCTAGACGTGGAGCTAAAAGCTTCAATAATTTCAGATTGGTTATCAAAGGAAAGCGACAACATGAAGTCTCTTTCATAACAATACAAGAATAGATCAGTCACAAGAGTTACGCAATTCGTACCCATCGGAATGCCCACAATTTGTCTAAATAACTTAGTACCGAATCTAATATAAATATTGTCAAGTAGAAAGGTGTGGGCATCACACACTTTCTGACATGACCAAAGTGTTTAATGCTTATGCTCTTTAGAAGTGAAAAATGCATTTCTGACATTACATGCAAGATAGAGAGAATCTTCTCAGTGAACAGCCCATTCAATTAAATCATTAAGCTTTTTTTTTATAAGATTATGAGTAAGTGTTGTGTAAAGAGTGGAAAAATCGTAAGTAGACAGACTTGAAGCACGAAAATGTCTGGATTTCAATTTATTTAAAGTAGAAGTAAAACAAAGATCAGGAATTGATACAATTAACTTACTCCATCCATAAAAGACACCAAAGGGAAAGAAATACAAACATTAAGCGACCAGACCATAATGGAAACCTAAACAAAGGAAGGCCATATGGACAGTTACTTTCCCACACAATGGCCATATGGCCATCCAAAATTAAAAGACACAAGTGATACACACAGTAAGTAACAAACAACAACATAAATAAATCGCCACAGAAGAGCCGCCTTGGAACGGTCAGTGGAAGATTTCCACTGGGGGGCTTAAATCGATTTTACGTGGCCACAATCCTCGCCCTTACTTCCGTCGCGATTTAGACAAATAATTTGTTCAGTCCGCATGAAGGCCCCCTAACTCATCAGTGCAACATCTCCGTGAACACAGAAATCAAAGAACCACAGAGGTGAGACAACGGTGAGGACTCGACAGCAAGAAACCACTGAAATGCTGGAGCAAAAGAAAACCAACAGTTAGACTCCGATGAGCCCGACCAGAGACAGGGCATCAGGCACCAACCAACATTATCTCTTTAATTTTCAATAAGCCTTTACGTTGGAGCCGTCATAGAATCTGAGGCCTGACCCACCGGCGTGCAATTAAAGAGGGAAGCAAAGTTGCCAACCGTGATTGGGTTAACTACCATGCATGCAGTCTGTCGTATAATATCCATGTTGTACCCAATCTTTTTATATCGAAGAATGATTTTACGAAATTGGGTGCTGAAGTCATTGCGGTTATATATTTTTCTGAATTTATATACTAAGTCACCATAAAATTCGGGTTCCGATAGACCTTGTTGCAGAAGAGATTTAAGTCCAATATTGAATTTTGAAATTAAATCAGAATGGCGTCTATAAAATTTTGAAAAGGCTTTGCGTAGTTTATGGTACCGATAACCCTGATTAAGAAGTTTAGCCGTTAATAATTTATTACGAGTGTTGAAGTCAGTTACATGACTACACACTCTAGCAAATCTAATTAATTGCGAAATATAAACGCCATAGGATGGCGCACGAGGAACATCACCATCCAAAAAAGGAAAATTTACAATCTCAAAATCAAAGTCATCGCGTTTATCATAAATTTTGCACGAAACAAATCCATCTACAATAGATAGATGTAAATCCAAAAACGGGGCCTCGGTATCAGAAGAATTTGCTTTATTTAACTGAAGTTCTAGGGGGTAAATCTGACTGATCAAACCATCAAAATAGGTATTATCAATATTTAATAAATCATGTAAATATCTAGAAGTAGAGCTAAAAGCTTCAATAATTTCAGATTGGTTATCAATGGAAAGCGACAAAATGAAGTCTCTTTCATAACAATACAAGAACAGATCAGCCACAAGAGGTGCGCAATTAGTACCCATCGGAATACCCACAATTTGTCTAAATAACTTAGTACCGAATCTAATATAAATATTGTCAAGTAGAAAGGTGAGGGCATCACACACTTTCTGACATGACCAAAGTGTATAATTCTTATGCTCTTTAGAAGTGAAAAATGCATTTCTGACATTACATGCAAGATAGAGAGAATCTTCTCTGTGAAAAGCCCATTCAATTAAATCATTAAGCTTTTCTTTTATAAGATTATGAGGAAGTGTAGTGTAAAGAGTGGAAAAATCGTAGGTAGACAGACTAGAAGCACGAAACTGTCTAGATTTCAATTTATTTAAAACCTCATTCGAATTTAAAACCTCATTCGAATTTTTATAGACCAAAACAGATTTCTTCCTGATCTTTCAAAGACTTTATCACAATATTTAATCACATGCGTTTTAATAGCAGTAAGACAGGAAGTTAATAATTTAGAAAGTTCAGCGGTAGTGCAGGAGCTAGAATTTGCAATAAACCGTGCTTTGTAAGGTCTTTTATGAAGTTTTGGTAACCAGTATAGCGTAGGAAGCTTGTCTTGGCCTTCGGTAACACACACAGCAAACTTGGTGGCTGAATGACAAATATGTTTATCTACTTTAACTCTCTCTTCAGCTAAAGGCTGAAGTTCATAGGCCTTAGTACCACCAAGCTCCTGCTTAAGCGTGTTAACATAGTGTGCCCGTCACACAACGACGACGTTGTTAGCGGCCTTGTCTGCAGGGGCCAAAACAAACTTCTTATGAAATTCTTGAATACCTAGTTTAAGATGACGTAAAAACGTATTAGGCTTAGGAGGTAATAAGTTAGTACTTTGAGAATAGAAAGAAATGCGTTTATTCACTAGTTTTAAAATGCTAAGTTTCCAGTCCTTAAGGGCTTTATGCTCAACATACTCTCGCTTACACCATCGATTACCAAATTCATTCCAGGAAGCAGCGATTTCATCTCTACATTTACTGAAATCAATTTTAGAAGGAAACCGATATTTGGGTCCTTTAGAAATTATATTCCTTATCCTAGAATCAGGAATAATTTTCAAATTGCCAGTAATTACATGACCAGCAGCAGGATAGCAATTCACTGAGTTTTTACAATCACATGAATCAGGAGTATTAGTATCAATATCAAGATCTGAAACAAGTTTATTGAAATTAAAAATGATAGATCTAACAGGTTTGTTATATTTATAGCAAATTATAGGTGTTTCAGTATTTTGAAAATAAGCAGGAATGGAAGAAAGCACCGAGCTCTCACGGAAGATACTGGGCAAATCTATAAAATCAATACCCTTATTAATGAAGGATATTTTGATGCAATGGCGTTTATGATTAATTTCAGAATCAATGTAAGTACGGAGAGTATGCTGAGTATAGCCTCTAGTTAAGAGAGCCGCATCATATAACTGATTAGAACTATCGTAGAATGTATTCGCCTCGGTGTCCAGAAGACGTGAAACAGAAACGGGTAATGAACTTAAAAATTAAAGCACAGAGTGGCGTCCATGCTTTAATAATATAATTGACAGTCACTTCAGTCTAGTATTGTTTCGTTTAAACGCACGTAATTTATGTTTAAAGTTACCATTTTTCCTGGTGCCGTGAGATCTAGTTCTGCGTTATCGACATTCCAGGAGCGAGAAAATATCAAAGTCCGGCATTCTGGAAATATTACCCTCATGATAAATGTTGTCATTAAATCCCAGTGGAAACGGGGTCTGTAAAGATTTAATCCATTTCAGTTCAGCCTCATGTCTTTTGATAATTTTGAATCTAGATGTAGAATTTGCATCGTAATAAAGTTTTTCCACTGGTTGTATAACAATGTTATTTACAGAATGACCTGTACGTCGAAAGTGACGGTACAAGAAACTGTCAGTTTTCTTAGGCTTACTCATTCTACGATAATGCTCGTTCAATCTAGTTTTAAGCATGCGGTTAGTTTGACCGACGTACTGCATATTACAGTTTGCAGCACGTCATGTAATTAGAATTAAATCTGTAGACTGTCGTGTCAAATCAGACATGTTAACTACAGAGAAGCGTCTACCGTTTACAGATGAAGTAACGGTAGACGCAGTGCTTAAATGCGAACAACATCTGCACCTCTTGGCATTGCACTTAGAAATACTAGGATACATTCCACTTCTTTTCCACGGATTAGTATATTTTCGAAGGATGGGCGATTTGAGGGGAGATAGTCTTATACGAATATGTTCTATAAAAGGGTTATCCATTGGAAGCAAGGAATACACCACAGAACTGAAAAAAATATGGAGTGTACATGTTTTCTGGGCCAGACTAGCTAGTTTCGGCCAATTAGGCCTCATCAGTGACCCTCATATATTTTCAAAATTCCACAATGGAATCAATGATCCCAAAGGACAAGAAAATATAATCTACACTATGATGTAGGGCAGGGAGACGTTTTACCGCCGCCACACATTCCCACACACCAGCTGTAGTGAAGTTAAATATGTTCTATAAAAGGGTTATCCTTTGGAAGCAAGGAATACACCACAGAACTGAAAAAAATATGGAGTGTACATGTTTTCTGGGCCAGACTAGCTAGTTTCGGCCAATTAGGCCTCATCAGTGACCCTCATATATTTTCAAAATTCCACAATGGAATCAATGATCCCAAAGGACAAGAAAATATAATCTACACTATGATGTAGGACAGGGAGACGTTTTACCGCCGCCACACATTCCCACACACCAGCTATAGTGAAGTTAAATATGCCTGCAACTAAACGGCTGTCAGAAAGCAATATTTATTTCAACATTTGGGAACGCATTTTGAAAAAAACAATGTTGTAACTTCCCTTCTTGGAAAATTAGCAAAGAGACGCATTTAAAAGTCAAAAGGCATGCTCACATAACAGAATCAATACAAGTGCCAGACGTTTAGTAAAAAGGTCAAATTTCAGGCGCTATTTTTATTACCTTTCGAAAAGATACAAATCTTTAAAGTGAAATATCGTAGCGTCTTAGTATAAAGTTACATAGTTATAATCGACAAACTAGTGCTTCGCCGGACTTATGCCTGGCATGGGTGGGTTGATAAAGGATAATAAAACAATATTTTTCTGAAAACTTATCTATAGTTACTGATGTTGCAAGACGAAGCCATATATGGCTGAGCGTAAAAGTAAGTTGAAGTATGATATCATTTGGTAATCTAGTGGGGTGTATCCATTTACCTTAAGAGCTCATTGATATTATTTGATCTTTATATTTCACTGGGAAATCAACAGGAGTTTTAAATTGAAATTTTCCGCTGAAACGTACGTGCTATATCCAATTAAGTATTTATCTTTGTATTTGCCCTGCTGATCTGAGCTATTGTATTGTAAACCGAGATAGCAGAAGGAAAGAATGATGTTAAACAAACATGTCAAGAAATATATATGTCAAGAATATATATATATATACAGAGAGAGAGAGAGAGAGAGAGAGAGAGAGAGAGAGAGAGAGAGAGAGAGAGAGAGAGAAATAAACTAATCCGATGTCCAAAAACACTATAATTGATTTGATTCTACCGCGGTTTCACTGCTTTGCAGATTTTCAAGAAGACATTGAATAACCTAGTTCTTTAGTGCTGAGGCTGATATTTCGGGCGGTGTTGACGTCAGTACTCAAGTACTGATTTAAATAACTATATTATAT
The DNA here is from genome assembly GCA_963580285.1 of Lucinisca nassula. Taxonomy (NCBI): domain Eukaryota; kingdom Metazoa; phylum Mollusca; class Bivalvia; order Lucinida; family Lucinidae; genus Lucinisca; species Lucinisca nassula. Next base: position 14,163,228 of record OY757014.1, on the reverse strand, counting down.
CTTTAATTTTTGCAGGATAAATTTCTAATGTTTCTAAAACTAAGACTGACTTGTCAGGTGGGGCATGTATCTTAGCGGATTTGGTTGCCACTTTTTGTAATATTATAAATTTTGCAAGCCTCGCTTCTTTCGGCATCTCCTTCCTGATGCCCGGGACTTCCGTGGAGTGTGGGCCATGTTTGCTGATGTTGGCTCGGTGGGGGACGCCTATAAGTTCCCTGGTGGGCGTCCCTTGCCTGATGCCTCCAGTTGACCTGTCTCATGAGCTACGTCGGTCGGTGTGTGCTCAGAGGGGGATGTGCTGTGTTTGCCGGGTCTTGTCCAACATCCGTTTGGGTTTCAAAACTTTGGGGTTTAGACACACTGATGAAGATTAAATATCAGAAAGGCCTCTGTGTCACTAAATTTGGTATAGTTACACTTTAATTTACTAGCAACGAACGTAACGTCATAAGAAACGTTTCCGCCTGATGTTAATAACGTTTCCGGTAGTTGAATAACATAAATGAGATTCAATGTATAACCATATATCTGCCCGTGTGTATATGAACATTCATTGTTTTTATGTAATTATATCTTTAGAAACTGTTTATACTTCAAGCTGCGATTTCAAAATACATGTATAACCAAATATAAATGCATACAAAATTGAATACCCTGATGACATCATATCTATCTAAATTATAAAATTCCTTTACATACTAACTAGCCCTGTTTAATTTGGGTTTTAAACTGTTGATGAATGCGTTTTCCTTAGCCCGTCGTAGTGTTGAACTTTCTGAGTACATCTTATAAAAGGGGAAGATGTAGTATTTAGGGTTCAAGTCGCCGGCGCATTCATCGATGTGCCCACTGACTTGCAGCATTCTGGTATATATATATTCGGTGAACAGCGTATGTATATTTAGATTTAATGAGAAAAGGTACTTCAGGAACTTATCGAAGCAAAACACAAAATCTATCCAAAACACCAAAGGGAATATGGACAAACACATCTTAACAAGCGCTAAATTCACAGCCGACGAGCCGAGTCAACAGCTCTTTTGGGTGGCAACTCTGTAACCTTTACTTAAGTAAATAATGCAGACACACGGAAGTGTTTGAACGAAAAATAGAAGTGAAGCAATGATCAGGAATCGATACAATCAACCCACAGCTCCCATCAGAGACACTAAAGGGAAAGAAACGCGAACATTAAAGAACTAAATCTTAATGAGACAACGCAAGTGGAAAGCCAGAAGGACAGTCATCCTTCATCCTGCCGAAGTCATGCTCAAACTCATCTTCAATAGACTTCAATAAACCTTTCGACAGAGGGTGGCATTTTGGCATGCATCAATGAGGGCAACCATGAGGAATAGAAGTGAAGGCAATGATCAGAAGGAAAAGAAACATGATCATGAAATGAATAAAAACCCTAATGGGAACATCACTAGAGGAATGCAAAAAGGACAGTATTTCCCACAAAATGGCCAATTGACTATCTAAAAACAAAAATATATAAGGGATACTCGCATTCAATATAGAAGTGAAGGTAATGATCATGAACTGATGAATCGTGAAATACTTTTCACTGACCGTTCCAAGGCGGTTCTTCTGTCACAGTTTTTTTTCGGGAAACATTTGCTAAATTTTATCGCCGACATTATCAATTAATTTCTAAATTTATGGATGGATTAAATAGACTTTTGCTGCAGGGGATACTCGTATTTCAGAAAATTATTAAACGTTACAAACACATAGGGTATAATATAAATGCTATTCAACAGTCAGCATGCATTGTGTTTGACCCAATCGCGGTCAGACATTGTGCTTTCCTCTTTAACTGCACGCTGGTAGATCGGGGTTCAGACTCAATGGTGGTTTTTGCTTGAAAAGTAGAAGTAAAACAAAGATCAGGAATTGATACAATTAACTTACTCCATCCATAAAAGACACCAAAGGGAAAGAAATACAAACATTAAGCGACCAGACCATAATGGAAACCTAAACAAAGGAAGGCCATATGGACAGTTACTTTCCCACAAAATGGCCATATGGCCATCCAAAATTAAAAAGACACAAGTGATACACACAGTAAGTAACAAACAACAACATAAATAAATCGCCACAGAAGAGACGCCTTGGAACGGTCAGTGGAAGATTTCCACTGGGGGGCTTAAATCGATTTTACGTGGCCACAATCCTCGCCCTTACATCCGTCGCGATTTAGACAAATAATTTGTTCAGTCCGCTTGAAAGCTATATATTAGTTGGTCGGAGCCGGAACGTTTATGTATGTTGCTTGGTCAAGAGGGGTTCTTCTGTTGGTTTTCTTTTGCTACAGTGTTCCTGTGGGTTTTTATTCAGCACCGGATGACTCGGCGCGTTTTACTGTCGAGTCCTCAACCTTGTGTCAAGTTGGCTTTAATTGTGATTTCTTTGTTTACGGAATTGATTCACTGGTAATTTAGAAATTTTTAAACCTTCACGCGAACCAAACAAATACTTATCTGAACCACAGTGAAAGTGATGGCGAGGGTTGGGATCACGTTAAGTTAACTGAAACCCACAAGCAATTTTACTGACCGTTCCAAGTCGGTGCTTTTGCTGTGGTTCCTTCATGTTTTGTGCTGGTGTTTCTGATTCTTTCCCTAATTATGTATGTTGTTGCAATGACAAGACAGACTCTGTCGGAAATCCTACCAGCCCTGCATGCAGCTCGGTCAAAGTTGTGTGGCTCCTTAGCAGCTCTCATCGACGTAGAAGTCACGGACATCGGCATTATAACCGTCCGAATTTTCATGCTGATGTGACATTCGACAATCTCATTCTACACGTTTAGCAACCTTTTGGACTTCATCACTAATTTCCTAGTGTTTGCACCCAAAATATTCAATTATAAAACCGTGTTGCAAAGTCTAGATGTCGAAACCATTGCCCAAAACCCCTCCGAATGTTCATGTAATGTCGCTGATTTCTGTTACAATCCAGCAGGTCAAGTCATTACAGGAGACCTCAATATTGTTAGAAATGACAAACTTCGAGACATTCTTTCAAAAGGCCCCAAGAATAGTGAACCAAATTCGTTTACTTGGAAACAGAATTACAAATTAATTTTGGATTCCGTTAAAGAGTATGCACGGCGTTGGGCTAGGAAAGATGATGTGGAGGTTGACTCCCTCTCCGAATGGGTTAAATCGGTAATGGCCTTGGTAAACAGACGTATAACAGTACTAAGCAGAACCATGTCTCGCTGACATTATTTAGTGTTTGATGATCCAAATGTTGCCACTGAGTTAGCTGAAATCCACCCAAAGTTTGTCGTTTTTCCAGCTGACAATGCATCAAACAATATTGTGTTTGTTTGCAAAACACGTATTATAAACTGCTTAAAAAAGAGCTTGGTTTGAGCACTTTGACAGGCAACCCAACATATAATCTTTCTTTTTGTTCAAAGATGAATTTCTGCGAAACCACCAATCGGTGCTGCTTTCGTTTGGAATTTCCCTCCCAGAAGACGATATGGAACTTCTAAAGTTGTACTGGATTCCTAAGCTTCACAAGAATCCGTACAAGCAGAAATATATCGCGGGTTCAGCTGATTCAGCTAAGTCCTCAACCAAGCCTCTTTCACAGATCCTAACACGAATCCTTAGAATAGATTAAACATATTTTATTGTATCATTTCATACAAAGGGATGAGACACACGTTATATCAACATTAAGTAGTCCTCACCCTATACATATAACTAATAACTGCTGATGGTACAACAGTGTGTGTATAAAACATGTCAAATCATTATTATTAGCTCGTCTGTTTTTTGAAAAAAAAACTTTCGAGCTATTGTCATCACTCCGGCGTCTGCGTTGTCGTCCTGCGTCGTCCTGCGTCGTCCTGCATCGTCCTGCGTCGTTCCAAAAAACTTAACCTTGGCTATAACTTAAAAAGTATTAGACCTAGCCTCATGAAACTTCATACACACACTCATCATCACAAGAGCTATACTTTGACCAAGGACCATACCAACATTGTTGATTTTGGCTGAATTATCTCCCCTTTTCCAATTTTTTTCTGAAACACATTTTTTGCTCTCATTTTAATAATATTCACAACAGAGCCTTCAAACTTCACATGAATGTTCCTTGGGACAAGACCTTTTCAGTGATACCACACTTTTTGATCTGTGACCTTGACCTTTGAACTTTGACCTATTTTTCGAAAATTTAACCGAAAACCTTAACCTTGACCATATTTCCAAAAGTATTTGGCCTACCTTCATGAAACTTCATACACATACTCACCATCACAAGAGCTACATTCCCTACAAGTTTTATAACTCCATCTTGTAATTTGATTGAATTATCTCCCCTTTTCTCTCCGTTTTTTTAAATTGTTTTTGTCTCTTATTTCAATACTATTCACAACAGAGCCTTCCAACTTCACATGAATGTTCCTTGGGACAAGACCATTTCAGTCATACCACGCTTTTTGACCTATGCAGTGACCTTTGAACTTTGACCTATTTTTCGAAAAATTAACCAAAAAACTTAACCTTGGCCATATTTCCAAAAGTATTTGGCCTACCTTCATGAAACTTCATACACATACTCACCATCACAAGAGCTACATTCCCTACAAGTTTTATAACTCCATCTTGCAATTTGATTTGACTTAGAACTTTTGTTTTCTAAAAGAAACTGCAGACGAGCGTTGGCACCCGCTTGCGGTGCTCTTGTTCAAATTTCCGCATGCTCCCCCAACAAACCACAATACACGACATCACATCGCCCCGCACGGTCAGAGCATGTTTCCCATGTATAATTACGCAAACCTTTTGGTATCCTTAATATATTTCAACACTGCATCTTTTATCTTTATATTAGTGTTCGTGTCTGATTCAAAGTTTCCACATGTTATTATGTCTATATTAAGTTAGCCAAAAAACTGAGAGAAGCTGTTAGGCTGTTTCTTTGATCTAAATAACGCGGACAAGCAAAGAAATAGTGTTGGGCGTCCTCGATTTCCGAACCACAGCCGCATTGAGGGTTTGTCGCTATGTTAATGCGATATAGGTCTCGGTTTAGATTACTACAATTGTGTCTAAGGCGGGTCAACATTACCTCAAGTGTTCTTTGTTTGCTCGTAAAAAATGCATGGGTTTTTTCAGGGTGTTGTCTAAGAGTTCTTTTAAATTGAGAAAGAGTTGGCATATTTCTGGTCGTTTCGCCTAATTCGTTCCAAAGTCTCAGGGTGGACGGGAAAAATGATGATTCGAAAGAACACAATCTTGTAAAAGGAATTTCGAAGTTATCTCTAGTTCGTAAGTTGTAATTGCTTGCTGATTCGACACGTCTTGGAAGTAAATCGATCAAAGAAAAGGCGCTTCGTTATTAACAATTTTATACACTAATGATAGTCTTTTTTGTCTACGTCGTTCTGCAAGGCTTTCCCAACCTGTTTCTAAATACAACGAATTCCGTGATGCAAAGACAGGAAGGCCGGTAACGATTCTTGCAGCCGTTAGTTGGACTTGTTCTAGTCGGTTAGCATCTGTTTGGGTGCAACCGTCCCAGACTTCACTAGCGTATTCGAGCAGCGGTCGTATATATGAACAGTAAAGTTTATTAAGTTTCTCAACAGAGAATCTGTATTTTACTTTACGTAGGTATGACAGTTGTTTAGATGCTGATAGAATGATAGAGTCTATGTGTTTCGTCCATTTGTTGTTGGATGGCAGAGTAATTCCTAAATGTTTATGTGAATCAGCCAGTTGCAAAATTGTGTTGTCCATAATTAGGTGTAGATTAAAGTCTATAAATGTGTTAGAGACTACCATTTTTTTGGTTTTTATTGGATTGAATGTAATTGTTATATTCTTTTCTATTCTGTTATTTTCTATTGTGATATTTATAGACGTCGATAACGCCGTTTCCAAGGGACGTCGCTAACGTCATGTTTTTGGTTACAAGTTCAGTGTAAGGGCGGATTAAACTTATTGTCATAAATATTGTTGATTAATTCAGCGACATAACATTTGCGACGAGGAAAAAAAAGGCATACTTTATTAGAACTTACTTAATGTGTACACCTCGCATAAGCAGTTCCTGAGGATGGCTGAAGGTGGGAGAAATCTGAGAATTAATCCGTTTGCTGTGGCAGAAGACCACATAGCAACGGGGGAGAAATGGGACGAATGGCTGGAAGAGCTTGAACGAGAAATGCGATTTTACCGCATCAGCGATGCAGCAGATAAGAAGGATGCAATGCTTATCTACGGCGGTGTGGAGATAAGAAGATTGAATAAGTCTACAAGATCCCGGGGAAGGTGATGAATATACCAAATTGAAAGGGAAACTAACAGACTATTTCTCACCAAAGAAAAATGTGCATTTTGCCAGGTATCTTTTTCTTAAAATGCGACCACAAACCGGTGAAAGTACTGTAGCATATGCAGCGCGACTGCGTGAAAAGGCAATGAACTGTGACTTCCACGACTGTGAGGAAAGAATACTAGAGCAAATCATACAAACTACCGACAATTCTGAGCTGGTTCGCAAAGTTTTGCACAAGAAATGGACATTACAACAAACTCTGGCAGAAATGCAAGTGCTAGAAGATAACTCAATGCAAGTGGAAGCTATGGGTCGACATGAAACCAACAGTATATCAAAGATTAGAAAGAAGAAAAAGAAGGAAGCAATAATCCAAAAGGTACAAAACTGTGCAAATATTGTGGCGGAACGCACACTATGAAAAAGGAATTGTGCCCGGCATATGGCAAATTTTGCTCCAAATGCGGCAAACCGAATCATTTTTCTACAGTTTGTTTGTCACGACAGAAACACAGAGGAACAAACTCGCGCAATGACATACGAAACATAAAGAGAGCAACAAATGAGTCAGAGACAGAGAGCATAGAGAGTGATGAGGAACAAGACAATGACTTGATAGAAGAAACCGTGAGACACCTGAAAATTGGGAAGATAAAAGTAAACAGGGTAAGTGATTATGCCAAGACTGTTCCTATTGTAATAAATGACGTCATCGTTCGCATGGAACCTGACAGTGGGGCAGATGTCAATGTAATGGATGAGCATCAATACAGGACCCTGAGACGTAAAACATATGCCACAATCACACTTGAAGACAGCAGAGTTAAACTGAGCACGCTTCAAAATGAACTGATAGTCACTGGCGAGTTTAAAGCCACTGCCAGGAACCAAACAAGAGGGGCAGAAACAACCTTCATTGTGCTGAAAGGCAAGATTAACTCCCCACCGTTACTTGGACGGCAAAATGTTCTATAAAAGGATTATCCTTTGGAAGCAAGGAATACACCACAGAAGTGAAAAATATGGAGTGTACATGTTTTCTGGGCCAGACTAGCTAGTTTCGGCCAATTAGGCCTCATCAGTGACCCTCGGATATTTTCAAAATTCCACAATGGAATCAATGGTCCCAAAGGACAAGAAAATATAATCTACACTATGATGTAGGGCAGGGAGACGTTTTACCGCCGCCACACATTCCCACACACCAGCTGTAGTGAAGTTAAATATGTTCTAGTTAAATATGTAAAGGCCTTTTTGAGTTAGGTATGCTAGAAATAAGACCGGATGGGTCTCTTTAAGAAATAAATGAACTGAAAAGAACAGACATTAAGGCCGTTAAATCTGTACTGGATAGTAAGATAAATTCTGATATACAGAATATACTGGAACAGCATGGTGAAGTTTTCCAGGGAATTGGGAAACTCTTCGACAAAAGAAACAATGAGGAATTTCTGGTGAAGTTTTCTACGAATTTTATGGTGACTTGGTATATATAAATTCGGAAAAAATATATAACCGCAATGACATCAGCACCCAATTTCGTAAAATCATTCTTCTATATAAAGAGATTGGGTACAACATGGATGGTATACGACAGACTGCATGCATGGTAGTTAACCCAATCACGGTTGGCAACTTTGCTTCCCTCTTTAATTGCACGCCGGTGGGTCAGGCCTCAGATTCTATGACGGTTCTAACGTAAAGGCTTATTGAGAATTAGAGAGATCTAATTCAAGGTATTGTTGGTTGGTGCCTGATGCTCTGTCTCTGGTCGGGCCCATCGGTGTCTAACTGTTGGTTTTCTTTTGCTCCAGCATTTCAGTGGTTTCTTGCTGTCGAGTCCTCACCGTTGTCTCACCTCTGTGGTTCTTTGATTATTTGTGTTCACGGAGATGTTGCATTGATGAGTTAGGAGGCCTTCATGCGGACTGAACAAATAATTTGTCTAAAGCGCGACGGAAGTAAGGGCGAGGATTGTGGCCACGTAAAATCGATTTAAGCCCCCGGTGGAATTCTTTCCACTGACCGTTCCAAGGCGGTTCTTCTGTGGCGGTTTATTTATGTTGTTATTTGTTACTACTTACTGTGTGTATCACTTGTGTCTTTTTATTTTGGATGGCCATTTGGCCATTTTGTGGGAAAGTAACTGTCCTTATGGCCAGCCTTTGTTTAGGTTTCCATTATGGTCTGGTCGCTTCATGTTTGTGTTTCGTTCCATTTGGTTTCTTTGATGGGTGGAGTAAGTTAATTGAATCGATTTCTGATCTTTGTTTTACTTCAACTTTTCATGATGTCCCTTTCCAATGAAAACCGGTCTGGGTTCGTAGGAGCTTTTTGCTCCACTTCTGGATGTTTGGATGGTTTATTAAATATTGACGCTACCTGTTTCGATGGTTTGATCGGTCAAATTTGCCCCCACCCTACTCCCTGGCTTCAGATGAGTGATGCAAGTTCTTCTAATACCGAGGTCCCGTTTTTGGATTTGCGTCCACGTATTGTAGATGAGTTTGTTTCCTGCAGGATTTGTGATAGGCATTTTATTTCGCAAATAGTTCGATATCCCAGAGCGTTTGGTCGTGTGGCTGGCTTCGGCGCTCTTAATGTGTTGTTGACTGCTGGGTTTCTTGGTCTGGGTCGTCGGTGTCGTGGAATGCTCGAGGCCGTTTCTGGGTTTTGTGGCCGTCGTTCCGATTTAGTTTCAAAATTCGGTGTTACGCTTGGGTGTCTTCTGCGGCGGGTCTGTCGGTGCCCAGGTTTTGTGTATATACATTCAGAAAGTATAAACTTGTAATGGCCCGTGTATTCATACTTCGATGTGGTAGGGTTGGGTGCAGCATAGGTGTTGTGCGACAGTCTGCGTGCGTGGTAGTTGGCCCAAGCGCGATTGAAAGCTTTGCTTCCCATTTTGGTTGCACGCCGGTTGGTCGGGCTTCGGGTTCTGTGGCGGTTCCGGCGTGCATGTTTATTCGGAATTAAACTTTAGTTATATGTAATATTGTTTGGTGCCTGATTTTTGTTTGATTTGAGGTTTAACGTCCACGTCAATACTGCATAGTTCATTTTGGAGACCCTGTTTTCAATTGTGTCGGACTTTTACCCAACATTGAGATGAAATGACTTCTCAAGCCCTGTCGCTCAACGAAACCAATAGGTTTATAAGCATGGACGGTCCGACTCGCACCGATTTGCCACCGCAGACTTAGATCTTCTAAGCGGTTTACCAGTACTCGTGTGCGGTCGGTTTCAGCTCTGCGTGGAAGCATCATGCAACCCATCTATTTCTTCAAGCCCTGATGGGCGGGGGCCAATTTGGTGCCTGGTGCTCTGTCTCTGGCTGCTCCGTGTCTGGCTGTTGGTTTTCTTTTAATCCAGCATTTCGGTTGTTTCTTGCTGTCGAGTACTCGCCGTAGATACGTCCATGTGGTGATTTGATTTTTGTTTTCTCGGGGGTGTTGAGCTGGTGGGTTCGTGGGGGTGGTGCCTTGGTGCGGGCTATGTTGGTTATTTGTGTAAAAAAATCGCGGCGGGAATTAAGCGGGGGATGCGGCCGCGTGAGGTTGATTTAAGCCCCAAGGTGAAATACTTTTCGCTGGTCGTTCCGGGGCGGTTCTTTTGTCGCGGTTTATTTTTGTTATAATGTATGTATCGCTATATTTTTTTTTGTTTTGGATAGCATGTTGACCATTTTGCGGGAAAAGTGGCTCCGTAGGATGCCACACGAGGAACATCACCACCAAAGAAAGGAAACTTCACAATCTCTCAATCATCGCGCCTATCATAAAATTTGCAGAAAGAAACCCATCTACAATAGATTAATGTAAATCCAAAAACAAGAGCACTGCATGCGGGTGCCAACGCTCGGCTGCAGTTTCTTTTAGTTAAACAAAAATTCTAAGTCGAAAAAGGGGCATAACTGTGCCAAAAATATTTTGAGGGTTACATCATCTATTGGTATGAGTTCTCCTTTTCATAATGAACAACTAGTCCGAGTTTCAAGTAAATATGTTCAGTAATGACAGAGATATTACAAAATGTCAAAGTTTTTCTATGTCAAAAAAGGGGCATAACTCTGCCAAAAATATTTTGAGGGTGACCTCACCTATTTGTATGAGTTCCCATTTGCATAATGAACAACTAGTCCGAGTTTCAAGTAAATATGTTCAGTAATGACAGGGATATTACAAAATGCCCAAGTTTTTCTATGTCAAAAAAGGGGCATAACTGTGCCAAAATATTTTGAGGGTTACCTCACCTATTGGTATGAGTTCCCATTTTCATAATGAACGACGACGACGACGCAGACGACACCAGAGCTATGACAATACCTCGGCGTTTTCTTCGAAAACAGCCGCTAACGAGGCTTTGGTACCAGAAGAATTCACTTCATTTAACTGACGTTCTGGGGAGTGGGGGAGCGAAAACTGACTGCTCAAACCATCGAAATAGGTAATGTCAATATTTAATAAATCGTCATCTAGAAGACGAGCTAAAAGCTTCAATAATTTCAGGAAAAAAAACACAGCAAGACTGATCAGCCACAATGGGTGCGCAATTCGTTACTGTCGTAATGCCCACAATTTGTCAAATAACTAATTACCACGCCCCAACCCATCGGGGCTTGAATAAATAGACTGGGCTGCATGATGCTTCCACGCAGAGCTGAGACCGACCGAACATGAGTATTGCCTCTTAGAGGCTAAGCCTGTCCTTGTAAAGTCGGACCGTCCATGCATATAAAGCCTATTGGTTTCATTGAGCGGCAGGGCTTGAGTTGTTATTTCATCTCAATGTCGGGTTAAGTCCCACAAAATTTGAAGCAACGTCTTAACAAGAGGGCCCTGATTCGCTCACCTGTGAGTCACTGTCTCGAGTACATTCTATTTTTAGCTATGGTGGCCATCTTGTTCATCAGCAGAGTGATTTTAGCTCATTTCGTAGGGAGTAACCTAAGCAACATTCCTGTGAAGTTTGAATCAAATTGGCCTTGGGGTTTAGGAGGGGTTCACGTTTGAATCAAATTTACAATATTTTTTCTATTTTTTACGGATTGTTTTAGCCTTTTTGGTAGAGGGTCGTCTAAGCAACATTACTTCAAAGTTTGAATGAAATTGGCCCAAGGGTAGAGGAGGAGGAATTGTCGTTTGAAGATGATCGGACCAAAACTGGGGCCTCTAGTGTGTCCACAAGATTTTCAACAATCTGACCTACTGACCTACTTACTGTCCAGATTTGACCCATATTCGAAATTAACTGAGATATTGTCAAATGATCATTTTGAGCAAGTATGATGATGATCGGACCAAAACTGTGGCTCAAGTGTGTTCAGAGGGTTTTTCTATGATTTTACCTACTGAACTACTTTTTGGACCAACATGACCCATCTTCGAACTTGACTCAGATATTGTCAAGATGATCATTCTGGGCAAGTTTGATGAGGATCTGATCTAAACTGTGGCCTCTAGTGTGTTCACAAGGTTTTTCTATGATTTGACCTACTGACCTATTTTTTGACCTGACATGACCCATATTCGAACTTGACCGATATATTGTCAAGAGAATCATTCTGAGCTAGTTTGATGATGGTTGGACCAAAACAGTGGCCTCTAGTGTGTTCACAAGGTTTTTCTCTGATTTGACCTACTGACCTACTTTTTGACCCGACATGACCCATATTCGCAAGTGACCAAGTTGAAGATATTATCAAGATGATCATTCTGAGCAAGTTTGATGATGTTCGGACCAAAACTGTGGCCTCTAGTGTGTTCACAAGGTTTTTCTATGATTTGACCTACTAACCTACTTTTTGACCCGACATGACCTGTATTCAAACTTGACCGAGATATTAGCAAGATGATCATTCTGGGCAAGTTTGATAATGATTGGACCAAAACTGTGGCCTCTAGTGTATTCACAAGGTTGTTCTATGATTTGACCTACTGACCTTCTTTGTGACCTGACATGACCCATATTCGAGCACGACCAAGATATTATCAAGATGATCATTCTGAGCAAGTTTGATGATGATTGGACCAAAACTGTGGCCTCTAATGTCTTCACAAGTTTTTTTTTTGACCTAATGACCTACTTTTGACCCGACATGACCCATATTCAAACTTGACCGAGAAATTTTGTGGCGGTACAAATTGTGTGCAAGTTCAGTTAAAATCAAATCATAAATGAAACAGCTATCATGCAGACAAGACCAAAATAGGCAATTTTTGCCCTTTCAGGGGCCGTAACTCCGTAACACCTGATGGGATATAGCTGGTTCAAGAAAGGAACCCAGATCGCATGGAAGTACAAGTTGTGTGCAAGTCTGGTTAAAATCAAATCAAAAATGAAGATGCTATCGTGCGGACAAGACAAAAAATAGGCAATTTTTGCCCTTTCAGGGGCCGTATATCCGTAACACATCATGGGATATGGCTGATTCAAGAAAAGAACCCAGATCTCATGGTGGTACAAGTTGTGTGCAAGTCTGGCTAAAATCAAATCAAAAATGAAGATGCTATCGTGCGGACAAAGATCAGGAATTGATACAATTAACTTACTCCACCCATAAAAGACACCAAAGGGAAAGAAATACAAACATTAAGCGACCAGACAATAATGGAAACCTAAACAAAGGAAGGTCATAAGGACAGTTACTTTCCCACAAAATGGCCATATGACCATCCAAAATAAAAGACACAAGTGATACACACAGTAAGTAACAAACAACAACATAAATAAATCGCCACAGAAGAGCCGCCTTGGAACGGTCAGTGGAAGATTTCCACTGGGGGGCTTAAATCGATTTTACGTGGCCACAATCCTCGCCCTTACTTCCGTAAGGGCGAGTCAAATCATAAATGAAGATGTTATCGTGTGGACAAGAAATTGTTTACGCACGCACGCACGGACGGACGCACGGACGACGGACAAAATGTGATCACAAAAGCTCACCTTGTCACTACGTGACAGGTGAGCTAATAGGCAATTTTTGCCCTTTCAGGGGCCGTAACTCCGTAACACCTGATGGGATATAGCTGGTTCAAGAAAGGAACCCAGATCTCATGGTAGTACAAGTTGTGTGCAAGTCTGGTTAAAATCAAATCATAAATGAAGATGCTATCGTGCGGACAACACTAAAAAAAAGGCAATTTTTGCCCTTTCAGGGGCCGTAACTCCGTAACACATCATGAGATATGGCTGATTCAAGAAAGGTACCCAGATCTCATGGTGGTACAAGTTGTGTGCAAGTCTGGTTAAAATCAAATCATAAATGAAGATGCTATCGTGCGGACAAGACCAAAATAGGCAATTTTTGCAATTTCAGGGGCCGTAACTCTGTAACACATGACGGGATATGGCTGGTTCAAAAAAGGAACCCAGATCTCATGGTGGTACAAGTTGTGAGTAAGTCTGGTTAAAATCAAATCATAAATGAAGATGCTATCGTGCAGACAAGACCAAAATAGGCAATTTTTGCAATTTCAGGGGCCGTAACTCTGTAACACATGACGGGATATGGCTGGTTCAAGAAAGCAACCCAGATCTCATGGTGGTACAAGTTGTGAGCAAGTCTGGTTAAAATCAAATCATAAATGAAGATGCTATCGTGCGGACAAGATCAAAATAGGCAATTTTTGCCCTTTCAGAGGCCGTTACTCCGTAACACATGATGGGATATGGCTGATTCAAGAAAGGAACCCAGATCTCATGGTGGTACAAGTTGTGTGCAAGTCTGGTTAAAATCAAATCATAAATGAAGATGCTATCGTGCGGACAAGACCAAAATAGACATTTTTGCAATTTCAGGGGCAGTAACTCTGTAACACATGACTGGATACGGCTGGTTCAAGAAAGGATCCCAGATCTCATGGTGGTACAAGTTGTGTGCAAGTCTGGTTAAAATCAAATCATAAATGAAGATGTTATCTGTGGACAAGAAATTGTTTACGCACGCACGCACGCACGCACGGACGCACGCACGACGGACGACGGACAAAATGTGATCACAAAAGCTCATCTTGTCACTACGTGACAGGTGAGCTAAAAATGACCTATATACTGTTGACGGGGAAGGTTAACCTCAAATCCAACGAACAAATAATTTTTGTGCTAAAAAAGAAGTGAAGGCAATGATCCGGAATTAATTCAATTAACCCATAGCTCCCATCAGAGACCCCAAAGGAAAGAAAAACTAGACCCTTACGGAAACATCAATAGCGGAAAACCAAAAGGACATTACTTTCCGACAAAATAGCCAATTGGCTATCCAAAACAACAAATATATACTAAAAGACAAGCTATAACAAAACTAAGCCGCGACAGAAGACCCGCATCTCTTACACTGCATGCAAGATGGAGGGAATCTTCTTTATGGAATGTCCATTCATTTATATCATTAACTGTTTCTTTTATAAGATTATGAGATGTTGTAGTGTTAAGATCTTTATGGCTGTACGATGAAATATTTTCAAACTGATTTAATCAAACTCACTACCGACATTAATTCTCATGCACATTTTGTTAAATTAGGAATTAAGTCCTAGTTTGTTTCATTTTTAAATAAAAATTTAAATATAAATATCCTAAACTGTACTTCTGAAGCGGCTGTTTTAAACAAAATGTAAAGTTCAAGCAAGTTTACGGTGTTGATTTTGATGGCGCTGTCGCAGGAAGCAGAAACGATAACTCAATTGTGAGTGTTTGTAGAAAATGCCATGAAAATTATTGCTTTCATGATTTTAGCGGGTGATACTAGCCAATAGTCAAATGGAACTCCTCATTTTCAAATTGACTACCAATGTGCAAACAGTATGGACGTTGAATACAAAGCGTCTGTTTTAGTAAAACTGGTGCCTTGAAAGCAGATATGGTATCGACGTACCTGCCTGCGTCGACAATATTTCGCTGGAGCTTGCGAATGCACAAACAGGGCAACTTTACCTGTGTTTGCCCTCTTCTGACTTTCGACAAACAGGGCTGAACCCATACTCTTCTATTTGATCTGAACATACAAGGGCATTCCATGATTTTAAAAATGTTTTGTGTCAAGAAAATTGTTATATTTAAAACTCTCTAAACCTTGCGAATTTTGACCAAAGGAACCTTGCAAACTGATCTCTGGATATGCATCAAATTGTTTTTAAGAAAAAAGGTCAGTTAGCATCGGTGTCAGCTAGTAGCAAGGAGATCACAAAGAACCTTTTTCCTGCGCATTAGCCCTTATCTCTCAAAATAAACTGCAATCTGTTAATAAGAGGAAATGTCAGTACATATTTGTGTTTTAATTTAACACAGAACGGCCTAAAGATAAATCTAGACTTTGGTCGAAATACGCATCCTACAAAAAGTTCTGACACCAATGGGATTACATAGCGTCATATCGAAAATATTTTTCAACGCCACATTGCAGGCCCCCGCCCAACGGGGCTTGAAGAAATAGATGGGTTGCCTGATGCTTCCAGGCTGAGCTGAAACTTACTGCACACTAGTACTGGTAAACCACCTAGATGATCTAAGCCTGCCCAGGCAAAGCGGTACGAGTCGGCCTGTCCATGTTTATATTATAAACCCTATTAGTTTCATTGAGCGACAGGGCTTGAGATGTCATTTCATCTCAACGCCGTGTAAAAGTCCCAGAAAATTGGAAGCAACGTCTCAAAAATGGCATACAGTGTTGACGGGGACGACGAAATCCGTGGCAATGTTCTTGAGAGAACATAGATTTTCGGAAGTGTTTGATAAACATAAACCCAGTTAATTACTCTGCGGGCTTAAAGCAATTGAAAGACTGGACATTATTTCGTTAAAGAAGATACCCGTGATAAATAGAATTGAAAGCAATGATCAGGAATCGATACAATCAACCCACATCGCCTTACATCGCTAATGAAGCAAACAAAGCATCGCTGCAAGCTGTCCGGTTCTCAGTCAAAGGTATAGGGTGGGGGCAGGTGTTTCAGAAGGCAGCTAAAGTGGTTGTTCTGTCGCGGTTTATTTTTGTTATGATTTGTCTTTGGGTGTTTGTGTCGATTATATTATTTTATTGTTTTGGATAGCCTTTTTGGCCATTTTGTCGGAAAGTAACTGTCCTTTTTGCTTTCCGCTGTTGGTGTTTTCGTTGGGATCTGTTGCTTCATGTTTGTGTTTCTTTCCCTTTGGTGTCTCTAATGGGAACTGTGGGTCAATTGTATCGATTCCTGATCATTGCCTCTACTTCTATCTTGAAACACTTCTATAAATTTTAATTGAAATCGATGAAGTTCTTTCGATGGAGAACATTCAAGCCTTATGTAAGGCAAACTAAAACAAAATTGTCCGCTCACTGATGGTTATGTCTTTCTGTGGCCAACATGAGTTGAAGGAAACATAACTGTGCAATATCATGTTTCTTTTAAGGCTGTAGAAATGCATGCTTTGAATGGTAATGATATTGATATTTCTTTTCTTTTAGATTTCAAACATCAACTTTGTTCGGTTGAACCATTTCAAAGTTCTAACGACGCTCTTCATACAGAAACGCCCATTTTTAAGAAAAAATCCAAACCTACATTTTGTTCACAAGTAGTTTTTCAGGGTGTTAGAAATCCTTTAAGTGGACTGAACATGTTTTTGTGTGTCTAAACCGTGGCCGTTTGTCGATTTAGTCCCACCCCTCCCCCCACATGTGAAAGACTTATTACAGACCGTTCCAATGCAGTTCTTCTTTTACGGGTTTATTAATGTTATAGTTCCCGTGTGTGGGTGTGCGTGTGTGTTGTTGCTGGTGTCTTTTTGTTTTGGACGGTCGTTTTGGCCATTTTGTGTCCGTATATGGCTGTCCGTATGTGACGTTTTCATTATGGTGAAGTTGTTTTATATGTGTGTGTCTTTTCCTTTAGTGTTTTTGGATGTGAAGTGTGAGGTAACTGTATCAGATATTTTCAAAATTCAACAATGGAATCAATGATTCCAAAGGCCAAGAAAATATAAACTACACTATGATGTAAAGTCAGAAATTTAAATTAATCATCTCATTTATATTAAACTTAATTATCAATATCATCAACGGTAACCAAGGGGTTGTTATAATTGTACAAAATGTAAACTATGGCTGTTTAAAGTTACATTGATAACGCTGAAACAACCATGCTATTACCAGAATATTGCATTGGGGGTCTTAATCAAATATTTCTTTAATATCAAAGGTAATATGTTGAATAAGTCCTGAATAGCTAGATCCTTTGGAAGCAAAGAATACAACAAATAAACGAAAATAGCAGACTTGGTTTGATCGAGTCTGTTCATGACAAGTACTGAAATGTGCTACACCGGCTACGCCCCCTAGCACCGGCTTCAGCAGAACTCTATTTTCAAAATGGTTCTAAATTGAACTCAATGATCCCAAAAGACCATAAAATACAATCTGCACTATGATGGATGTACGGGGAGACTTTTTACGGCGGCCACACGAAACAGCACCAGCTGCAGTGAACATAAATCAGTTCTGAATAGTTAGATACTTTGGAAGCATAGAATACACCAAATAAACGAAAATAGCAGACTCGGTTTAATCGAGTCTGTTCATGGCCAGTACTGAAATGTGCTACACCGGCCACGCCCCGTAGCACCGGCTTAAGCAGAACTCTATTTTCAAAATGATTATAAATTGAACTCAATGATCCCAAAGGACCAGAAAGTATAATCTGCACTATGATGGATGTACGGGGAGACTTTTTACGGCCGCCACACGGCACAGCACCAGAAGCCATCAAATTCGCTTTGACTTCTGGATTGACACTACAAAAAGACAAAATCCAAGTGAGGGCATTGTTCAGGAATCGATACAGAGATGAAACAACGGTGAGAACTCGACAGCAAGAAACCACTGAAATGCTGGAGCAAAAGAAAACCAACAGTTAGACTCCGATGGACCCGACCAGAGATAGAGCATCAGGCACCAACCAACATTACCCTGAATTAGATCTCTCTAATTCACAATAAGCCTTTTCGCTGGAAACGTCATAGAATCTGAGGCCTGATCCACCGGCGTGCAATTAAACAGAGAAGCAAAGTTGTCAAC
This sequence comes from Lucinisca nassula, assembly GCA_963580285.1. NCBI lineage: Eukaryota > Metazoa > Mollusca > Bivalvia > Lucinida > Lucinidae > Lucinisca > Lucinisca nassula. The sequence goes on along the minus strand of OY757014.1, from coordinate 14,144,861 downwards.
CGCGATTGGGTTAACTACCATGCATGCAGTCTGTCGTATAACATTTATGTTGTACCCAATCTTTTTATATCGAAGAATGATTTTACGAAATTGGGTGCTGAAGTCATTGCGGTTATATATTTTTTCTGAATTTATATACTAAGTCACCATAAAATTCGGGTTCAGATATACCTTGTTGCAGAAGAGATTTAAGTGTAATATTGAATTTTGAAATTAAATCAGAATGATGTTTGATGTTTTTATACTTGCTGATGTTTTTGAAACTTTCCGAAAGACATGTAAAGAGCACTATAATTTAGATCCAGTACATTATTTTAGCAGTGATAGATTTTCTTGGGATGCTATGTTATATTATACTAAAACCAACCTAGAATTAATAACGATATTGATATATATATATATATATATATATATATATATATATATATATATATATATATATATATATATATATATATATATAAATAAAAACGTAGAAAAACCGAGGCAAGTGAATTATACAAAAAGAGAAATGACATCACACGGAAAACACAGTAAATAATATTATTCCCAACCGGTTTCGTTTACAACTCATCAGGGGAATAGTACAATAACCCTATTCCCCTGATGAGTTGTAAACGAAACCGGTTGGGAATAATATTATTTACTGTGTTTTCCGTGTGATGTCATTTCTCTTTTTGTGTATATATGAAAAAATTAAAGAAGGCAAAAAACATCATTGTTAACTTGAAAATTCCATCATGGATGAAACCGGTTGTTAAAAATACAGGAAAAATAACTTTTATTCCAGTGTTTCTTTAATTTTTTCATAGTTATATTTACCCGCATTGTGGATATTATTTATATATATATATATAATGGTAGAAAAAGGTCTGCATTGTGGTGTTAGTTACATTGCAAATAGATATTCTAAGCCCAATAATAAATATCTTGATGATTATGATAAAAATAAAGAAAGCTCTTATTTAATGTGTTTAGATGCTAATAAGCTTTATGGTTGGGCAATGAGCCAGCCATTACCTACGGGTAAATTTAAATGGTTAAAAATGATAAATATGATGGTATATTTAAAAAGAAAGAAGGCATTGGATATTTCATAGAATGTGATTTAGAATATGATCCCAAAAATTCACATGACTTACATAATGATTATCCTCTTGCCCCAGGAAAAAAATAGTCGTTCCAGATGAATGGTTATCACCTTATTGTAAAAATTTAAACGAAAAGTTTGATCTTTCAAGTGATAAAACAACAAAATGATTCCAACTCTCACTAATAAAGAAAAGTATGTATTACATATAAGAAATCTTAACTTGTATTTACAACTTGGTATGAAATTAACAAAAATTCATAGAGTCCTTCAATTTGATGAATCTGCATGGTTAAAACTGTATATAGATTTTAATACAAAGAAAAGAACAAAAGCTAAAAATGATTTTGAAAAGGATTTTTTTAAATTACTGTATAATTCTGTCTTTTGGAAAACTATGGAAAATTTGAGAAAGAGAATTAATTTTAAACTCACAAGCAGCGAAGATATCTTGGCAAAACATGCCGCAAAGGCTAATTTCATATCCAGTAAAAAGTTTAATGATAATCTATATGCTATTAATAGAATTAAGACGGGCCGCGCATAACTGACTCTGCCGTAATCAAGTTCGAATTTTTACCTCAAAATAACTTTAGTTTGTATTTTGTTTTTAAAGTGTTTTCTGAGGTTCTATGATTCTATGACGGTACCAACGTAAAGGCTTATTGAGAATTAGAGAGATCTAATTCAAGGTAATGTTGGTTGGTGCCTGATGCTCTGTCTCTGGTCGAGCCCATCGGAGTCTAACTGTTGGTTTTCTTTTGCTCCAGCATTTCAGTGGTTTCTTGCTGTCGAGTCCTCACCGTTGTCTCACCTCTGTGGATCTTTGATTTTTTGTGTTCACGGAGATGTTGCACTGATGAGTTAGGAGGCCTTCATGCGGACTGAACAAATTATTTGTCTAAATCGCGGCGGAAGTAAGGGCGAGGATTGTGGCCACGTAAAATCGATTTAAGGCCCCCCCCCCCCCCCCCCCAGTGGAAATCTTTCCACTGACCGTTCCAAGGCGGTTCTTCTGTGGCGATTTATTTATGTTGTTGTTTGTTTCTTACTGTGTGTATTACTTGTGTCTTTTAATTTTGGATGACCATATGGCCATTTTGTGGGAAAGTAACTGTCCTTATGGCCTTCCTTTGTTTAGGTTTCCATTATTGTCTGGTCGCTTAATGTTTGTATTTCTTTCCCTTTGATGGGGGAGTAAGTTAATTGTATCGATTCCTGATCTTTGTTTTACTTCTACTTTTTGTAACATGTAATAACCATTACAGTGTGTTTTTTTGTTGGAAAATATTTTACGACTTCATTGACTACTTTCCGGTCTAGTTCGCATGGCTGTAAGCACATGAAAATTAAGTGATAAACAGACTAACCCTGTGTTTTTCCAGCTACTGATTCGTTTCCTCCAATTTCAGCCCATAATCTTTCCACGGCAAATCTGAACTCTCCTTAACGCAAGACGTTTACTTTATTTTTCCATTGGTGTCAAAAATAAGCCTTGAAGAGTCTGCCACTGCACATATTCCATGTCCATACTTTGTCAATACAAACAAAACAATGACTCAATAGTGACGTTTACTTTAGTTTGCGTGACGTCATATAATTGAAAAAACAACAATAAGGAGCGTGATAGCTCAGTGGTAAGTGCACTTGCCTCTGATGCTAGAGGTCCCGGGTTCGATCCCTGGCAGCGGCGATAAAATTTCTGTGTCCGAACATGCTCTGGGACAGTGGCATCATTTGTAGGGATGAATGTCATAAAGTGCACCGTCCTTCGGATAGGGACGTTAACTGGTGGCCCCATGTGCAGGGAGAACCATCCCATGTGCAGGTTAAAGATTCTTACATGATTACTGTGTTGGTATTCATCCTGCAAAACCTGGAGTGTATGCAATGCACACCTGGGGTAATGGTCAAATGTGACCTAGGTAGTATCAGTTTTGCTTGATTTGAAGTTTAACGTACCCGTCAACACTGTAAAGGTCATTTTGGTGACGTTGCTTCCAATTCTGTTGGACTTTTACCCGACATTGAGATGAAATGACATCTCAAGCCCTATCGCCCAATAGGGTTTATAAGCATGGAAGGTCCGACGTGCATTGCTGGGCAGGCTTAGATCCTCTAAGCCGTTTACCAGTAGGCCTACTCGTGTGCGGGTCGGTTTCAGCTCTGCGTGGAAGCATCTTACAACCCATCTATTTCTTCAAGCCCCGATGGGCGGGGGCTAACGCAGTATCAGTAGATAGATTTAAAAAAAAACACTGCCAAGTTATTGGTATGAACTAAAAGAGCAGACACAACCGTAATGCCTGGCAACGCACATTACTCTGTTAATAATCAGTCGCAGTCTCAGTTTCAATTTCTGTTAACACACCTCAGTGAACAAATAGCCACCCACATTTAGGATCTTAGACTCAACAGGCCGTACGCATGGGGTTAGAGAGAGAGAGAGAGAGAGAGAGAGAGAGAGAGAGAGAGAGAGAGAGAGAGAGAGAGAGAGAGAGAGAGAGAGAGAGAGAGAGAGAGAATCAAAATCGAGGCTAGAACTGTGGAATCGAGGAGGGAGAATTGCATCAGTGTGCTTCGTCGTCCCAAATACTTCTCATTGTTAGTCTGTACAGTACATGATAGCCACCCCCGCCGATCTGGGATTGAAGAAAAAGATTGTGCTGCATGATTTTCCATGTAGAGCTGAAACGAATCGAACAAAATTAAGAGTATCCAGATACTTTTTTTTGAGTGATTCAACTATGATTACAAAGGCCTCAAGATCGGAACTCGCATGACAAGACGTAAAGCACAATAATGGAATGCATTTTGACTGAGAAAAGCATCTTGAGGAACACCGACATTCATTTCGAATTTTTCAATGTAAACGAAACAAACAAGGACACGTATCCGCGCATTAGCAGACATCCAATGAACCAGTCGAACATTCCACTCCTCTACCTCAAATTTTCTCTGTGCCTCCTAAATGACTTTCCGAGACACTCGACCAAATGCCTGATCAAGGTCCCCCAAAGCCACTATGTGGGAACGTAACTGCCATTTGGCTTTCCGCTAGTGATGCTTCCATTACGGTCTAGTTATTTCATGTTCGTGGTTCTTTCCCTTTGGTGTGTCTGATCGGAGGTGTTGGGTAATTGTATCGATTCCTGATCATTGCCTTCATCGGAAAGTAAATGGATAACTTATCGCACCTCCCTTTCACAGTTTGCATAAACAGGCAATAGATAATTAAATAGCGTTTCCGGACAATATGGCATGAAAAAAAAACTAGTAACTAGTAAAAAAAACTGCAGGAATGAAACAAGGTTGAGGTCTCGACAGCATACAGCAACGGAATTGCTGGAGCAAAAGAAAACCAACAGTTCGATTTCCTTCTAAAATTGATTTCAATGAATGTAGAGATGAAATCGCTGCTGCCTTGAATGATTTTGGTAATCGATGGTGTTAACGAGAGTATGTTGAGCATAAAGCTCTTAAGGAATGGAAACTTAGCATTCTGAAATTAGTGAACAAACGCATTTCTTTTTATTCGCAAAATACAAACCTATTACCTCCTAAACCTAAGACGTCTTTACGTCACCTTAAACTAGGTATTCAAGAATTTCATAGGAAGTTTGTTTTGGTTCCAGCTGATGAGGCCGCTAACAATGTGGTCGTTGTTTGACTGCTTCACAATGTTAACACTCTCCAACAAGAACTTGGCACTAAAGCCTATGAACTTCAGCCTTTAGCTGTAGACCTTTAGCTGTAGAGAGGGCTTTAGTTGATGACCACATTTGTCATTCAGTCACCAAGTTTGCCGTATGTGTTACAGAAGGCCAAGACAAGTTCCCTACGTTATATTGGTTACCTAAACTTCATACAAGACCATCCAAAGCACGGTGTATTGTAAATTCAAGCTCTTGTACCACCACTGAACTCTCCAAATTATTAACTTCATGTTTGACTGCCATCAAAAAGCATTTGATAAAGTATTGCGACAAACTCTTCGAAAGATCAGGTAGAAAGTAGAAGTAAAACAAAGATCAGGAATTGATACAATTAACTTACTCCACCCATAAAAGACACCAAAGGGAAAGAAATACAAACATTAAGCGACAAGACGTTAATGGAAACCTAAACAAAGGAAGGCCATAAGGACAGTTACTTTCCCACAAAATGGCCATATGGCCATCCAAAATAAAAAGACAAAAGTGATACACACAGTAAGTAACAAATAGTTTTGGTCTATAAAAAATTCTAATGAAGTTTTAAATGAATTGAAATCCAGGCGTTTTCGTGCTTCAAGTCTGTCTACTTATGATTTTTCCACCCTTTACACTACATTTCCTCATAATCTTATAAAAGAAAAACTTAATGATTTAATTGAATGGATATTTCATAGGGAAGACTCCCTCTATCTTGCATGTAATGTAAGAAATGCATTTTTCACTTCTGAAGAGCATAAAAATTATAATCATCGTTGTTTCATCTTTGTGGTTGTTTGATTATTTGTGTTCACGGAGATGTTGCACTGATGAGTTAGGAGGCCTTCACGCGGACTGAACAAATTATTTGTCTAAATCGCGACGGAAGTAAGGGCGAGAATTGTGGCCACGTAAAATCGATTTAAGCACCCCCCCCCCCCCCCCAGTGGAATTCGTTTCCACTGACTGTTCTATGGCGGTTCTTTTGTCGCGGTTTATTTTTGTTATGGTTTGTCTTTGGGTGTCTGTGATGCTTATATTATTTTATTTTGGATAGTCTATTGGCTATTTTGTGGGAAAGTAACTGTCCTGTTGGCTTTCCGCTATTAATGTTTCCATTAGGTCTGTTGTTTCATGTTTGTGCTTCTCTCCCTTTGGTGTCTCTGATGGGAACTATTGGTTGATTGTATCGATTCCTGATCATTGCTTTCCTTTCTATTTTTGATTACAATCACATGTTAAACAAATATAAAAGAAAAAATATAAGGCTTATGTTTACAGACACAGATATTTTACTTTATGAAATAAAAACTGATGATGCCTATGAAGATTTATCTGAAAAATCTCTAAAACCTTATTTTGATACTAGTGATTATGCAGAAAATAATACATATTTTTCTAAAGAAAATAAAAAAGTAATTGTGAAAATGAAAGATGAGGCAGCTGGGCTATCAATCAAAGATGTTTTTGGTTTAAGAAGTAAAATGTATTCATATTGCCTTGCTAATAAAAATATTAAAAATGTAAGGTGTTGTAAAAGGTGTTGTAAAGAAATCAATGTCAATGGATGGTTACTGAGATACTCAATCAATGTTAATGGATGGTTACCGAGATACTCTGTATAACTCCTCTCAAATGGAACACACGATGAAAACTATTAGATCATATAAACATCGAATAACAAGTAGTGAAATTACAAAGAATAGTCTTTCTTGTTTTGACAATAAACGTTACATTTTAGAAGAAGGTAAACATCTTTAGAATGTTGAAATCATGTAAAATATAATAACACATGAGTAAAAACCTGTTAAGAACTGCCTAGATTATATTGAGAAGACCTCAATAATGCAAAATGCCTGGTATGAACTTTTTGGGGGACTGCACTGTAACCGGTGGTGGGAGGGGGTGGTAGGTGGGGCCCAACGAAGACTATCTGTTGGTTTTCCTTTGCTCCAGCATTTCATTTATTTCCTGGGTCGAGTCCTCACCCTTTTTTCATCACTGGGATTGTATGCCCCCAGCTCCGAAGAAGCTGTGGGGGCATATTGCTTTTGTTTTGGTCGTCCGACCGTTATTTTTTTTTAAATTTCATGTATGGATTCCTTGTGAAAAATAATTGACCCATGTTTTTACTTCTTTTATGGACAATGCCCTTTTTATGTTCCCAAATGCAATGGAATCTTGTAAGCAAGATATCTAAAAAGCTATTTGACTTTTATATTGAAACTTAATCTGCTGATAGAGTATCATGAGCAGATGAACTATGTATTTTTTTTGATCCATTTTGTTTTTGAGTTATGCCCCTTTGAAACTTTCGTAATTTTAGGCTAGTAAGCAAGATATCTCAAAAACCATTTGAGATTTGGCCTTGAAACTTTACAGACTTATGAGGGATGATGAGTAGATGCAATGATCATCTTTTGAAAAAAAAAATCTAATATTGTCTTGAAATATGACCCTTTGAAAACTTGTGTATTTTAAGTTTGTAAGCAACATATGTCTAAAACGTTTTGAGCTATTGTACTGAAACTTGACAGGCTGATAGGGGGATGAGTAGTTGACCTGATTAACTTTTGAAAAAAAAAATCTGAAACTTTCTTCTGGAGTTATGGCCAATTTGAACAATTTGCCAAATTAACCTTGTAAGCAAGATATCTCGAAAACTGTTTGAGATATTGCCTTGAAACTTGACGGGCTAATAAGGAATTTCGAGTAGATGTCCCGATTAATGTTTAAAATAAAATCTAAAATTCTCTTCTTGAGCTATGGCCCTTTGAAAATCTAGGCATTCCAAGCAAGATATATCAAACCCTGTGCAATGCATTGCCTTGAAACTTTACAGACTGACCGAAAAAAATGAGAAGATGACCTTATCAACTTTTGAAAAAAGAATCCGATATTTTTCTTGAGTTATGGTCCTTTGAAAATTTGGGCATTTTAAGTTTGTAAGAAAAATATCTCTATAACTGTTTTAGCTACTGTCTTGAAACGTGACGAGCTGACAGGGTATAATGAGTAGATAACCTGATAACTTCTGAAATCTGAAAATTTCTTCCTGAGTTATGGACCTTTTAAAAATTCGGCATTTTTACCTTGTACGCAAGATATCTCAAAACATATTTGAAACCAGTGCTTCAGCTGAAGTGCACGACCCGCCGGATGCTTTTAGCTTTATGAGTGTTACCATATATGGGTATGGCGGCCATTTTGGTCATGTGACCTGGACATAAAACGGTTCCCCCAATAAATGCGCCTTATCGTAAGGAGCAAAAATATATCTTATACTTTAGTACTGTATTCTGAATCGTTTGCAGGATAAAATCCAACACAAAAGCATATGTGTCAAAGTTTGACCTAGGCACAAAGAAGGTCAAGGTCAACCCAGGGTCACCATTTTAGCAATTTATGATGGGCCTACGTTCCAGATGCTATTTATCAAGTTTCGTGGAAATCTGCACAGTGGTTCTGGAGAAGACTATTTTTGAAGGGTTTTTACCAAATATTGCTTGGCGGCCATTTTGGTCATGTGACCTGGACCCCATGAGGAAATTTTGGTTTCCCCCATCCCGTAGAGGCTCCATATGAAATTTGACTTTAATCGGCCCAACGATTTCCGAGGAGAAGCAGTTCGAAAATTTTCACATTTTTCGCCTCGGCGAGGCTGTACTAAATGGAATGTAATATTTCGCAAGTTCATTGATAAGATCTCATTGATATTTATCAGTATGCCAAAAATTGTTTAAATATTCCAAGCGGTTAAGTCACTATCACCAATTTTCACAAACGGGTTATGGACGGACAGATAGACAGACCATATATGGCTTGGCGGCCATTTTGGTCATGTGTCCTGGACCCCATGAGCAATTTTTGGTTTCCCCCATCCCATAGAGGCTCCATATGAAATTTGATTTCAATCGGCCCAACGGTTTCCGAGGAGAAGCAGTTCGAAAATTTTCACATTTTTTCGCCTCGGCGAAGCTATACTAAATGGAATGTAATATTTCGCAAGTTCATTGGTTAGATATCATTGATATCTATCAGTATGCCAAAAATTGTTTAAATGTTCCAAGCGGTTAAGTCACTATCACCAATTTTCACAAACGGGTTACGGACGGACAGACAGACAAACCATATATGGCTTGGCGGCCATTTTGGTCATGTGACCTTGACCCCATGAGCAAATTTTGGTTTCCCCCATCCCATAGAGGCTCCATATGAAATTTGACTTCAATCGGCCCAACGGTTTCCGAGGAGAAGCAGTTCAAAAATGTTCGAAAAATTTCACATTTTTCGCCTCGGCGAGGCTATACTAAATGGAATGTAATATTTCGTAAGTTCATTGGTTAGATCGCATTGATATCTATCAGTATGCCAAAAATTGTTTAAATATTCATAGCGGTTTAGTCACTATCACCAATTTTCACAAACGGGTTACGGACGGACCCAAAGAAGGTCAAGGTCAACCCAGGGTCACCATTTTAGCAATTTATGATAGGCCTACATCCCAGATGCTTTTTATCAAGTTTCGTGGAAATTTGCCCAGTGGTTCTGGAGAAGACTATTTTTGAAGGGTTTTTACCATATATGGCTTGGCGGCCATTTTGGTCATGTGACCTGGACCCCATGAGCAAATTTTGGTTTCCCTATCCCATAGAGGCTCCATATGAAATTTGACTTCAATCGGCCCAACGGTTTCCGAGGAGAAGCAGTTCGAAAATTTTCACATTTTTCGCCTCGGCGAGGCTATACTAAATGGAATGTAATATTTCGCAAGTTCATTGGTTAGATCTCATTGATATCTATCAGTATGCCAAAAATTGTTTAAATATTCCAAGCGGTTAAGTCACTATCACCAATTTTCACTTACGGGTTACGGACGGACAGACAGACAACCATATATGGCTTGGCGGCCATTTTGGTCATGTGACCTTGACCCCATGAGCAAATTTTGGTTTCCCCCATCCCATAGAGGCTCCATATGAAATTTGACTTCAATCGGCCCAACGGTTTCCGAGGAGAAGCAGTTCAAAAATGTTCGAAAATTTTCACATTTTTCACCTCGGCGAGGCTATACTAAATGGAATGTAATATTTCGTAGGTTCATTGGTTAGATCTCATTGATATCTATCAGTATGCCAAAAATTGTTTAAATATTCCAAGCGGTTAAGTCACTATCACCAATTTTCACAAACGGGTTACGGACGGACAGACAGAATGACAGACTGACAGACTGACAGAATTACAGAATGACAGAATGACAGAATGACACGGTGATTTTAGGGCACTCTTAGAAAAAACCGACTTCAGTCGGTTGCTTTTTCTGCGGGTCGTGCAATTTACAGACTGATAAGTAATTATCAGTAGATGACCTGATCACCTTTAAAAATAATCTGATTTTTTATGTTAACTTTTGAAAATAAATCTGAAGTTATAGCTGTTTGAACACGTCAGTTTGTTTGTATTGCAGTTAAACGGCCCAGTCAACACTATTTAGTTCATTTTTGAGCCGGCCAGTTTACCTAGCCACACTTTTCCTTGCCAGGCTTATACGTAAACGGTTAACCAGTACAGTGCACAGTCTTTCGCAAGATACTGACAACTGCCCTTCTTGAATCAGCGGAAAGGAGAGAATGACCGAAGAAAAGATTTCATGATTAATCTCCACGAAAGAATGTTGCCGATCCCGACAGGTATGGAATTGAAAAGGTCAGGATTTTTATCTTGTAAGCAAGATATCTCAAACACTGTTTAAGCTATTGCCTTGAAACTTGACAGGTCGATAGAAAATGATAAGCAAATGACCTGATCAACTTAAAAAAAATAATTCTGATTTTTTTTCTTTAGTTATGGCCCTTTGAAAATTTGGAATGTAAGGGCAAGCATATGGTTGGGTGCATAGTGTTTCAAAAACACATTTCTAGTTTGAGTTCTGTGTTCTCGGTTAGTTAGGAAACCTTCGCGCGGACTGAAAAAATCATTTGTCTAAATCGCGACGGAAGAAAGGGCGGGGATTGCGGCCACGTATAATCAATTTATGCCCCAGCCCCACCCAGATACTTTTCACTGACCGTTCCAGGGCGGTTCTTCTGTCGTGGTTTATCTTTGTTATAATTCGTGTTTGAATGTGTGTATCGCTCATATCATTTTGTTTTGGATAGTCAATTGGCCATTTTGTGGGAGAGTAACTGTCCTTTTGGCTTTCTGTTATCGAAGTTTCCATTAGGGTATGTTGTTTCATGTTTGTGTTTTTCCCCTTTGGTGTCTCTGATGGGACGTGAGGGTTAATTATATTGATTCATGATCATGACATTTACTTCTATTTCGACTACCTCCTTCCCTGTCAAAAACCTTGTGTAAACGAGCATTGAAACCACCATCTTATCGATTTGAGTCGTCATTGGCGCACGTGTCATTTTTTATTCTAACATGACGTTAACGTTTTTCCCATTGAACCCAGTGGAAACGTCAGCGTTTGCAAATATGCGATTATTCACGTCGTCAACGTGGTGCGTGCAATTTGGCGTCATCGTGACGTTGCATGTAAACATTTCCTTCTGTCGACATCCGCTGCAAAATAGTCCCCAAGATAACGCTTTGTTACTACTGTATTTCAGTTTAGCATCATGTTAGAATCGAAATAATTTCCACGCACCCGGTGTGTTATCGTGATTAACACACGGTGTTGTCGGGCAGATGCGAATATTAATTCACTCCGGCTTCGCCGTCGTGAATTAATATTTCGCAATCTGCCCTCCAACACCGTGTGTTAATCACGATAACACACGGTACGTGGAGATTATTTCTTAATTGTCGCCGCTGAAATTTTCTAGGTAGTCAGAAATAACCGTTGATTGACCTAACTCCTCGGTTTAAAGACCTTTGGTGATCATACTTGTTTACTCCTAGTACAGACGTAGAAGGTCATAGCGGCAATTTGGAGAAGGAAATTACTGTGACTTATGCTGGCTATCACGTAACCTTTCATGTTTTAGGCTGTAACGAAAACACACTGTCTAACAAATAAAGTGGTTCTGGCGAGTATGCTCATAATAAGTGTAGTCTCGCCATGGCCCTTGATGCTAAAAAAACAGGATTTTGCTTGTACGCCTTACAGTTTCCCTACTATTAAGACGATTCCACTACATGTCGCTCTGTGAAATAGTTCTGAAATTCTTACTCATGGAATTCATCGAAGTTTAAAACGTTTATTTCAACCAATCAAATCGCTCGAAATGTACATAATGATCGAAAATTGGAATTATAGTTTGATAGCAGTTTTGAACTGTAAAATGGAAGACAAAGTTCTTTTGTCCCAACGATGGCATCCGGCGGTACGTTTACAAATCAATTTGAAACAAAAATGAAGGCAATGGTCAGGAATCGATACAATTAACCCACATCTCCCACCAGAGACATCGAAGTGAAAGAAACACAAACATGAAATAACTAGACCCTAATGGAAACATCAATAGTGGAAAGTTTGAGACAATTAACCCATATCTTGTTGAAGAAGTTTACGTAGCCACAATCATTTCTGACTATCAACTAATCAAATTTCTTGGTACGGTATATTCTATCAATTCACAACATGTAAGACGATGTAGTATCCATCTGTTCTTGATCTATACTGTTTGCAAAGGCAGTGGTTTTCCTGTTCAGCGAGATGAGGGTTAATACTTTTTAAAAGAAGTCTATCCCTTACATTTGAAGAATCGATTTTGACTGTCTGAAACCAACAGTTAGACCAGTCATTGACCATAGCGGGAATAATTTATTATCCAAATGGGAATTGGTGATAGTCTACACTTTAGGACATTGGTTATTTTAAACGGGGGTGGGGGGCTTTAATCTATTTTACTCAGCCGTAATCCTCGTCCTTACCTCCGTCGCAATTTAGACAAATACTTTGTTCAGTTCGAATGAAGGCTTCCTAACTGATTAGTGCATCTCCGAGAACACAAAAGTCAAACAACCACAGTCATGAAACAACGATACCCGACAGCAAGAAAACTGAACAGCAGATTTGAAAGCTATCTGTGCAGCTTGATTAACCAAAGACAATAGCCGTGCCATTATTGTGTGATTTGATAATACAATCAACCTCACTGGGGGTATTTGTCTATAACCTTCAGTAGTCAAAGGTTTCAGTCCGGATCTCCTGTCGAATTCTCCGAAGAAGAAACGTTTATCTTCAGAGAATCTGAACGCTGTGGGAAAGAGTCCTCTTGCCACTACGAACTCCAGCAGGTCATCAGGAGATCCAAGGCCAAGCTCCCAAATCACAAAACGGAATAATCCGCCCATGAGGAGGAACCAAGCCTAAAGCAAGGAATCCTCAACAACCCGCCTCAACAATTCTAAGTCTCTCCCACAAGCCTCTGAGATCTGACAATCCACACAGTCGAACCCTTAGAGCATGCCTACGCAACTTAAACACATTATTGCCACATCACATGTTTGACAAGTTTGACATATGTATATATAATAACAAACAACTACCGCCATTATATATATATATAAATAGACAAATGAATTAGCGCACAAAAATCGGTCGCACCGCAACCGGGACTCGAACCACGGATCTCCTGCATTCCGGGCAGACGTGCTAACACTGGGAAGGCAGCAGGCGCGCAAATTACCCAATTCCGACACGGAGAGGTAGTGACGAAAAATAACAATACGGGACTCTTTCGAGGCCTCGTAATTGTAATGAGTACACTTTAAATCCTTGAACGAGGATCCATTGGAGGGCAAGTCTGGTGCCAGCAGCCGCGGTAATTCCAGCTCCAATAGCGTATATTAAAGTTGTTGCAGTTAAAAAGCTCGTAGTTGGATCTCGGGTCCAGGCTCGCGGTACGCCTTGCGGCGGTTACTGCCCGTCCCGACCTACCTGCCGGCGTGTCCCTTGGTGCTCTTGATTGAGTGCTTTGGGCGGCCGGAATCTTTACTTTGAAAAAATTAGAGTGCTTAAAGCAGGCGTGTTAGCACGTCTGCCCGGAATACAGGAGATCCGTGGTTCGAGTCCCGGTTGCGGTGCGACCGATTTTTGTGCGCTAATTCATTTGTCTATTTAATTGCCTGTATCGTGCTTTACTTTGATTTTCATATATAGATAGATAGATAGATAGATAGATAGATAGATAGATAGATAGATAGATAGATAGATAGATAGATAGATAGATAGATAGAATCTAAGAACGACCGACGTAGGGGTGGTTGGGTGTGGCGAAGATGTATATCTTACGTCACAACTGATATTAACTTACAGTTGGACAAGGCACATAGTATCTTTGTAGAGGGAGAATGTTTTTATTTCTTTCATTTCTTCACGTTTTATTCCTTTTCCTCTTTCTTCCCTGCCCCTCTCTTTTAAACCTTATATCTCTCTCTTTCTCTCGGGGACGACACAAAATGACCGACAGTCGTCAACGTGTCCTTAAACCTCAATAGAATCAATCAAAATCAACCTGTCGGTAATTCGATCTAATACGGTTATATCTTCCCGTGCTGGTGGCTGTCAAAGATGCATAATGCCTACAAGGCAATAACCTTTCTTGTCTAGAATGGCAAACCACATTTGACACCCACCGCGCAAAGCGATAGTCAAAATTATACAAACACACTTCTGTGTTTGTTTTTTTTTTATTTAAAATGTAGTAGACTATAGTTTGCAGACATGCAATGTTCACATTTAACAGTCGTTTGAAATACTTAAGTTGCAATGAGTAGTTAATCCATTTATGACAATTTGACTTCCACCTGACCTGATAACTTGGGGACAGGGACTATTCTCTCTACAAATTTAAGTTTAGAGGGGTGTTCATTACACGATGGAGGATTTATAGCAGAATGACTTATTTTCACTATACTATTTTGCATGAAATACTGTACGTACATATGAAAACTTTTAGGAACAAGGTAATGAAATTGATGCATTCGAGTTCGGTCACATTACCAAGAAGGCCGCCATGCCCATATAAGGTAAAACCCCTCCGAAATTTTCTCTGGAACGAGTGGGCCGATTGTCATGAAGCTTGGTATGTAGCATTGGGGACTCGGGCACATGTTTGTTCAAATGATGACTAACGGCTGACCTTGACCTATTTTGCGCCAAGGTCAAATTTGGTCACTTGACTTTTATTTGGGAAAAAGTCAGTACTATGTATTTTTCGTAAAATATTGCAGTCTGTGACATGAAAATTGGTAGATGAGTGGATGAAACTACATGGGTATCAAAGGTCTAAGTCATTCCTTGACCTTAGCCAAAGGCCATTCAGATATAAATATTAAAACTTATTTTCCTCAGGAACGACTGGACTATTTGTAACCAATTTCATAATAAAGCTTTTAGGAACGAGGAAATGAAAATCAATGGTAACTGGTTTTCACTGACCGTTGCAATGCGGTTCTTCTGTCGCGGTTTATTTTTGGTTATGGTTTGTCTTTGAGTGTGTGTATCGCTTATATTATTTGGTTTTGGATAGCAAATTTGCCATTTTGTGGGAAAGTAACTGTCCTTTTGGCTTTCCGCTATTGATGTTTCCATTAGGGTCTAGTTGTTTCATGTTTGTGCTTCTTTCTCGTAGGTGTCTCTGATGGGAGCTGTGGGTCGATCGATTCCCGATCATTGCCTTCACTTCAATTTTGTCACATGACCAATTTGGCAGTCATGCCCATATAAGGTAAAAAAAACTTCAGAAATCTTCTTCAGAACTAATGGGCCGAATATCATGAAATTTGGTATGTAGTACAGTCATAGTTTTTTCAAATGATGACCCCTTGATGATCTTGACCAATTTAACACCAAGGTCAAATTTGACACATAGGCTTTATTATAAGAAAAATTAAATACCATGTACTTTGCAGAAACTGTTCATCACTAAAATACGCCTATTTAATTTTGACCCCCTTGAACCCCACTTTTATACAGTAAAACTGGGTTTAACAGGGATAAACCTTATTTTTCGTTCTATTCCAAAATATAGATAGTGGGAACTCGTTAGAACCACATCGATGAGGCGGTTCAAACGAGTACCCACAAGCTATATTTTGTAGCAGAATTAAGACAAATATTACATTTTTTTCATCTTAAAATGTTCGTTTTTTGGCGGTAAGATTTACAATATATTTTTTAAAAGGCGTGTTTTCGTAAAGGCAGTCTGTGGTCTGAAAATTGATAAATGCAGTTCACTAAATAAGTGAAGTAAACTGATTGAGTATTCAAGGTCAAGGGCTTTCCTTGAATTAAAACATTTCTCCGTCAGGCCGAGATGTTCCAAATTCTACATTCCAGTCGAATGTTTCATATAAATCGTTTAGCCAAGGATTCTTTTTCAATTCATACTTTTCCACTAGGATTATAATCTACTTCGCACCCTCTTGTTGCTAGCCATATTGCAAAATGAAGTTGGTTTTGCCGCCAACCCCCCCCCCCCCCCAACCCCCCCCCCCCCCCAAAAAAAAAAACGTCCAATTTGTCCATCATTTAGTAACTTCTTCAGAGCTGACATGGGGGGGTATTTATTTTTTTAAGTACATTAGGTAAAGAAACGTTGAAGCTTTTACGATCGGAAGTAACAATTATATTTTGATTAGGCCTCAGATTCTATGACGGTTCAAGCGTAAAGGCTTGCTAGAGTTAGGGCGATCTAATTCAATGTAACCGTGGTTGGTGCCTGATACTCTGTCTCTGGTTGGACCAATCGGAGTATACTTGTTGATTTTCTTTTGCCCCGGCATTTCAGTGGTTTCTTGCTGTCGAGTCCTCGCCGTTGTTTCATCTCTGTGGTTGTTTGATTTTTTTGTGTTCACGGAGATGTTGCACTGATGAGTTAGGAGGCCTTCATGCGGACTGAACAAATTTTGTCTAAATCGCGACGGAAGTAAGGGCGAGGATTGTGGCTACGTAAAATCGATTTAAGCCCCCCCCCCCCCCCCCCCCCAGTGGAATTAATTCCACTGACCGTTCCAAGGCGGTTCTTCTGTCGCGTATTGTTTTTGTTATGGTTTGTCTTTGGGTGTTTGTGCCGCTTATATTATTTTAAAGTCTATGAATTAAAAATCACTCTTTTTCATAGACTATTTGTTATTTTCCCTGCTTAAAAATAATTTAGAAGAATATATTATTTTATTTTGGATAGCCTATTGACCATTTTGTAGGAAAGTATCTGTCCTTTTGGCTTTCCGCTGTTGATGTTTCTATTGGGGTTTGTTGTTTCATGTTTGTGTTTCTTTCCCTTTGGTATCTCTGATGGTAGCTGTGGGTTAATTGTATCGATTCCTGATCATTGCCTTCACTTCTATTTTATTTATCTTCCATATTCAAATCCAATTATTCTGATATCTTTTGTTGGCGGCATCATACGCATCCTGGGGATTTCTAAGTTCTTTAATTCTGTTGTCGTTCATGTGTCCGTCTGTTATTCCTTGTGTATCTGTGTCGTAATCTGTTTTGAAAATACTCATTTTTATTCCCTTTTCCGACGGTTATTAAAGATGTGCGTCGGTGGGCAGGCGTCAACATTTCGTTTCGGGAGTATATCTCCGCAACCGTTTGAAATATTTTAATAATACTTGTTAGGATTAGAGCAAGTCAGTGTTGCGTGCAAAAATGACAACTTTGCTTGTCTTCCTTTCGAATATTGTCCCATTGTCCATATTTTTAATTCATTTTCGTTGCCGGAGTATATGTCCACAACCGTTCGACAGGATTACGCCCCTTTCCTGACTTCAGGCCCTTTGAAAAATATGGATGATATATGTCATTAAAATCTCAAAAACTGTTAAAGCTAGAGCCTTGATAGTTGATGAGTGCAGTACTAGTGATGAGTAGATGGCCTGATCAACTTTTGAAGAAATTCAGAAAAATACTAGGATGAAATATGGCCCTATGGACATTTTGGCATTTAGGGGCAAACTTATGGTTTGGGGCGTAGTGTTTTACAAACACCAGTTTTTTTGTCATAACTGTATTCGGCCTTCCGTGGTTTGAAGCAATAACAAGCAAAGGAAGAACGTCTATAGATAGTTCGACTTCTATGTTTTGCGGAAGAACTATTGTGAGGAGTAGGAATCCAATCCTTTCCTTTACAGTCAATGAAACAGCTTTACTTGCAAATCAAATATCTGTTGAATGTCGCCGAAATTGTATGAGTCTGGTTCTAAATCAATCATTTTTGTTCTTGTTGTAGTATACATTTTACCAGCCTACCCAGTATGTTAAAGATTTAAATCTTATTGATATATTGTTATCTCTGTTGTCGCTGTAAGTTGGTGGTAGCTAATAAGGCTTCCCAAACTGAGTATTTGTCAAAGTATAAGTTATCATTTTTTAAATATTTTAAATAATATAAAACTGAAGGAGCCTGTAGCTCTAATATAACCTGAATTGCCTACAAACATAGCAACATTAAAGTCATTGCAGATAGTAAAATAAACAGCATAAAAGATTTTTATTTCTAAGGCTTTGCAGGTTACAGAGAAATTAGGATGGTTCTGTTTGAACTAGAAAAATGCAATAATATGGGCCCCATCAAGCGATTTTGGTACTTATCGCATTTGCGAGTAGCGAAGGTTCAGACGAGCCTGCGCATCCGCGCAGTCTCGCCAGAACCTTCGCTGCTCGCTCATACAAGCGGTGAATCAAGAGGAACCTTCAGACAGAAAGCCATATCCCTGGCCCCTCTGAACGGCTTGGCATGCGCAGTTAAAATTTGTCATGACGGAATGCTCGAAGACACAAATTCGCTTGGCGGGGCTCTTATAAAAGATTTGAAACGCACACTAAACAGTCTGGTTTGAGTGAAGCTAAATAAAAGAAGGTAAAAGAAGGTAAAGCACAATCACTGAGTGTCAGTCTAAAAAGATAAAAGGCAGAGTATGTTGTTCAATAAATCTGTTTTTCTATATAAATACAGAATAGGTTGAGAAACAGGGATGAACGCTTTCATGACTTTACATAGGCATGTTAATATAAAATCTATCATAAAATTGCATAGCATGTTAATATTAGTGCTTTAAAAATATTACATATGCGCGTTAATATAAAAGCTATCCTAAAATTTCATAGGCATGTTAATTCAAAGCTGTTACAAAACTACATAGGCATGTTGTATTGTAAAAGCCACCTCTGATGCTACACTTAACCACCCGACACTTCGCTGAATTCTTTAGACATGCATCCCAGCACCGGTACTGTTGTCAGCCTGTCGGTTGTCTTAAAGACGCTTTCCTGTAGGCAAGTCTAACTATCAGCCAAATGAATCACATTGAACCCCGTATTCCCAGCCTAACCGGCATAAAATGCTTGACTTGTGTGAGGTAAGGCGTGTCAATGTACAGTGAATAGCAATTCAAACGGGGAGAATTCAATTGGTGCGTGCAACTTATCCGAATCACCTTCACTAAACAGAGCTTACAACTAGCCAGTTACCCTTAAACAGATAGGTGAACGTCATACTAAGAGGCGTGAAGACAATGATCAGGAATCGATAGAATTACCTCACATCTCCCATCAGAGACACCAAAGAGAAAGCAAGACGAACTTGTAATAACTAAACCTAACAAAAACATCACTTGCGGATAGCCGAACGGACAGTTACTTTCCAACAAAATGGCAAAACGGCTATCCAAAATAAAAAAGATATAAGCACTAAGCAGTACATACCTGTAAGGACAAACTAAAACAAATTCTAAACAAGAGGACCATGATGGCCCTGGATCGCTCACCTGATCCATAGAGTAACAAGTGGGCCCCGCGGAGGGCCATTATTGACCCCTGGGGTATAATGTGCATAATGTTGAGGGAGGTCTAAAAAGATGAAGCGTCATACCAAATATCAACAAAGGCTATAATTTGAACAATCTTGGCAAAGGTCTACTAGATGAAGCTACACAACAAATATCAAAGACCTGGGCCTTGCAGTTTCAGAGAAGAAGATTTTTTTAAAGATATTCCTTACATAAGCCTATGTAAAACCAAATGGCCCCGGGGCAGGGGCATTTTTGGCCTCAGGGCTATAATTTAAACAATCTTGATAGAGGTCCACTAGATGATCTTCACACCAAATATCAAAGACCTGGGCCTTGTTGTTTCAGAGAAGAAGATTTTCAAAGATTATCTCTATTATAAGTCTATAAAAACCAAAGGGCCCTGGGGCGGGGGCATTTGTGGCCCCAGGGCTATAATTTGAACAATCTTGGTAGAGGTCCACTAGCTGAAGCTTCATACCAAATGTCAAAGATCTAGGCCTTGTGGTTTCAGAGTAGAAGGTTTTTCAAGATTTTTCCTATATAAGTCTATGAAAAACCAAAGGGCCCAGGAGCGGGGGCATTTTTGGCCCCAGGGCTATAATTTGAGCAATCTTGATAGAGGTCCACAAGATGAAGCTTCATACCAGATATCAAAGACCTGGGCCCTGCAGTTTCCGAGAAGAAGATTTTTAAAGATTTTCCCTATATAAGCCTATGTAAAACCAAAGGGCCCCGGGGCGGGGGCATTTTTGGCCCCAGCACTATAATTTGAACAGTCTTGGTAGGGGTCCTTTAGATGAAGCTTCATACCAAATATCAAAGACCTGGGCCCTGCAGTTTCCGAGAAGAAGATTTTTAAAGATTTTCCCTATATAAGCCTATGTAAAACCAAAGGGCCCCGGGGCGGGGGCATTTTTGGCCCCAGCACTGTAATTTGAACAGTCTTGGTAGGGGTCCACTAGATGAAGCTTCATACCAAATAGCAAAGACCTGGGCCCTGCAGTTTCAGAGAAAAAGTTTTTTTTAAAGATTTCCGCAATATAAGCCCATGTAAAACCAAAGGGCCCCGGGGCGGGGGCATTTTTGGCCCCAGCACAATAATTTGAACAATCTTGGTAGGGGCCCACTAGATGAAGCTTCATACCAAATAGCAAAGACCTGGGCCCTGCAGTTTCAGAGAAAAAGTTTTTTTTTAAGATTTTCCCAATATAAGCCCATGTAAAACCAAAGGGCCCTGGGGCGGGGGCATTTTTGGCCCCAGCACTATGATTTGAACAATCTTGGTAGGGGTCCTTTAGATGAAGCTTCATACCAAATATCAAAGACCTGGGCCCTGCAGTTTCCGAGAAGAAGATTTTTAAAGATTTTCCCTATATAAGCCTATGTAAAACCAAAGGGCCCCGGGGCGGGGGCATTTTTGGCCCCAGCACTGTAATTTGAACAGTCTTGGTAGGGGTCCACTAGATGAAGCTTCATACCAAATAGCAAAGACCTGGGCCCTGCAGTTTCAGAGAAAAAGTTTTTTTTAAAGATTTCCGCAATATAAGCCCATGTAAAACCAAAGGGCCCCGGGGCGGGGGCATTTTTGGCCCCAGCACAATAATTTGAACAATCTTGGTAGGGGTCCACTGGATGAAGCTTCATACCAAATATCAAAGACCTGGGCCTTGCAGTTTCAGAGAAGAAGATTTTTAAAGATTTTCCCTATATAAGCCTATGTAAAACCAAAGGGCCCCGGGGCGGGGGCATCTTTGGCCCCAGCACTATAATTTGAACAATCTTGGTAGGGGTCCAACAGATGAAGATTCATACCAAATATCAAAGACCTGGGCCTTGCAGTTTCAGAGAAGAAGATTTTTAAAGATTTGCCCTATATAAGCCCATGTAAAACCAAAGGGCCCCGGGGCGGGGGCATTTTTGGCCCCAGCACTATAATTTGAACAATTTTGGTAGGGGTCCACTAGATGAAGCTCATTACCAAATATCAAAGACCTGGGCCTTGCAGTTTCAGAGAAGAAGATTTTTTAAGTTTTCGGTGAAAAAAATCTATTTTTGGCTCCTGTGACCTATATGTGCAACGGGCCGGAACCATTTGAACAACTTTGAAAGGGGACCACCTAAGGATCATTCCTGTGAAGTTTGGTCAAAATCCGCTCAGTGGTTTAGGAGGAGATGTCGTTTGAAGAAATTGTTTACGCACGCACGCACGCACGCACGGACGGACGCACGGACGCACGACGGACGACGGACAAAAAGTGATCCCAAAAGCTCACCTGGTCACTACGTGACGGTGAGCTAAAAAGGTACAAGTGAAGACAATGAAAACCATGTAGTAGCAGTGATGACCAATTACTGCTTTAAAGTTACTTTTTTTGCAAATCACAAAATTCTGGGTGTAGAAACTTGCATCAGTTCAATGGAGGTAATGCTTTCTGGGATCTCAGTTTCTTTTGTTAAATGTATGAGTTAATTTACCTGAAAAAAAAATACCAACCCCCTTCCATAACTCAAATCATCACAATGGATATTCAATGGATATTTTTCTTTGTGTGTTACTTGTGAGGTTTTGTTTGTTTGATTTGAGGTTTAACGTCCCAGTCAACACTGTATATGTAATTTTGGAGACGTTGCTTCCAATTACCCGACATACAGATGAAATGGCATCTCAAGCCCTGTCGTCCAATGAAACCAATAGGGTTTGCAAGCATGGACAGTCCGGCTCGCACCGCTTTGCCTGGGCAGGCTTAGATCCTCAAAGCGGTTTATCAGTACACCAGTGCGGTCGGTTTCAGCTCTGTGGGGAAGCATCATGCAGCCGATCTATTTCTTCAAGCCCCGATGGGCGAGGGCTGAGTGAGGGTTTGTACAGAACTATATATGTGTTATGTACTTTGTTACATAACACAAAGGCTGTTATGTACTTGTTCCTTGGAACGGGGTATTATATATGGGGTATAAATTGGCTGCATGATGCCTCCACGCAAAGCTGAATCCGACTGCACACGAGTACTGGTAAACCGCTTAGAGGATCTAAGCCTGCCACGGCAAAGCGGTGCGAGTCGGACCGTCCATGCATATAAACCCTATTGGTTTCATTGGGCGACATGGCTTGATATGTCATTTCATCTCAGTGTCGGGTAAAAGTCCCCAAAATTGGAAGCAACGTCTCCATAATGACCTTTATAGTGTTGACGGGGATATTAAACATCAAATCAAACAAACACATATAGATGTTTTGTACGAGTTCAGATTCGTACACGAATTCAGATTCGAACATAACTGTAGATAGGTCTTGAAAGCTTCTATCACAGAATCACTAGATTCTATATATAGTTCTATGCCAGGCTAAAATTACGGATTATCTTATCTGGTGTGCAAGAAATTGATGCCTTGTCTGACAAGCCTTTTACGAACAATTAAATTTGATTCATGCTCGTAATCATTTGAAAACATGGGGCGAAGTATTAACAAAATGACTCCAGTATGCTGAACGTAACAGAAATGTGTGTTTTATCAGAACAATCTAAAATTTATTGCCTAATTACTCGTAAGTTTAACGTTCGCACATTGCCTCTTGGTTCACAAAGGAATTAATCCGTTCAAAATGTTATAGTGAAGAAGAAAGATCACATAGTTTAACCCTTTCAATTAATTTAAGTTTCTGTCGTTCATGAAAGTATAAACGCAGTGGGTCGCGTGCAAAGTATATGTAAACTTTGCTAACGAACCAATGTCGTTCATACTTTCATGAAAAGGAGAAAAAATAAGTTTATTTTTAGCTCGGCTGTTTTCGAAGAAAACGACAAGGTATTGTGATAGCTCTGGCGTCGTCTGCGTCGCCGTCGTCGGCGTCGTGGTGCAAACACTTGGACATGTTGTAATATCTCTGTCGTTACTGAACATTATTACTTGAAACTCGGATTAGTTGTTCATTATGAAAAGGGAAAACTCATACCAATAGGTGAGGTAACACTCCAAATATTTTTGGCACAGTTATGCCCCTTTTTCGACTTAGAATTTTTGCAGCCGAGCGTTGGCATCCGCATGAGATGCTCTTGGTTATATTAACGTTCTTTGCCTCTCATCACTAGGCGAAAAAATGCTTACATGGCAAAATTTTAAAACTGGAAAACAGTTACACGCTGTTTTTTTCTACAAAAGTGGAACAGCGTTGACAACACCAACGCCCGTAGTGAACCATGGTTTAGACTGACGTCACTGAAATTCATGGGACTCGATGCGTACTACATTGTGTTCTATAGGTTTTCATCAGACTTTACACTGGGAAAGCAAAAAGATAGTGTGACGTCATATCGGCAGATAACGGATAGCTCTCCTATATACAAACAAATTGCACGGTTCGGCGCATAGAACAGAAGTTAGATAATTTGCAGATAATTTATTTAACTTCTGAAATATGCTAAGTTATGATTACTGACACCCTCAAGTTGTGAATTATGAAAATTATTGCTTGTCAAATCCAACGATCTCCAGGATCATTTCCCACTGAATCGCTAAATCCGTACGCCCATCTATGTGAAAATAAAACGTTATCAAGTCACTACCAAATGCATACTTCCTGACAGCTGCAGAATTCTAGATCTAACGCATGCGGGCAATGTATGCAATACAAGTATTGTATCCTGTACGTTGGACGCCGGGATTTCTGGTTGAAATGTTCTTAGTTTTTCAAAGATTTTAAACAACACGTACTTGTACAGAAGTTTTTTTTATTCTGTCTTTTTACATGGAAATTTATACTTAAATACGGAATAATTACAGTACTTTGAAAGACATGTTTTAAATATACAGTAATTATGACGATGGATTTATAATGATCATGAGGAAATCTGTTTTAGTAATTATGCAACTTCAGATTCTTTGAACCCATATATGCCTGGAGTCCCATTTTGGGACATTGACAAAAGCAAACAATGTAGACCCAAGTCATACGCAGAATGTGGCGTCTGATATGGGTCTACACTTTTTGGTAAAGTGCATACATTTTTGTAAAACATGCCATAAACAGAACAAACTTCCACGCCTATAATCGGAAATGAAACACTTCAAACGTATTAAGTGAAAGAACCCATTGTATATGTTAGTTTAGCCGGATTGATAAGCTGGAATATTTTCCGCCTTTTTTGCAAGGGAGACAATTATCGATATTATGCGTCATCTGCCTGGCGTCAACACTTCCAAACGTCATCTCCTCAGAAGCCATTGGACCGATTGAGCCCAAATTTCATCTTTAGTATCCGTGGGCTAGGGGTATTGAAAGTTTGTGTTTTTAAGAACATTTACTCATTAGTTTGGTTGCTATGGCAACTTAGGGCTTCCATAGACTTATAATGGGGAAAATTAAAAAATGACACTTATTGCTAAGCATTTGCAGATATTTTGACAAAACGTTCATAGAAATGTTCCTTAAGCAATCTACTATCTGCCATATGATTTTAGGCCTACTGCTCATTTTCATTGGTTGCCATGGTGACCAAAATGAAAAAAAAAGAAACAAAAATACTTAAAAGATCATCTCCTCAGAAACCATATGCTTTTTGAGGCTGAGACTTTATGGAAATATTCACCATATTTTCTTATACAGGTTTTGTGTTTTTATGAAATTCGGCATATAAGTTTGGTTACTATGCAACTTAAAGTTTCCATAGACTTTTCATGGGGAAAATTGAAAAATGGCATGACCTGCCTAGCCTTTACAGATATTTTGACAAAACTCTCATAGAAATATTCCTTAAGCAATCTACTATCTGCCATATGAGTTTAGGGTTTAGGCCTGCTGCACATTTTTGTTTCTTGCCAGTGAAACCAAAATGCAAAAAAAAAAAAAAAAAAATGAAAAAAAAAAAATGCTTGAAAAATCATCTCCTCATTAACCATATGCTCAATGAGGCTGAGACTAAGGAAATATGGTATTCACCATATTTGCCTCTACAAGCTTTATTTTTTGTATGAAATTCGGCACATTTAGTTGGGTCGCAATGCAACTTAGAGTTTCCATAGACTTATAACGGGGACAGTTGAAAAATGACATTTACTGCCTAGCCTTTGCAGATATTTTGACGTAACTTTCATAGAATTATTCTGCTCACTTTTATTTGTTGCTTAGTTGCCATGGAAACCAAAATGCAAAAAAAAAAAAAAAAAAAAAAAAAATGGAAAATAAAAAATAAAAAATAAAAATCATCTTCTCAGAAACCATATGCTCTATGAAGCTGAGACTTCATGGAAATACTCACCATATTTGCTTCTATAGGTTTTGTGATTTTTTTTTTATGAAACTCGACTCTTTAGTTTGGTAGTTATGCCAAGTTAGAGTTTCCATAGACTTGTTATGGGGAAAATTGAAAATTGGCATTTACTGCCAAGCCTTAGCGGATATTTAAGAAATACTCGATAAACACTATACTGCATGCCACGTGATTTTAGTCCTGCTGCTCAGCGATATCAGACCTCTGGTGAGCATAGTGGCCCATGGGCCTCTTGTTATCTAGTAAAACTTGGTTTACAGTGATATTTTTTCTTATTTCTGCTAGAAAATATAGATTGTGGGTTCTTGTTAGAACCGCCTTGTCGAGACAGTTATTACGAGTAACCACAATCTATGTTTTGAGCAGAAATACGAAAAATATCAGAATTATTTTATCTGAAAACATGCTCCTTTTTTAACTCACCTGAGCCGAAGGCTCACAAGATAAGCTTATAGTAAAGGCAGGCATCCGGCGTCCATCCGTCCGTCGTCCTGTGTCCGTCGTCCACACCATTGAACTTCAATATCTCAGTTACAAGCTGACCAATCTTGATCAAATTTTATGTGCAGCACCATTGGGTTGGGCGATTGACTGTATTAGGTTTTGGACCAGTTTTCATCAGAACTTCGGTTGCCCTGGAAACAAACGCGTTCCAAAGACTACTAATGGGGAAAACGATGTCTCCAACTTTTCTCAGCCATTTATGATCCGATCTTTATCAAACTTGCAGATGAAAAATTGTGTCACCACTTTTTCTCAGCTGTTTTCGATCGGATCTTTTTTAAACTTTCAAACAACAAGGACAAGCATAATATCTCAGACAAGTTCGAATTTGGCTCGAATCTGACAAGCGGTTTTGCATTTACTTTCCCTTGAGCGTGAAAAACTTAACCATAGGCTTTAATTATTAATTTCATGTTTTAGTGCAATCAAAAACATGTGATAAAATATTGCGACAAAGTCTTCGAAAGATCAGGTAGAAATCTGTTTTGGTCTAATGAAGTTTTAAATAAATTGAAATTCAGGCGTTTTCGTGCTTCAAGTCGGTCTACTTTTGATTTTTCCACCTTTACACTACACTTCCTCATAATCTTATAAAAGAAAAAAAACTTAATGATTTAACTGAATGTACATTTCATAGAGAAGACGCCCTCTATCTTGCAGGTAATGTAAGAAATACTTTTTTCACTTCTGATGAGCATAAAAATTATACTTTATGGTCATGTCAGAAAGTGTGTGAAGCTCTCACATTTCTACTTGACAATATTAACTTAAGATTTGGTACTAAGTTATTTAGACAAGTTGTGGGTATTCAGATGGGTACTAACTGCGCATCACTTATGGCTGATCTGTTTTTGTTTTGTTATGAGAGAGACTTCATGATGTCCCTTTCTGTTGAAAACCAGTCTGAAATCATTCAAGCTTTTAGCTCCACTTCTAGATATTTGGATGATTTTTTAAGTATTGATGAAACCTATTTCGATGGTTTGTTCAGTCAAATATACACCCCAGAACTTCAGTTAAATAAAGCAAATTCTTCTGATACCGAGGCCCCGTTTTTGGATTTACATCTTTCTATTGTAGATTGGTTTGTTGCTTGCCAAATTTATGATAAACGCGATGATTTTGATTTTGAGATTGTAAATTTTCCTTTTTTGAATGGTGATGTTCCTCGTGCGCCATCCTGTGGAGTTTATATTTCGCAATTAATTCGATTTGCCAGAGTGTGTAGTCATGTAACTGACTTCAACACTCGTAATAAATTATTAACGGCTAAACTTCTTAGTCAGGGTTATCGGTATCATAAACTACATAAACTACGCAAAGCCTTTTCCAAATCTTATAGACGTCATTCTGATTTAATATCAAAATTCAATATTGGACTTACATCTCTTCTGCAACAAGGTCTATCGGAACCCGAATTTTATGGTGACCGCAATGACTTAAGCACCCAATTTCGTAAAATCGTTCTCAGCTGTTTTTGATCTGATCTTTTTGAACGTTCAGTAAACAATGACAAGCATAATATCTCAGATGAGTTTGAATTTGGCACGAATCTTACAATCGGCTTAGCAGTTACCTGCCCTTGAGCACAAAATAAGCGACAAATGTGTCTCCACTTTTTCTCAGCTGTGTTTGATCTGATCTTTTTGAAACTTTCAGTAAACAAGGACAAGGACGAGCATAATATCTCAAGACGAGTTCAAATTTGGCTGAAATCTGACAACCGATTTCAGAATGGACCCGACCAGAGACAGAGCATCAGGCACCAACCAACATTACCTTGAATTAGATCTCTCTAATTCTCAATAAGCCTTTCACCTCTGTGGTTCTTTGATTTTTGTGTTCACGGAGATGTTGCACTGATGAGTTAGGAGGCCTTCATGCGGACTGAACAAATTATTTGTCTAAATAAGTAAGGGCGAGGATTGTGGCCACGGAAAATCGATTTAAGCCCCCCAGTGGAAATCTTCCACTGACCGTTCCAAGGCGGCTCTTCTGTGGCGATTTATTTATGTTGTTGTTTGTTACTTACTGTGTATATCACTTGTGTCTTTTGGTTTTGGATGGCCATATGGCCATTTTGTGGGAAAGTAACTGTCCTTATGGCATTCCTTTTTTTTTGTGGTAAATTTTTGAATAGGCATGTTTCGTAATGTAGTGGGCCTCCAGTTAACGTCACAATTCGAAGGACGCTCGGTGCTCTTTCTGGCATACATCCCTGTATATGATGCCAGAATAGCATGTTCGGGCCTCAGTACAGTAACCACCGAACTACCACGCTCAACAATAAATTATTGTAACCTAAGCTATGCAAACAATTGTTACCTAAACTGAGGACATTTACTAAATTTGTGGGCTGCTCGAGAGCAAAAGCCTTGGGGTAGGACTATATCAAGTCCGCCGTCTTGTCTTCCAGCAGCCCATTAAATCTTGGCAGTGCCCGAGGCTTAGGTTTCTATAGATTTTAGTGTGTTGAACAACTACCGCATAAATATAACATTTTATTAACAATTATGTAAAACCAAATTATTTATTCTACAAATCACTTTTCAGTTATTGTCCAGTTTCCCTAGATATCTTTGAACACACAGTATTTTTCTTTACCTAATCGATCCCAGAAGATGCGATTCTTATTTTTACGGTCACTTCCAAAGAGGGCACAGTACTCGTACCATGAGACAGGACTCGGGCCGGTCCAAATCAAGTTTATAGTACCCGCTGAATCTTCCTCAGATTAGCGACCTGAGCGCAATGTGTTTCTAGCCAATTGGAAAACGTGCAGAGTTTCTGATCTGCATTACACTTTTCTGGAGTCCATGTCTGTTGATTTGAACATTGATATTTGCCTTTTTGTCTATGGACTAATGATTTTGGATTAACGCTTTGGTACTACGACCTAAACAACTTATAAAGCATTCTTTCGAACTCCAAAGATAAGTGGTTATAGCAAACATTGATTGTGGGTGTTTGTTAGAAACTACCCGCTTCATACCAGTGCCCAGCATATATGTTTTGATTTTTGTTTGATTTGAGGTTTAATATCCCCGTCAACACTATTTAGGTCATTTTTGAGACGTTACTTCCAATTTTGTTGGACTTTTACCCGACATTGAGATGAAATGACATCTCAAGCCCTACCGCACAATGAAACCAATAGGGTGTATATGCATTGGCGATCCGACTCACGCCACTTTGCCTGGGCAGGCATAGTGTAGTTTATATTGATCATTGATTCCATTGTTGAATTTTGAAAATATCTGAGGGTCACTGATGAGGCCTAATTGGCCGGAACTAAATAGTCTGGCCCAGAAAACATGTAAACCCCATATTTTCCAGTTCTGTGATGTAGTTCTTGCTTCCAAAGGATACCCCTTTCTAGAACATATTTAGATCTAAGCGGTTTACCAATACTCATGTGCGGTCAGTTTCAGCTCTGTGTGGAAGCTCCATTTCCCCAAGCCCCGATGGGCGGAGCCCATATATATGCAGAAATAAGGAAAATATTATATTTAAGAAATAATTTTTATTTTTCTGCGGTTCATGAAAGTATGAACGCAGTGGGTCGCGTGCAAAGTGAAAAAAAAAACAGGGGTTCATGTAAACTTTGCTAGCGACCCGCTGTCGTTCATGAAAAGCAGAAAAATTAAGTTTTTTTTTTTTTTTTTTTTTTAGATTTACATTCTTTGCCCCTCATCGCTTGGCGAAAAAATGCTTCTAGGGCAAACTTTTAAAGCTCGACAACATTTACACGCTGTTTTTTCCAGAACGACGTCACTGAAAATCATGTGACTCGATGCGTTCATGGAAGTATGAACTTCATTGTTTTCTATAGGTTTACATAAAACTTTACTTTAATTTTGTAAATATACACTTATAAACTACAATTTTCCTTATTTAATGTGGTTAACAAGCCTTTAGGTATTCAATATACGGCCTTGGAAACCGGTGAAGTGGGAGACAGCAATATTTCCGTAGCTCTGCTTACTTTTCTATAAACTTGGTCCAGTGTATTTATCCGTTAAAGAAACGGACTGAATTATTTCCCCCACGCTTACCTAGTTCTCTATTGATAGGATGAAATGGAAATAAATTTGGAATAGTCGCCTCCTCCCCTGAAGGTGCAGCCTATCCATATTTACTTATTCATCCTGTATTTTTCTTGAAATTATGAATATATATATCTGTGCTTCAATAGACAGTGTCCGGATATTACGAAAACACGCCTATACAAATACATTGCCACCTTTATCGCCGAAAAAAATGAAAATTGTATGATGAAAAATTGTGATAGTTTTCTTATTTCTTTCATTTTAGAGCAGAAATAAGAAAAATAAGGTATACCCCCCGGAAACCCCAGTTTTACTATATAAAAGTGGGGTTCAAGGGGGTCACAATTATATAGGCGTGTTTTCGTGATGTATTATTGACCCACTATTTATTACACGATCCTGTTACAGATCTCGTAAACAGATTGAAATAATAAAAGTTGAAGTTTTGAACAAGATTTATCGAATAGCTGTTGAGAAGTATGCTTCAAAACTCCATAATTAGTAAAATGAGATGCTGGGTTGTATCTGAGAGGGTACAGAGATCTCTCAGGCAGGTCATTGTACTGGGTTAGATCAGTCATTACATTATCGAATATGGCGCGAGTCAGTCCATCCCTGATGGCTTAGCGTAAGGGCTTGAGAAGGCATTTTATCTCAATGTCGGGTGAAAGTCCCACAAAACGCAAAGCAATGTTACAAAAACAGCCGTAATATTGTTGACGTAAAATCTCAACCGAATCATTACGATAACACATCCGTGTAAATAATGTAGACATCTGTAAACCACACTTTTCTCTATGCAGAGTTAGGTTTACAGGGGCGGTCATTACAAACACTTGTTAACATGATGCAAAATATACGTTGGATGTTGCGATTTGGCACTCGTACTCGAATGCCATTGTGATGATTGTTAGCCGCAGTTTTCTTGTAAAATTAATGACCATATTTCGAGATCAATACTTTCAAACCGCAATATATACTGAGTCAAAAAAGTAATTATACCAACGTCCGGATGAAACTTATAAAATATCAGATAGCTAATGAGTTAAATATGGCTGTAGGCATGGGAATCGGACGTTTAGCTAGAGAATGCTCAAACTTGTATTTGCCCAGACCTTTATACCCAAGAGTTGTCTTGCAATATGTGCCTAGAACGATTTTGGAAGAAATGGGCATTGCGCATGCGCAGATAATCTTTTTTGTGTCTATGATGGAAGACGTTATCATCTGAACATCGGATAACACTTTAATTTTACAATATTTCGTGATCTAGCATTATAAGCAAGGTTTTAATTTGTGAAATTCTCAGATTATCTCCCTTGCAATTAAAAATATAGCAATTTTCGAGCTGTTGTTATTCTTATACCTGTCAATCAATTTTTGCCATTTTTAAATAAAACGCCTTGTTTCCACCATCGCTGTTCATCGAGATGGTAAATAATGCAGAAAATTCATGAAGCATGTAGCACTACCGATTGCGATTTTCTATGGAGTTTCCAGTGAAAGCAGCATTTGACACAACTTCTAATAATCGGAGGTCAATACGTGATCGCCTGTTTCTCGTAGCCGATGCAACTTAAGTTCCTAATCTTTTGTGAATCGACGCAAAGGGTATCTAATGAAATGTAACATGTATCAAATGTTAGAAATCTGGGGTAAGGTGAATTTATTATGATGTTAAATCATAGCACTTTTCATAATTTTCTCTGCGAAAATGACATAGTGACCCCTTGGGTGTTTAGAGCAATACTTTACGATAATGGGTTTAAGTAAACAAAAACAAATGGAGCTTTTGCACGGAAAAATGTGTCCTATTACCAAAACATAAAAAATTTTGTGTTGTTTTCATCTGTAGTAACTATGGCAACAGAAGCAATTTTAGGTATAGGAACTGTTTTTGACTGAGTATATTCTAAACCAGATGGCTTGCGTTTATAAACTTTCAGAATTATTTTATCTATATTTCACTGAATCCCTTTTGCTGATTCTTTTCAAGCTCTAGTGTAGTTGCACTAAATTATTCTACCTTTTTATCTTTTGCACATTATAACTGCCAAATTCACATCACTAAAACACGCGTATATAATGTTGACCCTCTTGAACCCCACTTTTATATAGTAAAACTGGGGTTTAAAGGGGTAAACCTTATTTTTCTTATTTCTTGCTCTAAAATATAGAGTGTGGGTACTCTATATTTTGAGCAGAAATGAGAAAAATATCACAATTTTTCATCTTAAAATTTTCATTGTTTCGGCTATAAAGGTGGCAATGTATTTGAATAGGCGTGTTTTCGTAATGAATGTATTACCTGTAATTTATGATTCGGATAATATAAATCAAATCTACATGCTCTGAGTAAAGTGTGAATCTGCACAAGCGAAACGGTTTCGGAATTGCACCACCCGCAGAAAAAGCGACCGACTGAAGTCGGTTGATTTTCGAGTGCCCTAAAATCACCGTGTCATTCTGTCATTCGGTCATTCTGTCAGTCTGTCAGTCTGTCCATCCGTAACCCGTTTGTGAAAATTGGTGATAGTGACTTAACCGCTTGGAATATTTAAACAATTTTTGGCATACTGATTGATATCAATGAGATCTAACCAATGAACTTGCGAAATATTACATTCCATTTAGTATAGCCTCGCCGAGGCGAAAATGTGAAAATTTTCGAACTGCTTCTCCTCGGAAACCGTTTGGCCGATTGAAGTCAAATTTCATATGGAGTCCCTATGGGATGGCGGAAACCAAAATTTGCTCATGGGGTCCAGGTCACATGACCAAAATGGCCGCCAAGCCATATATGGTCTGTCTGTCTGTCCGTCCCTAACCCATTTGTGAAAATTGGTGATAGTGACTTAACCGCTTGGAATATTTAAACAATTTTTGGCATACTGGTAGATATCAATGATATCTAACCAATGAACTTGCGAAATATTACATTCCATTTAGTATAGCCTCGCCCGAGGCGAAAAATGTGAAAATTTTCGAACTGCTTCTCCTCGCAAACCGTTGGGCCGATTGAAGTCAAATTTCATATGGAGCCTCTATGGGATGGGAGAAGCCAAAATTTGCTCATGGGGTCCAGGTCACATGACCAAAATGGCCGCCAAGCCATATATGGTAAAAACCCTTCAAAAATAGTCTTCTCCAGAACCACTGGGCAGATTTCCACGAAACTTGATAAACAGCATCTGGGACGTAGGCCAACCATAAATTGCTAAAATGGTGACCCTGGGTTGACGTTGACCTTCTTTGTGCCTAGGTCAAACTTTGACACATATGCTTTTGTTGGGATATTTAAACAATTTCTGGCATACTGATAGATATCAATGAGATCTAACCAATGAACTTGCGAAATATTACATTCCATTTAGTATAGCCTCGCCGAGGCGAAAAATGTGAAAATTTTCGAACTGCTTCTCCTCGGAAACCGTTGGGCCGATTGAAGTCAAATTTCATATGGAGCCTCTATGGGATGGGAGAAACCAAAATTTGCTCATGGGGTCCAGGTCACATGACCAAAATGGCCACCAAGCCATATATGGTAAAAACCCTTCAAAATAGTCTTCTCCAGAACCACTTGGCAGATTTCCACGAAACTTGATAAATAGCATCTGGGACGTAGGCCCATCATAAATTGCTAAAATGGTAACCCTGGGTTGACCTTGATCTTCTTTGTGCCTAGGTCAAACTTTGACACATATGCCTTTGTATGGGAAAAGTGCGAATGCATTTTATCCTGCAAACGATTCAGAATACAGTACTAAAGTATAAGATATATTTTTTGCTCCTTACGATAAGGCGCATTTATTGGGGGAACCGTTTTAGGTCTAGGTCACATGACCAAAATGGCCGCCATACCCAAATATGGTAACACTCATAAAGCTAAAAGCATCCGGCGGGTCGTGCACTTCGGCTGAAGCACTGGTTATTTCACTTTTTCTGATAAGCCCTATTGCTGCTGCACATTAGAACTGTCAGATTAAATGTATTACCTATAATGTATGATTCGGAAAATAAATAAAATACAAATTCTCTAAGTAAACAGAGAATCTCCATAGGGAAGATACTTTCACTTTGCGAAACGGGTTCGGATTTGTACCGGTACAACTAAATAAACGTAAGAATCGAATGAGTACAGTAGGAATTATTCTGACAAAATAGAAGTGAAGGCAATGATCAGAACTAGATCAATTTAAAACCAAACCACCCATCAGAGACACCAAAAGGAAAGAAAATTGGAAAAAAAAATGGGGATACCTTTTACAGCCACCACACGGCACAAACAAAACAGCCTTGATATGCAAAATAGAAGTGAAGGCAAAGTAACGACTAATTAAAATGACAAATGAATACTTGTCGATCTGGCGATTGTTTAGATCCGTTGCACATAAAAAACAAGAACCTTTGTCTGTAGATTCGCCTTGCTATACGGAATAACACATTTTGCGGCTTATCGCTAATTTTGGAACTGACAGGATTGAAGATATTATCAGATACCGTCAGGTTAACAAGTCCGTTCTGAAAACCCCACTTTAAACATCACTTAATAGAGAGAAAAGTGGGCATTAGGAAAATATGCCCGTGCGACATAATGCAGTTTTTCACATCCTCAAAATGGATATTTTTCTGACGAAAATCTGTGATATTTTACTTATTTTTACTGTAAACAAAGGTTATGGGTGCTCGTTAGAACCGCAGGTAATGGGTGCTCGTTAGAACCGCCTCATTGAGGCGGTTCTAACGAGTACCCACTATGACTTGAAGCAGAATTAAGAAAACTAATGAATACCCCCGTTAACCCCAGTTTTCTCTATATAAATTGGGGTTTCGGGTGTCACTCATTTCACTGACTTGGTTACGTGATGGTTAACATTGGTATACATTATTTTCCTTAGTTTTGATCAAAAGCATAGAGTGTGGGTACTCTTCAGAACCGTCTCAATATTTGGGCTGGAAATGAAAAAATATCAGAACTTTTCATCGAAAAAAAATGCGTTTTCTAGAGGCCAGAAAAAAGGCATTTTAGCACACGGATGTGTTATTGTGCGAAACGGGTGCAGATAGGACTCATCACAAAAACAACGCCTATATAATTTTGACCTTTTATATAGTAAAACTGGGGTTTACGTGGGTAAACCTTATTTTTCTTATTTCTGCTCTGAAATATAGATTGTGGGTACTCGTTAGAACCGCCTCGATGAGGCGGTTCTAACGAGTACCCGCAATCTATATTTTGAGCAGAAATAAGAAGAACTATCACAATTTTTCAACTTAAAAATTTCATTTTTACGGCGATAAAGGATACAATGTATTTGTATAGGCGTGTTTTCGTAATGCACATTTTTGCAATGGCAAATTCCTGACAGTCAGTCAAATTATCAAAAGTACACAGACCTGTAACGCGACGCACATCAAATCATCACTGAAGTGGGTTTTCAGAGGAATGATTGTTTAATTGAGCATAAGCATTCTAAGACTTGAATAATAAAGAGCGGAAGCATCATCTGTCAAAATAATGCAAGTTTTCCCATTAAAAAGGAATAATGATTAAATACTCATTGCCTGTAAATGTCGAGTGCCTCAATGCTGTAACAGGTTCCAGATAAGAAGTGACGAGGAATATTATTGACAAACGAAAGGAATTTCATAATTTCTTATATGAAATATATGTTATTCCGACTCGTTAGAATTGTTGCATTACGATAACACACGCGTGCGACTCTGTGCATTTATTCACATCTCCAAAATGGCTACTTTTCTGATGAAAATCAGTGATATTTTTCTTATTTATACTAAAAACATAGGTTGTGGGTGCTCGTTAGAACCGCCTCATTGAGGCGGTTCTAACGAATACCCACAAACTATTTTTTGGAGCAGAAACAAGGAAAATAATGTATATCCCCATAAACCCCAGTTTTCTCTATATACAGTGGGGTTTAAGGGGGTCTTCATTTCGCGGACTTGTTAGCGTGATGTTTTTCATATTTATATTCAAGACATTGGTTATGGCACACGTTAGAACCGTCTCAATAGGTTGTGGGTGTTTATTAGAACCCGATTAGGCATAACCACAACCTATGTCTTGAAGCAGAAATAATAAAAATATAATGTGAACGGGCCTTGGTTCAAATAATTATAAATATATATGTATAATTTGAATTTTTCATAGGGGTGCTGGTGCCTAATGCTCTGTCCCTGGTCGGGTCCATCGGAGTCAAACTGTTGGTTTTCTTTTGCTCCAACATTTCAGCGGTTTCTTGCTGTCGAGTCCTCACCGTTGTTTCATCTCTGTGGTTGTTTGATTTTTGTGTTCGCGGAGATGTTGCACTGATGAGTTAGGAGGCCTTCATGCGGACTGAACAAATTATTTGTCTAAATCGCGACGGATGTAAGGGCTAGGATTGCGGCCGCGTAAAATGGATTTAAGACCCTCAGTGAAATTCTTTTCACTGACCGTTCCAAGGCGGTTCTTCTGTCGCGGTTTACTTTTGTTATGGTTTGTCTTTGAGTGTGTGTATCGCTTATATCGTTTTGCTTTTGATAGCCAATTGGCCATTTTGTTGGAAAGTAACTGTCCTTTTCGATTTGATTAATTGCATTGTGTTTTGCCATGGATCCGGCGAGTAGAATTCGTTTCATTGACCGTTCCAAGACGGTTCTTTTGTAGCGAATATTTTTGTTATTGTTTGTCTCTGAGTGTGTGAATGGCTTGTATTTTTTCCTTTGGGAAAGTAACTGTTCTTTTGGCTTTCCGCTATTGATGTTTCCATTTGGGTCTAGTTAGTTCTCATGTCTGCGTTTTTTCCCTATGGTGTCTCTGATAGGAGCTGTGGGTTAATTGTATCGATTT
This sequence comes from Lucinisca nassula, assembly GCA_963580285.1. NCBI lineage: Eukaryota > Metazoa > Mollusca > Bivalvia > Lucinida > Lucinidae > Lucinisca > Lucinisca nassula. Next base: position 14,107,653 of record OY757014.1, on the reverse strand, counting down.
CTGATCATTGCCTTCACTTCTATTATGTTGTTTAGATTCGGGTTTGTAAAAGTGTACCCATGTTTCATTGCAAGTTAGAATACCATCAGTAAAGTTTGACCCCTCCGTCCTACCGCGTTCTGAGAATTGTGAACATATCTCAACACGATCTCCTATTTTCTCGGGCGTCAGTAGCCGAGGTACCCATCTAGCGCAAAAAAACGCGACATTCCAAGGTCTCTGGTCGGGCCCATCGGAGTCTTACTGGTTGTTTTCTTTTGCTCCAGCAGTTCAGTGGTTTCTTGCTGTCGAGTCCTCATCGTTGTTGCATCTCTGTTGTTGTTTGATTTTTGTGTTCGCGGAGATGTTGCACTGATGAGTTAGGAGGCCATTATGCGGACTGAACAAATTATGTGTCTAAATCGCGACGGAAGTAAAGGCGATGATATCGATTTAAGCCCCCAGTGGAATTCGTTTCACTGACATCCAAGGCGGTTCTTCTGTCGCGGTTTATTTTTGTTATGGTTTGTTTGAGTGTGTGTGTATCGCTTATATAATTTTTTGTTTTGGATAGCCAATTGGTGAGAAAGTAACTGTCCTTTTGGCTTTCCGCTATTTTTGTTTCCATTAGGGTCTAGTTTGTGTTTCTTTCCCTTTGGTGTCACTGACTGGAGCTGTGGGTTAATGGTATCGATTCCTGATCATTACCTTTACTTCTATATGGTGTGTTAAAATCTTCTAGGCAGTTTCATAGGAAATGCTAAATGTTTCAGCTATTTCCCTGACAGTAACATGAATATACCAAATATGAATAGTATATTTATAATCAAATCAAATCAGCTTTATTTTTCTCAGAATACATACAGTACGAGTATTAAATGAGAATTGTCAAAATACAAATACCGCATGGCGTAGCAAGGCTTTATCTTTCAAGAAGACGGTTTATAGTATATTCAATCTGTTTGTACAATAAACTCCAATAAAATAAGTTATGATAAGACTATATAGTTTTGTCAATTATATTAATATTTGGATGAGTAGAACAGGGCACTTATGCCATATGTTCTTTACCAGGCTGTACATCTAGGTAAGCGTGTATAGCCTTTCGTTATTGTACTACATCAGATATAATATATGGCATAGTGTTGTCATGAAAATGGGGCCTAGCGTTGGGCTCAAATCCCTTCTCCAAAGCTCGACCTATAATCCTGGATCTACATTATGAAAAAAGATCAGCGGACCATAAAAGACACGTTTAAGGGTCTCTGTTGTTCTGAATGAATTAATTTATAAGTAAATTGCTGTAAATATAAATTTATCAGTTTAATATCTGTTTACCACAGTTTGGCTTTGGCTTTTGAAGTTCAGTGACAAAGGAATTCAACTGAACTTGATATTTTTGTATCTCTATCTCAATTTCTCACAGATTCTTAGGGAGACTGCTACTTAAAAAGCAAAGTTTTAATCAATACCCATGAGTGCGATGTCAAGAAGATTTATACGTCCCCATAAAGATTGGAACATGCCGATTCTAGATTACAACTGTTACTGTACGAAGAAAAATGTCAGCACGAACATTAAGGATAACATACTCGTACGTGTTCAAGTAGTATAAAGAGGATATTTACGCGTGTGTTGAAAACGTCAGAGTTTCCATTACTGCGAAGTCTGATGTTTTCATCATACGAAAGGAAATACAGTAAAATTCCGCTATTAAGACCACCAAAAAATTGAGACTAATTCTGCTTTGAAAAGCTTATTTGAAGATATTTTATTTTCAGATATGCATTGATTTCACTGCTTAGTGTAAAATAAAACACACCGATATATTGTTTTCATTCAACTCCGAAATGAGATTATTTCTTATTAGAAATATTTTCTTGTTTCTATTACCTCATAGATGATAACGGGTTGTCGTTAAAACTACCTCAATGAGGCTGTTCATTACGCTAATGTGTTTACGTGATTTCTATACGGTAACAAAAAGGAACATTTCTCAAATATGATTAAGATTGGTCATTCACAGTAATGACAGACGAACGAACTCTATATGGGATAAGTGAGTGGGTGCTCTTCAACAGCTAAGGTCATACGGAGTAGGGACCTCGGTTTAAAGATTCATCCGAAAGTCAGGAGAAGTCCGGGATCGATCCTTCGACCCTTGCTTTACAAATCGAGTAGCATAACCACTGCACCACGGAGGCTTCTCTATATGGGATAATGATTCTTTCATTTTTCAAGATAGAAAGGTCATGCATTTTCCATCGAAAATGTGCTGTCTCTTTCATTGTTTGCTTCTTATTTTTGTTTGTTCGATCTTCGTTTTCCTTTTTTTTTCTTCCCTCTAAATGTAAATTAATATTGCTTGTCTCTGTCCCATATATGACATTGTTCCAACGAGTATACACGATGTATTGGAATGCAAATGGCGAAAAATGATTTATGTCCTTTAAAAATAGAAGTTAAGGCAATGATCAGGAATCGATATAATAAACCCACATCTCCCATCAGAGACACCAAAGGGAAAGAAACACAAACATGAAACAACTAGACCCTAATGGAAACTTTAATAGCGGAAAGTCAAGAGGACAGCTACTTTCCCACAAACATGAAACAACAGACCCTAATGGAAACATCAATAGCAGAAAGCCAAAATGACAGTTAAGTTACTTTCCCACAAAATGACCAATTGGCTATCCAAAATAAAATAATATAAGCGACACAAACACCCAAAAACAAGCAATAACAAAATTAAACCCCGACAGAAGTCCCGCCTTAGAACGGTCAGCGAAACGAATTCCACTTTGGGGTTTAAATCGATTTTACGTGGCCACAATCCTCGCCCTTACTTCCGTCGGGATTTAGACAAATAATTTGTTCAGTCCCATTATGGCCTCCTTATTATATGATCACTCTCAAGAGAACCTAATTGTAGTTTATATGAATTTAATGACGGTTTGGACAAATAATTTGTTCAGTCCACACGAAGGCCTCCTAACTCGTCAGTGCAATATCTCCGTGAACACAAAAGTCAAACAACCACAGAGATGAAACGACGATGAGGTCTCGACAGCAAGAAACCACTGAAATGCTGGAGCAAAAGAAAACCAACAGTTAGACTCCGATGGGCCCGACCAGAGACAGAGCATCAAGCACCAACCAACATTTCATTGAATTAGATCTCTCTAATTCTCAGTAAGCCTTTACGCTGGAACCGTCATAGAATCTGAGGCCTGACCCACCGGCGTGCAATTAAAGAGGGAAGCAAAGTTGTCAACCGTGATTGGGTTAACTAACATGCATGCAGTAAAGTATGTTTTTATTGCTGGTCTATGAAACACAATGCTGTTATCCAAAGCTAGAGAGATGGACCATTATAATGTGAATTTGTGATAGTCTTGCAGCCGCGGTTTCAAATATTGCCTCAGAACGTTTGACTTGCCAGACCTGTGAAATTTTGACCTTTTTCTCAATGGGTGACTATGAATAGCAACAAAAAGTCTGTTTAGATAACCAAAATCTAAAACTAAATGACATTGTAATAGGTATTCATTTTAGAAGCCAGTGGATTCTACATGTGGTGTATGGAAAATACTGAGTACGGTTTATGAGAAACAAATCTATTTACAATCCCGAATCTGTATGCAGTACTGGACGGCTAGTTACATTAATTATTACAAATAAGCCATATTGTATTGTATATCCCGTTAATACCTCCGTTATTCAGTTCTATAGTAAGGGTCATGTGCAACCTGTTTGCAGTTTTATTATTATTATTATTTATCATATGACATCGCGTCTGAGAGTGTAATAACGCCATGAAATATTTTCGATAATTCACTAGTGGATTAGATATGCAAATTAGCTAGATAACGTTACATGTACGACATCCTTAACGACGTTGCGTTTTCTAGGGCCGGAATATCGACATTTTTGTAAACGATCGTAAATAAAATGCGTTTTAAATGTAATATGATAAATAGAATCTTGCATTCGTACTCATGCATTACTGAATTTATTAAACTCGTTGAGGAAAAGGGATAAAATGCTCTCCATTTTCCTCAACTTGTCTAATAAATTCAATACTACATGAACACTCATGTAAGATCCTCTATGTTCATTATTATTATCAATCTTGTAGTAATAGTTGATCAGGAGCTGTAACATTTATACCCATTTCCCCCATGTATATTTGCACCTTCGGATCTGTAAATTTGGGGGTTGGTTATTTGCAGATTCAAAATTTGATTGGGTGGAACTAGAAACTTGTCTGTTTCTTGGCCCATCGAGTTTCACCTGGTGGTCTTTTTTCAACACTAGTGTGAAATAATGTTGCTGACGCCCAAGGGATCTCAACGTGTTGTAACTGTCCAGTCCTCATCCTTGAGGTTGGAGCCCCGTAAAACCGGTTATACACCCCCCACCCCAACCCTCGGTAATTATTATTGACTGTCCAAAGATGTTTCCTTTCGATGCTGTTTCATTTGTTTTATGTTCGATGCTGTTCAATTCTTAAATGTTTTCATTTTAACAATTCTGTGTATCCACAGAATGTTGTTCAATTCTCAAATGTTTTCATTTTAACAATTCTGTGTATCCACAGAATGTTGTTCAATTCTCAAATGTTTTCATTTTAACAATTCTGTGTATCCACAGAATGTTGTTCAATTCTCAAATGTTTTCATTTTAACAATTCTGTGTATCCACATTCAGATCAGCAGAGTTTACTGAGGGTAAAAGCTGCTGACTCGGCTTGTCGCCTGTGATTTTGTTGGTTGTAAAGATGTGTTTCTCTATTTCTCCCGTTGATGTTTGTGATAGTTTTAGGGGCTCTTCATCTTGCCCGTGCTTATGGTTGTGTATTATTAGTAATTTAATTTTTCGATTAAAACTGCCCAATGATTTTCGCTACTGGCCGTCCTAAGGCTGTGGTTCTAATGTGATTTATTTCAACCTTTACCACTCAGATACGTGTTTTTACGTGTATGCACCCCCCTCCCCCCATTTTAAGCCCCAGAAGCATCTACAATCTGCATTTCTACCCCTGGATAGTTATGTTTGCTTTAGGATTTGTTTGGCAAACAAGTGACTTGTTTTTTCGCGCGCCTCCCCACTAAAATTATTCTTGGGGGGGGGGGGGGGGGGGGGTTGAAAGGGGAGGGGGGGGGCAACCCCCCCCCCCCTTTCACATCCCGAAAAAAATTGGGTGTATGGCCCAACCGGTCGCTAAAATTTATATATGAGGGTGTCTGGGGTCAAAAATGCCTGAAAATTGATGCTGATAAAACATGCTGCAAACAGTGAAAATGGCCAGTGCCAAACACCTTAATTGTTGCCTTGACAGCTGTGTGAAGATTAAAATGTGGTCAAAAATTCATGTGAAAACACATTTTTTGCCAACTTTGAGATGTCCCCTTCTTTACCATGACAACAATGATCAAGTCATGAAAGGTTTCATTTGAAAGGCTACTGCCCAATGAACATTCATACCGAGTTTGGTGTAAAACAGACCATCCATTATGAAACAATGGCTAGTTGAAGTTGCTGTCAGGTGCAACACTGTGAAAATCAGCGAAATTCACAAAATCCCTGAGTGGTAATGGGTTAATGAAGAAAATCCCGACTGACCAAAATAATGTTTTTTCATCATTTTATTGCAAGAAACAATATTTTAGATATAATTAATGCATTTTAGACTAAAATTCAGTATGTTCCCAGATTTCAGTTAACCCTTTACCACTCAGATACGGGTTTTTACGTGTCTGCACCTCCCTCCCCCATTTTAAGCCCCAGAAGCACCTAAAATCTGCATTTCTACCCCTGGATAGTTATGTTTGCTTTAGGAAAATCAGCGAAATTCACAAACCCCTGAGTGGTAAAAGGATAAATGTAGCGTTGTCGGATTTTCCGACGGGCCCTTCATGTTGTATGTGCTTATGGCGGTGATTTATTATTATTTATTTAATTCTGGGTTATTGTGCCTGTTGAGGGAGGGAGCTGGAGCTGTTGTAAAAAGGAGCTGGTGGCTATGCTGTGTGTGATTCTTGTTTTCCTCATTGTTAGCTTCTGTTTCTCTTGATATCATTGGTAGGGTGTAATCTTTCATCGTGGCTTTTACTGGGTACCTATTTCTATGCATTAAGAAAACACGCCTATATTACTTTGACCCCCTTTAACCCCACTTTTACAATGTATATAGTAAAACTGGGGTTTACAGGCGTATACATTACTTTTCTTATTTCTGCTAAAACATAGATTGTGGGTACTCGTTAGAACCGCCTCGCCTTTGACATTGGGCGAAATCCGGGTGAGTTAAACTTTTACTGCAGACCTTGTCATCTTGCATTTGAATGTTAAAATTATCCACAATATAAATCTTATTTTTAAAAACATTTAGATTTTCAAATAACAAACGACGTTTTGTCGCTTGTAGAAGTATATGATATACAAACAGAAAAAGAGAACACATCATCGTAATTGTTTATTGATTTACTTAAGGACACACATTGTACGTATAAAACAAAATCTGGAAATAATTTGTGAAGAATTTATTTGTGTAGAAATTCAGGTCAGTAATGACTTGTACGTATTATGGTTCTTTTACAGCCCCGGGACATGTTACACAACATTTTAAATCCAGTTATTATTCAAAATGGTATGCCTTTTTAGAATCAGGTAAACTCGAATCTCCTCCCGCCATGTGATCACAGAACAGCATATAAAAGGGCGAGCAATGTGGCCGCGTTAAATCGATTTAAGTCCCCACAAGTGAAATACATTAAACTGACCCATCCAAGGCGGTACTTCTGTCGCGGTTTATTTTTGCCATAATAAATAGTTCCTCATTTCTGACAATGAACTGTCTTAATCACATGTGAGAAATGCTAGAGTTTGTGTTTTCTAAGATGACTTTTTAAGATGACTGATTAGACCAATTCTAGCTTTAAACTGTCTATTGCAGATATAACAATAGAAGTCAGAGAAAGACACCTTTGTTGGTGATGCCTCTACCCTTACTTTACGTTGTGTACGTTTCGCTGATTCGTTTTGCCTCATATTCACTAATCTGATGTGGCCACGCCACTTTGCTCGGTCCTGTGCAATTTCTTCCTACGACTCTGTTGGTATGTTTAAGTCCTTGAGTTAGGCTTTGAAAGTAGAAGTAAAACAAAGATCAGGAATTGATACAATTAACTTACTCCATCCATAAAAGACACCAAAGGGAAAGAAATACAAACATTAAGCGACCAGACCATAATGGAAACCTAAACAAAGGAAGGCCATATGGACAGTTACTTTCCCACAAAATGGCCATATGGCCATCCAAAATTAAAAGACACAAGTGATACACACAGTAAGTAACAAACAACAACATAAATAAATCGCCACGGAAGAGCCGCCTTGGAACGGTCAGTGGAAGATTTCCACTGGGGGGCTTAAATCGATTTTACGTGGCCACAATCCTCGCCCTTACTTCCGCCGCGATTTAGACAAATAATTTGTTCAGTCCGCATGAAGGCCTCCTAACTCATCAGTGCAACATCTCCGTGAACACAGAAATCAGAGAACCACAGAGGTGAGACAACGGTGAGGACTCGACAGCAAGAAACCACTGAAATGCTGGAGCAAAAGAAAACCAACAGTTAGACTCCGATGAGCCCGACCAGAGACAGAGCATCAGGCACCAACCAACATTATCTCTTTAATTTTCAATAAGCCTTTACGTTGGAGCCGTCATAGAATCTGAGGCCTGACCCACCGGCGTGCAATTAAAGAGGGAAGCAAAGTTGCCAACCGTGATTGGGTTAACTACCATGCATGCAGTCTGTCGTATAATATCCATGTTGTACCCAATCTTTTTATATCGAAGAATGATTTTACGAAATTGGGTGCTGAAGTCATTGCGGTTATATATTTTTCTGAATTTATATACTAAGTCACCATAAAATTCGGGTTCCGATAGACCTTGTTGCAGAAGAGATGCCCTTGTATCTCTTTTTCTGACCACCACGGGAACGTTTGCCTATTTCTAATTCCCCATTCTAATTCTTAGGCAAGCGTTCCTCAGGCATCCTGATAACATGGTCTGTCTATCTTAACTGTGCCAGTTTCAGAAGAGTATGGACAATCTGTATCCCTGCCCTTTTCAGGACTTCTGTTTCTCGAATTATGTCTTGCCACTTAATCTTCAAGAGTTTTCGAAGACATCTTGTAAGGAAGTGGTTCAGTCTTTTGGGGTTCCGTTGGTAAACTGTCCACTTTTTGCATGCATATGTGGTGTTGGCAGCACCTCAGCTCTGTAGACGTTCAGCTTTGTGTCAAGCCGTATTCCACATTGATCCCAAATACTAACATGCAGTCGGCCAAACGCTGCACTAGCTTTCGTAATCCTGGCATTGACTTCATCATGACAATGTGCTTCCAAGGTAGATGAACTTGTCTAACACTAGCAATATTTGACCTTCGACTGTAATGATGGCCTCCTTGTAAGGTTTGCCAGGTGTAGTCTTTTTGGTGCTTACTGTGAGGTCATAGCTGTCACAGGGGTCAGATAGATCTACACCGTTTTGCGTCTCCCTTTCGTTTGGAGCACACTTGTTAGCAAAGAATTTAGCTTGCAACATTTTTAGGTTGAAAGGCTGTGGCCTCGGAGATGTTGCACTGATAAGTAAGGAGGCCTTCATGCGGACTGAACAAATTATTTGTCTAAATCGCATCGGAAGTAAGGACAAGGATTGCGGCCGCCTAAAATCGATTTAATCCCCCCACACACAAGTGGAATTCGTTTCACTGATCATTCCAAAGCAGTTCTTCTGTATTTTTTGTTATGGTTTGTCTTTGAGTGTGTGTATCACTTGTATTTTTGTTTTGGATAGACAATTGGTCATTTTGTGGGAAAGTAATTGTCCATTTTGCTTTCCGCTTTTGCTGTTTCCATTAGGGTCTAGTTATGTCCATGTTCATATTTATTCCCTTTGGTGTCTCAGAGCTTTGGGTAAGTTGTATCGATTTCTGATCATTGCCTTTTCTTCTGTTTCCCATCAAGGCGATACCATTATCACTCTCATGGAAAGCTCATGTGAGTATAGCAGGGAACATCATACTTAAAAGCAATTGGCTAGTACACAGCCTTGCTTGACTCCAGGGAATGGTTCAGAAAACTCACCATCGTTTTGGACCCGTGCAAGCATACCATCGTGGAACTGACTCACCATTGCTATGAACTTGGATGGACGTCATAATTGTGCAAAGACCATAACGACTGACTGTGTCAAATGTTTCGGTGAGATCAATAAAGGTCCATGTTCTGTTCTTGGCATTTATCTTGATCATGTACATTCTTCCTCTGTCCTTCTGAAACCACACTGGCTTTCTGGTAGAAGCCCTGACTGTTCAAGGTGTTGATTTTTGCGGTAAAGTAGAACTCTTCCGCAGACATTCCCAGTAATTCATAATAAACAGATGCCACGATGACTGTCACACAACTGGGGATTTCTTGGCACTAGTGTCACATAGTGTTGCTGACGCCCAAGGGATTTCAACGTGTCTGAACGCGTTGTAACTGTCGAGTCCTCATCTTTGTTTCATCACAACCTTATCGTTGATTTTAATTGCAATTGTTGCCCGTAATGGCATATTAATGACCTAGGAGACCTCCATGCGAGCTAATAGACATCCCAAATTTGTAAACCGCGGCGGAATATGAGGGTTGAAGTTGGAAGCCCATTACAACCGGTTATTCCTCCCCACCCCCCGTCCGGCAATTCGATGCGGTTTCATTTGTTTTATGTTCAATGCTGTTCAATTCTTAAATGTTTTCATTTTAACAATTCTGTGTATCCACATTCAGATCAGTAAAGTTTAGTGAAGTTTAGTAACAATAGAGGTCAGACAAAGACACCTCTGTTGGTGATGCCTCTACCCTGTCACACTACTGGGGATACTCTTTCCGTTTGAATAGGTGGATAATTGATGCATTCTTGAATTCTTGGGGGTGGCTCCTTTTCTCTATATAGTGTGAGGCACTTCTGCCATTTTCTTTGTAACTAGAGTACCCCCAGCTTTGTAAATCTCTGCAGGTATTGCATCTGATCCTGGAGCCTTGCCAGCTGACAGGAGCTTTATCACTGTTTCTGATACGATAGGGAATTCAGCAAGCAGCAGATTACTTTCTGCCTGTGGTAGTTTGTTGTTAACGTCATAATTGATAGATGATGGCCGATTAAGGACACGCCCTTATTAGGGCCCCGCACTGAAAGTGTGGGTGCCCTATAGTAATCACTCTGTCCGTCCGTCTGTCTGTCTGTCTGTCCGTCCGTCTGTCCGTCTGTCCGTCCACAAATTTTTTATCCTCCATAACTTTTTATTATTCCTGGATGGATTTAAATATTACTTGGCGTCATTCTGTCCGTCCGTCTGTCTGTCTGTCTGTCTGTCCGTCTGTCCGTCTGTCCGTTCACAAATTTTTTTATCCTCCATAACTTTCTTATTCCTGGATGGATTTAAATATTACTTGGCAGAAATGTTAACCATAATGTGATGGAGTGTTGCGCGCAAGACTCAGGTCCGTACCTCAAAGGTCAAGGTCATACTTAGAGGTTAAAGGTCAAAAAAGGGTCTTTCCTGTGTCCAATTAATAACTTTGTTATTATTCCTGGATGGATTTAAATATTACTTGGCAGAAATGTTAACCATAATGTGACGAAGTGTCACACGCAAGACCCACAGCCGTACCTCAAAGGTCAAGGTCATACTTAGAGATAAAAGGTAAAAAAGCGTCTTTTTTATTGTGTCCAATCTATAACTTTCTTATACCTGGATGGATTTAATTATTTCTTAGCAGAAATATTAACCATAATGTGACAGTGTGTCACGCGCAAGACCTAGGTCCGTACCTCAAAGGTCAAGGTCATACTTAGAGGTGAAAGGAAAAAAAAAAACGTCTTTTTTAACATCAACATTTTCCTACTCCTCTGATAGCGCTGCCGGGGCCCTAGTCAGTTTCACTGACAGCTCTTGTTTGATTCTGAACTGGTACCATTGAGGTATATCTTGTGTTTTTTTTTTATGTTTCTCTCCAAGGAGTCCCTGGCTTTCTTCGTCATTCTCGTCAAATCAATCATTATGATAACTCACCCGAGCGACATAGTGCTTTTTTCATATCTCCAAAATGGTTACTTTTATGATGAAAATCCTTCATATTTTTCTTATAAATGCTCAAAACTTGGAGCAGAAATAAGAAAAATAACGAATACCCCCGTAAATCCCAGTTTTCTCTATATAAATTGGGGTTTAGGGGGTCTTCTTTTCACAGACGTATTCACGTGATGCTTGGCGTTTACGGGATACTGGGCCTAAGGAATCCATGACTGAAGAATGAATAGTGTCTCTGAAGTTTATTTAGTTCTCTTCTGGGTCGTCTGGTCTAAGTTCAATTGCATCTAATCGACTGCAGATATTATTGACGAAAATCTGCATCTTGCTGTCACATTTTGAGCTTAGATACATCCAGTCTCTTGGTAACTTTCTTGCCTTCTTATATTTTTGTTATAGTTCTTGTTTGAATATATGCATCGCTTATATATCTTTTTGTTTTGGATAGCCAATTGGCCATTTCCGTTCTGTAAATCGGATTTTAAATGTTTCAATTATTTTTGTGCCAGTTCATAAAACTTTACATTTAAATATTGCAACGACGGTCAATGATACACCCCGCGCATTGAAAATATTGTAACCAGTGCGTCCAAAATTATGTGAATTGTGTGAAAATTTAAGATATATCAATGATAGTTTTTCTTGCTTCTGTCTCTCCAACTCTCCCCTAATAAAGTATATTCATAAGATTTTTATGCTTTCGTTGCGGATTTATTTCCCTCTCCTTATTATTATGTCAAGTTTTGTGCTTTGAATGTTTGTATGTCCGTTTCGCGGGTTATACTGATGCGAGAAGCGCCGTGCCTTTTTATATAGGCTCAGCCGCATCGCACATTTTATAGGCATTGGAATATAATTAAACCTTCTGTTTGTTTATGTGTTGTTTTTTTAATCTCTAAGGAACATAAAGTAGAAGTAAAACAAAGTAAAAAAAAAATCCTTATCCTTTTATTCAACAAATATTTACGAAACTTCTATCTCTCTTATTTTAAAGAAATTATTCTTTTTTGTTGGATTAACGTTCCATCCAATAAACTTGCCGGTCACGAAGCAAAATCTGCGCCAACATCTTCCATCAAAAACTTAACAATCCTTAATTTCCTGATTTCAAATCTAACAATCGTCATTTAATTCAAAATTAATGCCAGTCGTGGAAGGAAAAACAAACTCAGAATAAATTAAACACCGTGTCACAGTAGAAACTAATTTCTGGCACAAATGCTTATTCGCGAGTTTTGTTTGTTTGTTTGATTTGGGGTTTAACGTCCCCGTCAACACTATTTAGGCCATTTTTGAGACGTTGCTTCCTATTTCGTGGGCCTTTTACACGACATTGAGTTGAAATGACCTCTCAAGCCCTGCCGCAAAATGAAACCAAAAGGGTTTATATGCATGAACGGTCCGACTCGCACCACTTTGCCTGGGCAGGCTTTGCTGTCGAGTCCTCACCGTTGTCTCACCTCTGTGGTTCTTTGATTTTTTTGTGTTCACGGAGGTGTTGTTCTGATGAGTTAGGAGGCCTTCATGCGGACTGAACAAATTATTTGTCTAAATCGCGACGGAAGAAAGGGCGAGGATTGTGGCCACGTAAAATCGATTTAAGCCCCCCACCCCAGTGGAAATCTCTCCACTGACCGTTCCAATGCGGTTCTTCTGTGGAGGTTTATTTATGTCGTTGTTTGTTACTTACTGTGTGTATTACTTGTGTCTTTTTATTTTGGACGGCCATATGGCCATTTTGTGGGAAAGTAACTGTCCTTATGGCCTATCTTTGTTTAGGTTTCCATTATGGTCTGGTCGCTTAATGTTTGTGTTTCTTTCCCTTTGGTGTCTTTGATGGGTGGAGTAAGTTAATTGTATCGATTCCTGATCTTTGTTTTACTTCTACTTTGATAACTTTACTTCCCTCTTTAATTGCACGCCCGTGGGTCAGATTCTATGGCGGTTCCTGCGTAAAGCCTTACTTGGAATTAAATTTTTTATTTTATGTAATGTTGGTTGGCACCTTATGCTCTGTCGCAGGTCGGGCCGATCGGAGTCTGTTTTATTTTAACTCCAGCATTTCAATTATTTCTTGCTGTCGAGTCCTCACCTTTGTTTCATCTCTGTGGTTGATTGATTTTTGCGTTCTCGGAGATGTTGCACTGACGAGTTAGGAAGCCTCCATGCGGACTGAACACATTATTTGTCTAAACCGTTACGGAAGTAAGGGCGACAATTGCGGCCGCGAAAAATCGATTTAAACCCCCTAGTGAAATACTTTTAACTGACCGTTTCAAGTCGGTTCCTGATCATTGCCTCACTTCTAATAATTCATGAGTTTTAACAGATAAAATAAAACTAGAATTGTTAAATACTAGATTAAGCCAATCGTTTATATTAATATGTACCCGACTTTTGGTTGATCTCACTGTCAAAGGCATCTAAAATATCAAGATAAAAGTGAAGACAATGATCAGGAATCGATACAATAAACCCAGACTATCCAACAGAGACAACAAAATGAAAGAAGCACAAACATTAAATAACTAGACCCTAATGGAAACATCAATAGCGGAAAGCCAAAAGGACATTTACTTTCTCACAAAATGACCAATAGGTTATCCAAAACAAAAAGATATAAGCGATACACACACTCAAAGACAATCCATAACAAAAATAAACCGAGACAGAGGAACCGCCTTGGAACGGTCAGTGAAAATAATTTCATCGGGGAATTTCACAAGTCTGCATCCAGTTTCGTCTGCAGGACTAAATGTTAGAGCCTGAGATCCTCGCTACAACATTTTATGAATAACCTGACTTTGACATCGTAGGTTCGATTACTCGACCACGTGCATCAGAGGAAAAAACAACTTCCACATTTCTTCAGTGATTGACTTAAAACTTCGCATATGCATTCTCAAGATAGTGTAGATGTGTGTGATGTAAATTTCATTAGCGTCAAGTCAAGGTCAAGGTCACCGTTGCTAAAATAAAATAGAAATCAATCACAGCGATCTTGTGAGGCGAACTACTTTATTCACCGAGTGACTTCAAGTTTTGCATATGCATTCAAAATGTGGTGTAGCTGTGCATGAAATAAATTTCATATGTGTAAAAGTCAGCGTCACTTCTACTAAAAATGGAATAGAAATCCATGAGGGAACCTTTTCCACATTTCTTCACCGATTAACTTTGAATTTTGCATATGCATTCACAATGTTGCATAGATGTGTGTGGCATAAAATTTCGTGTGCGTCAAGTCAAGGTCACTGTTGCAAAAAAAAAAAAAAAAAAAAATAGAATACAAATCCATGACAACAATCTTGTGATGCGAGCTAATCCACATTTTCAAACCTGTTGAGTTCAAATTTTACATAAATTTACAGATGGGCGTGACACAAATGGTCCAGGTCAAGGTCCCTGTTTCTAAAATAGAATACTCTTGTAGTGGTAATAACTTCCACATTTCTTCACCATTTGAGTTCAAATTTTGCATATGCAACTATAATGAGATGTAGAATTTCGCGACGTAAGTTCCATATGGGTCATGTCAAGGTCAATTTCACCGTTGCTAAAACAGAATAATATTGTGATGTGAACTACGTCCACATGTCTTCACCGATTGGGCCCCCGCCTATCGGGGTTTGAAGAAATGGATTGAACTGCATGGTGCTAAAACTGACCGCTCGTATGTATGGTAAACCGCTTAGAAGCACTAAACCTGCCCAGGCAAATGGAATGAGTCAGACCGTCCAATGCTTTTAAGTGTTTTTGGCTTCATGGGGCGGCAGAGCTTGAGATGTCGAATAGAAGTGTCACAAAATTGAACGTAACGAAATGATCAAAATAATGTGGGCGTGCATGTTTCACCTCAATTCAAACAAACAAATCTTCACCGATTTAGTTCAGATTTTTCGTTTGCATTCATATTGAGATGTAGATAAACATGACATAAATTTAATGTGCGTCAGGTCAAGGTCAAGTCACTGTTGCTAAAAATAGAATAATCTTATTATACAAACTACTCCATCATTTCTTCACCGATTGAGTTCATTTTTTTCAGTTACCTGATGGTAACCCATTTATTCTCCCCGTCATTTGATATACAGTGGGTCGGGGATGACCATCCCACTGTATACCTTACAAACTGCATATTTTCAAATGAGCATGTATAGCATAAAGATGTTTCGTCACAGCATAGATCCACAACGAAAGCGACATCGAAGGAGCAGTTTTCCGTATCTTTTAGTTCCATGATATGTTTTAACCATGCATATTTTAATATAATATAAACAGACATTTGGTTTTTGAATTTACGGCCCTTTCAAGATTATTTCATTCATATCTAGCGATCCTCAATCACAGGTGGATGAAAACCAGAGTACCCGAAGAAACCCTGTAAAACTGGGCATCTCGTATGTAACCTTAGCCAGGCTCAAACCACAGTGGTGGGATAAAACGGACTTAACATTGTTTATTACCATGGATAAACATCCCTATCAACGTCATTTCAGTCGTTGGTTTATATAAGGTAATAGGCATGAAATATATATCGTACAAAACAACCCATCATCAGGTAATAGAAAAAGCATATTCGAAAGGAAAAAAAAAGTGAAAAAAGCGAGAAAAAAAGTCTCATTAGTTTATCACTACAAATTCATAAACTGAATGCCTAACAGTGTGGATCCAGATCAGATGGCTGCTTCTTGAGAAGTCATCTGATCTGGACCCACACTGTTTGCAAAGATGGGCGTTGTCGTGAACAGCAAGATAAGAGTTAAAGTATGTGTATTATGATTTGAATTCGAATGAGGTTTTAAATAAATTGAAATCTAGACAGTTTCGTGCTTCTAGTCTGTCTACCTACGATTTTTCCACTCTTTACACTACACTTCCTCATAATCTTATAAAAGAAAAGCTTAATGATTTAATTGAATGGGCTTTTCACAGAGAAGATTCTCTCTATCTTGCATGTAATGTCAGAAATGCATTTTTCACTTCTAAAGAGCATAAGAATTATACACTTTGGTCATGTCAGAAAGTGTGTGATGCCCTCACCTTTCTACTTGACAATATTTATATTAGATTCGGTACTAAGTTATTTAGACAAGTTGTGGGTATTCCGATGGGTACTAATTGCGCACCTCTTGTGGCTGATCTGTTCTTGTATTGTTATGAAAGAGACTTCATTTTGTCGCTTTCCATTGATAACCAATCTGAAATTATTGAAGCTTTTAGCTCTACTTCTAGATATTTAGATGATTTATTAAATATTGATAATACCTATTTTGATGGTTTGATCAGTCAGATTTACCCCCTAGAACTTCAGTTAAATAAAGCAAATTCTTCTGATACCGAGGCCCCGTTTTTGGATTTACATCTATCTATTGTAGATGGATTTGTTTCGTGCAAAATTTATGATAAACGCGATGACTTTGATTTTGAGATTGTAAATTTTCCTTTTTTGGATGGTGATGTTCCTCGTGCGCCATCCTATGGCGTTTATATTTCGCAATTAATTCGATTTGCTAGAGTGTGTAGTCATGTAACTGACTTCAACACTCGTAATAAATTATTAACGGCTAAACTTCTTAATCAGGGTTATCGGTACCATAAACTACGCAAAGCCTTTTCAAAATTTTATAGACGCCATTCTGATTTAATTTCAAAATTCAATATTGGACTTAAATCTCTTCTGCAACAAGGTCTATCGGAACCCGAATTTTATGGTGACTTAGTATATAAATTCAGAAAAATATATAACCGCAATGACTTCAGCACCCAATTTCGTAAAATCATTCTTCGATATAAAAAGATTGGGTACAACATGGATATTATACGACAGACTGCATGCATGGTAGTTAACCCAATCACGGTTGGCAACTTTGCTTCCCTCTTTAATTGCACGCCGGTGGGTCAGGCCTCAGATTCTATGACGGCTCCAACGTAAAGGCTTATTGAAAATTAAAGAGATAATGTTGGTTGGTGCCTGATGCTCTGTCTCTGGTCGGGCTCATCGGAGTCTAACTGTTGGTTTTCTTTTGCTCCAGCATTTCAGTGGTTTCTTGCTGTCGAGTCCTCACCGTTGTCTCACCTCTGTGGTTCTTTGATTTCTGTGTTCACGGAGATGTTGCACTGATGAGTTAGGAGGCCTTCATGCGGACTGAACAAATTATTTGTCTAAATCGCGACGGAAGTAAGGGCGAGGATTGTGGCCACGTAAAATCGATTTAAGCCCCCCAGTGGAAATCTTCCACTGACCGTTCCAAGGCGGCTCTTCTGTGGCGATTTATTTATGTTGTTGTTTGTTACTTACTGTTAGTATCACTTGTGTCTTTTAATTTTGGATGGCCATATGGCCATTTTGTGGGAAAGTAACTGTCCATATGGCCTTCCTTTGTTTAGGTTTCCATTATGGTCTGGTCGCTTAATGTTTGTATTTCTTTCCCTTTGGTGTCTTTTATGGATGGAGTAAGTTAATTGTATCAATTCCTGATCTTTGTTTTACTTCTACTTTACACGATAGCATTCTTTATCAGGCGGATGTCTTGTTGTAATGTAACTCAGTGTATTGTATCTAATAATGCTTTGTATTTGATCCATTTATTTTCGAATTTATCCAGACATCCATTTTTGTTGCTGTATGTTGTTTCAGTATATAAAAATATTTTATTTTATTTTGCAATGCAGTCAATGACAAAGGTAGATTAAGCCGTTTTGATGCATATATATAGTACTTAAGAATAATAAAAAGTTCTAGATCTGCAGTTGAGTATATATTTCCTATATTGAAAATTAATAGTTCCTCAACTTTTGGGAGATTAATATTTTTGGTTTTAAGCCTGTTGTTGAAATCTGCAAGTAATTTCTTAGTTTCCTGGCAATGCCAGAACATATGCCTTAATGTCTCTTCTTCTTGACAGAAGGTACAACTAGGGCTTGGTGAAATCTTTATTATGTATAGATATTTGTTTTGTTGGGAGAATTCGATGGTTATTTTTTGTTTGAAACCATTGTAACTTGGTTTCTAAATGTAAATGAAAAGACAGAGAATAAATAGAATTCCAGGTTTCTTCCTCAATATTATAAATATTGTTCAATTGAATCCGGGAGGTAGGTTTATCTGTATTTCTGTTAAGGATAGAATAAAAATCTTTGCATCCCTTCCTTGATTTTATTAGGAACAAGATATTTGCAGGACGAAACGGTCAAACTAGTTTCTTAGTGAAGTGCATGATTTTATGCTTCTCTGCAAAATCCTTAACTGCCTGTTTTAGACCTAGAAATTGGACAATATTTTTTTAACCTTGTAATTATTTTCAAATTCCTCATGTAAAAACAATTCTCCATTTTCATGAATGATATCATTAACATATTTAACACATTTTTGATACCATTTTTTATATACACTGGCTTGTTACCTATTTGTATCTCATTATTATGGAAGATGGGGCTAGAGAGAACATGATTTTTATCATCTTGTTGGTTAAGGCGTAAAATATCGGCATATGCTTTAAGTACATCAACCCAAAATTTATTTTTAACATTTCGTGTAAGAGATATTGCAGAATCCGTTCCAAAAATAAATAGTTCTTGAAAATTTATTTCATGCTTTAAGACAGTTTGCCTAGGGCTGTCTGATATTACTACCCTTCTTAACCATGTCAGTTTCATACTGTTGATAAATGCTTTCAAGTTGATCATTTGCAAACCTCCATCGCAGTACTGCTTTACTACTTCACTTTTTTTGCAGGACCTTCCCACAAGTATTAAAAAAATATGGATTGTTTGATCATTTGATCAGTCGGGTTTGGTATTGATATAAACAGGTGGTTTAAAATTGGCAGAAGTAATGATTTTATTACAGTAATCTTACCTAAAGGTGTTAAAGGCATTTATTCTTGATTATTGAGGACTATCATTTCATTACATAATATCATGTAGCCCTCAGTGCTGACTAAAGAGAAGTCCTCTGTCTGCAACAAGTAAGGGGCCTTCTTTGTGAAAATCAATAATTGACTAACTGTTAACAACAGTGTTCCTTATTGATCGTCCTCTTTAGTGCCTCAGTCAGGGGATTCAACAGGAGCTACTAATCACCCTATTAAAGGCCGCCTTTGATCTGATATAGACAGTATATCACAGGGGGCAATAAATCAATTATTAACACACGGTGTATTCTACTGTCTAAGAATAAATGCCTTTAAGTATCGCCTTTTCCATAACTTAATTAATGACTTAATTTTTAGTATTTTTTCATGAAAGTTAATTTTTTGTATGTTTTCAAGGTCAATATGAAAGTTCACGCCTAAAAGTTTGAATTCAGTTTTACCCCATGATAGTTTCCATCTTGTTTTGATGGATGATGTATTGTATTTATTATTTCCTATCCATACAGCATGTGTATTTTCAAAGTAGAAGTAAAACAAAGATCAGGAATCGATATAATTAACTTACTCCACCCACCAAAGACACCAAAGGGAAAGAAACACAAACATGAAGCGACCAGACCATAATGGAAACCTTAACAAAGGAATGCCATAAGGACAGTTACTTTCCCACAAAATGGCCAAATGGCCATCCAAAAAAAAAAAGACAATTGATACACACAGTAAGTAACAAACAACAACATAAATAAAACTCCACAGAAGAACCGCCTTGGAACGGTCAGTGGAAAGAATATCCACTTGGGGCTTAAATCGATTTTACATGGCCATAATCCTCGCCATTACCTCTGTTCACGTTTAATCCAGAAAATTTTGAGTACTCAAACAATACACTGAGTGTTTCGTGTAAGGATTTATTGCTGCAATCTAAAATGAAAGATGTGTCATCTGCATATTGAGATAATTTGTACTCCTTATTATTTATTATCATTCCATTGATTTTCTTATTATTTCTTATCATTATTCCTAAAATCTCAGCACAGAGAATGAAAAGAAAGGGTGATATTGGGCCCCCCTGACGACACCCACGGCCTATATTGAAAAAGGATGATAGATTACCACATTGATTCACACTAAGTCTTACATTTTGATTAAGTATCTTTATCCAAGAGATGACAGAATTACCGAAACCAAAGTATTCCATTACTTTCTAAATGAAAGGCCAGGATCCAGAGTCAAAGGCTTTCTCGAAGTCGACTAGCGGTTTATGGTTTTCTTCTGTGAAATGCATGATACCGTAGATTAACCTAATATTTTCTCCTATATATCGGCCAGCAACAAATCCAGTTTGGTCAGGATGAATAAGTTTCTGAAGAGTACCTTTTATTCGGTGGGCGATGACTCCCGAGGCTATTTTATATGTACAGTTAAGTAAGGAGATAGGCCTGTAGTTTTTAATAAAATGTCGTGGCTTGTTATCTTTTGGTATACATGTGATTTTTATTCCCTCCCTTTGTGTAACTGAAAGTTCCCCTTTAGCAAATCCTCAGTTGATGGAACGCACTACAAAATGACCCAACTTTTTCCAAAACATTTTTAAAAATTCCGCTTTGAAACCGTCAGATCCAGGACTACGGTTATAGGACATTGCCTTGAGAAACATAGTAGCTTATTCATATGTAATGGGCCCTTCAATGGAATCAGATTCATGTTTGGTTAATTTTCTGATTTCAGTGGTATTAAGTAGATCATTCAAGTTTATATCGCTTAGTTGGCTATCTCTACTAGCATACAGGTCTTCATAAAATTTTGTTTCATTTAAAATTTCATACTGGTCTGTAATTATTTTTCCATCATTTTTATTCTAGCTTAGGTATGATTTTACTTGTAAAATTATGTTTTTCAAGGTTACAGAAAAAAAAATAGTTGGTTTTTCATCATCTTCAATAATTTTGGCTCTTGGTCTGATTAATATACCCTGCATTTTGTTTTTACGTATTACGTTTAGCTCTTCCTTTAAAATTTCTATTTCATTTATATTAGTCTGTGACAGGTTTGTTTCTAGTAACTTTATCTTGGCAATTAATTCCTTTTCTTTCTTTTCTGTTTCTTTTTTCTTATAACTTGAATATGAAATAGACATTCTTCTTAACTCCATCAGGAGGGTTTCAAGAAAGAGCTGATCATTAATCATGAATTGGATTTGATCATCTGGCATGTTCCTTATCTGATCTAATTCATAAACTGGTAGTGCATATTGCATCTTGATATTTTCAATCTTATCATTAATTGTATCTATGTATTGTTTATCATGTAAAAGTGAATTATTATGTTCCCAGAGGGGCTTTCCTTTTTCAAACTGAACAAATGAGATCTCCAGTGTAATCATAGAATGATCAGATCTGAAACTTCCTTCAATGGAACATTTATTTACTGTCGGGAGTAAATCTTCAGAAAGAGGAAAAAAGTCCAATCGAGCTTGTTTAATATGTGATTTTTTCCGCCATGTGTATCGTTTCAGTGAGGGGTATAATTCTCTAAAGGGGTCAAACAGACTGCAATTTTCTTTTATTGCTAGTATTTTTTATGTGACCTTTTGTTATTGATGGTTGTATAGTTAAAATAATCCAATTTTTCATCTTAAACTACGTTAAAATCTCCACAAATAATTATTCTGTCATTTCCGATTGTTTCCGCCATATTTATTACACTATCAAAAAAGTCAGGAGTGTCTTTGTTGGGTCCGTATAAATTTATTAGTATAAACCTATCATTTTCTACCGTTATGTCATATATTATATAATTTCCTCCAGGATCGGCAATACAGTTATGTATATTAAAGTCCAGATTTTTTCTAAATAGTATGGCTACTCTTCGGGCATTTGATGTACCTGAACTGAACAGACACTCATTATTCCACTGAAATCTAAATAGACGTTTCGATGCTTTGGTAGTATGTGTATCTTGAAAACAATATATATCGCATTTTCTCTCAGCTAAATAATTTAGAACATCTAATCTTTTTTCTGTGGAGCCTAGCCACTGACAGTTAGCAGAAAGAATTTTTATTGCCATATTAAAACTATGTAGAGAGGCTTCCATGCAGTGGGACTAGAGACAATTTCACAGAGGCTTAAAAAATGGAAGAGCAAAGATAGTGGAACATAACATTTTCGCAGGCTTGCAAATCTTGTACAGCTGGACTGTTTCGATGGAGTAGTCTTTTCGCCGTGAATGCCCAGACCAGCCCGAGCTTCCACTCAAGGCTGGTCTGGACCTTCACAGTTGCAGTTATGAAGCACTCAATGAATGCATGAGTTCAAATTTTGCATATGCATTCTTAACGAGGTCTACATTTACGTGACATAAATTTGATATGGGTCAGGTCAATGTCATTGTTTCTAGATTTTGTTAAGAATTCTGTCTTAATAATAGCTGTATATTGAAGTATCATCTAAATCCTACTGGTCTACATCC
Source organism: Lucinisca nassula (assembly GCA_963580285.1). NCBI lineage: Eukaryota > Metazoa > Mollusca > Bivalvia > Lucinida > Lucinidae > Lucinisca > Lucinisca nassula. Next base: position 14,085,172 of record OY757014.1, on the reverse strand, counting down.
CCGCTTCAGTAATCAAAGTACTGAAAGTACTGAGAGGCGGGCGAGTAATGGCATCCTTTAATTAAAACTTGAAAAAAAAAAAAAAAAAAAAAAAAACATAATGACTGCAGTCTTTTTACGCTCTAGTCACACGTAATTGCTCTTGAATTTATCATTGAGTGTTTTTATCGTCAAACGGGCTATTTCAACACGATGCATGTCTCCAAGAAGTTGACTCTTTTTTTCTAGCGGAAAGAAACTTTTGCTTATTCATTTATTATTTTACTTATTTATTTATTTACACGCACCTTCCTGTGTTTGAATTAATTTCCACCAACTCTGCTAACGATCACACTGTTTGTGTTTAACGTCCCCGTCAATAATGTATAGGTCATTTTGGAGACGCTGCTTCCAATTCTGTGGGACTTTTACCCGACATTGAGATGAAATGACATCTCAAGCCCTGTCGCCCAGTGAAACCAATACGGTTTATAAGCGTGGTCGGTCCGAGTCGCACCGCTTTACCTCGGCAGGTTTAGGTCCTCTAAGCTATTGTCCAGTACTCGTGTGCGCTGCGTGGAAGCATCATGCAGCCTATCTATTTCTTCAAGCCCCGATGGGCGGGGGCCGACTGACGATCACATATCTATACACCGAGGACAACCTACAAATTATCATTCTGTGTATTGAAAATGAAATTTCACTCGTGCATCGCACTCGTGACAATGCTGATGTTTTCAACACACTCGTATTCCGCTGCATTTGATCACTGAGTCGGAGCAAACTTTATTTATACAATTTTATTTTTCAAAATAAAATAAAAATACTGAGAGAGGTTGATTTATTAGGCCAAATTATTCTTCAGTGTCAATTAAGCAGATATCTAGATCCCAAATGGTCAAAATGGCTTAGTCGAAAAGGGAGACATACCAAATCCGACGGAGGAAATGCAAACATAAATAAATAAATAAACATAAACGAGCCTGTTCATTTTTTTTTTAAGTTTTGCCGTAAATTCGAGATAATAGTTCGATTTTATGCCACCTGTGCAGTTAGTTAAATAAAGCAATGTTCTGTTCTGTTCTGTCCTTTGGAAGTGGGGACATAAAAAGACGCACAAGTTAAAAAAAAAGTTTGCTAAAACCATGTCAGTCGTTTGACACTTTAATTTCTGCATTTTAAATTTATAGTGTATGCCTCGATCAGATGCTGCGTTTTTTTAACTTCAACTTTGACTGATGCAGCTAATTTTCCCATCAGTGCCAAGCGTCCCTTTTAGTCCGGGATTTGAGACCGGATTTCGAAAGATTTAATGCACCCAAAAGTCTCACGCTTTGTTTGCGCTGTTTCATTGAGATAGAAGCCTGACCTATATGGCATGTGATTATTTAGCAAATCTGGTGGGGAAAAGCGGTTGAAAATTCTATGGGTTTACATCCACCCCCAAGCGAATGGTATAGTAGGAATAAGTTTAGTTATGGGTAGCTTGCGCTTACAACTGAATGTTGATTTATTGCATCAGCCAAAACATGTGCAAATACTCGAATACACAAAATTCATGATATGACGTAACTACATCCGGTGTTACCTTATATTTTGACCATTGGAATTTTACCCCCACAAATTTGGTAAATTTTACACTATTTTCGCGCTACATGACTTTTAATATTTTCTGAAACAATTTTTTTTCGTCAGTATGCAGGACAGTTATTTTTGCACGTACATGTGAAACTTGATGACTCTGTTTCAATCTGGGCATGAACAAGGGACTCAGATACCTATGGACCCTTTTGCCGCCTTTTCCTGTTGTGTCACAGATCATGATAAAAATCCATATTAAAACAAACATAGAATAAATTATTTGTCTGGCTGGTCATAGATGTATCATAACAGGGAACAAAAGATATATTTTTGAAAAATTACTGATGACTATTTCCTTCCAGTTTTTATTTAGTGAGGGTGAATATACATCACCAAGCATATTTGTCAGCGGTTGATATCAAGTGATTCTCTAAACTGGTGACTTGAATCAATCAACATTCAATGAAGACATTATATATTTCAAGATTCGTTTTCCAAACTTTCCGGTTTGTGCTGAATGCTCCCAGACTAACATCGACATTACAATATTTTAAACACGTAAATGTTACTGGCTGTTACAAAGTCTCTTGAAATCTTACCTTATTTTCTGGTAAGTCGCACGACTAAAAATAAATAGTTCCCGAGATTTAATGTAATGTAAAGCCACCCCTTAAACATTCTTCCTTCTTCCCTTTCCCCAGAGTACTGCTATAACCTGTGATTGTGCATCTTAAGATGCCACCTGCACTAAATTTCTACTTTTTCGTTTGGCAACCTGCCTTCGATAACCTTGGCCCTCTATTGACCAATACATGTAGATCTTAATTATCCTATGTCTCTTGTCACACACTGATTAATCTGTTCTTCATCTCCTTTTTACCACTTCCTTTTACTGATATTTGGATATATCTGGATATTGAAAGGCACGTCAACCCTTGTTGGTTATTTTGTGCCCTCTCCCAGACAAAGGAGAAGAGTGATAGAAGAGATAGTAGAGCAGATGAAAGTGAGGGGCAGAGGAGAAAGAGGAGAATAAATGGAAGTGCAAAAACAGAAGAAATATAACAGTATTCCCCCTCTATCCTTACCTGCTGCAAGAACAGCAGGCCTTGTCCAGCTGTAAGCCAATATCAGGCGGACGCCCTGTTGACGCAAGGTACACGTCACCTTTGCCTCGCCCAACCACCCCAATTGTCCCATACAAACTAGCCAAAAAGGTCTTCTATGTCAAGCCATCAGGCGTTATCATGATTTGAAAAACAGAGTGTAGGCAATGATCAGGAATCTATACAAAATATCTCGCACATCCCATTCAAAACACCAAAATGAAAACGTCACCAATGGAAAGCCAGAATGAGATTTATCTCCCCACATGGCCAAACGGCTATCCAAAATACAAAGGCATTAGCAATACATACATCTTAAAGACTAACAATAAAAAAAATAAACCACATCAGGAGGACCGCCTTGGAACGGGCCAGTAAGGACACTTTAATAGATTTTAGGTGGCCATAATTATCGTCCTTGGTTGCCTTGGTTATAACCAATAAGTTGTTTAGTCTGGATGATGGATTTCTAGCTCATCAGTGCAACATCTCCGAGAACATAAAATCAAACGAATAAGGAGATGAAACAACGACGAGGACTCAACAGCATGGAATGGCTAGAATGCTGCAGCAAAGGAAACCCAACAGCTAGGCTCCGGTTAGCCCTACCAGAGACAGGGCATCAGACACCTACCTCCAGGCGTTCTGGCGGAAATGCGTTCGTACATATGAAAGGAACTAGGCGGCCGGGTTAATTTACTTTAGGTTGAAACGTAATATATCAGACATTTTGAACAGGGACGATGTTTGACCTAATAACTGTTACGATTCCTACGCAAATCAAGCTTCTGCTTGACACCTTTTCCAAGAAGGGTGGGAACATTTGGTTCAACACAGACTCTCGACTGACCTTTTCTGCATCTTCATGTAACTTGGTGACCTCAATTTGCGCATGTTTGCCAAAAGATCAACCAAAACCAATGGCACTCAATTAGCAAATAAGCTGGAGTATATCAAATCCGCTGTTGGAGAATTAGATGCTGATATTTAAATGTAGTAAACTATCTTGGTTTGCAGCAAATAAATGGTAAAAACCAAAACAATAAATCTCTAAAACATTTAAGTGAAGTCGTTTCACCAAATACTTTATAAAGTTTCTTTTTTGTTTGCAGTAAAATTTCGCAGACCTTCAGTGAAAGGAGGTTGGATTGTTCAGAGGTTGGATTGTTCAGATTGTTCAATCTGAACAACTTATGTTCAGATTGCTCATTAAAATACGTCTTTCCTTTAATTATGAAATACTGGACAAAAATCTGCCAACCCTTTGAAAAACGGCGTTGTTATCTTCACTGAACATTATCGTCTTTCTGAGGTATTGCTGTCGTGGCAACTTCATACCAAACTACCACTGGTCATCAATTAATGTTTTATGAAGGCTGGAAAATGCAGCGAAGCAATAGATAACCAAACAAGCGCAATCAGTAAATCAGAAAACTGTGGCTGCTGTATCATGACAACGCCAATTAAATATGGTTTACATTTGCCATCAGGCATACGCGACTTTTTATAACTGCCCTGAACACAAAAATATAAGCAAGCAGCCCATGGGAAACTACGCTCACCAGAGCTTAAGTGGGCATAAATCGCCCCACCCCATTGGTGGCCATTTATTTTAACATACCATAATGGCCTATCCAAGGACCATAGCTACCAAATCATTTTGAAATCAACCATTGTTTTTCTTTTATTGTCGTCTCATACATTATGGTCAGTTTTGAACAATTTTAGCAGGGCTAGAGTCCAAAAAGGTCTTGTATTTCCTGAGATACAGAATTCAAAATCACTTTTGGCCATATCTTGGTGTGACACTCACACAGCCCCCTCAAACAAACTTTTATTTCTGGACCACACTGATACAGTATATGTAATTAGGTATTAGTTGGCACAGTAGTTTTAGAAAAAATAGAAATATGTAATCTTATGGCCCCAGGAACATTTTGTCTGGTTGCAAATATCAAGTCTGATATCATATGCTGCAACAGAACCAGAAAATCCTGTCTTTTCCATACAAAATCCTAAGTGACCGAATGTGACCTTGACGTAAGAAAGGTCAAGGTCAACCAAATGCCATCATTTGAACAGGTTTGATAGGGCCCGGGTCTTCAATATTGCATACCAAGTTTCAAGGTCATCGGTTTATAGGTTCTTGAGAAGGCGATTTTCAAAGGTTTTTACCATATTTGGGCATGGTGGAAATATTGGTCATGTGACCCAGACATTCAGAATATATATTTTTTTATTTCCATCCTATGGCAGCTTCATATATAATTTGGTTCCAATAGGCCTTGTAGTTTCAGAGGAAATGTCGTTTTGAATTGTTTTGGATACTTAAATGAGAAAAGAGGGTAGGAACATTTATCTCCCCTTTTTATGTCTTTTTCCCCACTTTATTGATTTTCTAACTCCATTTTCAAGATGCTGAGAGACCTCTCAATAAATTAATATCATTGTTAAGTGTGAGAAAATAAGGTGCATTAAACTCCTTAAATACGGGTGCTACGAATTTCAAATCCCCGACTATTTACTGGGGCTTTCGAAAACACTGACGACCCTGATTACAGGCCACAGAATGTGGCGTCTGATCAGGACCTTCATTATTTGCTTAAAGCACGGAACTTCATGTAAACTCACAGCGAATAAAAAATCTATTTTCAAATTATACATGTAATTAGACCTCTCCAAAGCGGTCGGAATACAATGTTTGATGTCGATCAGTACAGAGAAGCGTGTCAACCCTTTCAACCCTGTACATCGCTGCAGATACCGATTCAGGTACAGATACCGATACAAACCTTATAGATCCAGATCAGACGGCATGTGACGGGCAGTCTCGTCAGACTCTACACCGTTTGCCAACTGTCAATGACTTGAACAAAACACCTTTCTGTAAGAATTGATACACTGAATATCAAAGCTAGAAGGGTTCTGTTCAGTACTGGGGGATGAAAGGGAATGATTTCATGCATAAACAGCAACGGCGTAGGAAAGTAGTGCACGATTTGTTTTACTCAGCTTTTAGCGCAAATTTAATAAGCAGGTCTGTTTTTACAAACATTATTCATTTTTCAAACAGTCCGGTCGAACCAGATAGGATTTATTGCGTATACGCTTTTTCATATTTAGATATGTATTTTAGTATTTTCTTTTTCTTTTTTGAGTGGAGGACTACAAGAGAAGGATTGTCTAAAGAGGTGCACAAAATCTGATGTACGAGGTGTACGGTGACTATAGACGGGCTAACGCCCGCCTAAAAATGCGCTAAAGCGGGTGTATAGCAGTCAGACCGTTTGATTAGTGCATAGGGGCTATGATTAATGTTTACCCAGCAGTTACATGACGTAAATGTGACGTCACATCTACGTCGGTACAACGCCATGACCTTTATACAACGTCATATCAACGTCAGTGCAACGCTATGACGTTGCGCCGACGTTGATTTGATGTTACCTTAGCGACGAGTGCCTGCTAGGTAGTGTTGGTGGAATTTCATATAAATATTACGGTACGGCACGGTGTGGACTTTGACATCTTGCGTTGTGACTCTATGGCACCTTATCAACAACATCTGTGCTGGGGTCATATAATTCACGGGTGGTAATCAGGGGAACTAGCTCGAAAATGAGTCAATGGAAATTTGTTCCCTCGACACATCCGGGAGCTCTCGAGCTAGCTCCATCACCAGAACACTTGAAAACAAAGGTAGGTCTCGATGAGTTTTATCACCATTATTTTCTTTGTAAACTATTTATAAAAAAATCCGGCAATGCAGTTCCACATAGAAATGATTAAACTTTGTACCTCGCTAGAATTTGCCTTGGAAATTTGCAGCGCTGGAGTATGAATGAAACTAAACTTTTTATCACGGACCTGAAAAATTGTCAATTTATGTCAACACGGAGATTTTGGCCGACGATTTTTTTCATTTTCCGTCAAAAGTACGCCCTTCACACCCCCAGAAGTAACAGTCCTAGTGAAATGAAACATGGAACGTTTGAATAAGCAAAATATTTTGGCCGTGATTAAGTTACTTGCCACTTATGACGAAATTACTGTACGAGCTAGTCTTCTCGACAATCGAGCTAGTTCACTCGACATGGAGATAGTGCCCTCAAAGATGAAACATTCATCAGATGACTGGGGCCTGATTCGATGTCTTTCTATGGTCCCACCCAGTTTATCCAACTGGTTTCTTTACCTCTGGCTAGTGGGCCTGGTGGTTAAGTGCGCTGTCTGTCTGGTTTAACCATTTAGCTGCAAACTCAAATTGAGATTTGACATAATACATTTTTATCTTGAATGTTCGATTTTCTTTTCAGATGGGTGCTTTCCAAGGAAAAAGTTCCAAAGGACTATTCCTGAGCAGAAAAATACCGAACATGCAATATATATATATATATTGCAAGGCACCTCATGGTAGGATGGCGTGTGAGGCGACCAAGCTAGACTGTTAAATCTTCAAAGACTTCTCTTCCAGGGATAACTGTGTACCTCAGTTTTTACAAGCTAATTATAACTGGTCATATAAACGCAACTAATAAGACCTGAGAACATTTACACTGTCATTTAATCAATAGCAAATTATAAATAGTCATTCTTGTATTCCCTCATTCATTCAAGACATTCATTATCAACAGTTCATGGTTAAGGGCATCAGAACCGATAGAGGACACCTCCATAACAACATCTTAATTGATCTTCAATACTCATATCTCATAACTCTCTATAAGTTCAATATAACCATATAAATGCGTTAAAGAACTGCCATCTATCGACATTAAGGCCCCTAAAACCACTTTGAACTATTAATGTTAACCTAATAACTTTAAACTATTCGTTGGCAATGACTGATGACATGGTACTCTCAAGGGATATAATTCGGTGAACTGTCGCGTCTATCATAAAATCTTCCGGCGAGCTGTCTCGCTTGAGCAACTGAAAATATATAACTTCGGTGAACTGTCGCGCTCGTCTCGCGAAACATATTTCTTATGTGGTGGGATCCAATCGTGCAAGTTAAGAGCTACAATAACTTCATAACATATACACAAACAGGTGTAAATGGCCTTCTGGATAAAGAATTTAAAGTAAGAATCTATAATAAACCATCAAAGAGCCTGCAAAGTTCTGCTTCACAATATGAGGTTTGACTATTGGGTGGCTTGTTTACATCTGTGAAGATGGCGGATTCTTGTTATTTTTGTAAACAAGAATAAACAACTCTGTTCTCTTCATACATCTCAGCCGACTCATGGTCTTAGGAAGGGGAGCTAACTCAAATCCCATTTATGTACCTTGTATGAAGGGGTAGGTCCTAGATCTTTAGCTTGGAAGATTCGAATTTTCGCGGCTCTCGAACTTGAGATTGGATGTCGAATCAGCGTTAGCGACTCCTTTATATAGTTTCTAGCGAGAGTACTACGCCATCAGTCAGCCAATCAGATTGTGAGAAAATCAAGATCAGCAGTACACAATCTTGCACTACTTCGAACTTCTCCCAAGAAGTGCAAACGATTTAGAACTTCCGAGGAGTCCTATGCAAAATTATGGAGATCCTTTTATAAGGAATAAATCATAGAATTAAATAGTATCAACTGCAACATGACGGACTTCGTAATAATTGAAAGGACAATCACGAGAGGTGCCGGTGACTGGCGTAACAATATACAGTGAAAAGCAGACGCTCGGTGGAATTGACATTCCGCACAACAAGAGGCCTCATAAATCTCAATCAAGTTTACAATTCAAGGAGGTCCTTTCCGTTATTTATGAAGTCCTTCGATGCAAATGTGTAAGATCTATGATAGGCAGTCAACGATTATTTGAATAGTTTACATTCAAGCCTAGCAGTGACGGATATTTAGTCGAACCATCAAAGGGAGGTGATTCGGTCCAACTAACGGTTCGCAGTGTTTAAAACACGGATAAAACTTTATGAAAATGTCAATAAAAGTGATTTCTATCTATGCAAATGGAAAGTTCTTGGTTTCTACAAATATTAAGGGTTCAGAACTTCATCGCTGTGTGCGAGAGACAGGCTGTCAGTCCGAAATAAGCTGGATAAACTGATGTAGAAATTGGACAGTTTGTTGACAGTTCCGTGAAACAGGTAATTTCAAAACACTTTCAGGAGAGCATTTCTGTGTAGTTGTTTGTTCTTTAGAGTTGATGATTGTTCGTGAATACTTGTAATGAAGTCGTTCATCTAGGGCGAATCTAATATTTAAGTACTGGAACGTGACATCTTTGTTTTGACTGGAAAAACTGTTGTGAGTTCCGACGGGTGGGGTAACAAAATATGGAGAGAGTCAGCAACTCTGTGTTGGATAAGGTCCCTGGGGGTGACTCTTACACTCTCCCCACCTTCAAGAGCGAATATTCTCCTGAATATTGACTGAATATTGACATTGACCACCTTACACATATTGAAATTACTTTATCCATTTGAATACTCACATTTTCCTATTTACGAACTATATTGTATTCAGCCCAAGATCTTGCTTTAATGCCTCACGAAAACAACCTCAAGATAACGTTCACCGTGCCTTCGTGTGACCTTAATGCCCTGCCAAAGGCTGGTACAATACAGATATGCTATTTAGCATGGAACTTTGATTGCACTGCACGCAACATGAGAACTGCCCTTAATGCCTAATGAAAGCACCGTTAGTTAACGTTTTCCGTGCCTTCATGTGACCTTAATAGCCTGCCAGATGTTGGCACATTACAATTATAATATTGAGCGCAGACACTTAGAACTGATTTTGAATAGCTTGACACTTTACAGCCTTCTTCAGAAACACTGGAGCATATATGAATTTTCTCACTTAAGAATAGGATTATAATTGAATGCACTAATTTTCCATTATTTAATGAATGTTCTGCATGCAAGCCACGGTACGGCAATAATGCCTCACCAATGCACCTCCTCAGAAACATCATATGTATTGATATGACCTTATTACCCCCCACGACTTGACGCAGGACAGTTAATAATTCACACTTTGGCGCTTTGGCTACTAACACTTGATTAAACTTTCCACTTGAATGAACACTGCTTTCGAATTAGAATATTGACTTAAACTTTTGATGAAACTGACCCGTGTGCAAACTGAAGTACAGCAACAATGTCTCACCAATGCATCTCCGTTTAATAATGCTATCACTGCATTGATGTGACCTTGTTATACCCAACAGCTTGACACGAGTCAGTAGATTAAACACTTATTCATCACTTTTTGATTATTTGTTCATTTTTTCTTCACCTCCATATTTATCTAAGTGGCACTTGGAAACACTGTTAAACACTGTAGAGGTAGACATTAAATTTATAGTCTTGAGCTGATGACAAAGTAGAAGTAAAACAAAGATCTGCTTCTTGCTGCCCATGTTTAGATGGAATTAAAATCTGTGATCATATATGAACTATTCTGGTTATTGTCATAGAGTATAGGTATATAGCACACTTTTACTGCCTTGCGGTACAGCTGCTGATGTGAAGTTTCATTTCTGTTTATAGCATACTTGTACTGCCTTGCGGTACAGCTGCTGATGTGAAGTTTCATCTCTGTTTATAGCATACTTGTACTGCCTTGCGGTACAGCTGCTGATGTGAAGTTTCATCTCTGTTTATAGCATACTTGTACTGCCTTGCGGTACAGCTGCTGATGTGACGTTTCATCTCTGTTTATAGCATACTTGTACTGCCTTTCGGTACAGCTGCTGATGTGAAGTTTCGTCTCTGTTTATTTATAAGATGCGGTCTCTTGTTTCTGTGTCTCACCATTAAAAATTTTAAGATGTACAATTGTTAGTCCTGTTTGGAGACAATTCTGTACTTATTTTATCTATATATTCTATCTATTGAGATAATCTTAGTGAAATTCCTTTTTTTCTCAATTTGTTCCAGAATCTGAAGAGTGGATGTAGACTTGAATGCTGCAGTTTTAGCCGCCTCTAACATGTTGATCAGTTGCTTGTTTGATTCTGAAGTTGACGCCTTGCCTAGAAAAAGATCTCGGACGACCTTGAACAAGAAATATCTGGATGTTTGATTATTTGATTTCAACTGTGGTGATGCTGATCCAGGTAGTGCTAGGAAATTAAAATGGTCCAGAATCTCGCCTCTTTCCATGTCTACAAATCCATCCTTCAATGCCAGGCTCATCGCAACAGATTCCCACATCATAAGTCTTGTATCACTTGACAGAGCCATCCATCTCTGTGGTGGCCACCATGTGAAAGGAGCAGACAGAGGTAGCTTTATTTCCTCCTCGCTTGTCCAGTTCCTTCGAGCAGGCGGAAGGAGGGGCATGCAGCCTTTGGAAAGAAGAGTTTCTGCCCGGCTTCGTAGATTGTCTGAGATGTTTTCTTGAGCTGGTGTGATGGATACACGGGTAGCACATGGTTGAGTTGGAGTCGGTGTGTACACAGGAATTTGTGTAGACTTGGGGTCGTAGGCCCAGCTGTCCCCGGCAGCATTCATCACATGGAAACTCGATGGACTTCTCAACAGATCTGATGCTCTAGCTGCACGGAAATGTCTTGTAGTGCAAGATTCAACTGATGGTGACTTTGGTTGATACAACGGTACAGTAGGCCGATTCATGACTGTTAAAGGTTGTTGCAGGTCAGTATCTATTATGGTAATTGGAAGTTGAGCATGGTGTGTTGATGAGGGCAAGGACGGATCAGGCATTGAACCATTGATATGATTGACTGATTCCTGGTCATCATGGTGTGGCTTTTGCTGTGATGGTTCCAAGGGCACTGCACAGGAAGAAACCATATGATCAGATGGGGTAGTTGACTGCTTCGGGGATTCCAACACCGAATCTTGTTGATTATCAGCCGTTTTGAAAGCTTCAGGTGAAGATACCGGAATTACTTGGCTCATGACATTTGTTAACAGTTCAGTTGATGGGAGAATGGAGGCTATAGTAGTCGTCTCAGCGACAGATACAGAAAAGGTTTCTGCAGTGGTCCCAATAGCTGCTACTGAGGATCTCATCTGCTCGTGACCTTGGTCATGATTTTGGACCTGCTTGTCAGGTTGATCTGGTGTCCTGGGCAGCAGAATATCCAGTGGAAACAAGGATTTGGGTTCTGTCTCCTCAGTCAAATCCACCAAGCTGGTATCTGAGTGTGTTGTCTTCTGTTTCTTCTTGGCAGGTTCTGGGAACAACATTACGGTCTGCCGTGCAATGTTACTAATGAGGTCGTCATTGATGATCAGTGTACCTGCCACCTTCTTCTTACACTTCTCCAATTGGCTTCCAGTTAGGGGCTGACAAAAGGACTTCGGAACCTCTCCCTTGAAAGGCTTAACCTGAAGCAGTCGTCTGAGCAGACTTTCCTTCTGTTTAGCTTCATTCATGATAGACGGCTTGATATCCACCTTCATCCAAACAGTACCATCCACTTGGTCTTCGTATATGAGAGCTGTAACTTTCTCACTGGTAATTACAATATCATGGATATTCCTACGGCGTCTCTCTTCACCATAATCCAAGATAGGGCTGGGAGATGATGAGACAAGAGGGACTCGTCTCCAGCCTTCTTTCCAAGATGTCAGAGGTCTTGAGGGGGTTTTACCATCCACTGTTGTCCACCACTCCTCAACTGACTTGCGGATGAAGATTGCCTCTTTGCTCTCCCTCTTTGTAGGTGTGACCAGTTTCATGTAGTCCTGCGGTGTCTTTGCTAGCCAAAAGCAGTTGGGTTCACCAAATGTCTCAACGGATGAATGCTTCCAGATGTCCCTGTGAGTTTTCTTGACATGCTTCACCAGGTCTACTGCTTTGCGGAAGTAAATTTCTTTGCCAAGACACCACGCACATAGAACCTGCATTCGACTGTGGACGGCTACCATATGATACTTCAAATCTGATTTGCGGTCTTCAGAATGCCGACATACCCAGCAATCATATCTGTTCATCTGAAATTATAGTTTTGGATGACTTGCCTAGGCGTTATAAATGAATGGAAAGCACGAAAGGATCCCAGCCAATCAGGACATAAAAATCATCAGTTTCGATCGCGTCTGAGTACCATGTCATCACGGTTTCATATGCATGTAAATAAAACATTTCTCATATTGCAGGGTGTTGTTGTTGTCTTCTGACTCGGTAGGGAAGTGGTAACTCTCCGCCCGCTTCTCCGGAATAACAAAGGGGTTGAGTAGTCATACTCTTAAATTCGTCATCCAGTTTAGCCCCCGGATCCAGTCCACTCACTTCCTTCCATCCCTAAATGAGGTGGAACGAAGTGATAACTCTCCGCCCGCTTCCTTTGAATGACAGTCATTCAGTCTAGCACCCGGATCCAGTCCACTCGCTTCCTTCTGTCTCTTAAAGGGCCAAAAAGAAGTGATAACTCTCCGCCCGCTTCCTTTGAATGACTTAAGAAAGGGTATCTTGAGTGATCAGTTCAAGATACAATAATAATAGACGATGTGGTACCTTCATCGCTATGAAATAAATGAAAATAAACATCTTGTTATCCGGTCTAGCCCCCAGATCCAGTCTTCCCACTTCCCTCTGAATCTTTTTTTTCATCTTCTTCATCTTCACAACCCACTGCGGTATGTTCTTCCCACTGTATGGCAGAAGGCGATCAAGCTGGTAAGCTCTGACAGGTTGGTTCGGGGACCTTTTTACTAGGTAGGTAAGATCATCAAGTTTTCTGGTAACAAGGTAGGGGCCCTTCCACTTTATAAGTTTATGGCAAACTCCAACTTTGCATGAAGGTTCATGAAGCCAAACTAGTTGACCAGCTTCCAAGTGCCTCAGCCTGGCCTTTCTGCTGTGGGTGTCATAGTACCTTTTCTGGTAGTTTGTTGTCTTCCTAAGGTTTGACCGTGCAACATCATGAGCCTTCAGTATACCAGTCGGAAGTCTTGAAAGGTAGTCATCAGTATTGGGTAGGTCGCTTTCCCTCTTCTATAGACTGGAAAAGCCTCTTAGAAACCAATGTCGCTGTAGACCCACTGTCGACCAGAAAAGCAGCATTGACATCCAAGAGATTGCAGTCAACGTAGAAGCCATTGTCCCATCTAGTTGTGATATCACCTAGGTGTCCTATCCAGGCAGCCAAATCAGCATCTATGGTAGACCACGCCTCAGCCGTCGACTCCTGGCCTAAAGAGCAGACGGAATCTCGTTTCCTGACACTTGACCATTTGAAGTTTGCACCTCACTTTGGCATTTCTTATAAATGGGACATTCTTGAATCAGATGCTCTGGCGACTGGCAAATAAAGCAGGTTCCACGACGATAGCAGGACTTGTGACGGGTACTATTTTTGACACCAGCTGGTTGTGATCGGCTCCCAAGTTTTCTTAGACGGTCCAGTATCTGCTTCAGAACATTGTCTGTGTCACTCTGGGCTTGGGACTTGTCACTGGATTTGGTTCTATTGTTGTTTCTGTTCTGGTGAGACCTGGAGTTGGAGGGACCTGAATCAGCAGTAGTAGTCATGGCTCCAACGTTGCTCTTCTTCTTCTCTGTACCTTCACCTAGTATAGCTTCATACCTCTCCACGATCTGAACAGCAGACTCGATAGTCCGACAGTCTCTGTCAATGCATCGGCATTTCATCTCGAGGGTGATAGCTTTGTAAAACTGGTGTAAGGCAAGGGACTCCTGTGCATCCGCTCCTAAATCTGGATAAGCACGTTGAGCTAAGAGTCTCATGGCATCTCCAAGGGAGGCGATTGTCTCTTCGGGTCTGCGCTTCCTGGTCTCAAACTTCGTGAGGTATCGGCTCTGTTGACGGACACTGCCAAAACGTTCGCTGAATTTCTGGACAAGTTTGTAGTAGGAACTTCGATCTAGTGGACTGAGCCCTAGATAGAAAGCTCTTGCTTGGCCTTTCAGACAAGCAGATAAAGTCAGTGCTTTATCTGTTTCTGACCAGCGACCAAGGTCTGCACAGTTCTGGAAGTGGGAGATATACTGGTCCCAGTCATCTTCACCATTGAAAAACTCTGGCTTGACATGAAGGCGGTGCTGGTGCTGTACTGCATGTCTGTACATAGGCTCACTATAGCGTTGTGGGTTTGGATATGTGGTTGACGATCTGTATCTTTCATGGTCACCAGCATCTCGACGTCTCTCTGGACTCTGATGGGGATATGATGGACCAAAGGTCTCTTGCGAACGACTTCTAACTCTAGAATCACGTGGTGCTTGGGGTTCAGGCACTTGAACAGGGATGGGAGTAAGTAGAGGGGTTATACGTCTGGGAATATCATCTTCAGGTTCATCAAGTTGCAGCATCGGAACTGGACTATGTTGAATGACGTCTCCCTGTCCTTCTTCATCTAAGTTGTTCGGGACGTTAAACTGAATTTCACTATCACTGTCAGTGTCTGCCATTTTAGTCTTGTATGAAAATAAATAAGTGTCTTCGCTATTGTATGTATATGTGTGTATGTGTGTGTTTTTTTTTTTTTTTTTTTTTTTTTTTTTTTAATGTTTATTATCACAAGTAAATAATAACAAAGTTCTGTTAGTTGATGTAATCATTTTAACCACCACATATGAGTTCTTCTGTATCCTGGTGTAGATTCGTATCACTGGATGTCTAATGGAAAAGACATCCCACTTCTGACACCAAATTGCAAGGCACCTCATGGTAGGATGGCGTGTGAGGCGACCAAGCTAGACTGTTAAATCTTCAAAGACTTCTCTTCCAGGGATAACTGTGTACCTCAGTTTTTACAAGCTAATTATAACTGGTCATATAAACGCAACTAATAAGACCTGAGAACATTTACACTGTCATTTAATCAATAGCAAATTATAAATAGTCATTCTTGTATTCCCTCATTCATTCAAGACATTCATTATCAACAGTTCATGGTTAAGGGCATCAGAACCGATAGAGGACACCTCCATAACAACATCTTAATTGATCTTCAATACTCATATCTCATAACTCTCTATAAGTTCAATATAACCATATAAATGCGTTAAAGAACTGCCATCTATCGACATTAAGGCCCCTAAAACCACTTTGAACTATTAATGTTAACCTAATAACTTTAAACTATTCGTTGGCAATGACTGATGACATGGTACTCTCAAGGGATATAATTCGGTGAACTGTCGCGTCTATCATAAAATCTTCCGGCGAGCTGTCTCGCTTGAGCAACTGAAAATATATAACTTCGGTGAACTGTCGCGCTCGTCTCGCGAAACATATTTCTTATGTGGTGGGATCCAATCGTGCAAGTTAAGAGCTACAATAACTTCATAACATATACACAAACAGGTGTAAATGGCCTTCTGGATAAAGAATTTAAAGTAAGAATCTATAATAAACCATCAAAGAGCCTGCAAAGTTCTGCTTCACAATATGAGGTTTGACTATTGGGTGGCTTGTTTACATCTGTGAAGATGGCGGATTCTTGTTATTTTTGTAAACAAGAATAAACAACTCTGTTCTCTTCATACATCTCAGCCGACTCATGGTCTTAGGAAGGGGAGCTAACTCAAATCCCATTTATGTACCTTGTATGAAGGGGTAGGTCCTAGATCTTTAGCTTGGAAGATTCGAATTTTCGCGGCTCTCGAACTTGAGATTGGATGTCGAATCAGCGTTAGCGACTCCTTTATATAGTTTCTAGCGAGAGTACTACGCCATCAGTCAGCCAATCAGATTGTGAGAAAATCAAGATCAGCAGTACACAATCTTGCACTACTTCGAACTTCTCCCAAGAAGTGCAAACGATTTAGAACTTCCGAGGAGTCCTATGCAAAATTATGGAGATCCTTTTATAAGGAATAAATCATAGAATTAAATAGTATCAACTGCAACATGACGGACTTCGTAATAATTGAAAGGACAATCACGAGAGGTGCCGGTGACTGGCGTAACAATATACAGTGAAAAGCAGACGCTCGGTGGAATTGACATTCCGCACAACAAGAGGCCTCATAAATCTCAATCAAGTTTACAATTCAAGGAGGTCCTTTCCGTTATTTATGAAGTCCTTCGATGCAAATGTGTAAGATCTATGATAGGCAGTCAACGATTATTTGAATAGTTTACATTCAAGCCTAGCAGTGACGGATATTTAGTCGAACCATCAAAGGGAGGTGATTCGGTCCAACTAACGGTTCGCAGTGTTTAAAACACGGATAAAACTTTATGAAAATGTCAATAAAAGTGATTTCTATCTATGCAAATGGAAAGTTCTTGGTTTCTACAAATATTAAGGGTTCAGAACTTCATCGCTGTGTGCGAGAGACAGGCTGTCAGTCCGAAATAAGCTGGATAAACTGATGTAGAAATTGGACAGTTTGTTGACAGTTCCGTGAAACAGGTAATTTCAAAACACTTTCAGGAGAGCATTTCTGTGTAGTTGTTTGTTCTTTAGAGTTGATGATTGTTCGTGAATACTTGTAATGAAGTCGTTCATCTAGGGCGAATCTAATATTTAAGTACTGGAACGTGACATCTTTGTTTTGACTGGAAAAACTGTTGTGAGTTCCGACGGGTGGGGTAACAAAATATGGAGAGAGTCAGCAACTCTGTGTTGGATAAGGTCCCTGGGGGTGACTCTTACAATATATATATATATATATATATATATATATATATATATATATATATATATATATATATATATATATATATATATATATATTATATATATATATATATATATATGTGACTAAGTATCATCCCTACATTTTGAGTATTTTATCCGATAGAGGCTTTTGTCTGTCTGTCTGTCTGTCTGTCCATCCGTCTGTACGTTTGTTCGTTCGTTCATCCGTCTTCCAATGGACCCATCCATCTAAATACCCACTCACTTACCCCTCTCTGTAGTGTACCCATCCATCCAACCAACATCCATCCATCCATTGATCCGTTCTAAATTGGAAGCAACCAGGTGGGCGAAATGACTCAGGGGGCGAAAAGACCAGGCTTGTGGACGAAACAGCTATGGGTGCAAAATGGGGCGAAACTACCAGGGAGGAACGACTGAGGGGCCGTCTTGTGGGCATAGTATCTTGTTACTCCACTAGCCAGAGGTAAAGAAACCAGTTGGATAAATTGCCTGGAAGACATCGAATCAGGCCCCAGTCATCTGATAGATGTTTCATCTTCATTGTTTGAGGGCAATATCTACACGTCGAGTGAATTGGAAGGAGGCGAAGCAACTAGGTGGGCGAAATGACTCAGGGTGCGAAAAGACCAGGCTTTGTGGACGAAACAGCTATGGGTGCAAAATGGGGCGAAACGACCAGGGAGAAACGACTGAGGGGCCGTTTTGTGGGCATAGTATCTTGTTACCCCACTAGACAGAGGTAAAGAAACCAGTTGGATAAATTACCATAGAAAGACATCGAATCAGGCCCCAGTCATCTGATGGATGTTTCATCTTCATTTTGAGGGCAATATCTCCATGTCGAGTGAACTAGCTCCTTGTCGAGAAGACTAGCTCGGACAGTAATTTCGTCGTAAGTCGCAAGTTACGTAATCACGGCCAAAATATTTTGCTTATTTCAAACGTTCCATGTTTATTTTCACTAGGGATGTTGCTTCTGGGGTGTGAAGGGCGTACTTTTTGCGAAAAATGAAAAATCGTCGGCCAAAATCTCCGTGTTGACATAAATTGACAATTGTTCAGGTCCGTGATAAAAAGTTTAGTATACTCCAGCGCTGCAAATTTGCATGGCAAATTCTAGCGGGGTACAAAGTTAAATCATTTCTATGTGGAACTGCATTGCCGGATTTTTTATAAATAGCTTACAAAGGAGAAAATGGTGATAAAACTCTTCAACACCTACCTTTGTTTACAAATTTCGTGGCGATGGAGCTAACTCGAGAGTTCCCGGATGTGTCGAGGGAACAAATTTCCATTGACTCATTTTCGAGCTAGTTCCCCTGATTACCACCCGTGATAATTTGGCAACCAGTTTTGGTCCAATATGAAGAAGAGTTGATTAATGTTTGGAGAAATTTCTTATTAATTTACACAAGTTTTACGATTTTCAGGCTTAGTTATTGGTTTGGTCGCAATGAGGCGGGCAAACCGGGTATAATGACCAGATTGTAACTGTTCCATGGAGGGGCACGTGACGTGATCAACCAATCAGCTTTAACGATGATGCAATACTATACTGCAATTACAGGAAACAGCCTGTCTGAATAGCGAAGCAGATCGAAAAGCAAGCGTTTTAACTCCAACAATAAATATCTTAAGGGAAATGGATACACCTGGCAGGTGTGGCAGTTAGTCTACCATTTTTGGCTTCCGATTTCGATTGGAAGCCCTTTAGATTGGATTGGTGATACCCCAGTTTATTTCTAACCGTCTTATGGCGTAACTAGGAAAGCCCTACAGATATTTACGCAGTGAAAACGGGTTCAGAATAAACAGAAATGCAGCGCCCGTCGATGTCTATTTATAAAGCGTTTCCAGATATCTATTTATAAAGCGTTTCCAAGAAGTCAAACCAAAGAAAAAAAGTTACAGTAGAAACAGGTCCTACTTTCAGTTTCGTCCTTTTGATGTAACCTCATAATTAACCCATAGGTGCCAAAAATATTCCACTTTTATGAGCCTGGAGTGGTCATTTTCTAAGCATAGGGATGCCATTTTTAGGTAAGTTTTACAAAAATGCATGTACGTTGAGCAAACAGTTTAGATCTTGATCAGATGCGGCGTCTGATCTGGGTCTACACTGTTTGCCAATGTCTGAAAAAGGGTCGCTAGGCATATATGGGTTAATTCGTCAATATACTTGATTCCAGTTGGCCTACCCCGTGCAAGATGAAATTATCTTAACTGCCGTATTCGACTGTTGTGACTCGAAACTAACCGTATGGTCTGTATAACCCGTCTTCTGCATTGGGATCATTATAAAACATCAACATGTATGTGCTAAAATCTCATGAACTAGCATTTTCAGTTCATTACGAAAACACGCCTATTCAAATATATACAGAATTTTGCCACCCAAATGAAAATTGCCCGATAAAAAAATTCAGATTTGTTCATATTTCTGCTCTAAATATAGATTGTGGGTACTGCTTAGAACCGCCTCGATGACGAGGTTCTAACGACTACCCATTGTCTAGGGGTCAAGATTAGGTAGGCGTGTTTTCGTGATGTGAGAAAATATTCTTTTTTTTTCTAGTCCAAATATAGATTGTCGGTGCACGGTGTTCTGAACCCCCTATAAAGGAAAATAATGTACCCCTGTACACTCAACTTTCTCTATATAAAGTTGGGTTTATAGGGATGTTCAGTACTTATGCGGTAGCCTCAAAGTGCTTCTAGTGCCTGGTTACCTTCGTTGTTCAGTGCACGGACTTGTTGATGTAATGCTTTTCTTTTCTTAAGGATTTGTAAAAGAACAAAAAAAAAAAAAAAAAAAAACGCCTACAGATTACAAAAGTTAATTTTCTGTCACTCGAGTCACACTTCTCTCGGAGTCTCAAACTTTTCATGGTCACTCAGAATTTCCAGGACGAGTTTACGAAGAGAATTTGACAGTTGAAATCAGTAAAAAATAGTTTTGCAGAGTCCAGTTACATGTACATGCAGATAGTCTAACTAGCCGATAACTTACTGCGTAAAAAAATTCCGAGTTGTATTTCACGAAGTAAATCAATCAAGTGTGCTTGTTGTAGGGTGATCTCTATGAAAGTGATATGTCATTTTTTCTTCATTTCTATAGCAACATTATTAACCGTTCTTTTATAAGCGGTGGGTGAAGAAAAAAAAAACAGTTTTAAACCATGATTGCAGAACTTGTCTCGATCGTGCCTCGAACTCAGGCGGAAAGAGACCTCATATCCTACCAACATGGTCAATTTTACAAGCATGCCATTGTTCATCGCATGTCAAACGAGCAATTTAAAATCTTAACATGAACATCGACAAAGTTTCCACCAGCATAAAACCTGTGCGAGTGAGCAGCTCCCAACATTCAGCATTCTCTGTTCATAAATGCCGATTTTTTTAGCCAATACAGTTAGATGCGCACCGACGTTGCGGTTTTGCTCCTCGCCGGGTCCGTGAATATGTTTCTACGTAGATTGTCCTCCTTTCAATGGTTTAAGACGGACAGCTAACACTGAAACAGTTTCCGTAAAAGCCTTACCAGAAATATCGTGCTTATTTAGAGCGACAACATCGATGCAACGTCAAGACGTGGCATCGGCTTCATGGGCATGACATGGGTCTTTTTCACAAAGGCGACCAGCACTGGCTTAAACGAGCCTACGAGTACGTGCAGCCATACCACAGCCTTTGCTGCTCTCGGATATGTAGAAGAGAAGTTGCGTTTCAGTTGGCTGCGCACATGCATTTGACAAAATATATGCTTATAAGGGAGGTAATACAGAAGAAATGATTAACTTTTTCATCCCCAAAACCTGGGAAATCGAGTGAAAAAGAATGTGATTTTTTTTTTTGTTTATACCAGTTGATAACTTTACTTGAAAATAAATTTGTAAACCAGCACAAATGATTGCTTGCAGGTAAACTTAAACTAACGCCGACGCCGGACGCCGGGGATATGGCAATAGCTCCCCCTTACTTTCGAAAGGCGAGCAGATTTTCAACTTTACAAACTAGGGAAAGTAGAAGTAAAACAAAGATCAGGAATCAAGCAATTAACTTACTCCACCCATCAAAGACACCAAAGGGAAAGAAACACAAACATGAAGCGACCAGACCATAATGGAAAGCTAAACAAAGGATGGCCATAAGGACAGTTACTTTCCCACAAAATGGCCAAATGGCCATCCAAAATAAAAAGACACAAGTGGTACACACAGTGAGTAGTAACAAACAACAACATAAATAAACCGCCACAGAAGAACCGCCTTGGAACGGTCAGTGGAAAGAATTCCACTGCGGGGCTTAAATCGATTTTACGTGGCCACAATCCTCGCCCTTACTTCTGTCGCGATTTAGACAAATAATTTGTTCAGTCCGCATGAAGGCCTCCTAACTCATCAGTGCAACATCTCCGTGAACACAAATAATCAAAGAACCACAGAGGTGAGACAACGGTGAGGACTCGACAGCAAATAAAAACAAAAAAAAAAAAAAACCACTTAAATGCTGGAGCAAAAGAAAACCTACAGTTAGCCTTCTTTTTAAAAGGAAACTTTATTACCGTATTTCGAAACACACCTATACAAATGCATTGTCATTTTTTGGCCAAAGAGTGAGTGAGTGTTTCAGTTTTACGTCTCATCAACAGCTAAGGTCATACGGAGACGGGACCTCGGTTTAAAGACTCATCCGAAAGTCTGGAGAAGCCCGGGATCGAACCTGCGACCCCTGGTTTACTAGGCGAGTAGCGTAACCACTCGACCACGGGGGCTTCTTTTTTGGCCAAAGAAAAAGAAATTTTAAAAAGAAACATTGGCATATTTGCCTTTTTCTGCTCAAAACATAGATTGCGGGGAGTCGACAGAAACGTCTCGACGAGGCGATTCTATCGAGTACTCACAATCTAGTGTCTCAGAGCATGAATACGGAAATTAATGTATACCCCTGCAAACCTGTGCTTTACTATATGAAAGTGAAGATTATATTTTCTTGTCCTTTGGGATCATTGATTCCATTGTGGAATTTTGAAAATATCTGAGTGTCACTGAAACTAGCTAGTCTGGCCCAGAAAATATGTACACTCCTTATTTTTCAGTTCTGTGGTGTATTCCTTGCTTCCAAAGGATAGCCCTTTTATAGAACATATTAAACTTCACTTCAACTGGTGTATGGGAATGTGTGGCGGCGGTAAAACGTCTCCCTGCCCTACATCATAGTGTAGATTATATTTTCTTGCCCTTTGGGATCATTGATTTCATTGTGGAATTTTGATAATATCGTAGGGTCACTGATGAGGCCTAATTGGCCGAAACTAGCTAGCCTGGCCCAGAAAACATGTGCACACCATATTTTTGCAGTTCTGTGGTGTATTCCTTGCTTCCAAAGGATAACCCTTTTATAGAACATATTAAAGGGGATCACAATTCTATAGGCATGATTTCGTGATGGAAATACAACTTTAAGGACCTTATGGTTGCTACTCTGTTGGCTCTGTCCAACTGAAAAAGGGGTCTACTCTAAAAGGGGAAGAATTTGCTGCTCAAGGGGTCTACTCTAAAAGGGAAGAATTTGCTCCTAAGAAGCAAATTCTTTCCTTTAAGAGTATATCCCTTAGACATATCCAAAGAGAAACTACTTTTGCAGGAGTAGCCCCACCCCTTTAAGGCGTATCTATTTCCCTTATGGGGAACTTATAACAGCCGCAGTCATTTTCGCAAATTTTACGTCTTGCAATGCCATTATGGAGTAAGTCCATGGGGCCATGGAAACGAAAAACAACAGATTATAACTATACTACTACTCACAAAGTGTGGCTGGCTGCGGTAGCTGAGTCGGATGCAGTCTGACTGGTGATAAGGAAGACTCGGGTTCGGTACCTACCGGGGTCGGCAACATTCTTTGGTGCAGATTGATTATGAAATCTTTTCTATGGTCATTATCTCCCTTCCGCTGATTCAGGAAGGGCAGGGGTCAGTTTTGGGCGACAGAATGTGCACTGAACTGGTAAACCGCTTACGGATGAGCCTGCTCAGGAAAAGCGTGGATAGGTACACTGACAGGTACAAACATGACCCAAATCAGTATTGACTGGGCCGTTAAATAAAAAAAACTTGCAAAGTTTACTTCACACGGATAGGAACAGATTTATATATTCTGAACAGCTTTCGGTACGCTAAGAGCTCTAATAATACGTACATGTAAATGTTGGAAAGACGGGCCTCCGTGGCCTAGTGGATAAGAGCGCTGACACTTAGTCATTAGGTCTCTCACCGCCGTAGG
Organism: Lucinisca nassula; assembly: GCA_963580285.1. Classification (NCBI taxonomy): domain Eukaryota; kingdom Metazoa; phylum Mollusca; class Bivalvia; order Lucinida; family Lucinidae; genus Lucinisca; species Lucinisca nassula. Next base: position 14,061,643 of record OY757014.1, on the reverse strand, counting down.
TTCGAGCCTCGCTCGGGCCACGTGTGAGACGCCAAGTTCTGCAACGGAAGGTCAGGTGGTTTTTCTCCGGGTACTCCGGTTTTCGCCCACCTCTGATTAACGATCGGCTCGATATGAGTGAAATAATCTTGAAATGGCCATAAAACCCAAACCAAAAAAAAAAAAAAAAAAAAAAAAAAAAATGTTGGAAAGACAGAGAACGTTATTTTTCCTCATTTATAAAGCTCGCTGGGTGTAACGGGCCTAGTGGATAAGAGTGCTGACTCTTAATCATTAGGTCTCTCAACGCTGTAGGTTTGAGCATGGCTCAGGTCACATAATGAGAAGTTCTGCAACGGAAGGTCAGGAGGTTTTTCATCGGGTACTCAAGTTTTCGCTCACCTCTGATTAACGATCGGCTTGATGTGAGTGAAATAATCTTGAAAGGATCGTTAAACGAAACATAAAAAAGATCGCTGGGTGTGTAAAAACATGTTTATGTTTTTGCTACTAGAATTAACGTCAGTGCCAAGGTCGAACCTTCTAACTCTTCCAAATATATAAAACATTTAGGGAGCGAAACAGTCATAACGTTGATGGGTTTCTGTTTAAAAACCTCATGACTACTAAGTGACCTGCCACCAGTTACAGACCGAGTTGTTAAAAGCTTTTTTGGCGCATTCGATGGGAGCTATTGTATCAGATAACCACTCAATACTTGACGTTTTACTAATCAGTTTCTTTTACAATTAAGTTGTGATCCAGAAAGATATACAAAAGGATTGCAAATTTCAGGTTTTTGCGGAGGGTACCTCAAAGAAACTGTCGAGGTTTATGATACAGTCTGATTCACAGCACTTTGTCTGGGCAGGCTTAGATCTTCCTAGGCGGTTCAGCAATACTTCAAAGTGCGGTCGGTTTCAGCTCATGCAGTCAAATATATTGCCCCAAGGTCTGATCGGCCCCAGTCCATCGGGAACTGAAGAAATAGATTGGGTTGCACGATGCTTCCACGCAGAGCTGATACCGGCCGCACATGAGTAGTGTTAAATCGCCAAGAAGTTCTAAGCCTGTCCAGGAAAAGTGGCTCGAGTCGGACCGTTCATGCACTTCAACCATTTAGTTTCATTGGGCGACAGAATGGAAGCAATGTCTCAAAAAAGACTCATACAGTGTTAACAGGGGCATTAACAACAAATGAAATAGATAACCAAGGCCCTATAGAAGGCATGATGACTTAGGAAAAATCTTTCTATATACCCGTTTGAAAAACAACAACAATAACAACAACAACAACAACAACAAAACGGTCGTATTAAGTTATGCTTTGGTTGGTGTCCATCCGTCCGTTCGTAAACTTTTTTTTTCGTTTCCGTATAACTCCTACTATACAGTTTTCATCGGATTAAGCCTAAAATGTGTATGTAGTAAGGCTAAGATGTGAAGATATGCCTTAAGGTTCGAGAATTACTGTCCACCAAATATTAACAGAGTTATGACCTTTGAAAAATTCGGTTTACATTTTCGTATGGTTAAGTTTTGTGCTATACATGTGTAAAACATATGTAAGTTACATTTAGTTTATACTTGCCATGGCGTTAAACAATTTACCACAGAATACTCATCACTACCCCCCACCCCACCCCTCCTGATACCAAGGTCGTAGACTTTGACATTTTATATACACGATTTGTATTAAAAAATAGAAGTGGAGGCAATGATCAGGAATCGTTGCAATCAACCCATCAGAGACAGCAAAGAGAAAGACACACAAACATGAAACAACAGACCCTAATGGAAACACCAACAGCGGAAAGCCAAAAGGACAGTTACTTTCCCATAAAATGGCCAATAGGCTATCCAAAATAAAATAATATAAACGACACAAACAACCATAACAAAAACAAACCACGACAGAAGAACCGCCTTGGAACGGTCAGCGGAAACGAATTCCACTGGGGGGCTTAAATCGATTTTACGTGGCCACAATCCTCGCCCTTACTTCCGTCGCGATTTAGACAAATAATTTGCTCAGTCCGCATGAAGCCTCCAGACTTCAGACAAACCATAACAAAAATATACCGCGACAGAAGAACCGGCTTGGAACGTTTAAAGTTTATTATTTTTTATTAAAAATATGCATTAAGTGGGATAATGATATCAGCTGGCTCCAATCAGAATGTAGACTGACAAGACCAAACCTATTGGATGCTTTTTGAAAGCAGCCAACTTGTTTTGCATATGACATATTTATCCCCAAAGTGTCTCAAATACCGATTAAACTAAGCTCGTGGATTTTGCAGACCGTCTGGGACTGTTATAGGGATGAATTGATTAACTTTTCGTGACCGAGTTTTGCCAGTTTTCGGACTGAGACATTTTAGCACAGGAGAACCTTGTCGCCAGAATGTCTCAAGTATTTTAAATGACCTGGTTAAACCATAAAATGCCAATCACGACAATTGTTAGTGAGGCAGCACTATAAAAGTGAGCATTGAGCTCCCAGTCGCAACCAGACACCGTCGTGATATGACTGAAAAATTGTTGAAAGCGACGTTAAACCCGAATTCACACACACACACACGACAATTGTCGTCTGCTTTGTCGTATGCCGGTTACTTTTAAGGTCATTTTTACAAACAGTGTGGACCCAGATCAGACTACTCCTCTGATATGGGTCCATATGAAAAAGTATTTTCAATAAGTTCGCAAAAACAATCAGCAGACATCTTCAGATGTAGTTGTTCTCGGCGTCTTTAGGGTTAACCTTTCTTTAAGGTAACACACCCACATGACCTAGTCTTTCTTTTAATTATCACAAACGGTTATTTTTCTTATGAAAATACATGGGCCCCGTCAAGCGATTTTGGTACTTATCGCCTATGCGAGCAGCGAAGGTTCAGGCGAGCCTGCGCATCCGCGCAGTCTCGCCAGAACCTTCGCTGCTCGCTCATACAAGCAGTGAATCAAGAGGAACATTCAGACAGAAAGCCATATCCCTGGCCCCTCTGAATGGCTGCGCATGCGCAGTTAAAATTTGTCACAAATTCGCTTGGCGGATGTATTTGAGATGTATCTGATGAGTCTTTTCTCAGAACAAAGGTAGTAGATGCTCGTTAGAACTGCATCATTAAGGCGGTTATAACGAGTACCAGCAACATATGTCTTGGAACAGAATAAATAAAAATAATGTATACCCCTATAAACTGAATTTTCTCTATAAAAAGTTGGGTTTATAGAGGTGAAAAAGAGTACACGAGCTTGATAAAATGTGGTGAAATTTCGTGATTAGTTAAAGAAGTTTTGGCCCTTTGAATGTTTGAAGGCAGCTTAACTTCACCGCAGCTGTTGTTAAGGGAATGTGTAGCGGCCGTAAAAGGTCTCTCTACCCTTCGTCATAATGTGGGTTATATTTTCTAGTAATTTGGGATCATTGATACCAGAACAAAATATGAAGACATCCATTACCAAAACACACCTTTACGAACACACTGTAACCTATATCGCCGAAAGAATGAAAATTTTAAGATGAAAAATTGTGATATTTTTCTTATTTATGCTCAAAATATCGATTGTGGGAACTCGTTAGAACCGCCTCGATGAGGAGGTTCTAACGATTACCCACAATCAATATTTTAGAGAAGAAATAAGAAAAATGTTTACCCTTGTAAACCCCAGTTTTACTATATAAAAGTGGGGTTCAAGGGGATCAAAATTATATAGGCGTGTTTTCGAGATGGAAGATCACTGATGAGGCCTAATTGGTCGAAACTATCTAGTCTGGCCCAGAACAAACTTGTGCACTCCGTAGCTTTCAGTTTTGTGTTCGGGTCCCTGCTTCCAATTGATTAACCTTTTAAATGTTTAGATCACTTAAAGGTGCATTATTGAGCTATCGGTAAAAAATGCTTCCAAAAATAAAATACATACAGACGGTATTTCTCTTTAAAACAATACAAATGAATGCATTTTATGCAAAAAATGCGAACAATTATGATGACAGGTAAATGAGTTTGAGAGGGATTCCTTAACTAGGTTTCGAACACTAGTTATATCTATTTTTAGTTCGTGACAAAAATAGAATCCCCATATATGATGTTATGCGACATTCATTTTTGGCCTTGTTTGCTTAGGTACGAAAGCCTACTAGGGTCAAAATAAGTTGAGAAAAAAAAAAAAAAATTCTCGTACAAACGAGAAACTTTCTCGTACAAACGAGAAACTTTCTCGTACAAACGAGAAATATTTTCGTACAAACGAGAAATTTTCGCGTACAAACGAGAAACTTTCTCGTTCAAACGAGAAAAAATCTCGTACGAACGAGAAACTTTCGCGTAGGAACGAGAAAAATTCTCGTACGAACGAGAATTTTTTCTCGTTCCTACGAGAAATTTTCTCGTACAAACGAGAAATATTCTCGTACAAACGAGAAATTTTCTCGTACAAACGAGAAATATTCTCGTACAAACGAGAAATTTTCGCGTACAAACGAGAAATTTTCTCGTACAAACGAGAAATAATCTCGTACGAACGAGAATATTTGGTCAAAGTAATGACTCAGTTACTCTTAATGCTTGTAAAGTCGATGATGGAAAACCATTTTGTAGATAACTCATCATTATTATAATAACAGTGATTGGTTCGATTGATTTGTCAGAAGTAGTTGCTGTCCACGTGACTATTACTAATCTGTAGAAAATGGTAATTTATAGAAAATAGCTGCGATATTCTTATCGCTGTGATATCATTGTGTTGCGTACGAGGGTTATCTATAGAATCTGGACTGGAATCATGTGTCAGGTTTGGCAAACAATGTAGACCCAGAATATGTGTCGAAGAACGCGATGTCTCATCAATGTCTACACTTTTTGCTTAAATAAGAAATTTAAGGGTTAAACGAAATGGGCCAGGATCATTTTTCCAGCCTACCCTTAAAAAAACAACAAAAAAAAAAAACAATCGACCCACCAGTGCTGTCAATGCTTTGGTTATAAAAAATTAAGTTGCAGTGGATAAAACTGACCCTGCCGCTAGTGATCAATATGAAACTTGAGCTATCGGCTCTTCTACAGTTATTTATTTTATGCTCATACAAACAAAAATAAATAAATAAATAAATAAATAAATAAATAGCAATGTAGATTCAGTATGAACAAATGCAATTTTCTATTTTAGATTTAACAAAGGGCTGGTACATATGCTGTCATCACATTTATTTATTTATTTATTTATTTATTATTAGAAATTTCTTGAAACATATACACACGTACGCATGCTTTCATTACATCTACCGACCTTTAACCCTTTCAACCCTGTATATCAGTACAGATACTTTTGCAAACAGTGTAGATCCAGATAAGACGCTCATAATGAGCCGTCTTACCAGCACGAACACCAGTTGCTATCCTGCTATTGGTCTCATCTCAACCTCCTATATACAAGTATGGACGATTCCAAATACATGTACAAAGATGGAAGAATTCACCGCAGAAACTCAGAGGTGAAAGAGTCAATTAACTTCTATACCCGTTGTAAAACGCCACGTTAATCAATACCCGTGTTGGTTTTATGACAAGACAAAATGTCGTACGTACGAGAAAAAATCTCGTTCGAACGAGAAACTTTCTCGTACAAACGAAAAAAATCTCGTACGTACGAGAAAAAATCTCGTACGAACGAGAAACTTTCCCGTACAAACGAGAAAAAAATCTCGTACGAACGAGAATATTTCTCATAGAAATTTTGTTGTACATGTGCATGCAGTGAAGACTCAGATCAGTCTATGCATTTGCGCAGTCTGATCAGAGGCTTTGCTCTATGGGACATGGATGCCACTTGGCCCATAGTGATGCTAAGATAAATTACATATGAAATTGTTGTCTGTTAACTTTCTGGTGTGAGTCAGACCGCTTTTAAACCCAGCCCACCGGGGCTTGGAGAAATAGATGAGGCTGCAAGGTGCTTCCACGCAGAGCTGAATCTGACCGCAAATGAGTACTGGAAAACCGCTTAGAAGATTTAAGCCTGTCCAGGTAGAGTGTTGCGGGTCGGAACGGCCATGCATTTAAACCCTATTGGTTTCATTGGGCGGCAGGGCTTGAGAAGTCATTTCAGCTCAATGTCGGATAAAAGTCCCACAAAATTGGAAGCAACGTCTCCAAAATTTCCTAAATAGTCTTGACGGTAAGCGTCAGTACAAATGAAAAGTCTAGCGGTTCCTTTGTGCGGTAGGGCTTGACATGTCATTTCATGTCAATGTCGGATAAAAGTCCCACAATATGGAAGCAGTGTCTTCATAAAATGATGGGTACGTAAAACCTCAAGCCGGCCTCGGTAGCTCAGTCGGATGCTCGTCGGACTGGTGATCAGTAGGACGCGGGTTCGATTCCTGCCGAGGTCGGCAACATTCTTTCGTGCAGATTGATCATGAAACCTTTTCTACGGTCATTCTCTCCCTTCCACTGATTAAGGAAGGGTGACGTCTCCAAAATGACCTACAAAGAGGTGACGGGGACGTTAAACCTTAAATCAAATCAAACTATTCAAGAAGGGCAGTTTCTGGCGAAAGAATGTGCGCTGTACTGGTTAACCGCTTATGTATAAGCCAGTTCAGGAAAAGTGTAGATTGGTAAACTGACCGGTTCAAAAATGACATAAAATAGTGTTGACTGGGCCGTTAATCTTCAATACAAACAAACAAACAAACAAACAAACGCAAAACCTCAACAGAAAGACAAAGCAAACAGGCAAACAGTATGAACCCATACCAGACTGCCACTACATATGTACATGAGCAGTATCTTGCTCCACACTGTTTGCAACAATGACTTTTAAAGTAACAGACAACAAACAGGCGACAATTATTAAGACAAAAAATCTCGTACGAACGAGAAACTTTCTCGTACAAACGAGAAAAAATCTCGTATGAACGAGAAACTTTCGCTGTGGTACATGGATGCCACTTGGCCCATGTTTGACCCTTAAGATGCTGAGATAAACTGCATGTAAAAATGTCGTCTGCTGTTTCATCTTGCAACTTTTTGGTACGTGTCGGGCAGCTCCTTAAACCCTTGCGGTGGCCCCCGCCATCAGAGCTTAGAGAAATAGATTAGGCTGCAAGGTGCTTCAACACTGAGCTGAGACCGACCGCACATGAGTACTGGAAAACCGCTTAGAAAGTCTAAGCCTGCCAAGGTAAATTAGTGCAAGTCGGACCGGACCGTCCGTGCAAATAAACCCTACTGGTTTCATTGTCCGGAAAATCTTGAGATGTCATTTCATCTCAATGTAAGGGTAAAAGTCCCATAAAATTGGAAGCAATATCTCCGAAATGACTTAAATATTGTTAATGAGGACGTTAAACCCTAGCCTAGCGGTTCCTTCGGGCGGTAGGGCAGGAGATTTCATTTCACCTCCGTGTCGGGTAAAAGTCCCACAAAATGGAAGCAGTGTCTTGAAAATGACCTAAATAGTGCTGACGGGGATGTAAAACCTCGACATTCAGACAAATTATATAGACAAACAGTAGGGACACACTGTTTGCAACAATGGCTTTTTAAATAACGCAGTCGACAACTGTTGTGAGAAAATCTCGTACGAACGAGAAACTTTTTCGTTCGAACGAGAACTTTTCTCGTATGAACGAGAAAAAAAATCTCGTACGAACGAGAATATTTTTCGCAGTAATGAGAAATTTTCTCTGCGGTATATGGATGTTACTTGGCCCATGTTTGACAGTTAAGATGCCATGATAAACTTCATGTGAAAATGTCGTCTGCTGGTTCATCTTGCAAACTTTTTGGTGCGAGTCGGACCGTCCTAGCGGTGGTCCCCGCCCATCGGAGTTTGGTGAAATAGTTTAGGGTGCACGTTGCGAGTTGGACCGTCTATTCAATAAACATATTGGTTTCCATGGGCTACAGGGCTTGAGAAGTCATTTCATCTCAATGTCGGGTAAAAGTCCCACAAAACCGGAAACGTCTTCAAAATGACCTAACTATTGTTGACGGGGACGTTAAGCCTCAATTCAAACGAAAAGCCTAGCGGTACCTTTGGGCGGTAGAACTTGACAGGTCATTTCATCTCAGTGTCGGGTCACGGTCCCACAAAATGAAAGCAGTGTCTTCAAAGATGACGAGTACGTCAAACAAAGCATACCGGCAAACAGTATGGACTTCTACCACCACTACAGTTTCAGTATCTTGCTCAACATTGTTTGCAACAAGAAACAAGCAGACAACAAAGCAGACGACAATTGTTGTGATTGGCAGGCTAAGGTTTAATAACTAAGGTAGACTTCGCTGGGTGCATATGCACGAAGACTCCTTTTGCTATGGTATCTCCGCCAAGAAACAGAGTGTTCGCATGCCAGATATTACGAACATATAAGCAATGACTACAAACAGCAGTTCGGCCCCGCCCATAGGGGCTTGAAGAAATATATGGGCTGCATGATGCTTCCACGCAGAGCTGAATCCGACCCGCACACGAGTAATGGTAAACCGCTTAGAGGATCTAAGCCTGCCCAGGCAAAGCGGTGCGCACGAGTCGGATCGTCCATGCTTATAAACCCTATTGGTTTCATTGGGCACCAGGGGCTTGAGATGTCATTTAATCTCAATGTCCGGTAAAAAATCCCACAGAATTGGAAGCAACGTCTCCAAAATGACCTTTACAGTGTTGACGGGGACGTTAAACCTCAGCTCAAACAAACAAAACAAACAAACAGCAGTTTGGCAGTTAAAGGTACACATAGGCAATGGCTACAAACAACAGTTTAAACAAAAAAGGTATGTATCAAAAGAGGGATTATACAAATGACCCCGATTCCTAAGCCTAGCACCGAATCAATGGCCATTTTAAAGGAGGTGATAAGGGGTAATTAAATTAAGAAGATGGTAAATTTCTCGTATGAACAAGAAACAAATGTCATAGGAACGAGAAACTTTCTCGTAGGAACGAGAAAATTTCTCGTTCGTACGAGAATTTTTCTCGTTCGTACGAGAAAGTTTCTCGTAGGAACGAGAAATATTCTCGTTTGTACGAGAATTTTCTCGTAGGAACGAGAAATATTCTCGTTTGTACGAGAAAGTTTCTCGTTTGTACGACATTTTTCTTGTTCATAACAAGAATCTGGAAACTCATCATAACACGTGTATTGAACAACGTGGTGTTTTACGACGGGTAGAAGTTAATTGACTCTTTCACCTCAAATGGTGGCCGTGCTAGTAAGACGGCTCATTATGACCGTCTTTTCTGGATCTACACTGTTTGCAAAGGTATCTGTACCGATCTACAGGGTTGAAAGGGTACCTGCAGATGGTACCTGCTTTTTGCAATGTGTGTATATGTGTCAAGAAATTTCCAATAAATAAATAAATAAATAAATAAGCCCTAATAGAAGATTGCATTTGTTCATACTGAATTTGTAACATTATTTAATTTATTTAATAATTTATTTATATTCGCCCCCGCTCATCGGGGCTTGAAGAAATAGATGGGCTGCATGATGCTTCCACGCAGAGCAGAAACCGGCCGCACACTAGCACTGGTAAACCGCTCAGGGGATCTAAGCCAGCCTAGACAAAGCGGTGCGAGTCCATGCTTATAAAGCATTTTGGTTTCAGTTGGTGACAGGGCTTGAGAAGTCATTTCATCTCAATGTCGGGTAAAAATTCCACAAAATTGGAAGCAACGTTTCATTTATTTTTGTTTCTTCCCTTCTTAAGGGGAAGCATAAAATAAATAAATGTAACTGTAAAAATGATCCTGGCCCATTTCGTTTAACCTTTATATTTCTGTACTGTAAGCAAATACTGTAGACATTGATCAAACATCGCGTTCTGCGACACATAATCTGGGTCTACATTGTTTGCCAAACCTAACACATGATTCTTGACCAGATTCTATAGATAACCCTCGTACGCAACACAATGATATCACAGCGATGAGAATAGTGCAGTTTTATTCTATAAATTGCCGTTACCTGGATTTTCTACAGATCAGTAATAGTCACGTGGACAGCAACTACTTTGCTAAACGTTGGGTCAACTGACAAAACAATCGACCCAAAAACTGTTATTATAATAATGATGGGTTGTCTACATAATGGTTTTCCATCATCGAGTTTACAAGCCTTAGGAGTGTGTGTGTGAATTCGGGTTTAACGTCGCTTTCAACAATTTTTCAGTCATATCACGACGGTGTCTGGTTGCGACAGGGAGCTCAATGCTCACGTTTATAGTGCTGCCTCACTGAAGTATCATGTCCCAGACACATTACATGATACCACATCCAGTCACATTATCCTGACACTGGATCGACCAGTCCTAGCTCTACCCCGTAAATCTGAGTGCCAAGCGAGGAGCAGCTACTACCATTTTTAACGACTTTGGTATGTCGCGGCCCGGGATCGAACCCGAGACCTCCCGTTCGCCGGGGCGGACACTCTACCAACTGAGCTATCGGGGCCGGTTAAGCCTTAGGAGTAATTGAGTCATTACCTTGACCAAATATTCTCGTTCGTACGAGATTTTTTCTCGTTTGTACGAGAAAATTTCTCGTAGGAACGAGAAAAAATTCTCGTCTGTACGAGAATTTTTCTCGTCTGTACGAGAATTTTTCTCGTTCCTACGCGAAAGTTTCTCGTTTGAACGAGAAAATTTCTCGTTTGTACGAGAAAATTTCTCGTTTGTACGAGAAAGTTTCTCGTTTGTACGAGAAAATATATTTTTTCTCATCTTATTTTGATCCTAGTAGGCTTTCGTATTTAGGCAATGCTTGAATCGGAAAAAAATATGACGCTGAGTACCATGCCATAAGTAACGACACTCAGAGACGATACTGTCGCCATGTATGTGTAAAGTGACAGATTTATTTTTAGAACAGAAATTCCGAACAAATGTTCAGAGCGAAGGGTAAACACGAATGAAAACGACCATTTTCACAAAGTTCTGAAGCTGTATTTGGCTCCAAAAGTGTACACATGACAAAGGAGTATGAATTGAAGATAAAAAACAGAAAAAAAAATTGAGACCCGGTAGCTCAATAATGCACCTTTAATTAGCGTTCGATGATTTTCGTAAATCTTAAGAATTCAGACCATAACAAGACATCCAGTACTCTGCTGATGAATGATTTCTATCCATTGTACCTTTTTGTGCATGAACATAATTGAGGACATAGTGCTCCATAAACAAATTTTGTTCTCAATGCGAAAAAAGTGAAAGTTCTAGTTACATTACGGGCTCGACTTGGTTGAAAGGAAGGGGGAATTTATACATTTAGGTTAATTAGGACCACACACACACACACACACACACACACACACACACACACACACACACACACACACACACACACACACACACACACACACATACGCACGCACGCACGCACGCACGCACGCACGCACATACACACACACACACACACACTTTGACTGCAGATAAATCGGACCTGTGTGGCCCAGTGGTTAAGAACGCTAGTTCTCAAACTTTTAGTCTCTCGCCTTAAAATTGTGGGCTCGAACCTCGATTGGGACACGTGGGTGATGCCAAAATACGCAACAGAAGGTATGTTGTTTTTTCTCCTGCTACTCCGGTTTCCTCCAACCTGTTACATATAATTTAAAGACATGCTCAGTTGCTCAATATGAGTAAAAGTCCTGAAAGGGCTTTTAAGATCAAGATAAATTGGAAAGCAATGCTTACGATCAAGCTTTCAGACTTTATCAGTCTCTTTACGAAAACACAGCCGTGCGACATTGTGCATTTTTCCAAATGGCTACTTATCTGATTAAAATCCGTGATATTTTTCTTATAAATGCTTAAAACATATGCTGCGGGTGCTCGTAAGAACCGGAGGCGGTTCTAACGAGTACCCACAACCTATGTCTTGGAACAGAAATAAGGAAAATAGTGTATACCCCCGTAAACCCCAGTTGTCTCTATATTAAGTGGGGTTTAGGGGGCTCTTCATTTCACGGACTTGCTCACATGATGAACTTCTGGCGTTTCTTTTGTGTTTTCTGGGTTTGCCAAAATCCATATCATAGCAGTGGCAAAATGTTCAAAATCTTATAACTCATTTAGATTTACATCTCCGATTCCATTCAGAAAGTTGTCTATCAACCGCTTTTATCTGACACCTTTTATCTGTAAAAGAAATAATAAATAAAGATTCAATTTGCTATTGCCTGCGTGCGTTTTTTTTATTCTCATCTGTTATGTTACATTAAATTGTTAAATATGTGCTTCTGTTGGCAAATGAGATCTCATGCCAACTTAAAAGGAACATTCGGTTAACAAGTCAGAGTAAACATCGCTTTATATAGCAAAATGTGAACATTATTGTCCTTATTTCTACTGTTATACACAGATTGTGTTTACTCGTTATAACCGCCCAAATGAGGCGATTCTAGGGAGCACCAACAATCTATGTTGGACTCGAAAAAACAAAAATCGTTAGGTTAGCAAATCCATGTTCTGGACGACTCTTCAAACCCCACTTTTAAAGAGAAAAATCGGGTTTTCGGAGTTTTCATTATTTTCATTGTGTTTCCTCAAAAAACAAAGACTTTTGGTGCTGTTGGTGTTCATGAAAACAGCCTCACTGAGGCGGTTCTAACTAGCAACAACAATGTACATGTACATAAAAAATGAAAATATTCATCTGTAAAATCCTATTTCTAGATTTAAGAAAGACGCCATACTAGCGCACGATTTTTGATTTTTTGATTTGATTGATGTTTAACGTCCCCGTCAACACTGTATAGGTCATTTTGGAGACGTTGCTTCAAATTTTGCCGGACTTTTACCCGACATTGAGATGAAATGACATCTCAAGCCCTGCCGCCCAATAAAACCAATAGGGTTTATAAGCATGGACGGTCCGACACACATCGCTCGGATCAATTACTCGGAAATTTATCACTGAATTGGTAACTGATTAACTACGTGAAAGGCCAAAGGCAGCGAAAGGAGAAAATTGGCCCCATCTTTTATAGGTTGTGCTTGAGAAAAGGTGGGATCAAACAACCAATTGCCCCTATGGTCATTAAGATACAGGACACATTTATGATTAAAAGTAGTACCCAGAAACTCTTAAGTTGTGAAATTTGATTATGTGTTTATATACCGCTAGCAAAAATTTTTCGTTTAGGTACTATTTGTATTTGTGTTAGGGTAAATCTCCTTAACGGGACATCTAAATGAATCGATCATGCACAGAATGTTCCCATTCAGCACAAAACAGCGGGCCAACATCGGGCCTATAGCGATAATAATTCCCACATCATATCGCTGTCGGTCCGGCGTTGGCCCGCCATTCTTTGCTGGCTGGGAAATCGATTGGTGACTTTCATTGGTTAAGTGGTACATCGGACTAATGCGGTACATTTTTAACACACAAGTGAGACTACAAGAATAATTTATGAGGGGTGGATAGAAAACCTGTCACTGTCACTGTCCGGCATCACTAGATTTGCCGATTTATGCCAGCATTTTATTCCAATGGACGTTTTTTTTTTCTTCTATACACCGATATTGTTTCTTGCATACTATTCAGCGTGGATGCACTCAATTCGACATATTCTGACAACAAAAATATTATGACCGTCGTCAACTTAAACGACGACTTATTTTCTCCCTCACTTCGTTCGTCCGAAAATAAAAGTAGTCTTTTCTATGCTGTCCTGGGACGAACTCTTGCATTGTGGTCACAATGCGAGAATCTGTCACATTACAGAATAAAAATTCAAGTAAAAAACGATTGAGTTGGAAATGCCGCTGAACGCTACAGATCGGTTTCCATTTATTATCAACTTGCAAAAATGCAACAATGCAACATACTACGCTATGCTGTTCTGGTAATCACATGACTGCTAAAGTAGTCAACTCCTGATCGTAACTGAAGTTATGAAACCATAACATGTCCATACTTCGTATTAAAAACGACAGTTGAACGAAATCCCGTGACGTCAAATACCTGATCAATACAGAGTTATCTATCTTAACTGAGGCGAAATTATGGACCATAGTCGATAGAAAACAAAAATTTAGGAAATTTAAACCGCGATATAACTGAATAAAAGAAAAATCTTCTCAGATTGTCATTTTCTACTTATTTATACATCCATTCAATGATTTCTGAAAGCATTTTTTTTTTTTTTTTTTTTTTTAAATACATAAAATCTTGCATAATTCGTCTATGGTAAATGCGCGATACTTGAATAAAACCGGCATTTAACTCAGTTATAAAAAATAAGAAAAATTTGTAAATTATCATACGAATTCTAAAATTATTTTCATTCGATAATTGGAAGAATTTTAATCTCTAAGGTGCAAAATATGAATATTGGAAACAATTCCGGATACTTCCGAAAACCCCCGAACTAATATAGACAACACTCAACAGACCTGATATGTGACGTCACGGCGAAAGCTCAATACTACCGCAATGTATAAATATTGTGGATAGAGCACTGAGTATTTAATATAAAACAGAATGTCCACATCTAAAAGCGCACGACGTCCAGCAAAAAACAGCTTATCTGAAAATTTGTGTCCAAAATCTATTCAGTGGCTTTCTATATTTCACACTGTGCATTTAGATATGTTCAATATATATAAAGATTCTTGAATGTGGTATTGACTGTTCGAAATGCTCGTTAGAACTGGCGAAATGTTTTTCAACTCTTGTAAATCGTTCACGATTCTAAATATTTTGATTGACCGACTCATTTCCCTGTCAGGATCACGTTAAACATGTATGGGTTGCTCAATGACTTCTGACTTTGTCAGTTGGAAACAGCCGATGTTCCGATCATTTATTACTGTATTTTCGATCAAAAATTTGGTCTAAAGACAAATCTTCCCTTCTATTCTCTGAAGCGTATAGCGGTCGACTGACGAGAAAACCGTTCAAGGCCTTTTAAATTAACCAATAAACTCACATCACCCAAAAGGCATCATATAAGACGGAAAAAAACGTGAATATAGTATGAACAGTGGTCATTGTACATGTCCTATAAGACAGACCGAAAAGAAGAAGATATGCATGGTGTTCTATAAAAATCAGACTGAGTGAACCCGTGAGAATTCTCGCCTTTAAGCATATCGCTGAATAGGAAATCCCAGGAAGAGTCAGGGTAAACTCCAGGTTTTCCTTTTCTCGTGTGCGCTCTCTTTTTTATCTTAAGTAGCTGTTCCCCGTTTTGAAGCTTTGTGCTCTGTGAACCTTGCTTCAGTCATCCTATGAGCCGACACGTGAGAGGCAGGTCGTTGTCAATTCTGATTCAAGTTCTTCTAATTCACGCGCGCGACCAACTTCAGTGTAGCAGTGCCAGACGCATTACCTTTAGCATGAATTCGTCCCCATGTCTCTTCTACAAGTCTGCGACAAGCAATGCTTTATGCACAGGCTCGCCACAGCATTTGCATGCTCGACAGAGCCTCTGCTGGTACAGGGCAGGCTCAACGGAGTCTTCGCTGGTACCGAGCAGGCTTACCAGAAACTTTGTTTGTCGCCTATGTGATATTAACACTTTTGTCATGAGCTGGCTCATATGTTACAACCGCCTCGTTGGCGCTAGCCAAACGCCACCGCCTATCTGGGCTTGAAGAAATAGATGGGCTGCATGATGCTTCCATGCAGAGCTGAAACCGACCGCTGGTTAACCGCTTAGAGGATCTAAGCCTGCCCAGGCAAAGGACCGTCCATGCATGGTAAACCCTATTGGTTTCATTGGGCGACAGGGCTTGAGATGTCATTTCATCTCAATGTCGGGTAAAAATCCCACACAATTGGAAATGACCTATACAGTGTTGACGGGGACGTTAAGCCTCAAATCAAACAAAATCAAAAACGCTAGCCAATGCTTTCTTTCATGGCATTAAATGTGGCATTTTCGGAAAAAAAATACCATTTATGGTTAAAACATAGGATGTAAGTGCGTGTTAGAAGTGATTGACTGAGACAGCTAATTAGAAGTAATGTAATGGTCAGGAATCCTTACAAATCAAGACACCAAAGGGAAAGTAGCACAGCAATTAAGAAACGACACAATAATCAAATCATTACAAATAGAAAGCCGAAAGGACAGTTTTTTTTTTGTTGTTGTTGTTTTTTTTTTTTTTTTTTTTTTTTCAAAAAAATAAAAAATGATCCAACGGCTATCCAAAAGACAAAAGATATTTAATTACCAAAATTAACGTTTTGCACAAACATAAGGAAAATCATATAAAGATATGTAAAACTTGTCATAGTTTTACCACAAAATGACACCATATCGTGGGACTGGGTTTAGCGACTGGCGAATTCAGAATGGGCCGAAACATGACATCAAGTAATGCTTTCAAAAAGAGGATTTCATTCTAAGAATTTTGAAACGGTAGTCCCGACAAGCCATCTCATATGGTTCTACATGAAAGGCATATAGCTATGACGGGCCACCGTGTTGAAGGGGTAACTTGCGCGTCAACAAGTTTAGTCTCTCTCTCTCTCTCTCTCTCTCTCTCTCTCTCTCTCTCTCTCTCTCTCTCTCTCAACAATTCTAGTTCTGAAAGGGAACGTAAGTTAACCTTTTTTGCACTTCCATAAGTTAGTTAGAAACAATTCATGCCTACTAGCATAATACATAGTACATAATACATAAACCTTTAAGATACGGCACAACATTCAGTCCAATGACATATTGACATGTATAGTTTATCAACGACCTTTGAGAGTTCAACGTTCAAGC
Organism: Lucinisca nassula; assembly: GCA_963580285.1. Classification (NCBI taxonomy): domain Eukaryota; kingdom Metazoa; phylum Mollusca; class Bivalvia; order Lucinida; family Lucinidae; genus Lucinisca; species Lucinisca nassula. The sequence continues at coordinate 14,044,923 of OY757014.1, read as the reverse complement.
GTGGCAAGACTATTCCATGTTTTAGGGGAAACAGGTTTCGGATTTCTTTTTTGTTTACAGGATTCTAAAATTATACATAAGCTTTCTACTATGTAGAAGTCGTAGCCAAGTGGTTAGTATGATGCAGTACGAATCCCTGTAAAACTATATCTCCCATTGTAAAATCCCAACGCGAGGCGACTTACCTATAATACGGACTAGTCCAAAATTAAAAGTGCAGTCACGTCTCACTGCTGTTTGAAAGACTATACCTCTGTGTTTGTTTACATTACGTTTCTAATAAATGACCACATTTTATCTAATGTGACATTATTTTTCTAATGAAATTGTTCTATTTGTTCCGCCGCGTTAACGCGGTTGTAACGGGTACCCTAAACCTTTGTCTCCGAGCAAGAAAAATGCCTTATACCCTGTAATTTAATGTGTACTGACGATTTATGCTCTTGTTCGATACAAGAAAAAAAGAAAAGAAATAGATGCATGCCCCTTCAAATTAGTTTTTCCAAAGTTATGGGGAGCGGATAGACTTGCGCTATTTCCACCAATCATGTTTACAACTCCGTGGAATGTATACTCCCGCTAAAACCCACGTTATATAGAGAATTCTGGGGTTTACAGGTGTATACATTATTTTGCTTATTTTTATGCACCAAGACACAGGTTGTGGGAGCCTCATTGAGGCGTTCTAACGAGCGCCCACAACCTATGTTCGAAGTATAAATAACAAGTTTTGAGACTATGTCTACGGAACCCTGGAAAGGACATGCATTTTATTTTAATACGTTGTGCGAACAAAATAATATGTTGTGCGCACAAGATAATATGTTGTGCGAACAACATAATAGCTTGTGCGCACACGATAATATCTCCGCTCCCGCCCATCGGGGCTTGGAGAAATAGATTGGCTGCATGTTGCTTCCACGCAGAGCTGAAACTGGCAAAACATGAGTACTGGTAAACCGCTTAGAAGGACTAAGCCTGTCCAGGCAAAGTGTTGTGAGTCAGACCGTCCAGCGCATATGTCTCTTGCTTTCCTTGGGCAGCAGGGCTTGAGACGTCAATTCATCTAAATGTCGGGTAAAAGTCCCACAAAATTGGAAGCAACGTCATCAAAATGACCTAAATAGTGTTGATGGGGACGGTAAACCTCAATTCAAACAAACAAACTAGATAATATCTTGTTCGCGCAACTTAATATCTGGTTCGCACAACATTATATATTGTGCGCACAACATATTATCCTGTGCGCACAAGTTATTATCTAACATATTATCTTGTGCGCATAAGTTATTATCTTGTTTGCACAACATAGATCTTATGCAGATAACTTAATATCTTGTGCGTACAAGATATTATCTTAGTCGAACAACTTAATATCTTGTGCAGACTTTATGACCCACAAAGAGGGTTGACGCGTCGTTAAACACGAAATCATCATCATCTTGTGCGGACAACATAATATCTTGTGCGCAAAAGATATTAATTTTGCGCACCCTTGTGCGCACAAGATATTATCTTTTGCGCACAAGATAATATCTTGTTCGCCCAAATTAATATCTTGTTCGCACAACATATTATCTTGTTAGCACAATTTGATCAGACGCATTAGATATTATGTTGTCCGCACAAGATCACATCTTGTGCACACAAGATATTAAGTTGTGCGAGCAAGATATTATCGTGTACGCACAAGCTAATATGTTATGCGCATAAGATATTATGTTGTCCGCACAAGATATATTATGTTGTCCGCTCAAGGGTTTACCACGCGCAGAAGATGATTATGTTCGCACAATTTATTATCTTGTTCGCACAACATATTAAAGCCCCCCCCCCCCCCCCGCCATCGGGCCTTCAAGAAATATATGGGCTGCATGATGCTGTCACGCAGAGCTGAAACCGACAGCACACGAGTACTGGTAAACTGCTTAGACGATCTAAGCCTGCCCAAGCAAAGCGGTGTGAGTCGTACCGTCCATAATTATAATCCCTACTGGTTTCATTGGGCGACAAGGCTTGACATGTCATGCCATCTCAAAAGTCCCATAAAACTGGAAGCAATGTCTCAAATTTGACCTATACAGTGCTTACGGGGACGTTAACCGCAAATCAAACAAAACCACATTTTAAAACAAACTTGCATGTCCCTTCCCGGGTTCGGTTTATGTTACACGGGTGCTTTATCGCATATTCATTTTAGAAGGGAGACAACTTTCGGGGCTTCATATTTGCTTTCCTATTAACCGAGACCCCTCCGAAGGCAGGATCTTTCAGGAGCAATTTCCTTTCTTTAAGAGTGTAAAAAAGTTAAAGAAAAAAAATGTATTTGAAAGTGTTGTTTCCCAATTCATTACAATAACACACCCATGTGCTGAAACTTCGTCAGATGACATTACAAAAACACACATATTCAAATGCATTGTAAACTTAACCGCCGGAAAAAAGAGAAAATTTTCAGATGAAAAAAATGTGATATTTTTCTTATTTCTGCTCAAAATATAGATTGTGGGTACTCGTTAGAACCGCCTCGAGTACCCACAATCTCTATTTTAGAGCAGAATAAAGAAAAATAAGGTTTATCCCTGTAAACCCCAGTTTTCTCCTGTAAACCCGAGGTTTACAATATAAAAGGAGTGTTCAAGGGGGAAAATTATATAAGCGTGTTAGTTTGTGGATCATTACGATTACACACTCGTGCGCCCCCGCCCATCAGGGCTTGAAGAAATAGATGGGCTGCATGATGCTTCCACGAAGAGCTGAAACCGACCGCACAAGAGTACTGGTGAATCGCTAAATGGATCTAAGCCTACCAAGTCAAAGCGAGGCTACTCGAACCCGCACTCTTCTGCACCACAGCACAACTAGTAGACCTAAGATAGTTTGTGGCCATTCTTTTACGCCACTAAACATCGTTATAATGCATATCTATTCGTGAAAGTGTCATCAATGTACCAGTAAGGATCAAGAACTGCTTGCAGTATCTTTGCCTTGTGGGCTGTAACAAAACATCGCTTAGAGAGCTACACCATAGTTAATGAGAGCACTGACAGAACATGTGGATAGATTGTCTCCAATCGAAGGCTTGTGCATTTATTTCCTGTCATGCATTGTGCTCTTTGTTTCCGTCAATAATCTTTACAATTTCATTTCGCAATGGCTTCTTAATCCTTTCGCCCACGGGTGTCTAAAATGTGCTCTTCCACCTCAGAATATCGATACTTGCATACTTGCTAATCTGGTTTTTGCATCACGAAAACTCGCCTGTATAATTTTGACCTCACTGAACCCTACTATTGTATAAAATATCCTTATCTGAAACCAGAAGGCCAAGGTCTTTGATTAATTGTATCAAGCTTCATCTGGTAGAACTCTGCCAAAATTGTTCAAATTATAGCCCTTCGGCCAAAGGTGGCCCCACCCAGGGCCTACTACTTATATAGCTTTATATATGGAAAAAAAATCTTCTTCTCTAAAACCTGATGGCCAAGGTCTTTGCTATTTGGCATGAAGTTGGGGACCTCTACCAAGATTGTTCAAATTATTGCCATGGGACCAAAAGTGGTACCGATCCGGGACCATCGGTTTTATAAGCTCACCGTCACGTAGTGACGAGGTGAGCTTTTGGGATCACTTTTTGTCCGTCGCTCGTCGTGCGTGCGTCCGTCCGTGCGTAAACAATTTCTTCAAACGACATCTCCTCCTAATCCACTGATCGGATTTTGACTAAACTTCACAGAAATGATCCTTATGTGGTCCCCTTTCAAAGTTGTTCATATTGTTCCGGTCCGTTGCACATCTAGGTCACAGGAGCAAAAAATAGATTTTTTTTCACCGAAAACTTAAAAAATCTTCTTCTCTGAAACCACAAGGACCGGGTCTTTGATATTTAGTATGAAGCTTCATCTAGTGGACACCTACCAAGATTGTTCAAATTATAGTGCTGGGGCAAAAAAAGCCCCCGCTACGGGTCGCTTTGGTTTTATATAGGATTTTATAGGGTTTTTTTTTTAAAAAATATGCTTCTCTGAAACCGCAAGGTCCAGGTCTTGGATATTTGGTATGAAGCTTCATCTAGTGGACCCCTAGCAAGATTGTCAAATTATAGTGCTCGGGCCAAAAAAGCCCCCGCTCCGGGGCCCTTTGGTTTTACATGGGCTTATATAGGGAAAATCTTTAAAAATCTTCTTCTCTGTAACCGCAAGGCCCAGGTCTTTGATATTTGGTATGAAGCTTCATTTAGTGGACCCCTACCAAGATTTTTCAAATTATAGTGCTCGGGCCAAAAATGCCCCCGCTCCGGGGCCCTTTGGTTTAACATGGGCTTATATAGGGAAAATCTTTAAAAATCTTCTTCTCTGAAACCGCAAGGCCCAGGTCTTTGATATTTGGTATGAAGCTTCATCTAGTGGACCCTTAGCAAGATTTTTCAAATTATAGTGCTGGGGCCAAAAATACCCCGCCCCGGGGCCCTTTGGTTTTACAAAGACTTATATAGGGAAAATCTTTAAAAATCTTCTTCTCTGAAACCGCAAGGCCTAGGTCTTTGCTATTTGGAACGAAACTCAATCTAGTGGACCCCTACCAAGATTGTTCAAATTATAGTGCTGGGGCCAAAAATGCCCCGCTCCGGGGCCCTTTGGTTTTACATAGGCTTATATAGGGAAAATCTTTAAAAATCTTCTTCTGTGAAACCACAAGGCCTAGGTCTTTGATATTTGGTGTGAAATTTAATCTTGTGGAACTCTATCAAGATTGTTCAAATTATAGCCCTGGGGCCAAAAATGCCCCCGCCCCGAGACCCTTTGGTTTTATATAGACTTATATAGGGAAATATTTAAAAGTCTTCTTCTCTGAAACTGCAAGGCCCATGTCTTTGATATTTGGTATGGAGCTTCATCAAGTGGACCTCTACCAAGGTTGTTCAAATTATAGTGCTGATTTCAAAAATGCCCCCCACCCCGGGTCCCTTTGGTTTTATATAGTATTTTATAGGGAAAATATTTAAAAATCTGCTACTCTGAAACCGCAAGACCCAGGTCTTTGATATTTGGCATGAAGCTTCATCTAGTGGACCCCTACCAAGATTGTTCAAATTATAGTGCTCGGACCAAAAATGCCCCCGCTCCGGGGCCCTTTGGTTTTACATGGGCTTATATAGGGAAATCTTTAAAAATCTTCTTCTCTGAAACCAAAAGGACCAGATCTTTGATATTTGGTATGAAGCTTCATTTAGTGGACACCTACCAAGATTGTTCAAATTATAGTGCTGGGGCCAAAAATGCCCCCGCCCCGGGTCCCTTTGGTTTTATATTGGATTTTATAGGGAATTTTTTTTAAAAATCTGCTCCTCTGAAACCGCAAGGCCCAGGTCTTTGATATTTGGTATGAAGCTTCATCTAGTGGACCCCTACCAAGATTTTTCAAATTATAATGCTCGGGCCAAAAATGCCCCCGCTCCGGGGCCCTTTGGTTTTACATGGGCTTATATAGGGAAAATCTTTAAAAATCTTCTTCTCTGAAACCGCAAGGCCCAGGTCTTTGACATTTGGTATGAAGCTTCATCTAGTGGACCCCTACCAAGATTTTTCAAATTATAGTGCTCGGGCCAAAAATGCCCCCGCTCCGGAGCCCTTTGGTTTTACATAGACTTATGTAGGGAAAATCTTTAAAAATCTTCTTCTCTGAAACCGCAATGCCTAGGTCTTTGATATTTGGTGTGAAATTGAATCTTGTGAAACTCTATCAAGATTGTTCAAATTATAGCCCTGGGGCCAAAAATGCCCCCGCCCCGAGACCCTTTGGTTTTATATAGACTTATATAGGGCAATATTTACAAGTCTTCTTCTCTGAAACTGCAAGGCCCATGTCTTTGATATTTGGTATGGAGCTTCATCAAGTGGACCTCTACCAAGGTTGTTCAAATTATAGTGCTGGGGCCAAAAATGCCCCCACCCCGGGTCCCTTTGGTTTTATATAGTATTTTATAGGGAAAATATTTAAAAATCTGCTACTCTGAAACCGCAAGGCCCAGGTCTTTGATATTTGGTATGAAGCTTCATCTAGTGGACCCCTACCAAGATTGTTCAAATTATGTTGCTCGGGCTAAAAATGCCCCCGCTCCGCGGCCCTTTGGTTTTACATGGGCTTATATAGGGAAAATCTTTAAAAATCTTCTTCTCTCAACCAAAAGGACCAGATCTTTGATATTTGGTATGAAGCTTCATCTAGTGGACACCTACCAAGATTGTTCAAATTATAGTGCTTGGGTCAAAAATGCCCCCGCCCCGGGTCCCTTTTGTTTTATATTGGATTTTATAGGGAATTTTTTTTAAAAAAAAATCTTCTTCTCTGAAACCGCAAGGCCCAGGACTTCGATATTTGGTATGAAGCTTCATCTAGTGGACCCCTACCAAGTTTTTTCAAATTATAGTGCTCGGGCCAAAAATGCCCCCGCTCCGGGGCCCTTTGGTTTTACATAGACTTATATAGGGAAAATCTTTAAAAATCTTCTTCTCTGAAACCGCAAGGCCTAGGTCTTTGCTATTTGAACGAAACTTCATCTATTGGACCCCTACCAAGATTTTTCAAATTATAGTGCTGGGGCCAAAAATGTCCCTGCCCAGGGGCCCTTTGGTTTTACATAGGCTTATATAGGGAAAATCTTTAAAAATCTTCTTCTCTGAAACCGCAAGGCCCAATTCTTTGATATTTGGTATGAAGCTTCATCTTGTTGACCTCTACCAAGATTGTTCAAATTATAGCCCTGGAACCAAAAATGCCCCCGCTCCGGGGCCCTTTGGTTTTACATAGACTTATATAGGGAAATTCTTTAAAAATCTTCTTCTGTGAAACCACAAGGCCCCACAAAAATAATGTCTTTGATATTTGGTGTGAAATTTCATCTTGTGGAACTCTATCAAGATTGTTCAAATTATAGCCCTGGGGCCAAAAATGCCCCCGCCGCGAGACCCTTTCGTTTTATATAGACTTATATAGGGAAATATTTAAAAGTCTTCTTCTCTGAAACTGCAAGGCCCATGTCTTTGATATTTGGTATGGCGCTTCATCTAGTGGACCTCTACCAAGATTGTTCAAATTATTGCCCTCGGGCCACAAATGCCCCCGCCCCGGGCCCTTTGGTTTTACATAGACATATAGAGATAATCTTTGAAAATCTTCTTCCCTGAAACAGCAAGGCCCAGGTCTTTGATAGTTTGGTGTGAAGCTTCATCTAGTGGACCTCTATCAAGATTGTTAAAATTATAGCCCTGAGGCCAAAAATGCAACCGCCCCGTGGCCATTTGGTTTTACATAGGCTTATGTAGGGAATGTCTTTAAAAAAATCTTCTTCTCTGAAACCGCAAGGCCCAGGTCTTTGATATTTTGTGTGTAGCTTCAACTAGTGGACCTTTGCCAAGATTGTTCAAATTATAGCCTTTGTTGATATTTGGTATGAAGCTTCACCTTTTTAGACCTCCCTCAACATTATGCACATTATAGCCCTGGGGTCAATTATGGACCTCCCCGGGGCCCACTTTTCCTCTATGGATCAGGTGAGCGATCCAGGGACATCATGGCCCTCTTGTATATGCTTATACAGGAAATACCTTTAAAAACATTCTTGTCTGAAACAAGAAGGCCCAAGTCTTTGATATTTGGTATGAGGCTTCATCTAGTGGCTCTACAAAGAGTGTTCAAATTATAGTCCCGGGGCAAAAAATTGAACTGCCGCGCGGCCCACTGGTTTTTATAGAGTTAAGGCATTGTTTGTTTGAGTGAACTGGTTTATCTCCGTCTGGTGCACTAGGATCTGACCCTCGTCCACAAGGTGCCCAGATAGTGAAATGCAAGTCAGCTCTGTACAGTCAAATTGAATCAGTAACTCCTAAGTCTAGCATCTGATCTCAACCCACACGACCCTGTCACCAGGAGGCATTATGTATGAGCCGGTTCATTTCCTTCTGGTACACTAGGACCTGACCCTCAATGTCCAGAAGTAACATACAAGTCAGCTCTATATTGTTCAAGGGAACGTTTGAAAGACTACATTTGTAGGCTGACACGATTAATCGTATAATCGATTAATCGATCGATAAATTCCACAAAACTGATTATCATTTCTGATATGCTTTTAACCGATTACTTGATAGGTACAATTTACTACCCCAAGTTATACCTAAAATAGCTGGATGAGTGGCAAACAGTGCAGACCCTGATGAGACGCCGCATCACGCGGCGTCTCATCTGGGTCTACACTGTTTGCTCAGGCCTGTCTGTTCAATTATACATATGGTAAAGTGCAACATATGGTAAGAGTCATGCTCAGACAGAAAGCCGGACAGTTAACATTATGACAAAACCCTTGGCGATTATTAATCGATTATGGATCGCAATGACAGGACTGATAATCGATTATCTTTTCAGCTCCGATTAGTCAGCCCTACAACATTTTCAGAAAGAAAACAATTTGGAAGGGAACATTACGATAACACATCCGTTCGACATAGTGCATTTTTTACATCTCCAAATGGCTACTTTTCGGACGAAAATCCTTGATAGATTTCTTATTACTACTGCAAACATAGGTTGTGGGTACTCGTTAGAACCGCCTCGTTGAGGCGGTTCTAATGTGTACCAACAACCTATGTCTTGGAGCAGAAATACGAAAAATTATGTTTACCCCCGTAAACCCCAGTTTTCTCTATATAAAGTGGGGTTTACGGGGATGTTCATTTCACGGAGTTGTTCACGTGATGCATTCCATTGTAACCCTCTGTCAAAATTGCTCAAAACCGTTTCGCTCCACTGAACATGATAGCCGCCAAAACAACAACAACAAAAAAAATCTTTTAAATGCCTTCTTCTCCTAAATAGGTAGACTTATTTTGAAATAATTTCACAGAAATGTTCCTTGGGTCACTGTCAACCCAAACCATTCAACCTTATTTTACCTACCATTTTATCTGCCCAATAAGGATCGGGTGAGCTATCCAGGGCCATTATGACCCCCTTGTTTACTTTACTGTATCATTTAAAGGGAAGAATTTGCTGCTAATGACTAATTTTAAGAGCAAGTTATTTTCCTGAAGAGTAGACTCATTTTGGTAGTAGATTAAATTATTTCCTTGAAGAATAGTGCATTTTTGACACGGGCGGATCGGCCCCCGCCCATCGGGGCTTGAGGAAATAAATAAGCTGCATGATGCTTCCACGCAGAGCTGAATCTGACCCACACACGAGTACTGGTAAACCGCTTAGAGTATCTAAGCCTGCCCAGGCAAAGCGGTGTGAGTGTCGGACCGTCCATGCTTATAAACCCTATTGGTTTCATTGGGCGACAGGGATTGAGATGCCATTTCATCTCAGTGTCGAGTAGAAGTCCCACAGAATTGGTAGCAACGTCTCCAAAATAACCTTTACACTGTTGACGACGGTAAACCTCAAATCAAACAAACAAAAATTGACACGGGAGGTAAAATTGCCCTGAAACGTTTGCATGCAAAGAAGGTTTACCAGCACTCGTGTGCGGTCTGTTTTAGCTCTGCGTGGAAGCATCATGCAGCCCATCTATTTATACAAGCCCGATGGGCGGGTGCAGAGGGTGCTCATTAGAGCGCCTCATAAAGAAATTATAGTTCTAGATATATGATAGACGTCATTCTGGGACACGGGTGTATTGTTATAATGGGTGCGTCTTTCCTAAGTGTGGATTTTCCGGGCATCTCATATTTTTGTGACGGTGCAACACGTACCTGCCTCTCTGCAACATCACGTGAACGAGTCCGTGAAATGAAGACCCCATACATTGAGAAAGGTGGAGTTTTCGGAGGTATACAATATCTGCCTTATTTTTAGCTCACCGTCGTGCGTGCGTGCGTGTGTGCATGCGTGTGTGCGTAAACTTTTTCTTCAAACAACATCTCCTCCTAAACCATTGTTTGGATTTTGACCAAACTTCACAGGAATGATCCTTAGGTGGTCCCCTAATGGTTCCAGTCTGTTGCACATCTAGGTCACAGGAGCTAAAAATATATTTTTACTGAAAACTTAAAAAATCTTTTTCTCTGAAACCGCAAGGCCCAGGTCTTTGATATTTGGTATGAAGCTCCATCAAGTGGACCTCTACGAAGACTGTTCAAATTATAGCCCTGGGGCCAAAAATGCCCCCGCCCCGGGGCCCTTTGGTTTTACATTGACTTATATAGGGAAAATCTTTAACAATCTTCTTTTCTGAAACCGCATTGTCCAGGTCGTTGATATTTGGCATGAAGCTTCATCTAGTGGACCTCTATCAAGGTTGTTTAAATTATAGCCCTAGGACCAAAAATGCCCCCGCCCGGTGCCCTTTGGTTTAACATAGGCTTATGTAGGGAATATTTTCTAAAATCTTCTTCTCTGAAACTGTAAGACCGAGGTCTTTGATATTTGGTGTGTAGCTTCATCTAGTGGACCTCTGCCATTAGATTGTTCAAATTATAGCCCTTGGACCAAAACGGCTCTCACTCCGGGGCCCTTTGGTTTTACATTGACTTATATAGGGACAATCTTTAAAAATCTTCTTCTCTGAAACCGCATTGTCCAGGTCGTTGATATTTGGTATGAAGCTTCATCTAGTGGACCTCTATCATGGATGTTTAAATTATAGCCCTAGGGCCAAAAATGCCCCCGCCCGGTGCCCTTTGGTTTAACATAGGCTTATGTAAGGAATATTTTCTAAAATATTATTCTCTGATACTGTAAGGCCCAGGTCTTTGATATTTGGTGTGTAGCTTCATCTAGTGGACCTCTGCCATTAGATTGTTCAAGTTATATCCCTTGGGCCAAAACTGCCCCCACCCCGGGGCCCTATAGTTTTACATTGACTTATATAGGGACAATCTTTAAAAATCTTCTTCTCTGAATAAAAATCAAAAATGAGTTCCTTTAAGAGCAATGAAAACATTCATAAGAAAGAAAATGGGTCATACTACGTAGTTTCGGCTAATAAAGCCTCATCAGTGACCCTGAAATGATCCGGCAAAGAAAGCCAGAGGAAACATACTGCAATTTTGCGAATTTCGAATAGGCAGTCGATTCAAAGACTGATATAAATCAAAATGGGGTCAAATAATTAAAAGCCTGTCTAGAATATGAGTCTAAACTAATAATTTATTTCTGATTTCTCAGAATATTCACGCTGATTTCAAAGGACCAAAAGTAAAATATAAACTGCACTATGGTTGATGTACGGGGAGACGTTTTACGGCCGCCACACGGCACAACACCAGCTGCAGTGAAGGCAAATAAAAATCCAAAATGAGTTCCGCATGGTCCCGGTCTTTGATATTTGGTATGAAGCTTCATCTAGTGGACCTCTATCAAGGTTGTTTAAATTATAGCCCTAGGGCCAAAATGCCCCCACCCGGTTCCCTTTGGTTTAACATAGGCTTATGTAGGTAATATTTTCTAAAATCTTCTTCTCTGAAACTGTAAGACCGAGGTTTTTGATATTTGGTGTGTAGCTTCATCTAGTGGACCTCTGCCATTAGATTGTTCAAATTATAGCCCTTGGACCAAAACTGCCCTCACTCCGGGGCCCTTTGGTTTTACATTGACTTATAGAGGGAAAATCTTTAAAAATCTTCTTTTGTGAAACTGCATTGTCCAGGTCGTTGATATTTGGTATGAAGCTTCATCTAGTGGACCTCTATCATGGTTGTTTAAATTATAGCCCTAGGGCCAAAAATGCCCCCGCCCGGTGCCCTTTGGTTTAACATAGGCTTATGTAAGGAATATTTTCTAAAATCTTCTTCTCTGATACTGTAAGGCCCAGGTCTTTGATATTTGGTGTGTAGCTTCATCTAGTGGACCTCTGCCATTAGATTATTCAAGTTATAGCCCTTGGGCCAAAACTGCCCCCACCCCGGGGCCCTTTGGTTTGACATTGACTTATATAGGGAAAATCTTTAAAAATCTTCCTCTCTGAAACCGCAAGGCCCAGATCTTTGATATTTGGCATGAAGCTTCATCTTGTGGACCTCTACCAAGGTTGTTCAAATTATAGCCATGGGGCCACAAATGCCCCCGCCCTTGGACCATCTGGTTTTACATAGTCGTATATATCTCCCTGACCTACATCATAGTGTAGTTATATATTGTCTTGTCCTTTGAGATCGTTGATGCCATATATTTGAGGGTCACTGATGAGGCCTATTTGGCCGAAACTAGCTAGTCTGGCCCAGAAAATGCACACTCCATATTTTTCAGTTCTGTGGTATATTCCTTGCTCCCAAAGGATAACCCTTTTATAGAACATATTTAACGTCACTGCAGCTGGTGTATGGGAATGTGAGGCGGCCGTAAAAAGACTCCCTGCCCTACATCAAAGTGTAGTTATATTTTCTTGTCCTTTGGGATCATTAATTCCATTGTGGAATTTTGAAAATATTTGAGGGTCCCTGAGGAGGCCTAATTGGCCGAAACTAGCTAGTCTGGCCCAGAAATCATGCACACTCCATATGCACTTTCAGTTCTGAACATGCACACATACATGCACTTTTAGTTCTGTGGTGTATTCATTGCTTCCAAAGGATTACCTTTTAATAGAAATTATATAGGGAAAATATTTAAAAATCTTCTTCTCTGACACCGCATGGCCAAGGTCTTTGACATTTAGTACAAAGCTTCATCTGGTGGACCTCTACCAAGATTGTTCAAATTATAGCCCTGTGGCCAATAAATGCCCCCGTCCCGGGGCCCTTTGGTTTTACATAGACTTATATAGGGAAAGTTTCAAAAATATTCTTCTCTGAAACCACAAGGCCCAGGTCTTTGATATTTGGTGTGAAGCTTCATCTAGTGGACCTATATCAAGAATGTTTAAATTATAGCCATAGGGCCAAAAATGCCCCCAACCGGGGTTCTTTGGTTTTACATAGACTTATATAGGGAACATCTTTAAAAATATTCTGGTCTGAAACCACATGTCTTTGATATTTGGTGTGAAGCTTCATCTAGTGAACCTCTATCAAGAGTGTATAAATTATAGCCCTAGAGCTATAAATGCCATCGCCCTGGGGCTCTTTGGTTCAACATAGGCTTATGTAGAGAATATCTTTAAAAATCTTCTTCTCTGAAACCGCAAGGCGCAGGTCTTTGATATTTGGTTGTAGATTCATCTAGTGGACCTCTGCCTAGATTGTTCAAATTATAGCCCTTGGGCCAAAGCTGCCCCCACTCCGGGGTCCTTTGGTTTTACATAGACTTATGTAGGCAAAATCTTTAAAAATCTTCTCCTCTGAAACCGCAAGTCCCAGGTATTTGATATTTGGGGTGAAGCTTCATCTAGTTGACCTCCATTAAGATTGTTCAAATTATAGCCATAGGGCAAAAAATTCCCCCATCCCAGGGCCCCTTTGGTTTTACATAGACTTATAGAGGGAAAATCTTTAAAAATCTCATTCTCTGAAACCGCATTTCCCAGGTCTTTGATATTTGGTGTGAAGCTTCATCTAAAGTACCTCTATCAAAATTGTTCAAATTATATAATAGCCCTTTGGTCAAAAATGCCCCCGCCATGGGACCCTTTTGTTTTACATAGACTTATATAGGGAAAATCTTTAAAACTCTTCTTTTCTGAAACGAGAAGGCTCAGTTCTTTGATTTTGGTATAAGCCTTCGTATAGTGGACCTCTATCAAGTTTGTTCAAATTAGAGCCCTGGGACCAAAAAAGCCCCCTTCCCCGCGGCCCACCAGTTTTACATTGACTTTTTAGGGAAAATCTTTACATATCTTCTTGCCTGAAACCAGAGGGCTCAGTTCTTTGATATTTGGTATGATGCTTTGTCTAGTGGACCTGTGCCAAGATTGATCAATTTGTAGCCCTGGGGCCAAAAATGACTCAGCCACTGGGCCCACTGGTTTTACATAGACTTATAAATAGGGAAAACCTATAAAAATCTTCTTGTCTGAAACCAGAATGCTCAGGTCTTTGATATTTGGTATGAAGCTTTGTCTAGGCGGTCTCTACCAAGAGTGTTCAAATTAAAGCCCTGGGTCCAAAAATGGACCCACCCTGGTGCCCGCTGGTTTTCAATAGACTTATATTGGGAAAACCTTTGAAAATCTTCTTGAAAATCATAATGCCTAGGTCTTTGAAAATGGTATGTTGAAGCTTTGACTTGTGGATTTCTACCAAGATTTATTATAGCCCTGGGGCCCCACCCTGGGACCCGCAGGTATTATATAGACTTATATAAGAAAAACCTTTAAAATCTTTTTGTCTGGAACCAGGAGGCTCCGGTCTTTGATATTTGGTATGAAGCTTCACCTTTTTAGACCACTACCAAGATTATTAAAATTATAGCCCTGGGGCCACTAATGACGCCCACTTGTTACCCTATGGATCAGGTGAGCGATCCAGGGCCATCATGGCCCTCTTGTTGCTCATAAGCATAGATTGGGGGTACCCGTTGGAGCCGCCTCATTGAGGCGGTGCTAATGATCACCCACCATCTATGTTGAAAACAGAAATAAGAAAGCTATTATCATTTTTAAGTAATATTAGTTATTTCTGACACAATGTTGGACGCCATTAATTCATATGGACATGGTTTCCTAATGAAATGGACCGATGTAGTTCCTGTGAGTCGCGTCATGGGAAACCTGTTAGATAACAGCTGTAAACAACAGAGGTGAATCCGAACACCAGACTCTAGTTTAATTATAAACCAGACCGTTCCTGGTCTGTGTAGCTGAGCACGCTGATTTTTGTATTGCCTTGTCACAACCACGAATGCATGTTTTCTTGCGACAGGGCGCATGTAGATCACGTGATCTCCATTATTTAGCCCTTGACCCAATTATGGGGTGTCAGGTTGTGTTTTCTTCAAAATTTATTTGAAAACTGGCTGACGTTTTTGCAAACACTGCAGGCACTGATCAGACGCCGCATTCTGCGGCGTCTTATCTGGTACTGCGCTGTTTGGCAACTACCCGTTTTGGGGTTTCTGTCACCAAATCGGCTAAGATGCCAATCACGCCACTTGTCGCCTGCTTTGACGCCTGCTGGTTACATTTTAAAAGTCATTGTTGCAGTGTAGACTCAAAGCTGACTACTCCCCAGGAACAGTCTGATCAGGATCCGCACTGTTTGCCTATATGCAAACAACGTCGGATTGTTTTTGAGTCCCCAACCCTGATTCATGATAATATTAATCTATGCATAACCATTTTACCATGTGTTTTATCATGACTCACTGTTGAGCTAGAAAGCCTCCATGCGGACCCATTTGGTATTGTTATTTTGTTTGATACTGTGCTGGAACTGAGGGCGAGGGTTGGAGTTTCATAAACTCTTGAGTTGAAGCCCCACAATAGTTTAACTACTGACCTTCCCAAGGGGGTCCATCACGAAAACACGCCTATATAAATTTGACCCCATTGAACCCCACTTTTATATAGTAAACCTGGGGTTTCCGGGGGCTTACCTTATTTTTTTCTTATTTCTGCTCTAAAATATAGATTGTGGGTACTCGTTAGAACCGCATCGATGAGGCGGTTCTAACGAGTGCCCAAAATGTATATTTTGACCAGAAATAAGAAAAATATCACCATTTTTCATCATAAAAGTTTCAATTTTTCGGCGATAAAGGTGGCAATGTACGTATATAGGCGTGGTTGCGTAATGCGTTCTTTTGCAATGATTGGCTTTGTGTCGTTGGTTCATGTTTCGTCTGTTTTAGTGTGTGCCTCCGTATCTATAGGTGACTTGAGACGGCTGCGTTCTTTGATTGTGTCCTTTCCTTACTATAGTTTGTATACTCAGTAGCAGTGCAGAGTGACATTGTAAGACCTAAGATTCCGACAAAAAAGAGGTTTTGTTTTTTCGAGATAAACGTTAATGTTAACACCGACAGTCTATCATAGGGAATAATACGTAATTAACGCATGCGCATACGGTAGTCAACAAAATAGTTCATTTAAACAGACTGACGTTTTTATTGTTTTGTTTTTACAAAATAATCGCTTATTGGTTTTGCTTCCTTAATCGTGCAATTTATTGCCTCAAATTTGTGTAGTATTTTATCTGTCAGCTCATCAATTAATGCGGCAAAATTGTAAATTATTATCTGAAACTAATGATGGTCTTTTGAATGACTAAAAGCCCATTTAACTCGGCATAGTTATTTAAAGAGATGATTGTTGGGGGTTTTCGACCGGGAAATTGTGCTTCACGAGCGCTGTACAATCGTGAGTGAGTGAGTGTTTGAGTTTTACGTCTCACCAACAGCTAAGGTCATACGGAGACGGGACCCCGGTTTAAAGACTCATCCGAAAGTCTTGAGAAGCCCGGAATCGATCCTGCGACCCCTGGTTTACAAGGCGAGTAGCATAACCACTACATCACGGAGACTTCTACTGTACAATCGTTTAGCTACAAAGCCATGCATAGATCAATTGCTGTTGTTTAGAATTACTGCGTCGTATGTCGTTTTAAAAGATAATTTTTGTTTTTATCATTACGCAAATACGCCTATACAAATACATAGCCACCTTTATCGCCGAAAAAATAAAAAAAAATATGATGAAAAACTGTTATATTTTTCTTATTGCTGCTCAAAATATAGATTGTGGGCACTCGTTAGAACCGCCTCATTGAGGCGGTTCTAACGAGTACCCACTATCTATGTTTTAGAGCAGTAATAAGAAAAATAAGGTATATCCCCAGAAACCCCAGTTTTACGATATAAAAACTTGGGTTCAAGGGGTCAAAATTATATAGGCGTATTTTCGAGATGTTATAGTTTTTCTTGGCATGTCTTTTATATTTTGGAAAGCCGTTTGGACATTTCATTTTGTGGGAAAGTAACTGTACCTTTGGCTTTCCGCTTGCGATGTTTTCATTAGGGTTCAGTAATTTCAGTTTCGTGTTGTTTCCTACTGGTGTCGCTGGTCCTGATCTGGTTTCTCTGGTCCTGATCATTGCCTTCACTTCTAATCTCATTTCTAAGCTATGTTTTTGTGCATGATCATCACGAAAATACGCCTATATAATTTTGACCCCCTTGAACCCCACTTTTATATAGTAAAACTGGGGTTTCCGGGGGTATACCTTATTTTTCTTATTTCTGCTCTAAAATATAGATTGTGGGTACTCGTTAGAACCGCCTCGATGAGGCGGTTCTAACGAGTGCCCACAATCTATATTTGGATCAGAAATAAGAAAAAATATCACATTTTTTCATCATAAAATTTTCATTTTTTCGGCGATAAAGGTGGCAATGTACTTGTATAGACGTGTTTGCGTAATGTTAGATATTCACACAGTGAAGATTCGTTAAATAGAGGATCTTACATGAGTGCTCATGTATTATTGAATTTATTAAACGAGTTCAGGAAAAGGGATAAAATGCGAGGCTTTGCCGAGTATTTATCCCTTTTCCTCAACGAATTTACATGAGCACGAATACAAGATTCTGTTTATCGTGTAACTTTTAAACTGCATTTTATTCAAGATTGTTTTACAAAAATGTCTACCCCCGCCCATCGGGGCTTGAAGAAATTGATGGGCTGCATGATGCTTCCACGCATAGCTGAAACCGACCCACACATGGGTACTGGTAAACCGCTTAGAGGATCTACGCCTGCCAAGGCAATGCGGTGCGGGTCGGCCCGCCATTGCTTATAAACCCTATTGTTTTCACTGGGCGGCAGGGCTTGATCGAGATGTCATTTCATCTCAATGTCGGGTAAAAGTCCCACAAAATTGGAAGCAACGTCTCCAAAATGACCTTTACAGTGTTGACGGGGACGTTAAACTTCGAATCAAACAACAATTTACAAAAATGTTAATATTACGTCATTAGTAAACGCGACGTCGTTAAGGACGTCGTACATGCAACATTACGGGGCGTATCTAACTAATTTGCATATTAAATCCACTAGTGGATTATCGAATTTAGTACATGGTGTTACTACATTCTCAGACGCGACGTCATGCACATTTGTTGGTATCATCTGCGATATGTAATTTTCACTTCGACCGCCTCATTTACTCGTTTACAAAGGTCTTGGAGATGGAATGTTGCCTACTGTTTTGTGTCTTGACTATAATTGATGTTATCTGCGATGAGAATGGTAAATCCTGTCAACTAGCGACGTAACAGGTACATGTACTGATTAGCATGTGCTTACCCTCAGCCTGATGGGTACGTTACTGTTTGCATGAGACGTACACGATAATGGCGTGTAGTTAAGAGGAAACGCTGATACAAGAAAGACTGTGCTAATGTTCTACCGCTCGTGTCATTTTTTCTCGTGGCACAACGCATTTAGGGAAGACAAATTTTAACCCATCCAGTACCAGAAAGCCCTAAAAGGGGTACCTTTGCAAACAGTGCAGGCCCAGATCAGACGCCGCAGAACGCGGCGTCTGATCAGGGCCTACACTGTTTGCAAAACGTTAAGCCATTTCCCATATAAATTTTGAAGAAAACACAACCTGACACCCCTAAATTTTGAAATGGACTCCTGCTATATATAAGGAGGAAGATTCCATTTGGTACGAATGAGGTTAATCAAGAGTAAAAGCATTACTGACAAGATAGATTACACTCTTGAGCTTCATTTATTATTTTGATTATAAGGTTACTGCTTTTTATCAAGTTCTGCCCTGCAGTCGTTATTGCTTGTTATTGCTTTCCTGCTTGTCAAAGAATTTTAACAACTCTTTTATTTTTGGCAAAACGAATATTAATGGTTTTGGACATGCAAACTGTCAATCTAAGTAATGTCTGGTTCATATTTGTTTGTTTATGTTGAGGTTTAACGTCCTACTATTTAGGTCATTTTGGAGACGTTGCTTCCAGTTTTGTGGGACTTTTACCTGACATTGAGATGAAATAACATCTCAAGCACTGCCGCCAAATGAAAACAAAAGGCTTACATGCACTGGACAGTCTGACTCACACCACCTGCCTGGGCAGGCTTAGTCTTAAGTGGTTTACCAGTAATTATAAATGGTCAGTTTCAGCTCAGCATGACAGCAACATGCAGCCCAATGTATTTCTCTAAGCCCCGATGGGCGGAGGCGAGTCTGATTCATATACTCTTCAATTTGGAAGCTTTTAAAATAAACAGGATGCTCTATTGGCAAAAAATGCGTAGAACCTGATTACACACCGAAATCTATGTCTTAAAACAACAACAACATTAACAACAAAAAATAACACAAAAACTGATGCACACCTTTATCAGTTATTTTGCAACAGAAGGTCAGGTGGTTTTCTCTGTGTGCTCCCGTTTTTGTCCACCTTTTATTAATGATCGACTCGAAATATGTGAAATATTATTGAAAGGGCCATAAAACTAAAACCACAAAATAGTAATCGGGGATTGAAGAAATAAGTGGAATGCTTGGTGCTTCCACGCAGAGCTGAAACCGACCGCACACGAGTACTGGCAAAGCGGTAGTACATGTTTTTTTGTTTGTTTAAGTTGAAGTTTTACGGTTCCGTCAACACTATTAAGGTCATTTTGGAGACGTTGCTTCCGATTTTGTGGGACACTTGCCCGACATTGAGATGAAATGACATCTCAAGTCCTACCGCCCATAGAAACCGTCAGGGTTTAAGGAGCGACTCGCATCACTTTTCCTGGGCAGGCTTAGACCTATAGAAGCTGTTTACCAGTACTCAAGTTCGGTCGGCTGTTTACCAGTACTCAAGTTCGGTCGGTTTCAGCTCTGCACGGAAGCACCGTGCAGCCCATTCTATTTCTCCAGGCAGGCATCGAGCAATGTAAATCTGGGGCGTTCAGTAACTTTGGGTCGACTGACCTGAAATGATCGATCCAAAAATATTGTAAGTTTCAAATGAAAAAAAAAAAAAAAAAAAAAAAATTCTATCCATGTGTTTCACGTGTGGATATGTACATCATGTAAACTGGTCCGTTTCATAAACACCATTGTAAACCCCGGTTTGCAGGGGTTTACATTATTTTCCTTATTCTAATATAAGACACAGGTTGTTGGTAACAAGCACCCACAACCTATATTTGGAGCATTTATAAGTATCAGAAAATAAACCTTTTGGGGCATATGTCATAATGTACAGTGTCAACCCATTACGAAAACACGCCTATACAAATACATTGTAAATTTTATCTCCCGAAAAAGGACAATTTTAAGATGAAAAATTGTGATATTTTTCTTATTTTTGCTCAAAATATAGATTGTGGGTACACGTTAGAACCGCCTCATCGAGGCGGTTCTAACGAGTACCAACAATCTATATCTCAGAGCAGAAATAAGTAAAATAAGGCATTACCCCTGCAAACCCCAGTTTTACTATATAAAAGTGGGATCCAAGGTGGTCAAAATTATATAGGCGTGTTACGTTTGGTAGCAACAGAGATGCAGCTTAGTCGCATCGTTCACCCAATCTGATTACAATAGATACAGTTACAATAGATACAGTTAAGATTGGCTCGCCCCCGTCCTTAGGGGCTTCACTACAGCTGGTGTGTGGGAATGTGTGGCGGCGGTAAAACGTCTCCCTGCCCTACATCATAGTGTAGATTAATTTTCTTGTCCTTTGGGGTCATTGATTCCATTGTGGAATTTTGAAAATATCTGAGGGTCACTGATGAGGCCTAATTGGCCGAAACTAGCTAGTCTGGCCCAGAAAACATGTACACTCCATATTTTTCAGTTCTGTGGTGTATTCCTTGCTTCCAAAGGATAACCCTTTTATAGAACATATTGAAGAAATATATGGGCTGCATGATGCTTCCACGCACAGCTGAATCCGACCCGCACACTAGTACTGGTAAACCGCTTAGAGGATATAAGCCTGTCCAGGAACCGCGGTGCGAGGCGGACCGTCCATGCTAATAAACCCTATTGGTTTCATTGGGCAACAGGGCTTGAGATGTCATTTCATCTCAATGTCGGGTAAAGGTCCCACAACATTGGAAGCAGCGTCTCCAAAATGACCTTTACCGTGTTGACGGGGACGTTAAACCTCAAATCAAACAAACAAACAGTTAAGATTGTATATGGGAGTTCAGGGTTGATCTGGATCTTTGCTGGTCGCACGGGCATTTTCGTAGGTTTTGTTTAGGTTGGTTTTATAACAAAATGATTCATTGATTCATATAGGAACCTATGAGAAACATTAACACGTATATTTGAATGTATGTCGATATTTCCTTGAATCACAGCATGATACAATGTTTATTTCTGATACTTTTATGGTGTATATTGGCGATAATGAAGTTATGGGTTTGATTATCTAACATCAATGAATACAATAAACTATCTAAGAAATCCTAGACTCCTGGTAAGAAATTGTAACACGCAAGGCCTCATATGTTTCCGAAAACCTGTCCACAATGAAGTAAGGTACACTTAAAAATGATCTTGAAGTTGCTTAAAAGTGGATGTGTGCGTGAATATACGACTAAGGTTCATCGGCGCTGAGCATAAATATCCCAGTTAACCCATTTTTCTCCAAACTCAGTGGCAGCTTACAAAGGTTTCATTACATGGACATGTTATCATGCTGGGGATGGTACGACTTCCAAGGAAACAACGCTCCATCACGTGAACAAGTCCGTGAAATGAAGACCCCCTATACCCCACTTTATATAGAGAAAATTGGGGTTTACGGGGGTATACATTATTTTTCTTATTTTTACTTATTAGACATAGGTTGTGGGTACTCGTTAGAACCGCCTCAACGAGGCGGTTCTAACGAGCACCCACGACCTATGTTTGCAGTATTTATAAGAAAAATATCAGGGATTTTTATCAGAAAAAGAGGCCATTTTGGAGATGAGAAATATGCACTATGTCGCACGGGTGTGTTATCGTAATATAAAACAGCTTTATCGCATTACGAAAACACGCCCATACAAATACATTGTCAACTTTACCGCCGTAAAATCGAAAATTTTTAGATGAAAAATCGTGATATTTTTCTTATTTCTGCTCTAAAATACAAATTGCAGGTACTCGTTAGAACCGCCTCGATGAGGCGGTTCTAACGAGTACCCGCAATCTGTATTTTAGAGCAGAAATAAGAAAAGTTATATTTTTCTTATTTCTGCTCTAAATACAAATTGCAGGTACTCGTTAGAACCGCCTCGATGAGGCGGTTCTAACGAGTACCCGCAATCTGTATTTTGGAGCAGAAATAAGAAAAATAAGGTTTACCCCCGTAAACCCCAGTTTTACTATATAAAAGTGGGGTTCAAGAGGGTCAAAATTATATAGGCGTGTTTTCGTAATGGGGAATTCGAATATATCAGGCTAACAGGTCCGTGTGATGATCACCCCTCGAAAATCCACTTCATAAAGGCCAAAGTTGGGTTTATCTGAGTACGTATTATTTTCCATATTCTTGCTCAAACATAGAACTTGGGTACTCGTTACGAGCACTATGTTTGAAGCAGAAATAACACAAATGATTTTCGTTAAAAAATAATAAAAATGCTATTTTTACAACAATCAAAGACATCGAGTAAAAGCTTTCTTGGAGATGTTCTATGTTTGCAGTTTTCTATATACATAGAAATACATACCCTTCATATATACATACCCTTCTTACTAAGAGAGGTGATGTAAGTATTCATATTAAAACCTTTGTTATAATAATCGTGTCAGTACACGTATAATAATCATAATAGTATTCCTAACACGTTTTCTCGAAAAAAACGCTCTAGAGAAAAGATATTACCATCCTGAGAAGAAAATTATTTCCCTGTTGCATCACGAAAACACACCTTTAAAATTTTGACCCCCTCGAACCCCACTTTTATATAGTAAATCAAGGGTTTGCAGGGGTATACCTTATTTTTCTTATATCTGCTCTAACATATAGATTGTGGGTACCCGTTAGAACCGCCTCATCGAGGCGGTTCTTACGAGTTCCCACAACCTATTTTTAGAGCAGAAATGAGAAAAATATCACTATTTTCTTTTTTCGGCGATAAAGTTTACAATGTATTTGTATTGGCGTGTTTTCGTAATGAAAAGTTCAACAGAAAAGATTTTACTCCTGAAGAGAATTATTTCCCTGAAGAATTGATTCCTTAGAAGTCGTATTATCCCCATAATGATAACGTGTAGATGTGATGTTACCTTTTGTTACATTACGATAAAACATCAGTGAGACATTGTGCATTCTTTCAGATATGGAAAATCATTACGCAAACACGCCTATACAAATACATTGCCACCTTTATCGCCGAAAAAAGTCAAAATATAGATTTTGGGCACTCGTTAGAACCGCCTCATCGAGGCGGTTCTAACGAGTACCCACAATCTATATTTAAGCGCAGAAATAAGAAAAATAAGGTATACCCCCGGAAACGCCAGTTTTACTGTACAAAAGTGGGGTTCAAGGGGGTCAAAATTATATAGGTATGTTTTCGTGATGGGTTATTTTTCTTAAGAAATGTCTTGACACTTCAAACATAGGTTTCGTGTGCTCGTCAGAGTCGCGGTTCTAACGAGAACCCAAGGAACAGAATAAAGAGAATTAATGTTTACTCCCGTGAGCACCAGTTTCTTCTATATAAAGTGGGGTTTAGGGGATGCTCATTTCACGGACTTGTTCACGTAATGACTACCACTTAGTATTGAGAAATGTGGGTTTACTGGGGCTTACTTTATTTATAATTTATGCTCAGAACCAGAGATAGTGAGCCAATGAGGCGATTTTAGCAAATATGAATAACTTACGTAAGAATAAGGGCGAAGATTGTCTCCAAGTAAAATCGATTTTAGCGCCACCCCCCCGCCCCCCCCCCCGCCCCACCCCCTAGTGGAATTTGTTTCAATGACCGTTCCAAGGCGGTTCTTCTGTCGCGGTTTATTTTTGTTATGGTTTGTCTTTGAGTGTTTGGATCGCTTATATTATTTTGTTTTGGTTAGCCATGGCCATTTTGTGGGAAAGTAACTATCCTTTTAATTTTTGGCTTTCCGCTATTGATGTTTCCATTAGAGTCTGTTGTTTCATGTTTGTAATTCTTTCCCTTTGGTTTCTCTGATGGGAGCTATGGGTTAATTGTATCGATTCCTGATCATTGCATTCACTTCTATTTTGATTCAGAAAAAAATAACACCCTCATGAAATCAGGTTTGATTCCAACCCAGAAATAATAAAGCGCGTAATATAGCATGTAGAATAAATGCGTTGTGGCATAAATGACGAATGCATAGATAAAATAATAAAATGAAAAATAAAAATAAATTCAGTTGATGCTAAAATATTTTCTGTCTGAAGTTTCATTAGCTTCAGGTCTTGTGCAATTGATCTACCGTTTCCAGGGATCACAGATACTTTCTCAATGTTATCGTCTCATTTATCATAAAAATCAACACGAAATGAAGATAAATAGGCGAGATTTTAATGCTATTTCCAGGAAAAGCCAAGACGAAGTATTTCATCACGTGAACAAGTCCGTAAAATGAACACCCCCACTAAACCCCACTTTATATAGAGAAAACTTAAATTTATATGGGTTTACATTATTTTTCTTATTTCTGCTCCAAGACATAGGTTGTGGGTACTCGTTAGAACCGCCTCAATGCGGCGGTTCTTACGAGCACCCACAACCTATGTTTGCAGTATAAATAAGAAAAATATTACGGATTTTCACCAGAAAAGTAGCCATGTTGGAGATATGAAAAATGCACTATGCCACACGGGTGTATTATCGTGCTGTTAAGATGAAATTGTTATATGTTGCTTATTTCTGCTCAAAATATAGATTATGGGCACATGTTATAACCACCTCGCTGAGGCGGTTCTAACGCGTATCCACAATCTATATTATAGAGCAGAAATGCATGGGAAGAGGTACATCTAAATAATATATTACGAAAACACGCCTATACAAATACATTGTAAACTTAACTACCGAAAAAACGAAAATATTACAGTGAAAAAATTGTGATATTGTTTATTTCTGCTCAAAATATGGATTGTGTGTACTCGTTAGAACCGCCTCATTGAGGCGGTTCTAACGAGTATCCACAATTTATAGTTAAGACTCATCGAGGCGGTTCTAACGAGTACGCACACCCACGATTTATATTTAAGAGCAGAAATAAGAAAAATAAGGTTTACCCCTGTAAACCCCACGTTTACTATATAAAAGTGGGGTTAAAGGGGATTTCTGCTTCCAACGTCGATTGTGGGTGCCTATTAAAACCGCCTTAATGGTTCTAACGAGTACCCACAGTCCTTGTTTACAGCAAGAATAAGGTAAACAATGTGTTCCCCCATCAAACCCACTTTTCACCCATTAGCTGGGGTTGTACAAGCTTGTATTCTCCATAATTTTCAGCTCTACGGTGTATTCCTTGCTTTTAAAGGATAACCCTTTTATAGAACATATTTCCATGGATATTCATTTCACGGACTTGTTAACTTAATCTGATGTGATTTAACGCAAAAGCGGTCTCAATGTTGATTTTGCGTGTTCTGCAGTCAAACATGGGCCGGGACACAAAACCTGAAGACTCGGGTTAGCCTGCAAATCCACACAGACTGTTCAGAGTCTTTGCTGTTCGCATGAGGCTTCAGTAGCAGTTTTGATTATACAGAGTAATAGGCAAAAACTGCAGACAGGATGCGCATGCTGATCCCAGTCTTTGCTAGCCGCACAGGTTGCGTTGCCCATTAGGAAAACGCCGCTATGTGACATAGTGCACTGCCTTGGCTCCATATTGGTTTTCTTTCTTACTATTTCTGATAATGACTTTGATTGTGGATGCTCGGGAGAACCGTCTTTATACCTCAACGAGGAGGTTCTAATGCGCACCAACTATATTTAAGTTATATTTCTGCAAGAATAAGAAATACATTGTTTAATCTTGAAAACCCCCTTTTTTCACTTTATAAAGTACGGTTTACTAGGGAGTTTTTACAAGGGCTTGTTAACATGAAGCACGACTGAATAAGACATAATTCACTGGTTGGAGCTGAAATAAAATAAATCCAGTGGAACGGAACATGAAAGGATCAAATACATGTGTGTGTGTGAATTCGGGTTTAACGTCGCTTTCAACAATTTTTCAGTCATATCACGACGGTGTCTGGTTGCGACAGGGAGCTCAATGCTCACGTTTATAGTGCTGCCTCACTGAAGTATCATGTCCCAGACACATTACATGATACCACACCCAGTCACATTATCCTGACACTGGATCGACCAGTCCTAGCTCTACCCCGTAAATCTGAGTGCCAAACGAGGAGCAGCTAGTACCATTTTTAACGACTTTGGTATGTCGCGGCCCGGGGTCGAACCCGAGACCTCCCGTTCCCCGGAGCGGACAATCAAATACATGTAATAATTTAATAGTGACAACGAATAAGCAAGGATATCAGATGGTCTCCGCCTATCTGGTCTCTGGAGAAATAAATGGGGCTGCAAGGTGCTTTCATGCAGAGCTGAAACCGACCGCACATGAGTACTGGTAAACCGCTTAGAAGGTTTACGCATGCCCAGTCAAAGGTGGTGCGAGTCGGACCGCCACTGGTTATTATAACCCATATTGATTGCATCGGGCGGCAAGGCTTGAGAAGTCATTTCATCCCAATTGCGGGTAAAAGTCCTATAAATTTGGAAGCAACAAATACATGCAGTGTTGAAGAGCACGTTAAACTTTAGTTCAAACAAAAACAAACATTATGAAAGAACAAACAGATCATGTTAAACTTCAATGGCTAGAACTGTTCTGGTCATCACGAGAACACGCCTATTTAATTTTGACCCGTTCAATCCCAACTTTATATAGTAAAACTTGGGTTTACAGGGGTAAACATAATGTTTATTTATTTCTGCTAAAAAATATAGATTGTTGGTACTCGTTAGAACCGCTTCATCGAGGCGGTTCTAACGAGTACCCACAATCTATGTTTTGAGCTGAAATATGAAAAATATCAAGAGTTTTATCTGAAAAAGAACAACACATTTTTGGTGGTAAATTTTTACCAATCTATTTGAATAAGCGTGTAAATGGTCATGGAAATTTGTTCGAGATAGGGTAGTTTGAGCCACTGAGGGCTAATTATAGCGCGTGATCAGAAGGCACCATGGGAATGACTTAGATTAGAGTCCACCGGCCCACGATAAAACCTACCACAAGACATTTGAAACCCACAAAGACTCAGATCAGGCTGTGCACCTGCCCACTACGACTAGAGTTGTCGTTTATCAGTCGTTTATCTCCCTTTGAATGTCTCGAAGGCTATAGAAGGGTCATGCGACCAGTGAAGAGTCTGATCAGACGGGGCGGATGCGCAGGCTGATCTGTCTTCACTAGTCGCACACATTGTTGTAGGTTTTGTCCTGCGGTGGCCCAAATATCATTTTTATGTTCTGTAGATAAATGCATATTCTGTGTACTCATTAGAATTGCCTCATCGAGGCGACCATAATGAGAGTACAAAACATATATATTTATCCCCTTTTGTACCGGAAACACCGATACGGGATACTGACAAACAGCACAGGCCCAGTTTTCCTTATAAAATTTAAAGATAATGTTACGGAATCAGGTTTGTCTTAAGCAACAATTCCATGAGATTCATAAATTGAATATCCATTGAGTTCATATGCCTGTATGCTAAGCAAAACTCCAGTTTTAATCATTATGATTCGCTTTTGGATTTGATTATGATTGCATTTGGAATTGCTTATAGCAAGAGCAAAGCAAAATCACGCCATTTTTGTATCCAACCACCATATTTGGTCAAGGTATTTCGCTAAATTCTTGCTACTATGAGTAATGATAGTCCATTTCTTGGTGGGTGTAAAAAGTGTGAGAATGTGAATGCGGGATCTTTTGATCTTTCAGCTTTCATCTTTGGTTTTTAGCTTTCATCTTTTTTTTCTTGGTGTGTCATGTGGTTGCTTGGAATTGTTGTTTAGTTAAAAGGACAAGTTAGGCCATTCGTTTGCTACCACTAAAATTTTAGTAAGATCATTAAATTATTAAACAGTGAAAATTTATTGTTTTGTTCTTGTGGGGGTATTTACTCAATACTAGCAAATATATACAAGCAGAAATAAATTAAGAGAGATAATAATTCAGAGAAAGTGATTTTTTGTAAGTGAACAATAATACAAAATGGGCTCCTGCTATAAATAAGGAGAAATATGAAATTTGTACACAATGGGTTAAAGTACAGTAATAGAGTGAAGGCATCAATGTTCCAGTCCTTGAATTTTCAGATGCGTTTAATATAAGAATCTTACATGGGTGTGAGGGGTGGATGGAAAAATCCGTCCAGAAGGTCACTGTCCGGCATCACGAGGCTTGTCGAGTGATGCCGGACAGTGATCCCTCGGGACGGATTTTTCTTCCTACCTCCCACATCTATGTATGATTCTTTTTCTTGCATACCTTCCATTTCTGAGCGTGGGTTTTTAAATACTGCAGTCACCTCGTTTGCCGACGTACGTCATATTGTGATGACACCACAGTGATGTTTAGTGACGTCACTTAACGCGCTGTGATGCCATCCTAAACGACGACGCGCATGAGCTCGTATTCAATCAGTGCATTTATCGAACACACAAGAATATTCGATTTTTACCCTGTCCTGGGTAAGAACACCAGGGTTAGAACAGAATTTCTATCCCAAGCTAAAACTATGGATTTCCTTATCTGGTGTGCAAGAATTTTTTTATCGAGATTCAGAAAGACCATGCATGAGCGTTAAGAAAAAATGGCGAAATTAAGGTGTAACTATACCAAATTTAGTGACACAGATGCCTTTCTGATATTTAATTTTCATCAGTGTATCTCAACCCCAAAGTTCTGAAACAAAAACGGATGATGGACAAGACCGTGCAAACACAGCACACACCCCTCCGAGCACACACCGACCGACGTAGCTCATGAGACAGGTAAATTGGAAGCATGCAATGTCAAAATGAAAATGAAATGTCAAATAAACTATTTAAAATCACAAACCTTGCACATTTCAACGAACAAGTAGCTCATTTGGACACGGTCGCTCACCTGAGTCACTTGTTACCTCCCTTCCATTATCTACCTTGTAAGATTATATGCATGGCTTCTAGGTTCATAACATCTCTTTGATAACTGCGTCAGGGAGTCGGCTCAGCGGTTAGAGCACTGGACTATTACTCGAGCGGCCCGGGTTCGAATCCCACCATATGCGGTGATTTTTTTCAGGCTATGCTTCTTTCCTTTGTTACGGCTTTCATGTCGTAAGATGGGGGCTCGTCCGGGATGGACTTTATATGCCGAAAATGGCTTCGTGCCGAAGTTGGCTCCACGTCATCATAAATGATGACTTCCTTGAAGAGGGGGTGTGTTACCGGTAACAGGACACTTCGGCCCCAAAACCACCTCGGCCCCTAGACACCTCGGCCCCAAAACCACCTCGGCCCCACATAAAATTGAAACCCTAGACGGGTCGGCCCCTGGACACTTCGGCCCCTAGACACGTCGGCCCCATATACCTAGACACTTCGGCCCCACTTTGCTTCTCACGGGGCTTCCACTTAAGAGATCGGGTTGGATGCCCGATAAGGTTTTATATAAAAAAAATCATTCCTCGGTTTCGTCAATCATGGTGATGATGGGGGATAATCTTATTTTTGTTATTTATTAAAGTATTTATTTATTTATCCGGCCTCGGTACCTAAGTCGGATGGGCTCCACGTCATCATAAATGATGACTTCCTTGAAGAGGGGGTGTGTTACCGGTAACAGGACACTTCGGCCCCAAAACCACCTCGGCCCCTAGACACCTCGGCCCCAAAACCACCTCGGCCCCACATAAAATTGAAACCCTAGACGGGTCGGCCCCTGGACACTTCGGCCCCTAGACACGTCGGCCCCATATACCTAGACACTTCGGCCCCACTTTGCTTCTCACGGGGCTTCCACTTAAGAGATCGGGTTGGATGCCCGATAAGGTTTTATATAAAAAAATCATTCCTCGGTTTCGTCAATCATGGTGATGATGGGGGATAATCTTATTTTTGTTATTTATTAAAGTATTTATTTATTTATCCGGCCTCGGTACCTAAGTCGGATGCGCGCCTGACTGGTGATCAGGAGGACGCGGGTTCGATACCTACCGGGCTCGACAACATTCTTTCATGGAGATTGATTATGAAATATTTTCTACGGTCATTCTCTCCCTTCCGCTGATTCAAGAAGGGCAGTTGTCACTTTCTGGCGAAAACAATGTGCACTGTACTGGTTAACCGCTTACGTTGACGCCTGCCCAGGAAAAGTGTGGATAGGTAAACTGACCGGCTCAAAAATGACCTAAAATAGTGTTGGCTGCGCCGTTAAACTGCAAAACAAACAAACAATTTATTTATTTATTAGGTAATTATCAGTGTTCAGGTTCACTGAATTAGAACTATCCTCGTAACTTAACCAATTAATATAATGTACGCATGCAATTCAAAAACTGCATGAAAAACGGTGCGGATCTGGTTCAGAGGGCAGTAGCAATCTGATCAGGACCTACACTGTTTACAAAGATAAGGATTATCGTGTTCAGCGCGATAAGGGTCCATGAATTTCAGGTTAGTACACTATTTAGCTGGCATGAACAAACAAAAAGTTTTACAAGAACAATTATTGACTTAGATTAGTAAAGTGTGAAGCTCAATAAATAACCAGGCGTAACTAATCCCTTTTCTCCAATAAACAGATCATTGTTATCAATTTTCACACATTTGATAGTCGTTTTAGCTCATATTTAAAGACGGACAGTAACGAGTATATTGTATACTTTATTTATTTATTTTTTTATTTATCTATTTATTTATTTATTAGTGACATTTCTGCCACTCAAATTACTTGATACATGTATACTATATGTATATATTAGTGGCAAACAGTGTAGATCTGGATGTGCACTGTGTACAAAGTCTTCACTGCTCGTATTTTTGTAAGAATTGCTCAGTATGTTTCCATTGTTATCAATTTTCACACATTTGATTGTCATTTCAGCTCATATTTAAAGACGGACAGTAACCAGTATACTGTATACTTTATTTATTTATTTATTAGTCACATTTCTGACTATCAGCCCCTCAAATTACTTGATACATGTATATTCTATTCATTTAAAATTCGCAAACTGAATGACTGTAGACCCAGATCAGATGAATCTGGATTTACACTGAGTGCAAAGTCTACATGACCCTATATATTTGTGTAGAAAATGCTCATTGACTATCGGTATCAAATATTCACAATTAGAACAATCCGCCAAACCCCACTTTTAATGATGCTGACTCAAGCTCAACCTCACGGTTAAATGGGGATTAGCTGTCCTTCAGAGTGTCTTCTTGTTGTAATAGTCTAAGTTAACCTGAAACTGTCGTGTATGCGTTGTTAAATTTATTATAAACGTCCCATTGGTTATTTTTTGTATGTGAAAATAAAAATAGCAATAAAATAATTTGATTTTATTTCCTAACAACTTAATAGAAGATTCCGTGAAAGCAAAATTATGTAACGAAAAGTTGATAACAATTATATTTCTTACTTCTGCTCGAAAACATAGATCTTTGATACTGGTTCAATCCTTCTCAAGCAGATGGTTTATCGCATAGACCTGTTAACTTATATGAAAGGGATCTAAGAAATGACTAGTTTGCATAAACATAGGTTAATATTAAACTAATTGTGATTAAAGGTTGTCACAGACGCATTCTGATCAGTCCTGCTCATTGAGACGGTTCTAAGCAGTACACATAACCTGTATCTTGGAGCAGAAATAAGAATTACGAAATCACGCCTATATAAATGCATTGTAAACTTTACCGCAGAAAAAAAAACAATACAAGAGAAAAAAATGTGATATTTTGTATCATTTCTGCCCAAAATATAGATTGGGGGTACTCGTTAGAACCGCCTCATTGAGGCGTTTCTAACGAGTACCCATAATTCATATTTTAGACCAGAAATAAGAAAAACAAGGTTTGCCCCTGTAAACCCCAGTTTTACTATATAAAAGTGGGGTTCAAGGGGGTCAAAATTATAAAGGCGTGTCTTCGTGATGTAAAAAATGATGCCCCTATGAGCCCCAGTTTTCCCAAAATAAACTGGAGTTTAGAGGGGTGTTCATTACACGGGCTCGTTAACATGATGTTTTGTTTGTTAGATTTGACGTTTAACGCCCCTATCAACACTGTCTCGTTCATTTTGGATGCGTTGCTTCCAATTTTGTGGGAATTTTACCCGACATTGAGATGAAATGACTTCTCAAGCCCTGCAGCCCAATGAAACCAATATGGTTTATAGGTATGAAAGGTCCGAATCCCACCACTTTAGAACCTCTAAGCGATTTACCAGTACTCATGCCACAGACTGTCGGTTTCTTGAAGTCCTGATGGGCGGGGTCGATTTTAACATGATATAAATGCCCTTACCCTAACAGATTTCAAAAGTGGGGCCGAGGTGTCTTTGGGGCCGAGATGTCTAGGGGCCGAGGTGACAGTGGGGCCGAGGTGTCTAGGGCCGAGGTGACTAGGGCCGAGGTGTCTAGGGCCGACTTGGTTTTGGGCCGACCTGTATGGGCCGAGGTGGTAGTGGGGCCGAAGTGTCTGGAAATCGTGTTACCTCCCTTCAATTATCTACCTTGGTAGATTATATGCATAGCTTCTAGGCTCATAACGACTCTCTGACAACTGCGACAGGAAGTCGACTTTTTGGCTCAGCGGTTAGAGCACTGAACTATCACCCGAGCGGCGCGGGTTCGAATCCCACCATAGGCGAGGATTTTTTTCAGGCTATGCTGCTTTCCTTTGTTACGGCTTTCATGTCGTAAGACACTGGTGATTGATCCTGACTCGCTCAACCAAGATAATGATTCCGTTAGCTTGGTAGTAATTGATACGATAAGAGCACATTCTGTGACAATGGAAAGTAAACCAAAGTTACCCGTGGAAGAACGCACATGTAAAGTAACTTTTTTTGTTAGAGTGAGTGAGTGAGTTTTAGTTTTACGTCCCACCAACAGCTAAGGTCATACGGAGACGGGACCTCGGTTTAAAGACTCATCCGAAAGTCTGGAGAAGCCCGGGATCGATCCTGCGATCCCTGGTTTACAAGGCGAGTAGCGTAACCACTGCACCACGGAGGCTTCTTTTTTTGTTAGAATGTCAAAGAGAGATGAATCATTCATATTAACCCATTTTGTACCGGAAACCCTAAAACTGGTACCCTGGCAAACAGTGCAGGCCCAGATCAGACGCCGCAGAACGCGGCGTCTGATCAGGGCCTTCACTGTTTACAAAAGGTTCAGCCATTTTCCTAATACATTTTGAAGAAAACACAACCTGACACCCCTAAATTGTGAAATGGACTCCTGCTATATATAAGGAGGAAGATTCCATTTGGTACAAAAAGGGTTAACTGATAGTGTAACACACTCAATGCTTTATGATAGTGATATTATAACTCCAAAGACACACTGGCAGGTAGGGAGGACATGCAGATTTATAAAAGAAGATTTGGTGTTGGGGGAGCAATCAGGTGCTAGTTCTCAGTTAACTTCTTCATAGTGAATGCAGAAACATTTAATTTTATTCTACATGTACAGTTCGGCACCCGCCCGTAGGGGCTTGAAGAAATAGATGGGCTGCACGATGCTTCCACGCAGAGCTGAATCCGACCTGCACACGAGTATTGGTAAACCGCTTAGAGGATCTAAGCCTGCCCAGGCAAAGCGGTGCGAGTGCCGGACCGTCCATGCTTATAAACCCTATTGGTTTCATTAGGCGACAGGGCTTGAGATGTCATTTCATCTCAATGTCGGGTAAAAGTCCCACAAAATTGGAAGCAACGTCTCCAAAATGACCTTTACAGTGTTGACGGGGACGTTAAACCTCAAATCAAACAAATCTACATGTACATTGTATTTGAATGAATTTGTTTGTCATGTTATGATTGTAATATGATTTGTTTGTTCGCCTCTAAGGTTTCATTTATATATAGTTTGTACCATGTACGGACATGGTGGTCATCTTTTTCATAGAGGTTTTGCTCCCGCTACATGAAATTTGACCTCAGTCGGCTTAATGCCGGCCTCAGTAGCCGAGTCGGATGCGCGTTTGACTGGTGATCAGGAGGACGTGGATTCGATACCTGCCGGAGTCGGCAGGATTCTTTCGTGGATATTGATCATGAAAAAGCAGAAGTCAAGGCAATCACCAGGAATCGATACAAGTAACCCTCAGCTTCCAGCAGTGACACCAAATGGAAAGAAACACAAACATGAAGAACCTAATGGAAAAATCAATTGCGCAAAGCCAAAAGAAAAGTTACTTTCCCAAAAAATGACCAACTGGCTATCCAAAACAAAATAATATAAGCGAAACGCACACTCAAAGACAAGCCATAACAAAAATAAACCGCGGCAGTAGAACCGCCTTGGAACGGCCAGTGAAACGAATTCCAATTGCGAGATTAAATCGATTTTACGCAGCTGCAATCCTCGCCCTTATAGACAAATAATTTGTTCAGTCCGCATGAGGGCCTCCTACTTCATCAGTGAAACCTCTCCGAGAACACAAAAATTAAACAAACACAGAGATGAAACAACGGCGAGGACTCGACATCAAGAAACCACTGAAATGCTGGAGCAAAAGAAAACCAACCGTTAGACATGAAATCTTTTCTACGGCCATGCACTCAAGAAGGGTAGATGTCACAGTCTCAGGCGAAAGACTGCACACTGACTGGCTAACCGCATACGTACAAGCCTGTCCTGGAAAAGTGTGGATAGGTGTACTGATCGGCTCAAATATGACCTAAATAGTGTTGACGGGACCGTGAATCTCCAATTCAAACCAACAAACAATCGACAAAGTTATTTTGGAGAAAACGTTTGATAGTGTGCATGGATGATTGCCTGTAAACAGGAGCAGCCCTGCAGGCGTAAAACGTTCACTCAACGTTGAACTAACGTTGAAACAACGTTTTTAACGTTGTTTCAACGTTATTTCAACGTTGAGTGCCTGCTGGGAGACAGCTTGAGGGGAATATTATCTAAGCATAAATGTCTAATCCCTGTATCCACTTGTTGTTAGGTTTGAACTATGATTTATTTTCTTTTTCAAGATATTCCAATGAAAAAGCATAAATCAAAAAAGTTGTCCGTA
Source organism: Lucinisca nassula (assembly GCA_963580285.1). Lineage (NCBI taxonomy): Eukaryota > Metazoa > Mollusca > Bivalvia > Lucinida > Lucinidae > Lucinisca > Lucinisca nassula. Next base: position 14,009,762 of record OY757014.1, on the reverse strand, counting down.
CTGTATCCGGTTTGACATCATCAATTAAACACACATGCATCAGTGTTATATAATGTCTGCTTTTAGAGGTCAAGTTCAACTTTGTATTAACTGTATATGCATTAATCCCTTTTGCTGTGCGTCGAGTATCAAGATCATCCGACTTATGGTTTTGGAAAAGAAGATTTTTAAAGGGGTTTTACATGCCATGTAAAATCGATTATGTTTGTTTGATATTATGTTTAACGTCCACGTCAACATTGTAAAGGTCATTTTGGAGACGTTGCTTCTGATTCTGTGGGACTTTTACCCGACATTGAGATGAAATGACATCTCAAGCCCTGCTGCCCATGACCCCAATAGGGTTTATAAGCATGGACGGTAAGACTTGCACCACTTTGCCTGGGCAGGCTTAGAACCTCTAAGCGGTTTACCAGTACTCGTGTGCGGGTCGGTTTCAGCTCTGCGTAGAATCATCATGAAGCCCAATTATTTCTTCAATCCCAGATGGGCAGGGGCCAGTAAAATCGATTTAAGCCCTTATATAATGAAACTGTGGGCGAACCATTACGAAACACGCCTATACAAATCCATTGTAAACTTTACCACCGAAATAAACGAAAATTTTAGATGAAAAATTGTGATATTTTTCTTATTTCTGCTCACAATATAGACCCACAATCTATATTTTTGAGCAGAAATAAGAAAAATAAGGTATACCCATGTAAACCCTAGTTTTACTATATGAAATTGGGGTTCAAGGGGGTCAAAATTATATAGGCGTGTTTTCGTAATGGACGACGGACAACGGACCATTGTTATATTATAAGCTCATCTTGTAAAGCTTCGACTCACGAACAAAAAAGGGGTATATCTTTAAGAGTAACAGTTGGTCTTAGGCAAAAATTATTAAAGCACATATCGAAAGAAATTAATTGATTTCTTAAAGGCAAAAAAAATAAATAGTAATCGTTTGAACAATAACGCCTTAGCAACAATTATTCTAATCAAGACAAGCACAGTTTCTATTTCGTCAGAATCCGGTTTGACATCATCCATTAAACATGCATACATCAATGTTGTATAATGCCTGCTTTTAAAGTTGGAGAAATGACACGTGCAAACAAATAATGAATAGTTTTACAGTATGGCCGACATGTATTCTATGCATTTTAAGAATTTGTTTGGTGATTTAATGTGGTGAACATCTCGAAAACACGCATATAATATTCTGACCCCCTTGAACCCCACTTTTATATAGTAAAAACTGGGGTTTACAGAGTAAACCTTATTTTTCTTATTTCTCCTCAAAAATATATATATTGTGGGTACGCGTTAGAACCGCCTCGATGAGGCGGTTCTAACATGTACCCATAATATATATTTTGAGCAGAAATAAGAAAAATATCACAATTTTCATCTTCAATTTTCGATTTTTCGGCGGTAAAAGTTACAATGTATTTATATAGGCGTGTTTTCGTAATGAGGTGATATGTATCTGAGTCCAACTGATGATGACTTCAAGTTTATAGTTTATCAACGACCTTTGAGAGTTCAACGTTCAAGCGTGACAAGTCTATTCCATGTTTTAGGGGATGCAGGTTTCGGATTTCTTTTTCACAGTATTTTTAAATTATAAATGTTTTTGATAATGCCATTATGTAGAAGTCGTGGCCAAGTGGTAAATTTGATGCTGTGCGATCCTCAAAAAAACTGTATCGCCCAAACTGAAGGCGAGTTACCTAAAGCTTCGAGTAGTCCAAAAATAAAAGTGCAGTCAAGTCTCACTGCGCTTGAACGACTATAACAAGACCTAATATTTGTTGTAGAAATGGGCTCAGGTGTGTTACTTCTTTCTTCCTTTCTTCCGTTTTATGGCAATTCAAAAAATCATTATATTCCATAAGCATATTTAGTCAAGGGTACTTTCGTCCACATTACACTTAATTTTTCCACATAGTCCAACTGACCCATCTGCTTTATTCGAGTTGTCGTCATATCCATCTTTAGCATCATATCCACTTTTAGGACGAAGCAGATGTCGAATTTCTTTATCTTTTTTATAGTGTACCCCGTGTTTTACGTTATTTCCTCCTCCACATCCTAGCCTTAATCTACGACCCCCATCTTTCTGTCTACTGGGGTCTGTATCAGCCGCATGGTCAGAGTTAGAATTTGATCCTGGCGAATTACCTTCAACAGAAGTGAAACTTGTCTCGGAATAACCATTCTTGTGAGTAAACTTGTAGGAAAAGTATGGTTTCTTTTTCAACTGACGCACTTGCTGTCTAAAACAGCATCCAGCTTTTAAAACCGTTTGCTTGAACGCTTGGCGGAATTTCAAAGACATTATACTGTATAAGATAGGATTTATTGTACAGCTGATAAAATAGCACACTCCCGAAATATAGTACAGATCTTTGTGTGCTTCCAACAGGTCGTCCGTCCATTTTTCTGTGGGGATATGAAGTGTCATCAATCTCTGGGCATGGAATGGAGCCCAACACACAAAGAAAGCCACAACCACAGCAACTGAAAAAATAAGAAAAAAATATGAACACCCTTGTAGGGCACCATTGCGATAACACACCCGTACGACATAGAGAGCATTTTTTCACATCTTCAAAATGGCTACTTTTCTGGTGAAAATTCGTAATATTTTCTTATTTATACCTCAAACATAGGCTGTGGGTGCTCGTTAGAACCGCGGTTCTAACGAGTACCCACAACCTATGTTTTGGAGCAGAAATAAGAAACATAATGTACACCCCCGTAAAATAGAAGTGGATGCAATGATAAGTAAATCCCAGTTTTCTCTATATAAAGTGGGGGTTAAGGGGTGTTCATTTCACGGACTTGTCCACGTAGTGCCTGAACATGTTGACATCACGTTAACAAGTCCGTGAAATTAAAACCCTCCAAAACACCACTTTAGTCAAGAAAATGCAGGTTTACAAGGAAATGCGTTATTATTTTCACTTCTAAACATAAAATAGGGTATCCGTTAGAACCCTCTAAATGGGGTGGTTCTAACCTGAACATTCACAATCTACATTTGAAGCACACATGAGGAGACTTTTCATAAAAATGTCAATCCTTATGATTGAAAATTGTTATTTCTTTTACATGAGATAAGAGGTTATCAACCACTAAATGTCAATCAAACAGTCGTCTGACATGGGCGTGGTACCTTATATTACAATAACACACCCGAGTGCCAAAATGGCGTCCGCCTTTCCTCAAGAAAGAGCGGTTTACTGAGATGATTTTTTATTATTTTTACTTTTTCTGATCCAAACATAGATTGTGGGTTCTCGTTAGAACCGCCTCAATAAGGCGGTTCTAACGAGTACCCACCATCTATGTTTTTTAGCAAAAATAATGTATACTCCCATAAATCCAATTATTCTCTTTATAAAATGGGGTTTATATGGGTGTTCATCACATTGACACTTTAACCTGGTGACACAGCTTCATGACCAGGCCTCTGAAACGAGTTTCCGTGTGCAAATTATCCCTACACACAGGCTGATCAACAGTTCAGTTAACAATGAACTCAACAAGGACCGTACAGTGCGATAACCTTTCTATTGCTGATTTGTATAGTGGATAAATCTTTGTCGCTATAACGGGTATGTATGACACTATTTATTGTTGCGTTTTAAAAACAGTTGTTGTCGTAGTTCCAGCTGAAAAATTATACTTTGATATGCATTAATAGCCTTTGTATTAAGCTGTAAATTTCGCATAAAGCTGACATTGCCCAGTTAACATTTGTTTCTAAATTTAGCAATATTATCAAGTTATAATAAATAAATATTTTTTTCTAAAGAACATTTTCTTAAGCTGTAAGACAGCTGGAATTTGGGTAATGTCATATTGTTTGCTTTATCAAGCCAGATTACAGTTTCTATATTTCTTAGGCACCTGGTCATCAAGGATCATAAAATAACTGCTAAAGATACTTAATTGAGAATTATCGAAACCATATTGGGACAACAAATGTTTAGAATCAAACACTGAGAGTGATTATAATTGATATGGACATTTTGTTGTTGAACACAAATCTGTTCTTATTGTTATCCTTGATGACCATGGCTTGGGAAGGGATAAATGCCTCAACAGGTAGCTTTCCTCTTGAGCAATGTTTTGATAAGTACATAACAACATGTTAATAAAAAGGGAGTCTTTTAGGTTATTACTTACAATCATATTATTATAGTGACTTTATGCATGACAGACTGGATTTTGCCGTCTTAATTCTGGAATGAACAGTGTTTAAAGTGGATATTTTATGTAACACTGAACTTTGCCATGTTATTAGTTAAAGGACATTTACAAGAAAGGCTCAGCCTTTTGACATATTGACCGGATAACCAGCTCAGACATTTTTTTTTTTTTCAAATTAATATTGAGAAAACTTTGTATGTTTATTATTACATATTGGTGAACTTGCTTAAATACAGAAAAAATACAAACTAAAAAACTGTTCTTGTAAGCGGCGTTCCTCGTTATTTTCTTGAGTACTTTTGCGTCCTTTTATTTAGTACGTAATATCTGGTGGAGAACACAGGGGTACTTGAGCTTCAAATACCTATCATAAACTAGCTAAGCGAGAAATTTCCCTAAATTTTCGAAAACTATGGAACGCCGAAGCAACCCAAACTCCTGGAATAGACAGAATTCTCAAGTGTTACCAGTCATTCTTTATCTGACACTTCCAGCAATCACCACACATTACAATAAGGAATTTTAAGGTCGAAAGAGGATAAAAAGTGAAAAACAGAACCAACGGGATCAAAAGAGACTACAAAACTTTATTGAACGTAAGTCTTTCTATTCACGATTCCCTTTCTATTCAATGGAAAATGAAGACATTCAAAACATGATTCCATGGCAGGCATTTAACCAGAGCAACGCAGCAACTCAGAAAAAGAAAATAAATGAACTGCATCAGGAAATTCTTTGTCTGAATTCAGAAGTCACTGTATATCAAGAAAATGCCATAAAAACAATTAACAGTCTTAAAGCCGCTGAAAATGATGTAATTGGCATAAAGTGTAAATTTGCATTCTGAACAACAGAAGCTAACGGTAGCAGAAGAAGAAATTTTAAATCTAAAAGAAACACTGTCTCAGGGACAGAAAAAAAACTTCAGAAACAGGAAAATGAATTTTTAACTTTTAAAGAGGCAACATATAAAAGCATAAACAAAGAAACAGAGCATCATCGCTGGATTGAAAAACAGCATCTTCAAAAGGTGGCTGATTTGAAGGAAGAAATTAACCAACTAAGAAGAGATTTACATGTATCAGCATGTGTAACAAAGGAAACACAAAGTAAAGACCAATCTAACTAACACAAATCTGTTCTTATTGTTATCCTTGATGACCATGGCTTGGGAAGGGATAAATGCCTCAACAGGTAGCTTTCCTCTTGAAGAATGTTTTGATAAGTACATAACAACATGTTTATAAAAAGAGAGTCTTTTAGGTTATGACACAAAATTTACAATCATATTATTATAGTGACTTTATGCATGACAGACTGGATTTTGCCGCCTTAATTCTGGAATGACTAGTGTTTAAAGTGGATATTTTATGTTACACTGGACTTTGCCGTGTTATTAGTTAAAGGACATTTACAAGAAAGGATCAGCTTTCTGACCTATTGACTGGATAACCAGTTCAGACTTTCTTTGCACATTAATATTGGGAACATTTTGTTTGTTTATAATTTTACATGTGAATTTGCTTAAACACAGAAAATATAAATTAAACAACTGTTTTGGTAGCCGGTGTTCCTCGTTATTTTCTTGAGTACTTTTGCGCCCCTTTCTTTTAGTACGTAATATTTGCATCAGCTATACTATCTTGATTTAATAATAATAATAATCCTCTTTATTTTGAGAGGGTAACACATTTAACAATGCACACTATTTGCAATTACAAAGAAAATAAGACACACTCACACATGCACACACACACACTCAACATAACATTACGATGACACACCCGTGTATTTTTACATCTCAAAATTGGCTACTTTTCTGATGAAAATCCGTATTTTTTCCATTTATACTGCAAACATAGGCTGTGGATGCTCGTTAGAAATGCCTCATTGTGACAGTTCTAACGAACAGCAACAACCCACGTCTTGGAGCAGAAACAAGAAAATAATGTATATCCCCATAAACCCAGGTTTCTACATATTAAGTGGGGTTTAGTGGGGTGTTCATTTCACGAACTTGTTTACGTGATGACATCAATAAATACAAAGATACATAACAAATACAGAAACATCAGCTTCAACAAAATCACATTGTTACCTTCAGCCAGTTAATTCAATTTCTATGGAAACTATCAAGTTAACCTCCAATTTTGAGTCTGTCTGGTAAATTGTTTCACACCATTGGACCAGAGTAAAGTAGAAGTAAAACAAAGATACTGCAAACATAGACTGTTGATGCTCGTTAGAACTGCCTCATTGTGACAGTTCTAACGAACAGCAACAACCCACATTATGAGAACATTTCGACGGAACTGCGTCAAAAGAATGGAACATGTTAAGTAAGCTCTGCTAAAAAAATCCTTTTTTGTGGCCTGGGTATTAAATAATGTGTAGTACTTGTGGATCTTAGAGAGACTGTATAGAATTATTGGAGGGTCTTTAACCCAGTAAGCATTCTACATAAATCTACAGCGGGCCGTTAGCGGCCCGTCAGGGTAGCTGACGGGCCGCCAACGGCCCGCTGTGGATTTATGTAGAATGCTAGCAGGGAATGAATCATTTGATTGATATATTGGGGTGTCAAAACATTTGAAGTTTTGTACATTAACTTTGCTTTTCTGAGAAATAGATATCAACTCTAGGGTACGGGTTGGGGCTAGTGGTAGTTACCTGATTAGCACTGGCCCTACTCCGGATGACCCTGAAAATACCTGAGCAACGGATTGTAGGAACTCGAGCCATAGATTTTGTTTAACAAGCATATATTTATTATTATTGTTACTATTATTGTTGTTGTTATTACTAAAATTGATGAGCACTATGCTTCATTGTCCATATGTCATTGTATGGCCTGGGTCGAATAAAGGAATCGTTCTGTTCTGTTCTATTCTGCTCTATATCTTAAATAAGTATATTATCAAATTGACAATTAAGGATTATTTTGCATGCTCTTTTCTTTAAGCTAAATAGACTGTTGGGGTACTTTTGAGATATACCTCCCCAAATGGAACTCCAATAGTGTGTATAAACCTGACTATATGATTTATTGTAATGAATTCTATTTCCTGTAGAAAGATGTGTCTTTATTTTAGATAGGAGCCAAATATTAGAACCGATTTTCTTACAAATTGTATCAATTCGATTAGTCCATGTCAGATTGTTATCAACATATACACCAAGGATTTTATCGTTATCTATCATACATAATTTTCATTGTTGTATTTTAGTGCAAGGATATTTTTATCTGAACAACATAACTTTTGTTTAAGAACTTATCAAACATACCGATTGACTTTCTTAATAATCAAGATATTTTACAACGAATTGAACAAACTATTTTGAAAATTGAAGGCATTTTATCGAAAAAAGATGGAGCAAATGCGGCTTATTTTTCAGTCTCATTTTTTATTTTTATTATTCAGAATTCGTGGAATTGATTCATTCTGAAATGGACACAAAAATAAAGAGTGTGAACAAACATTCATCAGAATCTAAAAGGAATACAATGAAATATAAGAAATATTGGAATGATGAACACGAACGCCAGTGGAAGAAAGTCAGCGAAAAAGAACGGGTGTGGTTAAAATGCCAAAATAACAAGAAACGATTAAAAAGCGATTATTGTGCGGAGCGTAAGATTTTTGACAAACTGAATAGACGTTTTCACACAAGTCAATATCAACGCAATGAACAGAAAAAACTCCATGACCTTGTAGAATCTGATATTCCACGGGACTTCTGGAAGGAAATAAGAAAGCTGTCCATAGCAAATGAACGAAAGTCGCATTACGCTAACACACCAGTGCGACATAGTGCATTTTTCTCATCTCCAAAATGGCTACTTTTCGGATGAAAGTCCATGATATTTTTCTTATTTATACAGCAAACATAGGTTGTGGGTACTCGTTAGAACCGCCTCCCAGAGTACCCACAACCTATGTCTTGGAGTAAAAATAAGAAAATAATGTTTACCCCCGTAAACCCCAGTTTTCTCTATACAAAGTGGGGTGTAAGGGGGTGTTTATTTAACGGAGTTGTTCACGTGATGGAAAATTCCCATGAAAGTATTAGACTCGGATGGTAACTCGGTTTTTGATTGTAAAACAGTCCCCGAGAAGAAGTGGAAATATGATTATAGTGCATTATTTAACCCGCAAAATGATGAACAGTTCGATAGTGAACGTTATGAGAACATTTCGACGGAACTACGTTAAAAGAATGGAACATTTGCTTCTAATATGAATTTAGAGTCGTTAAACAAAGATATTACTTACCAAGAGGTTGAAAATGCAGTGTATCGCACGAAGCTATGCAAAGCGTATGGATTTGACGATATACCGGCCGAAGTATTACGTTACGAGACCTGTATTTATCTGCTTACTTTTTTAAAAAATGGAGAATTTCCATCAGAATGGACTAAAGGAATTTTTAACCCAATCCCGAAACCGGATGCAAAAGATGCCAGGGATCCCCTTAATTATAGAGGAATATCGTTTTTATCCGTACCGTATAAAATATATGCTGATATTCTAAATCAACGGTTGATGGACTGGCTTGAACGTAATAAAATCTTATTGGACGAACAAAACGGATTTCGAAAGAAACGAAGCTGTTTAGAACATATATACTCATTGTACACCATTATCAACAACCACAAACTTTCGAGACAATCTACATATGTTGGTTTTATTGATTTCCGGAAGGCTTTCGATGTTGTTTAACGTGACTTCCTATGGTATAAACTAATGAACATTGGAATAAATGGACGCATATTAGATGCCATTCAGTCGCTGTATGTAAATGTACAAAGTACTGTCAAAGCAAACGGTATGTTTTCACCATGGTTCCCCGTATCAAATGGGCTCAAGCAGGGCTGCAAACTATCGCCGACTTTATTTTCCGTTTATATTAATGACTTAGCACAAGAAATAAACGGCCTAAACTGTGGAATAGTGATAGATGGTGTTATGATTTCTACGCTTTTATACGCAGACGATATAATTTTTATAGCTCCCAATGCTGAAAAATTGCAATTTATGCTTAATAAACTCGGTATTTGGAGTAGAAAATGGAGATTGACAGTAAATCCTGAAAAAAAAAACGAAAGTAATACACTTTCGAGCATCTACTGTACAACAAAATGACTTCTAGTTCAAATGTGGCGAACAAGAAATATAATACGTATCTTGATACAAATATCTAGGGCTTTGGTTCCATGAACATTTGAACATGACTAAATCCGTGACGGAACTAGCAAAGTCGGCTAGCCGTGCGTTATCGGCTTTGTATACAAAGTGCGTGCGTGCAGGTGGAATGACATTAAGCGTTTTTCAGAAACTGTATGAATCTTTGGTAGAACCTGTCGTTTTCTACAGTGCGGGCGTGTGGGGAGTATCGGACTTTCGAGAAAGTTAAATGGTTCAGAATAAAGCATGCAGATACGTCCTTGGAGGTGGTAAATGTGCGTCAAAAGTTGCTTTGCGGGGAGATATGGGTTGGTTGAAACTCCTGCTATGTCGAAGCCAAAACAGAAGTATTTCGTCTGTATTTGAAACTAAGGAACATTGAAGATGGTCGCGTCCTGAAATGTATACACAACTGGTCAAAACGAAACGGTCGCGGCTCCGAGGCCAGAGCCTTAAATTTTTTTTAAAGATACTAAATGACTCCTATTTCCCAGTGCGAAGTGCCTCAGAGGTTTTAAAAGAACTCTTTCAAACAAAGACAATGAAAACTGGATCAAGCAATTAACAGAATCAGAAAAGTTAAGAACCTATAAAACTTATAAGAATAGTTTAAACCCGGAATGGTTTTGTTGTTTACCTATGCCTCGGGACCACCGCCGCATTCTTTTTAGACTGCGTTCTTGTAGCCTACCAATTGCCATAGAAACCGGTCGTTACAGTAGGCCAAAATCTCCATTAAATCAAAGACTTTATAAATTCTGTCAGTCCGACTCAATTGAAAGTGAATCGCATTTTCTGTTTGAATGTGATTTATATACAGACTTAAGAGAATCTTTGATCGATAAAGCATCAAACTGTGATACAAGTTTTAAAACTTTTAGCTTTGATGAATAACTTAAATTCTTAATGCAAAAAAAGATATACAATTTCATGTAGGGGTGGCAGTTTCGTAAATGTTCAATAGAGGGAAGATGTTTTTTATAGTCAAAATTTTAAGTAGTTTTTACTCAAGTATCTTATAAGTCGAAAACGGCTGGACATCAATATTAATGTATGTTTTTCATAAGTTGTATACAGTGTATATATCGATGTATGACACTGTAATAAATAACTTACTTACTTACTAGTATGTATTAGCGTTCAATTCAGTCTACACGATTTTGAGGTTTTTTGCTGTGCCTCTTGCAACTTTCGTTCAACACAGTGTTGAGATTTGCCTATGTGATGAAGAGTAGTATCGTCTACATATAAATCGGTAAAAACGTTTTTAGTTTAAAGTGGTTAAAATTACTACGGCATCCTTTATTGTTGAGTTTTGAGAAAAAAATGATCTACTTCCGATTTCACAGCATGCGCTTGTTTCAAGAATGTGCAATCACTTTTGTAAATTGCGACTGAGTTTTCATTCTAATTCTGCTTCGAACATTTAAGCGAAAGATGCAATAAATGTAACAGTAGCAACAAATAATTTAACAAAAGCTGATAGAGGGATCATCGTGTGTCGTAAAACTGTTTTAAGTACTGTATGGTGTGTGTCTATTTATGTATATAGTGTGTCGTCGCTACCCGTGGACCTATTAGTATTTGTATCCTGTAATAGGTCATAATAATTATTGACTTCTAACTTATGTCTTGATTTTTCTGCGCTGCTTTCTCAACATTCAATTTTTAGCTGCCAGGGTATGGTTCACATCCCAGTAATACCGATGTCTCTTATTTATTTACTTCAGTTACTGCAGATAGCACGCACGCACGGTTCGTGTTTTGCACTCTCATCACGACAACAAACCTATATAATTTTGACCCCCTTGAACCCCACTTTTATATAGTAAAACTGGGATTAACAGGGGTCAACCTTACATTTCTCATTTCTGCTCCAGAATATGGATTGTGGGTACACGTTAGAACCGCCTAATAAGAAAAATATCGCAATTTTTCATCTTAAAAATTTCATTTTTTCGGCGATAAAGGTGACAATGTATTTGTATAGGCGTGTTTTCGTAATGCAACGGTTTGTCACACACGTATGCACGAACACGCTGACCTGTTCATGCATCTGGATCTACACCGGTTTCACACAACTTTTTAAATGTCAGATCACAAAAGACATATTGAACAGATTTATCTTTTTTTTGGAGGTCGTATCACGTTAACAAGCCAATTAAATGAATACCCCTATATAAAACAAATTACAATAATAATAATAATAATAATAATAGTAAACACAAAAAGCAGGTCTCTGATTGGAGCTGTGGGTTAATTGTATCGATTCCTGTTCATTGCCTCCACTTCTATTTTCTTAACATTTAACTCTTTAGCATTTCTCAATACCATTGTTGGTACTCACTGGACCGCCTCGACGAAGCGGTTTCAACCACTACTAACAATCCATAATAAGAAGATAATTAAAGAAACTATGTTATGGACCGCATTGCCTCCCTTCAGTTATTTACACGCATAGCTTATAGGTTTATCACCACTCTCTGACAACTGCGCCAGGGAGTCGACCCTTTGGCTCAGCGGTTAGAGCCCTGGATTATCACCCGAGCGGCCCGGGTTCGAATTCCAGTAAAGGCGGGGATTTTTTTCAGGCTATACTTCTTTCCTTTGTTATGGCTTACATGTCGTAAGATGGGGGCTCGTCCAGGATCGGACTTTATTTCGCCGAAAATGGCTTCGTGCCGAAGTTGGCTTCATGTCATCATAAATGATGACGTCCTTGAAGAGGGGGTGTGTTACGGACTGCATTGCCTCCCTTCAGTTATCTACATGCATAGCTTATACGTTTATCACCACTCTCTGACAACTGCGTCAGGGAGTCGACCCTTTGGCTCAGCGGTTAGAGCACTGGACTATCACCCGAGCGGCCCGGTTTCGAATCCCACCAAAGGCGGGGATTTTTTCAGGCTATGCTTCTTTCCTTTGTTACGGCTTTCATGTCGTAAGAACTATCATTGTTAAATAAAACCATATATTACATACGTATGCATATAAACGTAATGAACGTATAAGTACATTCTAAGCAGGAAAATCGTATCACGAAAACATGCCTATATAATCTTGACTCTCTTGAACCCCGCTTTTAAATAGTAAAACAGGGCTTTACAACGGTAAACCGTTTACAGGGGTTAACCTTAATTTCTTATTTCTGCTCAAAAACATTAATTGTGGGCACTCATTAAACCGCCTCGATGAGGCGGTTCTAACGAGTACCCACAATTCATATTTTGATCAGAAATAAGAAAACTATCGAATTTTTAATTTTAAACTATTCGTTTTTCCGGCAGTAAAGTTCACAATGCATTTGTGTAGGCTTGTTTTCGTAATGGTTCGAAGCATGAGTGATTAGGTTTGCAGCAGTCGTTTATATTTTTTACTAAACTATCCAACTGTAGTTGAAGGTGGCAGTTCAAATCGGACAAGCTATGTACCTTTGAAAATGTAAGAAAAGAAACAGTGTACACTTTTCCCTATATAAAGGTACTATTCTCTATAAGGAAGATTGAATATTTGCAACGCCAGATTTTGTATGAACTTTTTAGCCTGCCTACCGGCCGAACTAGAAATGTTTTCGACTACATCTTGAACTGCAGCTGTCATATTCTCTTGGTCAAAAAAAACAAAGATGAAGATCTTTGTTGATATAATAAACACCTTTTGAAAGTAATATAAAGCAAGGAGTATAGCTGTTTCTTAAAATTAATTAATTATTTCACTAAATTCAGTGTATCAGCCGACACTAGACAAAAGTATCGCACTTTCTTTTGACTAACTGAAATATATTCAGCGACAAACTATTCAATCGTTGCATCCTACTTTTAGACAAGTGACAGTGCGACATACAATACAATAGTATCAAACAGAGGATGCTCAGACTTGATTATGATAGCTATCACCCACCGTCTTAAAGGAGACATATGGTGTGCAAATCTGATTTAGTAGTATTATTCTACCCTCTGTTACACTTAAAATGTGACCACTAAACGTTTATTGTCAAATTCAAGCATTTTTTTAAACTTTGACTCTATTAAAGTATTTAAAGTAGAAGGGGAGGCAATGATCAGGAATTGATACAATTAACCCATAGATCCAATCAGAAACAACAAAGGGAACGAAACACAAACATGAAACAACAGACCCTAATGGAAGCATCAATAGCGGAAAGCCAAAAGGACAGTTACTTTCCCATAAACACCGTAGCAACAAGGAGCAACACACGGTTTTTTCGTCGCTCTTTTATCAACAAATTTTACATGTTTCTAGAAATCGGACAAACATGGATTTTATACTAATGTCTTAAATAAGGATTGATTCACAAGGTACTTTTGAGCTTTCTGTTGACTTTTACGAAATTAAAGTTTTATTCGACAATTTTCATATTTCCATTGTTCTGGAAGCTTAGGCATTGTTTACCTGTACGTATTACGTGAACTGTGATCACTATTACTCATAGATTAACACGGTTACTGGATTGAATAGCCAAGTGAATTGTATTCACAGGTGAACTGTTCTCACAAGTGAACTGAATTCAGCTAGTGGCGTTTTGCTAACAACCAAACTTCACCACAAAAATGGCACAGACAAATGCAGCCACGAATAGTAAACAAGAATTAGAAAAGCTCGACGACATTTTAAGATCAAAGTATCTTGATGTTGTCAGATCGCTTGAATTTTACAAGCTAAAAAAGTTCAACAAAGGCAGCTACCAAAGCATGATCATAACCGACATAGCCGAACAGTTACCTAATGCTGACAAAAAGGACATTGATTCATGTGCACAGTGTATATCTAACCACTTGCATAGCGAAGCCCAGCGTCTGAAAACGACAAAAAGACAAAATAAAACGTCAAGAAGAAAAAGTACCCAGGATGATAAATCAAACCCTGAAGCAAATACGGATCGATCATGGACCATAACAACAAGACAGCAGAGCTCGGAACCCAGCGATAATGAACTGTAGATCTCTTTTGAAAAACTTGGACACTACGTTTGACACCAATGACACCCTAAGTTCTACCCTTACGATAACACATATCAAGACGACCTCGACGGAAGTGTTACACATATCAAGACTGTAGCACACATCCAGGACGAACGCAATCAGCCTCAGAAACCAAATCGCAGCGATGATACCAGTAAATCAAACAAGAAAACTGAACCCGAAGTTTTGAACGATTGTGACACCTGGGTGTACAAAAGACAAAAATCTTACATCACTGAGATGTAATATATGCATGGTGTGGTTTCACACTGAGTGTGTAGGGATTGTAGACCTTGATGTTGTTGGTGCGTGGGCCTGTGCTATCTGTCGGACATTACCAAAAACTGTAAACGAAATGAAGGTGCAACTTGAAAACCTTGCTGAATCTACTGCACAAATTTTGAGTACACTGTGTTCTTTTTCTGAACGAATTGACAGCAAGTTTGGTAATATTAACGACCGCTTGACCAGTCTAGCAAATCAAAATAAAAGTTCTGATCAGGTTAGCACCGACTCACTCTCTGACATCAGCAAAGGAATCAAAGAATTTAGAAACGAAGTGGACAAGAAACAAACACAATTTTGTCAAAATCTCAGACTGTGATAGACAAAGTCCAGGCCACAGCAAAAGTTGTGGATACAATTTCAAAGGCCCAGTTAAGTAAACCTGATTCTAAAGCAGCTAGTCATGGTACCCGAAATAAGCGAGAATGTTCAAACCAAGTTGAAATCATTGATGTGGACACCTGCCCGGACATAAATCCATCCCCTGCAAAGGATAATAGAAATAAACAACCCAAAGCCCAACAAATAAACCGAGATTTAACGTTTCTAACCGGATCCTGCCTATTAAAGAATATTGAACCTCGCTTCTTGCATGAAAAAACTAAAATCAAAAGTTTCAGGGATGCAAAGATCTCAGACCTCAAAGATGCACAATGGACCTTACCCGTTACAAAAATATCATTCTCCACATTGGTGGACATGACATAGATTCAGACATCAGCATTCCGTCTTTTAGAACAGAATACCAATCTCTCTTGACATTCGTGAAAAGGTCTGGATCTAAAGTCTTTGTCTCGGGTCTTCTGCCACATGGTGGTACAAACGTTAAGCCCTTCAATGAATCTTTAAGGGACCTTTGTTCAGAAAACAATTGTGTGTTCATTGATAACCACGATTCGTTTATGATGGCATCAGGTGAACTCCCGTTTACATTGTATCTACCTGATCAAGTAAATCTTAAATTTCCTGACATAAGGCAACTAGTCAATAACATGCATAACCAGTGTCCTATCCTACCCACGAAAAAACAAACCAGATCCGTGCCTCAAAGAGGGCCTCGCCAGATGTACAGAGGAGGACGACGTATGTTCCTCAATTCAAATTAGGTCGTAACGTCCGGGAGCTACACCTTGTTAGCAGATAATGTGCATAACCAATACCAGATCCTTAATCAAGTATACATACAGTGTAACACATTACTTGAAGCGAACCAGTGTGATTGCCCTGAAAACGAAATAAGTGATTCTTTAACCGCAAATCCTGAAATAAACGCACCTGGCTGTCCAGAAAGCTTGCTGGCTACGGAATTTGTAACCGACTTTTATACTCATAATGTTAGGAATTATCAAAATCATGTACCGCTGCTTCACTCTCAAACAGATGCACAGGGGCACATAACACACACAGCTGAAGATACATTGTTTAAATTTAATTCAAGAGGTGTGCACATCGTTAATCTTAATATAAGACATCTAAAACCAAAACTTGATGAATTAAAAATTATGCTACAGCAACCAAATAACATAGATATTTTCGCTGCTTGTGAGACCTTTCTAGATCAAACGGTGGACAGTGAAACTATAAGTATAAATGGGTACATACTAGAAAGAAAGGATCGAGGAGAAAGTAACCAATCCTTAATTCAAAAAGGCGGCGGAATAGTTATATACGTGAATAACAATTTACAATATGACCGCAGAAATGACCTAGAAACCCATGACATAGAATCCATTTGGATCAAAATTAAGCTCAAGAATAGCAAGCCTTTCCTGGTATGTTCAGTGTACAGACCCCCGTCTTCGACATCTGTCTGGTTTGACTCGTTTTCAAAGGAAATTGAAAAAGCATTTTCGTTTTCAGATGAAGTCTATATCATGGGCGATATAAATATTGATTTTAAAAATAATGAGTTACAAAATAGTACATGGAAGCACACAATTGAATTACATGATTTACATCAACTTATCAACACGCCTACTAGAATTACTGCACGTTCGGAGACGCTAATAGATCATCTATATGCGTCCCATACGGATTTGGTCAAAGATATTTCTGTTCCCGTAGTTGCCATTAGCGATCATTATCCTATATGCTTCACGCGATGTACATCTAAAAATCAATTTAAACGACATACTCATAAAACAATACAATATAGATGCTACACTAAATTTAATGAGGAACTGTTTCATAGAGATTTATCTCATGAAATGGACAGCTTTGATTTGTATTTGGATAATACAAATTCAAATTTCGAAAATTGGTCTTCACGATTTATGAAAATCTTTAATCAACACGCTCCTTTAAGATCTAAAAGGGTAAAACTTGAAACGCAACCTGAGTGGCATAATGACGAAATTAAACAAGCAATGAAAAGGAGAGATTTTTATCATAAAGCAAAACATTGGAAAGAGTATAAAATTTGGTGGAATAAAATTACTTCGCTGATACGATCTTCCAAGAAAGACTTTTTCAATAGATCCGTTGAAGAAAACAAAGCATGTTCATTTCTTTGGAAGCATGTCAAAGACTTAAAAAATGAATCAAATGAAACAAGTCTACCACAAGATTTAATAATTGACGACATAAATGATATTGCCAACAAGTTAAATCATTACTTCACATCTATAAGTGAGAGGCTAACACAAGAGCAAAATCAACAAAATATACCCTTTGATGCCACAAAATTAAACGAATATATAAGCAACAAAATTCCCAAAAATATTTCCTTTCGTATACCATTGATGAAACATCAAGAATTATTAGCCATTTTAACGTCTCTTGACGTGTCAAAGGCCACTGGCTTAGATGGTATAACAGCCAAAGTTTTAAAGTCAGCAGCTCAAGTGGTATGCCCAACATTATTAAATATCATTAATATTAGCATTACTACAGGGGTTTTCCCGAACTCCTTAAAACTTGCAAAAATTCTTCCCATCCACAAAGGGGGTTCAAAATCAGACCCATCGAATTATAGTCCAATAGCCATTTTATCTATATTATCAAAGATCATTGAAAAGCATGTCACAAAACACTTGTTTGGGTATATGAATAAATACAAAGTTTTACATAAATCACAGTCTGGTTTTAGAAAAAATCACTCGTGTAACACAGCCTTAATAAACCTCGTGGACAGATGGCTAAGCAACATTGACAAAGGTGAAATAAATGGAGCTGTCTTTTTTGATCTAAGAAAGGCATTCGACATTGTAGATCATACGATATTAATATCAAAACTAGCCGCATATAAGTTTGACCAAGCATCTCTAACTTGGGTTCAGTCCTACCTAACGGAAAGAAAACAATGCATTGTAAATGAAAGTATCATATCTCCCATGCTTAGTAACAACAGCGGTGTACCCCAAGGTTCAGTACTAGGGCCCGTTCTCTTTCTTTTATTTGTGAATGACCTACCCTTATTTGTAAACGGAACTTACCTGGACTTATATGCAGATGATGCCACTATGCATACATCAAGTAAAACAACAACTGCTGTAGAAAATAAGCTCCAATTAGGTGCCCAAGACTTCAAACATTGGTGCGTATTGCATAAAATGTTTGTGCATATAGGCAAAACATCAGTTATGCTAATTGGTAGCGCAATAAATTAGCTAATAGCGAAGCATTGCAGATATATATTGATAATGAGCTCATCAAAAACGTCGATACTCAAAAACTACTAGGAATAACGATTGATAACACGCTAAATTGGGAATCACAGATTAATAGGGTATGTCAGAATATAACCAAAAAGATCACGCTTATGAAGCTTCTATCTAAATACATCGATAAACAAGGCCTCAAGCAATATTATAAGTCTTACATTTTTCCAATATTTGACTTCGGGTGTATGGTATGGGGACACTGCTCAGCTACTGGTATAAACAGACTGCTGAAACTCCAAAAGCGGGCAGCACGTATTGTATTGAAAGCCGACATCATGACCCCATCAGAAACTATGTTTAGAGAGCTAAATTGGCTACCGTTTTATAAGCGCGTTCAATATCACGAGTATATCCTAATGTATAAAACGCTAAATTATCTAGCTCCTGATTATCTCTCAGAGCGGTTTATAAAAGTATCCGAAACTCATGATCGAAAACTACGATCTGTAGAAAATGATTAACTTAACGTCCCTTACTCACGAACAAGGTACTATGACAATGCATTTTCCGTAGCCGGAGCTAAGTTGTGGAACTCACTACCAAACGACATCCGACAATCACCATCCCTATGTAGCTTCAAAACTAGAATTAAGTCATATCTTCACACTGTAATTACTTAATACATAGATATGTCCGGACGGGTGGTCCCTTTAAATATATTGTGTATTATGTGTACAAACAATGAGCGGCTCAGGACGTTTGCCAAGCGACCTTTGCGGGACTCTTTCCAGTAAGAGGTTGCTGACAGACGCCTCTAGCTTTTCGAAAACTCGTCCAAAATTAATATGTTATTATGAACACCAAAATAAGGTCTTAATCATGGCTGTCATTCTTGAATCTTGCATGACGTCTTAGTGTCATCTGAAATACGCAAGTGATTTTATTCAATCTATCATACTAAAGGTACTGTTTAATTTATAAATCCAATATTAGTGATATTATAGGACTATCAAACTGGTCTGGGTGTATGGGATGTGCTGTTTGGACATCGGTTTCCGCCACGCGCCCCTCCCCCATTTCCAGTGCGATTCCTGTATACATTTCTATAACGCGCGTCTCTACCGCGTTATGTTATAATAATGGTATTTTACCACAACAGAAGTACTTTACACAAACTCCAGTTGCTTTTAATGTCAGTGGTTTGCTCAGATTGCTCGTAAAATTTCAATATTACAATCTTAATAGTATAATTATTTAGCTTAATTTTACCAAATGTTACATTTTACATGTTCTTAATTCTTACGGATTATCAAACTGGTATGGGTGTACGGGGCGTGCTGTTTGGACATCGGTTTCCGCCACGCGCCCCTCCTCCATTTCCAGTGCGATTCTTATACATATTTCTATAACGCGCGTCTCTACCGCGTTATGTTATAATGATATTTTACCACAACATAAGTATTTTACATCAACTCCAGTTGATTTTAATGACTGAGGTTTGCTCAAATTGCTCTTAAAATTTCAATATTACAATCTTAATATTATTTAGCTTAATTTTATCAAATGATACATTTTACATGTTCTTAATGGAAAACGCTAAACTAATTCAACTTATATTTGTTAATAAAAAATGTCATTTTATAAGTTTAGTATTCCTGGACCAATGTGATATTTGTTGATTGTATATATATGTATATATGAGGTTATGTTTTAGATAGAGGACCATATGTTAGATTAGTAATTGTACTAAATATGTTATCCTCTTAAAATAAAGACATTATTATTATAAAATGGCCAATAGGCTACCCATAATAAAGTAATGTAAGCGACACAAACACCTAAAGACAAACCATAACAAAAATAAACCGCGAAAGAAGAACCGCCTTGGAACGGTCAGCGGAAATGAATTCCACTGGGGAGGGGGGGGGGGCTTAAATCGATTTTACGTGGCCACAATCCTCGCCCTTACTTCCGTCGCGATTAAGACAAATAATTTGTTCAGTCCGCATGAAGGCCTCCTAACTCATCAGTGCACACAAAAATCTAGCAACCACAGATATGAAACAATGGTGAGGACTCGACACCAAGAAAGCACTGAAATGCTGGAGCAAAAGAAAACCAACAGTTAGATGGGCCCGACCAGAGACAGAGCATCAGGTACCAATCAACAAAAGCCTTTACGTTGAAACCTTCATAGAATCTGAGGCCTGACCCATCGGCGTGCAATTAAAGAGGGAAGTAAAGTTGTCAACCATGATTGGGTTAACTACCATGCATGCAGTTTGCCGTATAACATTTATGTTGTACCCAATCATTTTATATCGAAGAATGATTTTACGAAATTGGGTGCTGAAGTCATTGCGGTTATATATTTTTTCTGAACGTATATACTAAGTCACCATAACCTTCGGGTTCCGATAGACCTTGTTGCAGAAGAGATTTAAGTCCAATACTGAATTTTGAAATTAAATCAGAATCATGTCGTCTATAAAATTTTGAAAAGGCTTTTCGAAGTTTATGGTAGCGATAACCCTGATTAAGAAGTTTAGCCGTTAACAATTTATTACGAGTGTTGAAGTCATTTACATGACTTCACACTCTAGCAAATCGAATTAATTGCGAAATATAAACGCCATAGGATGGCGCACGAGGAACATCATCCAAAAAAGGAAAATTTACAATCTCAAAATCAAAATCATCGCATTTATCATAAATTTTGCACGAAACAAACCCATCTACAATAGACAGATGTAAATCCAAAAACGGGGCCTCGGTATCAGACGAATTTGCTTTATTCAACTGAAGTCCTGGAGGGTAAATTTGACTGATCACACCATCGAAATAGGTATTATTAATGTTTAATAAATCACCAAATATCTAGAAGTGGAGCTAAAAGCTTCAATGATTTCAGACTGGTTTTCAGCAGAAAGGGACACCATGAAGTCTCTCTCATAACAGAACAAAAACAGATCAGCCACAAGTGGTGCGCAATTAGTACCCATCGGAATACCCACAACTTGTCTAAATAACTTAGTACCAAATCATATGTAAATATTGTCAAGTAGAAAGGTGAGAGCTTCACACACTTTCTAACATGACCATAAAGTATAATTTTTATGCTCTTCAGAATTCTTACATTACATGCAAGATACAGGGAGTCTTCTCTATGAAATGTCCATTCAGTTAAATTATTAAGTTTTTCTTTTATAAGATTATGAGGAAGTGTAGTGAAAAGGACGGAAAAATCATAAGTAGACGGACTTGAAGCACGAAAACCCCTGGATTTCAATTTATTTAAAACTTCATTAGAATTTTTTATAGACCAAAACAGATTTCTACCTGATCTTTCGAAGACTCTGTCGCAATATTTTGTCACATGTTTTTGATGGCAGTAAAACATAGAGTTCATAATTTGGAGAGTTAAGTGGTGGTACAAGAGCTTGAATTTGCACTAAAACCGTGCTTTGTATGGTCCTTAATGAAATTTAGGTAACCAATATAACGTAGGAAGCTTGTCTTGGCCTTCTGTAATACAGACAGCAAACTTCGCTGCTGAATGACAAATATGGTCATCAACTAAATCCCACTCTACAGCTAAAGGCTGAACCTTAGTCGCCAGCAATTTGGAACAAAACAAATCAAAATGGCAAAGAACCGTCCGAATATCGAATATGGTATCGGACCGTTTGTGATAAATAAAATACTAGGAAACGTTTTAATCCAAAATATCAGAAAAAGAAAGTAGATCTGTCGCAAACACATCCTGTAAACAAGGATTAATCCATTATACGAGGTCATCCCACTGTCGGGTCCTATGCTGTGATGAAGCAGGAGAAATCGACAGCATCTAAAACATTCGTGTCCGAATGTCGAGGTATTACAGTATAATTTTGGGCTATCATATTGAAATCTTGAATCAATCAAAGTATCGAGATAAGGAGTCGAAATTTCGAGTGAATAAGTCGAAAGTCTAACATCAATGCTTCGAATTACCAGATAATAAGTCGAAATTTTGGAAAAGTCGAACTTTCGGGTTGTTATGTCGCAATTATCGCATATTAGTTAAAAAATTGAATATATCAAGTCGACATTTCGAAATGGCAAGTCAAAATTTCGAAATACTTAGTCAAATTTTTGAAATATTAAGCCGAGTCACTTATAATAAATGAAGGTATAGTGAAATTCCGCTATGTAAACCGCCTACAATTAAGAATAACTCACCTTTAAAAGTTCAGCCATTCTTTCTGTTTGTTTCCTGCACTAAATGCCTGCTAGAAAGCGACCACCTTTGGGACTCTTCAAAGGTGGTCTTAAAGGCCAAAAGTAGGACCTCTTTTGAACAGTCCCAAAGGTGCTCTTTTTATAGGAGTTTTACTACTTATGCCGGTCTAGCTATTGGCTCAGTCGAAAGCGCGACGGACCGACGACCAGAAGGTTGCTGGTTTGATCCCCGCTGGGTGTACAGCATGCTATTGTTAACAGGAATCTTTTCAATGGCCTTTTTTCTCTCCATTAAGGGCAGTTGTCAATTTCTGACGAGAGAATATACAACGCTTATTAACTGGAAAGTAACTGTAGTTTGTTAAACTGACCGGCATACCTCATACCAAGCCAAACCAATTATGAAAACGCGCCTATACAAATACATTGTGAACTTTACCACCGAAAAAACGAAACATTTAAGAGGAACAAATGTGATATTTTTTCTAATTTCTGCTCAAAATGCAGATTGTGAGTACTCGTTATAAGAGTTACCCAAGTAAACCACAGTTTTACTATATAAAAGTGGGATTAAATGGGGTCAAAATTATATAGGCGTGTTTTCATAATGAAACCTGGCTCTAATGCTCTTTCGTACAAATACTATATGCAGTTTTGAATTAATAAACTCATGTTGGAATAAAATATGCAACCGACATTTAAAGATTAAAGCACTGACAGCACTGACGGGTAGTTGTCTGTGACGGAAGGCTGAAAAAAGATGGTCCTAAACGGGGACATATATTGTTTCGTTTAACCCTTAAATTCCTATACTGTATGCTAACAGAGTAGACCCTGACGTTCTATGGCGTCTTATTTAGGTTTGAACTTTTTGCCAATGTCCTAGCACATGCAACGAGTCAAAGGTAGTCAAGTGGACGTCAACTCTGAAGAGCTTATGTGTTTAGTAAGGTATACGACACTCCTTCACTTAATAAATGGCATTGTCCATTTCCAATTTTAGGGGTGTCCGTTGTGTTTTATTTGTTGCAAATTTTACCGTTAATGTTTTTTTTTTTTGTTTTGTTTTTGTACTGTAGTTTAACGGCGCAGTCAACCTTTCTGAGCCAGTCAGTTTACGTTTCCACACTTTCCCTGGGCAGGCTTGTACATGTACACAAGCGGTTAAGCAGTACAGTGCACATTATATCGCCAGAAACTGACAACTGCCCTTCTTGAATCAGCGGAAGGGAGATATTTCTATAGAAAAACATATCTATATCAATCTCGACGAAAGAATATTGCCGACCCCGGCAGGTCAGACGCGCATCCGACTGAGCTACCGAGGCCGGCTTACCGTTATTTGTAGCAAACAGTGAAGTCCAATTCTGATTAATGACCTGCTCAAAATAAGTGAAATAATCTTGATAGGGACATAAAACCAAACTAAAAATTAACATTGCTGAAGGTTTTGTTGGTTTGTGTCTATAAAGGAACTTATTGTGTTTAAATAAACATGTTCCAGATGCCAACTTCTGTTTAAATAAAAGCAGCATACGGGTTCATGTGTTTCCTGAGGCAAACAGTGTTGACACACGCGGCGTCTGGAATGTAAGGGGTTAAACAATATGTTACAGTCTATGTTACTATTCATTTTCCAATCCTAAACTCAAGAGACGATCGACCACTAGTGCCGTCAGAATTTTTATTTATCACATGACGTCGCGTCTGAGAGTGTAATAACGCCGTGTAATATTTTCGATAATCCACTAGTGGATTAGATATGCAAATTAGCTAGATACATCCCGTAACGTTACATGTACGA
The DNA here is from genome assembly GCA_963580285.1 of Lucinisca nassula. Classification (NCBI taxonomy): domain Eukaryota; kingdom Metazoa; phylum Mollusca; class Bivalvia; order Lucinida; family Lucinidae; genus Lucinisca; species Lucinisca nassula. Next base: position 13,985,473 of record OY757014.1, on the reverse strand, counting down.
CGTCCTTAACGACGTCACGTTTACTAATGGCGGAATATTGATATTTTTGTAAACAATCGTGAATAAAATGCGTTTTAAATGTCATATGATAAATAGAATCTTGCATTCGTGCTCATGTATTACTGAATTTATTAAACTCGTTGTGGAAAAGGGATAAAATGCTTGACAAAACCTCGCATTTTATCGCTTTTCCTCAACTCGTTTAATAAATTCAATAATACATGAGCACTCATGTAAGATCCTCTATGTAATTTCTAAACGCTAATTTTCTTTATACAGCAATTACGGTAACTGGAACATTACGAGCAGCAAACCAAGGATATCATTTTGAAGCCTCAAGAACTACTCCCTAATTAATTTCTGTTTTATGATGCCATTATTCTGCCTTGGTTCTTTTAGTCGAATAAAAAGATGACGTGTCTTCGTTCATGTGTGTTCAGCGGCGAAGATTCAGATCAACCTGAGTATACAGGCAAACTAAATGATGAATTTTGTGTCATGAATGATCGAGAATTTGGGCAATCTCCAACCGTCCCTACAGTGACAGGCGAAGGCTGATCAGCGAGTATGTGCAGGCTGACCTGAGTCTTTGATGTGCAGCAATGACCAAAACACAATTTTGCTTCTCGCGGATGTCCAAGATGTCATTTGTGACATATAAATAGAGGATCTTACATGAGTGTTCATGTATTATTGAATTTATTAAACGAGTTGAGGAAAAGGGATAAAATGCGAGGCTTTGCCGAGCATTTTATCCCTTTTTCTCAACGAGTTTAATAAATTCAATAATACATGAGCACGAATGTAAGATTCTATTTATCATATGACATTTATAGCGCATTTTATTCACGATTTGTTTACAAAAATGTCAATATTCCGCCGTTAGTAAAGGCGACGTCGTTAAGGACGTCGTACATGTAACGTTACGGGACGTATCTAGCTAATTTGCATACTTAATCCACTAGTGGATTATCGAAAATAATACATGACGTTATTACACTCTCAGACGCGACGTCATATGATAAATATTGATAACCCTCTAGATACGCAAAATATATACGTCTCTATCTAACATAAAGGACAAACACTTGATACACTGATACTCATCCCAACACAACGTTTTTCGCCAACAGTGTAGATCCAGATCAGGTCGCTTCTGAAGAACCCATGTTTGAAACAGGAATAAGGAATATGACACATCTGTCCGAAGAACATAAGGTGATACCGGTAAATCATAACTGTAAACGTTATATCTTGATGCAATTTTGCGACATTTTCATTATCTGCTTCAAACATATATTGTGGGTACTCGCAATCTTTGATGTTGATCAATGAATACGAAAAATGTAAAGCCTTGCAAGCTATTACATGTTCATGTAAATCGCCATTCCGAAAACATTTCTATTCAAATACATTGTAAATTTAACCGCCGAAAATAAACGAAACTTTTCGGATGAAAAATTGTGATATTTTTCTTAATTCTGCTCGATATATAGGTTATGGGTGAACGTGCGAACCGCCATATCGAGGCGATTCTAAAGTTGAGAGCAGAAATAAGGTAAATAATGTTATCTTAGTGTAGTTTATATTTTTTTACCTTTGACAAATGGAGTCAAGCACGGATGTGTACTAGCCCCGATATTGTTCAACATGATGTTCTCTGCCATGCTAACAGATGCTTTCCAGGATAGGGACAATACCGATTAGGCATCACGTGAACAAGTCCGTGAAATGAACACCCCCCCAAACCCCACTTTAAATGGAGAAAACTGGGGTGTACGGGGGTATACATTATTTTTCTTATCTCTGTATTTGTAAGAATAATGTCACATATTTTTATCAGAAAGTAGCCATTTTTGTGATATGGAAAAATGCACTATGTCGCACGGGTGTGTTTTCGTAATGGTATCGTTTTGATGGGAACCTTTTCAACCTTAGAAGGATGCAAGTCAAATGCAAGGTACAGATAGAGGAGATACTCGTTGAGTTCGTCTTTGCTAATGACATGGTAAAGGGTGCTACAACAGAGGCAAGATCAAGTATCTTACTCCCGTGACAGCTATGACCTCACAATCTGCATCAAAAAGTGTGAGGTGGTCTATCAACCTGCACCTAGCAGGCCTATCAATGAGCGCACCATCACAGTGAAAGGTCAAAGACTGCAACTGGTAGACAAGTTCATCTACCTTGGGAGCACACTGTCGAGAGCCATGCATATTGATGACGAAGTCAATGCCAGGATTGCCAAAGCTAGTTCAGCATTAGTGTTTGGGATCGAAGTGGAATCAGGCTCGAAATAAAGCTGAAGGTCTCCAGAAAAGGGCAGGGATGCAGAGTGTATACTGGCACAGTTAAGGTGGACCGGCCATACTACCAGGGTGCCTGAGGAATGGTTGCCAAAGAAAATCCTTTGGAGAATAAGAAACATACAAACGCTCCCATGGTGGTCAGGAGAAGAGTTACAAGGTCATCTTCAAAGCCTCCCTCAAGGACTTCATTATACGATGGTCGTTCAATATTTATCTGGCCGTGGCAAGGGTGCGTTTTTTACATATTACAAATTAATGCCTTATACTAATTACACAAAGTCGAGTATTTGTAGTCTGTGCAAGGTAAAGTAACTTGACAGGGGTCAGTGTCGCCGCATTTTCTTCACAAACTGAGCACAGTCATCACGAAAACAGGCCTATATAATTTTGACACCCTTGAACCCCACGTTTATATAGTAAAACTGGGGTTTCCGGGGGTATACCTTATTTTGCTTATTTCTGCTCTAAAACATAGATTGTGGGTACTCGTTAGAACCGTTCTAACGAGTGCCCACAGTCTATATTTGGAGCAGAAATAAGAAAAAAATATAACAATTTTTCATCGTAAAATTTTCATTTTTTCGGCGGTAAAGGTGGCAATGTATCTGTATAGGTGTGTTTGCGTAATGGCAGTGATTAGATACCTGTATGTAAAAAAAGAAGTCGAACCAGGAAATCAATGAAGTTTACGAAACGACTGTTCCGTTACGCAAACACGCCTATACAAATACATTGCTACCTTTATCGCGGAGACCGGCCCCGATAGCTCAGTTGGTAGAGTGTCCGCTCCGGGGAACGGGAGGTCTCGGGTTCGATCCCGGGCCGCGACATACCAAAGTCGTTAAAAATGGTACTAGCTGCTCCTCGCTTGGCACTAAGATTTACGGGGTAGAGCTAGGACTGGTCGATCCAGTGTCAAGATAATGTGACTGGGTTGGGTATCATGTAATGTGTCTTGGACATGATACTTCAGTGAGGCAGCACTATAAACGTGAGCATTGAGCTCCCTGTCGCAACCAGACACCGTCGTGATATGACTGAAAAATTGTTGAAAGCGACGTTAAACCCGAATTCACACACACACACACACACACACACACACACCTTTATCGCGGAAAAATGAAAATTTTATGATGAAAAATTGTGATAGTTTTCTTATCTCTGCTCGATGAGGCGGTTCTAACGAGTACCCACAATCTATATTGTAGAGCAGAAATAAGAAAAATAAGGTATACCCCCGATAATCCAAAGTTTTACTATATAAAAGTGGGGTTCAAGGGGGTCAAAATTATATAGGCGTGTTTTCGTGATCCTTCATATTCAACTGTTAAAAACTGAGTGACTCATTTTAAACTTAGTCTGGTAACGTTGGAAGACGAGCATCTTAGTCGAAGACTGTGAACGCTACGGATGACGTCAAAAGTTACAATCTAAGGAAACTAATAAAGTAGGACAGGCGAATGAACGTTTCAGATTTGACTGAAGATTGGAGATTTCCGAGGGTAGCGTTTTTATCATTTTACATGAGCGGCTGGGGCATGAAGAAACTTTCAGCGCGTTTGCTACCAAAATGCCTTAATAAAGAACAACGAGCTGCCAGAGTGAGTGGGTGTTGAGTTTTACGTCCCACCAACAGCTAAGGTCATACGGAGACGGGACCTCGGTTTTAAGACTCATCCGAATGTCTGGAGAAGCCCGGGATCGATCCAGAGATCCCTTGTTTACAAGGCGAGTAGCATAACCACTACACCACGGAGGCTTCTACGAGCTGCCAGAGTGTCCATGTCTGAGTCACTTTTGGTAAGTTATGATTCTGAGCAGTGAGACATTCTTGAAAGAATTGTTACCGGAGACGAAACTTGGATCTGAGACTAAACAGCAGATTTAACATATGGACTGGTCACGGTTCACCGCGTCCAAAGAAATGCATGTGGCAAAGTCATGGCAACAGTGTTTTGGGATTGCAAATGGGTTCTATTTGTAGACTATTTACCTCATGGCCAGACTATTAATGGGAACTGGTATTCTAATACTTTGGACCAGTTACGAGCAGATATAGTTCAGAAAAGGCGTGGAAAACTTTCAAAAGGTGTGCTGTTGCAACATGACAATATTAGAGTCCCTTCCCTTCTTGCAAAGTTTCAGTGGACGCAATGAAGCAGAACGGTTTCAGAACGGCTTATATTATTTTATTTTGGATAGCCTATTCGCCATTTTGTAGGGAAAGTAACTGTCCCGCTATTGATGTTTCCATTAGGTCTGTTGCTTCATGTTTATGTTTCTTTCCCTTTGGTGTCTCTGATGGGAGCTGTGGGTTAATTGTATTGATTCCTGATCATTGCCACCACTTCTATTTTGTTAATAAGATGTAATTTGAGAGCACATAACGAAAACACGCCTAAACAAATACATATACAGTCGAACTTCGATGGCTCGAACCCCTTCGGGACCATGAAAATTTGTTTGAGACAGGGGTTGTTCGAGCCACTGAGATTACTTCCAGGAGGCATAACGAGATATTTTTAAACATCTTTTCGGTGCTCTATAATGCAAATGTGAGCTGTGTGTCCTCATTAGAATCGCCTCATCGAGGCGATTCTAATGAGTACACATAGCATACATTGGTAAGATGAAAGACTAAAATCTCCTTAATTATCCCCGACTAGTTCTTATGTAGAGGATTTCGCTAGGGGCTCAAGAATGGGTTCGACTCATCCATGGTAAACGAGCCATGGGTGTTCGAGCCATCGAAGTTCTACTGTACATTGTAATCTTTATCGCCGAAAAAATTAAAATTTTAAGATGAAAAAAAATGCGATATTTTTTCTTATTTCGGTTCAAAATATAGATTGTGGGTACTCGTTAGAACCGCCTCATCGAGGAGAGTACCCATAGTCTATATTTTTAGAGCAGAAATAAGAAAAATAAGGTTTACCCCTGAAAACCCCAGTTTTGCTATATATAAGTGGGGTTCAAGGGGGTCAAAATTGTATAGGCGTGTTTTCGGGATGAAATGTTCGAAGACTTCACAGCCAAAATTTGCAAATCAAATTCTGTAGTAAATGATCTGACTGTCAGGGTAGTTTATAAATCTTTTCGGCGTATTTACAATTCAGGACGGCATATTTGAATAAGAGATGTAATAATTAGGAAACTGGGATTACGATATACAGCTGATCCACAAGTACTCGATATTTTCACTTAATCATCGTGACACTTTATGTTGTTAAGATTATTCCGCACTCGTGGGATTACCCTTAATTTCAAACATAAATAGTGAATGCTGTCCAATTGCATTATGTCACCGCTAGCTTTTTAATGAGCAACGCACATGGAAAAGCACACAAGTTGGCAACTACGACAAGTCAAGATTCCACTGGCCTGTTTGTATGATCACAGTCCACGCAGTTGGTTTTACATCACGAAACTATGACCCCCTTGAACCACAATTCTATATAGTAAAACTGGGGTTTAAAGAGGTAAACCTTATTTTTCTTATTTCTGCTCTAGAATATAGATTGTGGGTACTCGTTAGAACCGCCTCGATGAGGCGGTTCTAACGTGTACCCCGATCTATATTTTGATCAGAAATAAGACAAATATCACAATTTTTCATCTGAAAAGGTTCATATGTTCGGCGATAAATTTTACAAAGTATTTGTATAGGCGTGTTTTCGTAATGAAGTCTGTCGTAACCTAGTAACCCGCCTTAGATACGCTTGTTACAGTATGATACTATGCTTTCAGTTTAGATTATAACCTTTCGCTGTGCCCAGCTCTAATGATGGCTGCGAAGAAGTTCATAAATTTCCTTAGATAACTGTAATTGGAGAAAAGTCTTTGAAAATCTGATACTTAATGCACACAGGAAATCAACGCCATGAAGATAAATACCAATTTGAAAACAACTCTAAATCGATTACCGTTAAACAAGGACAATTAAAAAACCAAGAAAGCTGTTTTTTAACGTATTTATACCCATGCTAAAAAGTTAAGTCCCCCAAATCTTTCAAACGTAGCTTTTATTTGAAGTCCTATTAACCTTAAAAATCGGTTATATCATTATATTCGCAAAAGTATAGTCCTTGTTTTTTGTTTGATTTGGGGTTTAACGTCCCCGTCAACACTATTAGGTCATTTTGGAGACATTGCTTCCAATTTTGTGGAACTTTTACCCGCTATTAAGATGCAATGACATCCCAAACCTTGTCGCCAAATGAAACCAATAGGGTTTATAAGCATGGACAGTCCGCTTCCCACCGTTTTACCTGGGCAGGCTTAGATCTTCTAAGTCTGTGCGGTCGGTTTCAGCTCTGCGTGGAAGCATCAGGCAGCCGATGGGCGGGGACAACCAATAGTGTAATCAGGTCAGCTCGTCTGCCATAGCATCGCGAAAACACGCCTATATAATTTTGACCCCCTTGAACCCCACTTTTATACAGTAAAACTGGGGTTTCCGTGGGTATACCTTATTTTTCTTATTTCTGCTCTAAAATATAGATTGTGGGTACTCGTTAGAACCGCCTCAACCTCAATAAGGCGGTTCTAACGAGTGCCCACAATCTATATTTTGAGCAGAAATAAGAAAATCGAGGCGGTTCTAACGAGTACCCCCAATCTTTATTTTAGAACAGAAATAAGAAAAATGTCACATTTTTTCATAAAATATTCATTTTTTCGGCAATAAAGGTGGCATTGTATTTGTATAGGCGTGTTTGCGTAATGACTGTGAAATTATCCTACCCGCGCTCCTGCCCATCGCGGCTTGGAGAAACATACTGGAGAAACGGGCTACATTGGGCTTTCGCATAGAGCTGAAACCGAACTCGTAACCGCTTGCAGGAACACTTCCAACATGTAAAGCTCAAGTACCGTATGGCACGTACTTTGAAGACTATCATATGATCCCCGCCAAGCGAATTTGTGTCTTCGAGCTTTCCGTCATGACAAATTTTAACTGCGCATGCCCAGCCATTCAGAGGGACCAGGGATATGGCTTTCTGTCTGAAGGTTCCTCTTGTTTCACTGCTGGTATGAGCGAGCAGCGAAGGTTCTGGCGAGACTGCGCGTATGCGCAGGCTCGCCTGAACCTTCGCTGCTCGCATAGGCGATAAGTACCAAAATCGCTTGACGGGGCCCATATAAAGAAAACGGGCCGTACATGTAATAGGAATTGCGAAGTAAAGAACTTGCAATCATCTGAGAACGTCCTTCTTGATCCGTTTTAACACGGACGTGATCATTCATTTTATGTTCAAGGCCCACTGGTGAGTGAGTGTTTGAGTTTTACGTCCCACCAACAGCTAAGGTCATACGGAGACGTGACCTCGGTTTTAAGACTCATCCGAAAGTCTGGAGAAGCCCGGGCTCGATCCTGCGACCCCTGGTTTACAAGGCGAGTAGCATAACCACTGCACCACGGAGGCTTCTAAGGCCCACTGGTAGCGTGGACGTCTGTAATCCCCTTTTACTGCTTGGTGATGCTGAGCCAGTGCAACTGTTATTTCTGGTGAGTACTTTCAGGTAAATTAGTTTGTTTTCAAATATGGAACAGGTTCACGCATAACATGCACAGGAGGACGTGCACATGGACCCATTGAGAAAACATGCCTATACTAACACATTGTAAATTTCACTGCCGAAAAAAAAATTAAGCTGAAAAACTGTGATATTTTTTTTATTATTATTTCTGCTCAGAATATAGACTGTGGGTACACGTTAATGCCGCCTCATCGTTTTCTTTTATATGATAGTCTTCGATGAGGCGGTTCTAACGAGTACCCACAATATATATTTAAGAGCAGGAATAAGAAAAAAAAGGTTTACCCTTGTAAACCCCATTTTTTACTACATAAAAGTGAGGTTCACGGGGGTCAGAATTATATAGGCTTGTCTTCATTTAACGAGAATTTTCAGGGTCCAGTTGTTCTAAACTAACGACATCGTAAGTTAACGAATAATTAAAACTTTGCTCACTTAATATAGCAAGTATATTTATATTTTTGCTTATACTCACATTTCTCATCATTTATCTTACTCAATGGCATTTTATCAGCAATCACATTACGAAAATACAAATCAAACACAAACAAACAAACAAACAAGGTTTTTGGGGCATAACTATGTATTATTTGTTTATTGGATTTGAGGTTTAACGTCCCCGTCCACACTGTTAAGGTAATTTTGGAGGCGTTGCTTCCAATTTTGTGGGATTTTTACCCGACATTGAGAAGAAATGACATCTCAAGCCCTGCCGCCCAATGAAACCAATGGGGGTTATAAACATGGACGGGCCGACTCGCACCGCTTAGCCTGGGCAGGCTTAGATCCTCTAAGCGGTTTACCAGTACTTGTGTGCGGGTCGGTTTCAGCTCTGCGTGGAAGCATCATGCAACCCATCTATTTCTTCAAGCCCGATTGGCGGGGCCAATTGACCCCCTTGAACCCCCTTTTATATAGTAAAACTGGAGTTTACACGGGTAGACCTTAATTTTGCCCTAAAATTGAGCCGAAATAAGAAAAAATATAGCAATTTTTCAGCTTTAAATTTTCATTTTTTATTGGCGGTAAAGGTTACACTGTATTTGTATAGGCGTGTTTTCATAATGCGATTTCATTATCACAACGTATTCATTAAACAACGATTCCGTTATACAACGATTTTTTTTCATTGCTCCAAAAAGAAGAAAAGTTTTCTAATTTGTGATTTTTTGATGACCCGAGAGGCGATTCAAACAAGTACCCAGAACCTGTTTTTGACCAGTAATTAATTAAATAATGTGTACCATTCTGAGTCAACATTGTAATTGAGCCAGCGCACGACAAAACCTACAATAAGACACGTGCGCCCAGCGAAGACTCAGATCAGCCTGCGCATCCGCGCAGTCTGATCAGTGTCTTGATCAGTGTCTTCGCTGTGCGCCTTAAGGTTAGCCAAGTGTCCATTGCTCCTTCATGCAGCAAGAGAAGTCTCTGGTTAGACTATATGGATGCGCAGGCTGCTCTGAATCTTCGCTGGACGCATGTCTAATTGTAGGTTTTGTCATGCGCTGGCTCGTATATTGTATAATATGGGGTTTACAAGGTAATTGTCATCATGTTAACAAGTCCGTGAAACTAACATTACGAAAACACACCCGTGCGACATAGTGCATTTTTCACAACTCCAAAATGGCCATTTTCTGATGAAAATCCTTGATATTGTTCTTATAAATACTCCAAACATAGGTTGTGGGTGCTCGTTAGAACCGTCTCATTGAGGCGGTTCTAATGAGTACCCACAACCTATGTATTGGAGCAAAAATAAGAAAAATAATGCATGCCCCCTTAAACCCTAGTTTTCTCTGTATAAAGTGGGGTGTAGGGGGATCTTCATTTCATGGACTTGTTCACGTGATGAGACCCCAGTAAAAACACTTTATATGGAGAAAACTGGGGTTTACAGGGGTATACGTTTTCTAATTTCCGCTTCAGGACATAGGTTGTGGGCACTCGTTAGAACCGCCGGTGAGGCGGTTCTAACGAGCACCCACAAGCTATACCGTCTCAATGAGGCGGTTTCAACGGGCACCAACAACCTATGTTTGGAGTATCAATAATTAAAAACAGATTTTCATCAGAGAAGTAACTATTTTGGAGAGAAGTTATAGAAAACATGCATTTTGCGGAACGGGTGTGTTATCGATATGTTACGTGTGTGTGTGTGCGTGTGCGTGTGCGTGTGTGTGGGATATCTCATTCTTGAAGCACAAGGTGAGCGATGCTCTAAGGTTTTGTTTCTTTCTTTTCTATATTTTAAATTACATTGAAATACAAACAAGAATTTTCTGGTGAAAGACTGTGCCCGCTTATGTTTTAGCCTGCCTCAAAACTGTGTGGACATGTAAACCGACGGCTCGACATGACCTAAACAGTGTTGTCAGAGCCGGTCAAATCCAAACAAAGAAAACAAGCACTGGTGAAGTCATATGCATTTCTTCATTTCACCTTTCGGTAAATTTATTTTGTAAATGGCGCGAACGGAAGTTAAATACACCATTGTGGACTGATCCTAAAGCTATTTCGTACGGAACCCGGGAAGGGACATGATTTTTTTTTATTTTATAAGTTGTGCACACAAGATAATATCTTGTGCGGACAACATATTATCTTGTTCGGATTATCTTGTCCGCACAACATATTATCTTGTGCGCACAAGATTATCTTGTGCGGACAACATATTATCTTGTGCAGACAAGATATTATCTTGTCCGCACAAGATATTAAGTTGTGCGAACAAGATATTATCTTGTCCGCACAAGATATTATCTTGTCCGCACAAGATAATATCTTGTTCGCACAACTTCCCAAGATCTATGTTGTGCAAACAAGATAATATCTCGGATTATCTTGTCCGCACAACATATTATCTTGTGCGTACAAGATTATCTTGTGCGGACAACATATTATCTTGTGCAGACAAGATATTATCTTGTCCGCACAAGATATTAAGTTGTGCGAACAAGATATTACCTTGTCCGCACAAGATAATATCTTGTCTGCACAACATAGATCTTGTGCGAACAAGATATTATCTTGTGCGGACAAGATATTATCTTGTCCGCACAAGATATATCTTGTCCGCACAAGATAATATCTTGTTCGCACAACTAATATCTTGTCCGCACAAGATATTATCTTGTGCGGACAAGATAATATCTTGTCCGCACAAGATAATATCTTGTTCGCACAACTTCCCAAGATCTCTGTTGTGCAAACAAGATAAAATCTTGTGCGAACAACATATTATGTTGTTCGCACAAGATAATATGTTGTGCGAACAAGATAATATGTTGTCCGAACAAGATAATATCTTGTCCGCACAACTTATAAAAAATAAAAAATCATGTCCCTTCCCGGGTTCCGTAGTTCCGCTTTCCGGCTTTAATTTTCCGAATGATTATGTTTTTTTTTTTTTTTACCATTTTTAAACGGATAACATTAAGTAAACTCCATCTACTCACATTTGTAGACAGTAAATTTCTACATTACGAGGCGAGGCGGTTCTAACGAATACCCATACCCAATATTCTTAAGTGGAAATAAGAAAAGTATCGTTTACCCCTGTAAAAGTGGGGTTTACGGGTGGAGATTAGTACATGTACGCATGTTTTAGTGATGAGAGCCAAAATGCATTTAATACATGAGCTCATGTACACAAAAAGGTGCAACCGGTAAAGTCTTAGACAGTCTGATCAAGCCGCAAGTGACACATCCCATTAAGATAACGCATCGATTTGACAGTTCATTAAACGATTATTTTTCTGACGAAAGTTAGTGACGCAGTACAGAGAGATCTAGGACTTCTTTTCAATTCCAAGAAAATTGCCTTTACCACAGATTTGAATGCCTATTTCACATCACGAGAACAAGTCCGTGAAATGCATTACGAAAACACGCCTATACCAATACATTGTAACCTTTATCACCGAAAAAATGAAAATTTTAAGACGAAAAATAGTGTATTTTTCTAATTTCTGCTCAAACTATTGATTGTGGGTACTCGTTAGAACCGCCTCGGTGAGGCGGTTCTAACGAGTACCCACAATCTATATTTTAAAGCAGAAATAAGAAAAATAAGGTATACCCCTGTAAACCCCAGTTTTTCTATATAAAAGTGGGGTTCAATGGAATCAAAATTATATAGGCATGTTTTCGTGATGGGACACCCCTCTAAAACCCACTTTATATAGCGGAAACTGGGGTTTACGGGGGTAGATAGTATTTTTCTTATTTCTGGCCTAGGGTTTGGCTACTCGTTAGAATCGCCCAGAACTTATGTTTGCAATATGAATAAGAACAATATCCTGATCACGGATTTTCATGACAAAAGTAACCATTTTGAGGATGCGAAACAATGCACTATTTCGAACTATTATCGTAATGAAAGCGGCTGTATTTGACATAACAGCCATGGCAGATTTGGTCTGAACTGCAAATGTAGCCTCAAGAATCAATGCTCTTCTGTTAGGAACTTTTCATTCCAAACTAAATCCATTTTATTTGTTTTTTGTTTGATTTGTGGTTTAACGTCCCCGTTAACACTGTATAGGTCATTTTGTGGACGTTGCTTCCAATTTTGTGAGACTTTTACCCGACATTGAGATAAAATGACAGCTAAAGCCCTGTCGTCAAATGAAACCAAAAGGGTGTATAAGCATGGACGGTCCGATTCGAACAGCCTTGCCTGGGCAGGCTTAGATCCTCTAAGCGGTTTACCAGTACTCGTGTACGGTCAATTTCAGCTCTGCGCGGAAGCATCGTGCAGCCCTTCTATTTCTTCAAGCCCCGATGGGCGGGGCCGGTATCATTATTACCGTCGTGTTTTTATTTCAGGCATCTTTGCCGGGAAACAGTCCAGTCCTAGGAAGATTGAGTACAGAGTCTTTCAAACCGAGACCTACATGTATGAAGATTTCAAGCGAGTCGATTGGACATTGCGATGCCCGAGGCCAGTTGCTCAAAGCATCGTTAGCTTAACGAGCTCGTTAGTGGTCAAATTGTTAACTGTTCTAGCAAGATAAATATCGAAAATTTTGGTATTTTTGCTGAAAAAATGTGATCCGCAAAAGCTGCTCACATTTTTCAGCAAAAATTTTAGCATATTTGCCATATTTAATGATCAAAGTTTTAACGATACGTTAACTAACGACGTCGTTAGTTTTGAACAACTGGCCCCCGGTTGCTAAAATGATATCCTTCAAATTTGCAGAACTAGCATTTTTTCAGATGAACGATTTGATATGTTCCTTATTTCTGATAGATTGTTAGTGCTCGTTAGAACCTCTTCATTGATGTGGTTCTAACAAGCACCCGAAATCTTTGTTTGAAGAGGAAAAGGACAAAATAAATTCTTGCACACCAGACAAGGAAATCCGTGATTTTATCCTGGGATAGAAATTTATGTTCTGACCCTGGTGTTCCGACCCAGGCAACTAACATAAATGCGCTTCAATTCTATTCAATTGCCGGAACTACTTCCGCACTACTTTTATTTTGTAAACAATATACATGCGAGCTGTCAAAACTAACCGAAGGTGTTGTGCAAGAAATTGAATCCAATATGGGTTCTGTTGTAGATGGGCGTTTCCAACCCTCGGGATGACCGTGCTGAGCGGAACCTCGGCGTAGCCTCGGTTCCGCTCAGCACGGTCATCCCTCGGGTTGAAAACGCTCATCTACAACAGAACCCCATATCAGATTCTTAAAGTATTCCCTAGTAAATCTCAGTGTTCACTATAACATTACATGGAACTACAGAATGAGACTAGTGACAAGTCATTCTATTTAGGAAACGCGTTCAATGGTGCAATTATGTTCAAGCCTACAAAGCTTGCGAAAGAAAGTATATTTTCGTTTCGTGACTTCAAATTCCAGGATCGGTTTACTCAAGAGGCTTAGTGCAACACAATCTGGTTCAAGGATTAGTCTTGACACGGCCTGTGAGAGAATGCAGACATTGATGTCACAGAGGAACTTAGTCCATGCCAAAACTCATAGTCATAGAGAGCGCGAGGTAATACCATCGTCTGATAATATGCAAGACCATTCTACCAAAATTACGTATACATGTATACAGTCATGCACTCACTTGTTATGTCCCCCACCAAGGCGGATCACGTTTGCGTCGGCATTTGCGTCGCTGTCGATGTAACCTGCTTGAGGTCCCACTATTATTTAAACCTATTGATGGCTTTTGACTTGTAGTGTTACATCAATAGGATTGGGGAAAACAGCTATTAATTCTGTATGGATTTGACCTTATTTTCAAGGGCATATACCCTACAAAACTAGCTTTTTTATCTCTGGACCCATCCCCCACCCCCACAAACTGTGAAATTCACAATTGTGATCCACTCCCCAAAAACAATGATAAAAATAACAATAAGCCTATCATGTGTTGCTAAAAATATCAGAGTACCCCCTGAAAATTCCCAAAAATTATCAAGCTTTTAAATGTGTAAATAATAATAATAACAACAGCGGAGTGCATATTGCCAGACGTCTGGTAATAGCAGAAATTCGGTAAACGGCCTAAGTTTTGTGTATTGGTCTATGCGGAAATATACGAATATGACAAAAGAATAATGTCAATGGTTTAAGTCTTTCGTAGTCGGCATTCCAAAGTGGGTGATTTATCTATTTTTGTTTATTAGATAATTCAATTTCGTAGAAGAGTTCCTTGAACCACACCAATACATCTTTGAATCGTACAGTAAAATTCTTATATTAAGCAGAATTTAGTCTTTAGTTTAGGTGGTCTTAATTGCAGAATTTCACTGAATTTGCTAACACTATATTAATAATCTGTCCTAATCTTATTTTGTTTGTTTGTATTGGAGTGTGATGGCCCAGTTAATTACCTATACACACTTTCCCTAAGCGGTTAACCAGCACATTGCATTTTTTTTTTCGCCAGAAACTGACAACTGCCCTTCTTTCTTGAATCAGCGGAAGGTAGAGAATAACTGCAGAAAAGATTTCATGATCAATCGCCACGAAAGAATGTTTCCGATCCCGCCAGGTACCCAACCTATGAGCTCCGTGCAGCCGACTGAGCTACCGAGGCCAGCAATCTGACCAGTCTTTGCTAAAAAAAAGATCTTTTGCTGTCTGTCAAACGCCCACAGAAAACTTTGACCAGAAAGCACTGATGCACAGGCTGATCTGGGTATTGGCTGGACGCCTTTTTAAATTATAGGCTTATATCGTGTAATTCGTGACAGTCTAGCCGCCGACTCTTGTGATAGTTAAAAAAAATTCCTAGAGCCACAAGCAACCAACGGTATACCCGCACAATAGAGGTACTAACAGAACAGCGCATTCAGACCCATCCAACTTACAGCAGGCCTATGTAATCTTGACAACATCAAATTATACGAAGAGCAACGACAGGAACTGATACAATCAGATCCCAAACTATGCCTTAAACACCGTAGAACAATTTCATGTAGTAAATGTCGTTGTTTCGGAGTATATATTAATTTTCTTATTTCTGTGCTGAAGAAAAATGTCAAAATTTTCATCTTCACGGGTATAACATTTGCATAGATGTAAAGGGTGAACTTTACTGCCCCCAAAACGAACATTATAGGTCGAACAATCGTGATATTTTTCTTATTTATACTCAAAATATAGATTGTGGGTATTTGTCGAGGCGGTTCTAAAGAGTACCCATAATCTATATTTTAGAACAGAAATAAGAAAATTAAGGTTTAACCCTGTAAACCCCAGTTTTACTACATAAAAGTGGGGTTCAAGAGGGTCAGAATTATATAGGCGTTTTTTTTCTTGATGTATACATGTACATGTATATAGCTTTTGTTTTCTGTCTGTAGCGAAAAGAAAAGAACCTGGGCTTTCAAGATACGGTCATAATCTGCCTTATTCAAATCAGAAGGAAGTGCTAAACTCACAGGTTCATCTCTGTATTATAATAAAGCACGAGTGCCTCCGATGGGCTTGAGCAACTTTAACAGCACCATATGTTATGAAATGAATAGCTTTGAACCCCCACTTTATAAACATATATCTCATTTAGATTTTGTGTACTCGGTAGATGCGCCTTTAATGAACACCCCACCCCACCGATTGTTCTGCCTAAAAATTCAGTATACATATTATTAAAAATCAAAATAGTTTACATGCCCTTGACCGAACTACAGCTGCAAAGAAATGTCAAATACGAAACACACACACACACCCTCTCACACACACACACACACACACACACACACCAACACACACATGTACAAACGTATGTACGAACAAATCCACGTTAGTTAATCGAACCTTTCATTCTTGTTTCTAAATGTTACCGTTTAATTTCCTCTTATCGAAAAAGCCTGAGTCTCTTTGGACCTCAAGAAAAGTGTGACTACTTTAAGTCTGTGGCTCGCTTCATAACTGCCTTCCCACAGTGTAAGTGTGGTGTTGCTAGCGTGTTATACTCTCCCTGTCTTAAAACCCTATACATGAAAACATTTAATATATTGTATAAAGACTTATTTGGACCAGCATATCAGAAAAAGGTCTTTATCATAAAGGCGACCAACAAACGCTCAGGCGAGCGTGTGCGAAGCCATAGCATTTGCTGGTTTCAGACAAACAGTAGGTAGTTTGAAGAAGCACAACACAGTCTCGTAATTGCATATGCTATTCTCAGGTATACAGTAGGAACTTTGAGGAAGCGTAGCACAGTCAAGCCACATCATTCGCATGTTTGTTTGTTTGTTTGATTTGAGGTTTAACGTCCCCATCAACACTGTAAAGGTCATTTTGGAGACGTTGCTTCCAATTTTGTGGGACTTTGACCCGACATCGAGATGAAATGACATCTCAAGCCCTTTCGTCCAAAGAAACTAATATAGTTTATAAGCAAGGACGGTCCGACTCGCACCGCTTTGCCTGGGCAGGCTTAGATGCCCTTAGCTTTTTACCAGTACTCGTGTGCGGGTCGGTTTCAGCTCTGCGTGAAGCATCATGCGGCCCATCTATTTCTTCAAGCCCCGATGGTCGGTCGTAAGTAGGGGCAGCACAATCTCGTCATAGCCTTCGCTATTTAGACATACAATAGGAACGTTGAGGAAGCATAGCGCAGTCTCTCCATAACCATGAATACTCTCAGACATTCATATACAGTAGGAACTTTGAGGAAGGTAGCGGAGATTCGCCATAGTATTTGCTATTCTCAAACAATTAGTAAGAAGTGTCAGGATGCAAAGTGCATTATCATCAACATTTGCTATTCTCAAACATACAGTACTCCTTTGAAGAAGCATTGCGCAGTCTCGACATTATAACAATTCTGGTTTGCAAACATATAGTAGAAGCTTTGAGGAAGGTAGCGTATTTTCACCATAGAATTTGCTATTCTCATACACGCAGGAAGAAGTTTGAGAATGCATAGAACAGTATCGGCATAACATTTGCTTTACTAAAACATAAATTAGGAACTTTGAGGAAGATAGCGCAGTTTCACCATAGCATTTGCTATGCTTAGACACACAGGAAGAAGTTTGAGCAAGCATACCTCATTTACTATTCTCAGACACGCAGGAAGAAGTGTGAGGAAGCATAGCGCAGTTTCACTATAGCATTTGTTATACTCAGACACGCAGGTAGAAGTGTGAAGAAGCATAGCGCTGTTTCATTATAGCATTTGTTATTCTTAGACACACAGGAAGAAGTGTCAGGATGCAAAGTGCAGTTTCACTATAGCATTTGGTTTCTCAGACACACAGGTAGAAGTGTGAAGAAGCATAGCGCACTTTCACCATAGCATTTGTTATTCTCAGACACACAGGACGAAGTGTGAGGAAGCATGGCGCAGTTTCACTATAGCATTTGGTTTCTCAGACACACAGGTAGAAGTGTGAAGAAGCATAGCGCACTTTCACCATAGCATTTGTTATTTTCAGACACACAGGAAGAAGTGTGAGGAAGCATAGCGCAGTTTCGACATAGCATTTGGTTTCTCAGACACACAGTAAGAAGTGTGAGGAAGCATAGCGCAGTTTCACTATAGCATTTGTTATTTTCAGACACACAGAAAGAAGTGTGAGGAAGCATAGCGCTGTTTCATTATAGCATTTGTTATACTCAGACACGCAGGTAGAAGTGTGAAGAAGCATAGTGCAGTTTCACTATAGCATTTGTTATTTTCAGACACACAGAAAGAAGTGTGAAGAAGCATAGCGCTGTTTCATTATAGCATTTGTTATTCTCAGACACACAGGAAGAAGTGTGAGGAAGCATAGTGCAGTTTCACTATAGCATTTGTTATTTTCAGACACACAGAAAGAAGTGTGAGGAAGCATAGCGCAGTTTTACTATAGCATTTGTTATACTCAGACACGCAGGTAGAAGTGTGAAGAAGCATAGCGCACTTTCACCATAGCATTTGTTATTCTCAGACACACAGGAAGAAGTGTGAGGAAGCATATCGCAGTTTCAACATAGCATTTGTTATTTTCAGACACACAGAAAGAAGTGTGAGGAAGCATAGCGCACTTTCACCATAGCATTTGTTATTCTCAGACACACAGGAAGAAGTGTGAGGAAGCATAGTGCAGTTTCACTATAGCATTTGTTATTTTCAGACGCACAGAAAGAAGTGTGAGGAAGCATAGCGCAGTTTTACTATAGCATTTGTTATACTCAGACACGCAGGTAGAAGTGTGAAGAAGCATAGCGCACTTTCACCATAGCATTTGTTATTCTCAGACACACAGGAAGAAGTGTGAGGCAGCATAGCGCAGTTTCACCATAGCATTTGTTATTTTCAGACACACAGAAAGAAGTGTGAGGAAGCATAGCGCACTTTCACCATAGCATTTGTTATTCTCAGACACACAGGAAGAAGTGTGAGGAAGCATAGTGCAGTTTCATTATAGCATTTGTTATTTTCAGACACACAGAAAGAAGTGTGAGGAAGCAAAGCGCTGTTTCATTATATAGTTTCATTGTGGGAAAGTTACTGTCCTTATGGCCTTCCTTTGTTTAGGTTTCCATTATGGTCTGGTCGCTTCATGTTTGTGTTTCTTTCCCTTTGGTGTCTTTGATGGGTGGAATAAGTTAATTGTATCGATTCCTGAACTTTGTTTTACTTCTACTCATTATAGCATTTGCTATTCTCAGACACACAGGAAGAAGTGTGGGGAAGCGTAGCGCAGATTCGTCATATCATTTGTTACTCTCAGACACGCAGGAAGAAGTGTGAGGAAGCATAGCGCACTTTCACCATAGCATTTATTATACTCACACACGCAGGAAGAAGTGTGAGGAAGCATAGCACAGTTTCATTATAGCATTTGTTATACTCAGACACGCAGGAAGAAGTGTGAGGAAGCATAGAGCACATTCACCATAGCATTTATTATTCTCAGACATATGGGAAGAAGTGTGAGGATGATCGCCCACTTTCACCATAGCATTGGCTATTCTCAGACACACAGGAAGAAGTTTGAGGAAGCATAGCGCAGTTTCGTCATAGCATTTGTTATTTTCAGACATACAGGAAGAAGTGTGAGGAAGCATAGCACAGTTTCATTATAGCATTTGTTTTACTCAGACACGCAGGAAGAATTGTGAGGAAGCATAGCGCACTTTCACCATAGCATTTATTATTCTCAGACATATAGGAAGAAGTGTGAGGATGCATAGCCCAATTTCACCATAGCATTTGCTTTTCTCAGACACACAGGAAGAGTGTGAGGAAGCATAGTGCACTTTCACCATAGCATTTGTTAAACCCAGACATGCTGAAAGAAGTGTGAGGAAGCATAACGCACTTTCATCATAGCATTTGCTATTCAGAGACACACAGGAAGGAGTGAGAGGAATCATAGCGCACTTTCACTATAGCATTGGTTTTACTCAGACACGCAGGAAGAAGTGTGAGGAAGCATAGCGCACATTCACCATAGCATTTGCTATTCTCAGACACACAGGGAGCAGTGTCAGGAAGCATAGCGCACTTTCACCATAACATATGCTATTCACAGACACACAGGAAGAAGTGTGAGGAAGCATAGCGCACTTTCACCAAAGAAGTTGTTTTACTCAGACATACCGGAAGGAGTGTAAGGAAGCATAGCGCACTTTCACCATAGCATTTGCTATTCACAGACAAACAGGAAGAAGTGTCACGAAGCAAAGCGCACTTTTACCATAGCATTTGTTATTCTCAGACGTATAGGAAGAAGTGTGAGGAAGCATAGCGCAGATTCGCCATAGCATTTGCTACTCTCAGACACGCAGGATGAAGAAGTGTGAGGAAGCGTATCGCAGTTTCACCATAGCATTTAATATTCTCAGACATGCAGAAAGAAGTGGGAGGAAGCATAGCGCAGTTTTATCTTCTAAGACACGGAGGAAGGGGTGTGAGGAAGCATAGCGTACTTTCACCATAGCATTTGCTATTCACAGACACACAGAAAGCAGTGTGAGGAAGCAAAGCGCACTTTCACCAAAGCATTTGATATTCTAAGACACACAGGAAGAGGTGTGAGGAAGCATAGCACAGTTTCATTATAGCATTTGTTATTCGCAGACACACAGGAAGAGGTGTGAGGAAGCATAGCGCAGTTTCATTATAGCATTTGTTATTCTCAGACACACAGGAAGAGGTGTGAGGAAGCATAGCGCAGTTTCATTATAGCATTTGTTATTCTCAGACACACAGGAAGAGGTGTGAGGAAGCATAGCGCAGTTTCGCCATAGCATTTGTTATTCTCAGACATACAGGAAGAAGTGTGAGGAAGCATAGCGCACTTTCACCCCAGCATTTGCTATTCTCAGACATGCAGGTAGAAGGGTGCGGAAGCATAGCGCACTTTCATCGTAGCATTTGGTATACTCAGACATGCAGGAAGAAGGGTGAGAAAGCATAGCGCACTTTCACACTAGCATTTGCTATTCACAGACATGCAGGAAGAAGGGTGGGGCAGCAAAGTGCAGTTTCATTATAGCATTTGTTATTCTCAGACACACAGGAAGAAGTGTGAGGAAGCATAGCGCAGTTTCGCCATAGCATTTGTTATTCTCAGACATATAGGAAGAAGTGTGAGGAAGCATAGCGCACTTTCACCCTAGCATTAGCTATTCACAGACATGCAGGAAGATTTGTGAGGAAGCATAGCGCACTTTTACCAAAGCATTTGTTATTCTCAGGCACATAGGAAGATGGATGAGGAAGAATAGCACACTTTCACCCTAGCATTTGCTATTCATAGACATGCAGGAAGAAGGTTGAGGAAGCATAGTGCAGTTTCCTTATAGCATTTGTTATTCTCAGACAAACAGGAAGAAGTGTGAGTAAGCATAGCGCAGTTTCGCGTTAACATTTTCTATTCTCAGACATGCAGGAAGAATTGTGATGAAGCATAGCGCAGTTTCGTCATAGTATTTGTTATTCTCAGAGATATAGGAAGAAGTGTGAGAAGCATAGCGCAGTCTCGTCATAGTATTTGTTATTCTCATACATGCAGGAAGAAGTGTGAGGAAGCACAGCGCAGTTTCGTCATAGCGTTTGTAATACTCAGACACGCAGGGAGAAGTGTGAGGAAGCGTAGCGCAGTTTCACCATAGCATTTGGTATACTCAGACACGCAGGGAGAAGTGTGAGATAGCATAGCGCAGTTTCACCAGAGCATTTGTTATACTCAGACACGCGGGAAGAAGTGTGAGGAAGTATAGCGCAGTTTCACCATAGCATTTGTTATTTTCAGACACACAGGAAGAAGTGTGAGGAAGTGTAGCGCAGTTTCGTCATAGCATTTCTTAGTCTAAGACATACAGTAAGAAGTGTGAGGATTCATAGCGCAGTTTCGTCATAGCATTTCTTAATCAAAGACATACAGTAAGAAGTGTGAGGAAGCATAGCGCAGTTTGTCATAGCATTTCTTAATCAAAGACATACAGTAAGAAGTGTGAGGAAGCATAGCGCACTTTCACCATAGCATTTGTTATACTCAGTCAAGCAGGAAGAAGTGTGAGGAAGCATAGCGCAGTTTCGACATAGCATTTGGTATTCTCAGACACACAGGAAGGAAGAAGTGTGATTAAGCATAGCGCACTTTCACCATAACATTTGTTATTCTCAGACACACATGAAGAAGTGTGAGGAAGCATAGCGTACTTTCACCATAGCATTTGGTTTCTCAGACACGCAGGAAGAAGTGTGAGGAAGCATAGAGTACTTTCACCATAGCATTTGCTATTCTCAGACACACATGAAGAAGTGTGAGGAAGCATAGCGCACTTTCACCATAGCATTTGCTATTCAAAGATACACAGGAAGAAGTGTGAGGAAGCATAGCGCACCTTCACCATAGCACTTGCTATTCTCAGACATATAGGAAGAAGTGTGAGTAAGCATAGCGCACTTTCTCCTTAGAATGTGCTATTCACAGACACACAGGAAGAAGTGTGAGGAAGCATAGCGCACTTTCACCATAGCATTTGCTATTCTCAGACACGAATTTATCAGACATATAGGAAGAAGTGTGAGGAAGCATAGCGCAGTTTCGGCATATCATTCAGTTTGCTATTCTCAGACACGCAGGAAGAAGTGTGAGGAAGCATAGTGCAGTTTCGTCATAGCATTTGCTGATCTCAGACTCACAGGAAGACGTTTGAGGAAGCATAGCGTAGTTTCACTATAGCATTTGTTGTTCTCAGACACACAGGAAGAAGTCTGAGGAAGCATAACGCAGTTTCGTCATAGCATTTGTTATTCTCAGACACACAGGAAGAGGTGTGACGAAACATAGCGCAGTTTCGCCATAGCAATTGCTATTCTCAGACACACATTAAGCAGTTTGAGGACGTAAGCGCATTCTCGCCGTCTCAGACATATAGTAGGAACTTTGAGGAAGGTAGCGCTGTCTCATCGTAGCATTTTCTATTCCTGACTCTCAGAAAGATATGTGTGGAGCAAAGCGCAGTTTGACCATCTTAGGCATTCAGTAGGAATACAGTAATAACTTTAAGGAAGCAAAGCGCAGTTTCACCACAGCATGGCTATTTTCAGACATAGTGTAGGAGCTTTAAGGAAACATAGCACAGTCTTGTCACAGCATAAGATAGGCTCAGATATACAGAACGCTTAGTTCAGTCTTGACATGGCATATCCAATTTTAAGAAATGCATTATGAGCTTTGAGGACATAACGTTTTCTGATCTGAAGTTCCATTGTATTTATCTAATAGCACCAGCAATTTCAGCATTGTCATTTTCTGGCATGCTTATATGCTATGACTGTGCACTTATCATACAACGCTTCGGTTGCTGCAGTTTCGATTTGCAAAGACTACCGCTCTTGGAAAATGGATTCAAGCATGTAATGTAACAAGTGATGGATTGTGCCACAGAAACAAGAGATTAGATTATTTTCGTTATCTGCACATAAAACACGGTTCGAACCGTCATCACTATGAACTGTCCGGGACCCGAGGTTACATGACGACAACACACTCGTGCGACATAGTGCATTTTTCACATTTTTCAAAATGGATACTTCATTGATGAAAATCCGTAATATTTTTTATTATTTTTACTACAAACATAGCTTGTGGGTGTTTGTTAGAACCACCTCAATGAGGCGGTTCTAACAAGTACCCACAACCTATGTCTTGGAGCAGAAATAAGAAAAATACAGTATACCCCTGTAAACCCCGGATTTCTCTTTATAAAGTGGGGTATAGAGGGGTGTTCATTACACGGACTTGTTAACGTGATGATAAAAACCTTGTTCATTGCATGTCTCTTTACTCATTCTTACCTGGAAATCTGAGAAAGGGGATATAGGCAAACAGTACAGACCCAGATCAGACGTCGCATCAGAGCCTACACTGTTTGAAAACAGGATTTTCTGTTATAAATATAAAGGAAACCAAAAAAAAACAAAACAAAAGAAACCCTAAAATGACAAACGGAGCCGTCCAACATATAACGTAGGAAATATCTACCAGAATACATGTAAATGATTCCATATGAAAATAGAGTTTTACCTTTGTCTCAAGAACTACAAGTTACGAGTTGACAAAATTTGTACTGCCCAAGGAATTCAAAGGAAAAAAAAAACATCATAAAAGTCGTTTGGGAACACTGAACGCCAAAAGAAACGTCCGCGGCAATTTAATCACAAGAAATTTAATCCCAACCAGAACAATAAAAACTTCATAATTTGATTTGGCAGAAAATTCTTTCTAAGTGAAGTCTATCAAAGAAAAAATGAGTTTATTCACGGCCATAATTCCATAATGTTCTCCCCTCCCAAGTGACACAACCATTAAAACTTATGTTCACAGATACACACTGGATAAAGTCAGTATCGAGTATGGCCTCCATTAGCGGCAACACAAGCGACACAGCGTCTACACATGGATCCGATCAACGTATTGATCCTATGCTGTGGTAAAGGGTTCCACTCTGCTTGAACGACTTGACGTAGCTAAGCGACGTTAAGCGGCTGATGAGGACGAGCGTTGATTCTCTGCCCGATCTGATCCCACAAATGCTCGATCAGACTCAGATCAGGAGACATCGAAGGCCATGGCAGGAGATCAATGTCTGCTGTAGAAACTGTGTAGTGATTCTCGCAGTATGCGCCGTGCATTGTCCTACTGGAACGTCATCCCTGAAAAGAAGAACAACAGGACGAAGGACAGTGTCGATGTAGGGTTGAACTGTAACTCCATTTCCGCGCCAAGGTCGAACATCTACTTGTTGATAACTTATCCCACCCCATACCAATGCACAAGGACCGCCACAACGATTACGTTCTAGATACACGCTTCAATATAGCGCTCCCCATTTCTTCGCCATACACTGACACGACCGTCGCTCACCTTTAGCTGGGACTGACTTTCGTCGCTGGACAAAACGTTTCGCCACTGGCGTTGAATCCAGTGCTGATGTTGGCGAGACCACTGAAGACGTGCACGTCGTTGACCGACAGTAAGTGGCGCGGCTATGCAGGCCTCCGGTTTCGAAGATTAGCTGCGCTCAGACGACGCCTGACGGTAGAAACGCTTATCCATGGGTTATGCCGACCGGGTTTCACTGGTGCTGTCAGAGTGGCAGGTCGAAATCGTTGGCGAATATGTGTCAGTCGGATTTGCCTATCTTCCTATCTTGGTTGGCGGTTGTCATCCTCGGCCTGCCGCTTCGTGGACGGTCGTTAAGTCTGTTTGTCTGGCGGTAACGAGATACCAGTTGGCTCATGGTTCTAGGATCCACTTCAAAATTGGCAGCGACAGGACGAACCATACATCCAGCTTGTAGTTGTCCTAACGCACGGTGGCGCTGGTTTCCGTTCAACCGTGGCATCTGACGTCAGTGAAACATAAGACGTTTTGATTCGGATTTCTGTTACATGGTCAAATTGATGTTGATTCCTTTTGGATTTTTTAACCATGTGCCTGCATAAGGTCGATTCACGTGGAAAACTTGTTAACCATACATGTGTATCTACGCTTGAGGAGACGGTATCGTTTAGGTCAATATAGTGACTGACCAAAGTAAGACGACAGGAAAATTCATTAAAGGAACATTAGGTTTACCTTTCACTTTGCTCGCGACCCGATATTGTTCATATTTCAAAGAACGGTAAACAAATTACCTTTATTACTTATATACATCTAGTAAAACGTGAAACAGCCCTTTTTTGTACAATGGTTTCGGGAACAAGCTTTGCCATGATTCGTTGTAATTTAAAATAATGGGAAAACATCAATATTATGACATCCGACCAGAAAATGCAGTACTTAACCCTTCTCTTGCTGAATATTAATTTAAGCCACACCCATATCTGTCTTTCAACCAATCAAATTACTTGATGTAATTTATTGCTACAAATTCATAAACTGAATGCCAAACAGTGTAGATCCTGATCAGATGGCTTCTGATCTGGATCTATACTGTTTACAAAGATAGGGGTTGTCGTGAACAGCAAGATAAGGGTTAACTTTCTATATTAAATTTCTGAACTTTCTAAATTATTAACCTCCTGTCTTACTGCTAAATTATTAACTTCCTGTCTTACTGCTATTAAAACGCATGTAATTAAATATTGTGATAAAGTCTTTGAAAGATCAGGAAGAAATCTGTTTTGGTCTATAAAAAATTCGAATGAGGTTTTAAATAAATTGAAATCTAGACATTTTCGTGCTTCTAGTCTGTCTACTTACGATTTTTCCACACTTCCTCATAATCTTATAAAAGAAAAGCTTAATGATTTAATTGGATGGGCTTTTCACAGAGAAGATTCTCTCTATCTTGCATGTAATGTCAGAAATGCATTTTTCACTACTAAAGAGCATAAGAATTATACTCTTTGGTCATGTCAGAAAGTGTGTGATGCCCTCACCTTTCTACTTGACAATATTTATATTAGATTCGGTACTAAGTTATTTAGACAAATTGTGGGTATTCCGATGGGTACTAATTGCGCACCTCTTGTGGCTGATCTGTTCTTGTATTGTTATGAAAGAGACTTCATTTTGTCGCTTTCCATTGATAACCAATATGAAATTATTGAAGCTTTTAG
Organism: Lucinisca nassula; assembly: GCA_963580285.1. Taxonomy (NCBI): domain Eukaryota; kingdom Metazoa; phylum Mollusca; class Bivalvia; order Lucinida; family Lucinidae; genus Lucinisca; species Lucinisca nassula. The sequence continues at coordinate 13,959,073 of OY757014.1, read as the reverse complement.
CTCTACTTCTAGATATTTAGATGATTTATTAAATATTGATAATACCTATTTTGATGGTTTGATCAGTCAGATTTACCCCCTAGAACTTCAGTTAAATAAAGCAAATTCTTCTGATACCGAGGCCCCGTTTTTGGATTTACATCTATCTATTGTAGATGGATTTGTTTCGTGCAAAATTTATGATAAACGCGATGACTTTGATTTTGAGATTGTAAATTTTCCTTTTTTGGATGGTGATGTTCCTCGTGCGCCATCCTATGGCGTTTATATTTCGCAATTAATTCGATTTGCTAGAGTGTGTAGTCATGTAACTGACTTCAACACTCGTAATAAATTATTAACGGCTAAACTCCTTAATCAGGGTTATCGGTACCATAAACTACGCAAAGCCTTTTCAAAATTTTATAGACGCCATTCTGATTTAATTTCAAAATTCAATATTGGACTTAAATCTCTTCTGCAACAAGGTCTATCGGAACCCGAATTTTATGGTGACTTAGTATATAAATTCAGAAAAATATATAACCACAATGACTTCAGCACCCAATTTCGTAAAATCATTCTTCGATATAAAAAGATTGGGTACAACATGGATATTATACGACAGACTGCATGCATGGTAGTTAACCCAATCACGGTTGGCAACTTTGCTTCCCTCTTTAATTGCACGCCGGTGGGTCAGGCCTCAGATTCTATGACGGCTCCAACGTAAAGGCTTATTGAGAATTAGAGAGATAATGTTGGTTGGTGCCTGATGCTCTGTCTCTGGTCGGGCTCATCGGAGTCTAACTGTTGGTTTTCTTTTGCTCTAGCATTTCAGTGGTTTCTTGCTGTCGAGTCCTCACCGTTGTCTCACCTCTGTGGTTCTTTGATTTTTGTGTTCACGGAGATGTTGCACTGATGAGTTAGGAGGCCTTCATGAGGACTGAACAAATTATTTGTCTAAATCGCGACGGAAGTAAGGGCTGGGATTGTGGCCACGTAAAATCGATTTAAGCCCCCCAGTGGAAATCTTCCACTGACCGTTCAAAGGCGGCTCTTCTGTGGCGATTTATTTATGTTGTTGTTTGTTACTTACTGTGTGTATCACTTGTGTCTTTTAATTTTGGATGGTCATATGGCCATTTTGTGGGAAAGTAACTGTCCTTATGGCCTTCCTTTGTTTAGGTTTCCATTGTGGTCTGGTCGCTTAATGTTTGTATGTCTTTCCCTTTGGTGTCTTTTATGGGTGGAGTAAGTTAATTGTATCAATTCCTGATCTTTGTTTTACTTCTACTTTTAATACCAAAACGTATAACTTTAACATAAAACAGACGCCGTTTCACTTATTTCGAGCCGATCCTTAATCGAAGGTCGGCGAAAGCGAAAACCGGAGTTGCCCACGAAAAAACATTTGACCTTCCGTTGCAGAACTTGGCGTCTCACATGTGGCCAAAGCGAGGCTCGAATAACAGCGGGGAAAGACGCGGGTTTAAGTATTGAGTTAGCACATTTTTCCATGTGTATATCCGGTAGTTGTGCCTACTTATGGCCACTAGACCTGTGCACATTGCCCACATCGCAAGGTTCAAACGTATTAAGGCAGTGGTCGCATGTCTCAAACGTTGGGATTGAGACATTGCATAGGACATCTAGAAGCCCGGATTCGAATTTCAGCCCAGAGTTGCACAGTGTACCACTTTTTCCATTAATTTTATAGGCAATATTGATACCCAATTCACGTAAAATAATGAAAATGACGTGGGGCGGGGGGACATGGGTAACTTTCAGTTTCAAGGTCTGTATTTACATTATTTTCTCCTTTATTTGACGAAACGTTCTGATTGGCGGCTGTGAATTGAAACAAGGAACCCATCACAAACCGTTTTAGAACAGTCTCGTTGAAGTCTTCCAATTATTCGAGAGAACCGTGGCTTATTATGACGTCAGTTAATAATAACGTCGCGTGAGGAAGCGTGTATTCAATGAAGTATGAACGACTTTGCACCTCAATGTATAACTATAAGATTGTTTCTGAAAATGACATACTGCTTAAGTGCACCCTAGAGACGTATAAAGTCTTTGGCTTAAACAGTCTTAATAAAACGGACATTTTCATTTGCTTTCTGTAACAAATCCCTGTCTCTAAAGGCATTTTTCATAGTTTTATTAAACGGAGTCGCTTTTGACAAAAGTTTGTTAACCACTTTATTGTTAGGAATTTTGACATTTAACAAGTCAATGATGAATGCCCTTGTAAACCACATTGAATAGAGGATCTTACATGAGTGCCCATGTATTATTGAATTTATTAAACGAGTTGAGGAAAAGGGATAAAATGCGAGGCTTTGCCGAGCATTTTATCCCTTTTCATCAACGAGTTTAATAAATTCAATAATACACGAGCACGGATGAAAGATTATATTTATCATTTGACATTGAAACGCACTTTATTCACGATTGTTTACAAAAATGTCAACATTCCGCCATTAGTAAACGCGACGTCGTTAACGACGTCGTACATGTAACGTTACGGGACGTATCTAGTTAATTTGCATATTTAATCCACTAGTGGATTATCGAAAATATTACATGGCGTTATTACACTCTCAGACGCGACGTCATATGATAAATATTAAGAAATCTGGGTTTGAAACCACTCAATGAGGTGGCTCAAACGGACATCAACACTCTTTATACGGAGCAAACCATCACGTGAACAAGTCCGTAGAATAAAAAGAAACCTAAACCCCACTTTATATAGACAGAACACGGGTTTACGGAGATAATCATAATTTTTCTTATTTCTGCTCCAAGGCATAGGTTGTGGGTACTTGTTAGAGTCGCCTCAATGAGGCGGTTCTAACGAGTACCCAAAACCTATGTTTGCAGTATAAATAAGTAAAATATCACAAATTTTCAGAAAATTAACCGTTTTGAAATCTGAAATAATTCTCTATGGTGCACGGGTGTGTTACCGTAATATTTAGACGACATATGCAAATGTCAGTTTCAGAGAAATGAAAGACACCTTTATGTGACATGCGTTTTCGAAATGGTGAGTAATTTCAATTAAAAAGAAAAGAAGACAATGATCAGGAATCGATACAATTAGCCCACACATCCCATCAGAGGCACCAAAGGGAAAGAAATATAAACATGAAATAACTAGACCCTAATGGAAACATCAATAGCGGAAAGCCAGAAGGGCAGTTACGTTCCCACAAAATGGCCAATTGGCTAATAGTATATAAAACAAAACACACACTCAAATATAAACCCCACGACAGTCGAACCGCCTTGTAACGGTCAGTTAAAAATATTTCACTGAAAATGAGGTTTGGTCGTGGTGGTGGTGGTGTGTGGGGAAGTGGGGGGGGGGGAAGGGGGGCTTAAATCGATTGCGGTCGCAATCCTCGCCCTTACTTCCGTCTCGATTCAGACAATAATTTGTTCAGTCCGCTTCCTACCTCATTAGCGGAACATCTCGGAGAACCCGAAAATCATTGAACTCGACACCAAAAATAGCTCAAATGCTGGAGCAAAAGAATACCACAAGTTAGACTCCGATGGGTCAGACCCGACACGACACAGAGCATCGTGTACTAACCAACATTACATAAAATTAAATTTTAATTACGCTGGGACCGTCATAGAATCTGAGGCCTGGCCCGCCGGCGTGTAATTAAAGAGTGAAGCAGTAAAGTTATCAACCGTGATTCGGTTAACTACCATGCATGCAATCTGTCGTATACCATTTATGTTGTACCCGAAGAATGAGTTTACGAAATTGGGTACTGGAGTCACCGCAAGCACCTATTTTTCAGAACTTATTTACAAAGTCATCATAAAATTCGGGTTCCGTAGGACCATGTTGCAGATGAGATTTAAGTCCGGCATTGAATTTTGAAATTTAATCGGAATGACGTCTATAAATAAAAAAAAAAATAAAAATAAAAGGCTTTGCGCATTTTAATAATGCCGAAAATATCTATCGAAATATTTCCAAATCCATCCAGGAACAACAAAGGTATTTTTCTGTACGTTTGACCTCTAATTATGATCTTGAAAGTTATTGACAGTGTTTCAGTTTCGGACTCATTTTTTGTACCTTTGACCCTTTAAGTACGACCTTGACATTGGAAGTACGGACCTGAGTTTTGTGCGAGACAGATTTTCTCATAATGATTAACATTTCTGCCATGTTCTTTTAAAATCTATCCAGAAATAAGAACGTTATTGGCCATGTTTAAGTTTCGGACGAACGGACGGATGAACGAACGATTGAATGAACGAATGAACGAACGGACAGAGGCATAAAAAAGAAAGAAAATATCCACCATGATTTGAACTTCAGAGTCCAACACTCTATCCACTGCACCACAGTACTTGCAGATAAACTTCAGCCAAGGGAAACCTGGATATTGTAATTTGATTTATAAAAATAAACGCAGAGAGCTTGCAGGTAAACTTTAACCAAATCCCGACGCCAATGACGGACTTGCGTAAGGCGGGCTGAAAAAGTGCAAAATCGCGAAGCAAATAAACTCGTCTTAGGTTCTATAGAGACAGGATACATGTGGCATTATGGGATTTCCTGCAAGCTTTTCTAATACTTCGGTCTCTCTGAAACGAATGTGAATTCATTCACCTGAAATGTGGAAGTTAGTGCTACCAACATACTGGACGAAAAGTTACTCTAAACCGCTAACATCCCCGCCTCGAATACAATCGAACTTCAATAACTCGAATATCTTAGGGACCTTGAACTTTGTTCGAGACAGGGGTAGTTCGAACTACTGAGGGTTAATCATAGTGTCTGGTCATAAGAGACAATGGGGATCACGTAAGAATATCTTTACGATCATCTGTAAGGGGAATGGGAACACCTTCAGGGGAGGCAAATCCTGCAAAAGTATTGTTTTATGCCATGCCAATAGGGGAAAGAATGTGCTCCTGTGGAGCAAAGTCTTTCCTTTAAGAGTAGACCTCTTTTTCAGTGGGACAGGGCTTATACAAAAGCGAACAAGAAGTCCTGAAAGTTGTCTCCCTTCGAAAAATGGCGGAAAAATCAGCCTGGTGTTCTCATTCCCCTTGAAATAAAGGTATGTTGTGTGTACTCATTACAATCGTCTCATTGAGGTGATTCTAATAAGTTCAAACAACATTTTCACCCCGCTGTTCCTTCATGCCAGGGATGTTCGAAAAGAATTGTTTGTTGTCCTCTAGCTCGATATCCACGCGGGGCACGATCAAAACAAACACATACTTGTATATGGTTATTCAATATCCACACAATGGTGTATAAATGTACATGTTAGACTAAGCGTAAGACATAAAATTTGCCATTTGAATAAACGCAGTCATTGACCACTGCAGTAAAAATGGTTGGTAGAAGCGTCGACTAAAAAGTTGAAATACGGACTTACACCAAAGGTGCTCTAAACTTGGTTTTCTTTGAAGAAGCTGATGACTGAAATTTCTACTGCTTCTGGACCTTCTTGTGTGTCTTATGACACAGTTCGGCGGTGGAAAAAGAAATCTGAGTCTGGTGAAGAGTCCATCAAAAATGCACCAAAATCAGGTAGGCCAAAATCTGCACCTCGTAAAGAAATCGTTTCCAAAATAAAGGAAATCATTGAAGGAGATGCCAGATTTACAGTTCGTGATATTGCACGAAAGGTAGGCATATCGCTATCGACGGTTCACCTTATTTTGAAGAAGCATTTGAAAGTCAGAAAGATTTCTGCTAGGTGGATGCCACATCTATTGATTGACGAGCAAAGGAGGCAACGGGTTAAAGTGGCCAAAAAGCTGCTTCAAATGTATCCAAAATATGACAAAAAAGCAGTTTGCCAATGTTGTCACAGGTGATGAAACCTGGGTCCATTATTTTGAGCCCGTCAGAAAGGTTTGCAATAAGATCTGGGCCACTAAACACAGCGCACAGTAATTGCCAAACGTTCTTTGAGTACAAAGAAAGTTTTGTATGCAATCTTCTTCTCTGGTGAATGTGTCGCAATAAAAGTGCCGGTGAAAAAGGGCAAACGCGTCACCGGAAAGTACCACAAAGACGTAGTACTGAAGAAACTGAAAAAGTATTATCAGACACGACGCCCTGCCACTGGTTTTAAACATGTGCGTGTCTACATGACAATGCAACCACTCATACCTCTGCAATAGTTGCGACGTTCATGAAGAAAGAAAAAGTAACTGTTTTGCCTCAACCCCCGTATTCCCCAGACCTTGCCCGATGTGATTTCTTCTTGTTTCCGAAATTGAAATCATTCTTTGATGTACGAAAATACCATTCCCGACAGGCACTTGGATCTGCCATTCATTAGTACCTTATTACTGTGCCCAAATCAGCGTACCGTGACGCCTTCAAGAAGTGGATACATCGGCTGAAACTTTGCATTCCTAGCCATGATCTAAGCCTGTCCAGGAACCGCGGTGCGAGGCGGACCGTCCATGCTTATAAACCCTATTGGTTTCATTGGGCGACTGGGCTTGAGATGTCATTTCATCTCAATGTCGGGTAAAAGTCCCATAAAATTGGAAGCAACGTCTCCAAAATGACCTATACTGTGTAGACGGGGACGTTAAACCTCAAATAAAAAAAAATCCTAGCCACGGGGAGTACTTCGAGGGCATGAAATGAGTACATTTGGGCTAATTTGAACTTTGAAGTTTCCAGATAGAATTAAGCAATTCTTTTCGAACATCAAACGAATTCCAGACTTCGGAGATCAGCAACATAACAAGTCGCGTGCAATTATGACGACAGGAAAGAGGACGACGTTTTTTTCATCTTGTTTCTGTTTTTAATAAAGATCAGAAAAGGAATCCTGAGCTGAAAATTATGGAGGAAGCCATCACGAGAACATGCCTATATCATTTTGACCCCCTTCAACCCCACTTTTATATAGTAAAACTGGGGTTTACAGGGGTGTACACTATTTTTCTTATTTCTGTCCAAAACATAGATTGTGCGTACTCGTTAGATCCACCTCGGCGAGGCGGTTCTTATGAGTACTCACATTCTATGTTTTGAGCAGCAATATGAAAAATATCATGATTTTTATCTGAAAAAATTCAGTTTTAGGTGGAAAAATTTTACCAATATATTTGAATAGGCGTGTTTTCGTATTGCAAAGCATACACACCATAGTGTTTATGGAATGTACAGAAACATCCACGATGTCATTTGACAGAGCAGGATCTTAGGAAGCGACCATTGTAACGGATTTTGTGTTTCTCACGAGATGTTTGCTTTTCTGACATAAGCTGATCCTATTTAAAGACCGACCCTATTCTTCCTGGAAGAATATCAGACAGACGCTATTTGCTTGATAAATTACTCTCCGACCTGTCTGCACAGACTCATTAATTGCACTGCTGACCATAATTTACCCGTCAGTGACTGAATTGTAGAATTAACTCTGCTATTGGAGTTAAATTTGAGGTTTGTAGAAAATCAAAGAGACATGATGAACAAAATTTGTCATACGGAAAAAAAACTCTCTTTCAAGCTATTTGTTACTTATTGAAAAATTTAAGTGAAGTGTCAAGCCATACTAATTATCTGAGCTCTGAGAGAGAGAGAAAGAGAGAGAGAGAGAGAGAGAGAGAGAGAGAGAGAGAGAGAGAGAGAGAGGACTCAACAGTGCATTATGAAAACACGCCTATACAAATAGTGGAAATTTTAACGCTGAAAACCGAAAATTTTAATATGAAAAACTGTGATATTTTTTCTTATTTCTGCTCAAATAAAGGTTTTCCCTGCAAACCCCAGTGTTACTATATTAGGGTGGGGTTCAAGGGGGTCAGAATTATAAAGGCGTGTTTTCGTGATGGCAAGTAAACCTTTTATATGCCTCAATGTACATGAAGGGAACATTCATTTATGAGCCTTGTCAACTGTTCTAGCAAGTTCAATATTCAAAATTTTGGTATTTTTGCTGAAAATATGTAAGCATTTTTCAGCAAAAATATCAGCATATTTGCCATAATAAATGATCAAAGTTTTAACGATACGTTAACTAATGCCATTGTTAGTTTTGAACAACTGGCCTCTGACCTTTAAGCAAAGACTGTAAACCCTTATTAGACGCCGCAAATCACTGCTTCTAACCCTCAGCTTTTTATATCCTCGCAAACTGTAGGGGAGCGGGTATACTGTTTTCATGTTGTCCGTCCGCAACCCTTTGTTGTTGTTTTTTTTTCTCATATCTTGAAAAGGCATCGATGTCTATTCATCTTGTTCTGCAGACACACTGATATCATTATGTGCACATACATAAGAAAAAGGAAGGGCTAGGGGCCAATTCTCTTGGAGCTATTGTCCTTTATAAAATTTCTTAATGCAATAAACTGTGTGTGCACACAATCTCTTTAACCAATGATTCGAACTTGATCAAACTAGCATAGATACATCATTATGATGGGAAAGAGAAGTGATTAGGGTTGGGTGACCTTGACCTTATTTTCAAAATCTTTCAGTTTTATTTCACTTGTTTCGATCCGATTGTTAATCAGAGGTAGGCGAAAACCGGAGTATCCTGTCAAAACCATCTGACCTTTTGTTGTCTTATACATGTATATGAGAGACATGCGAACCACAGCGGTGAGAGACATTACGCAAACACGCCTATACAAATACATTGCCACCTTTATCGCCGAAAAATTGAAAATTTTATGATAAAAAATTGTGATATTTTTCTAATTTCTGCTCAAAATATAGATTGTGGGCACTCGTTAGAACCGCCTCACCGAGGCGGTTCTAACGAGTACCCACAACCTATATTTTAGAGCAGAAATAAGAAAAATAAGGTATACCCCCGGAAACCCCAGTTTTACTATATAAAAGTGGGGTTCAAGGGGGTCAAAATTATATAGGCGTATTTTCGTGATTGACATGATGACTTAGAGGCTGTACTTTTATCCAATAGCCACGGAAGCGCTTTGTCGAACAAATATTGAAAATTATTTTTGTAAAATATACATGCTTTCTAATTGATTTGTAAGATGCAATAACTTAACTGTTAAGAGGCCGTTGGCCTTGAATTACTTAGCTGCTGGTGCATCATATGGTTGTCATAAAGCTGTAGTTTTCGCTGCAGTTTATTGCGATATAATACTCAACATGTGTTACACTCGACACACTGCTAGACACTAGTGCAAACGGATTCAACAAAACTTCTCACACGACTCTTGTTTAAAGTCTTCAAAATAAGCATGTTCTAGAACTCACAATTTTTTTTTGTTACCCAATCAAACTTCGCGTTGCATATGCATATGCATTAGAATTAATCTTATGCGCGTCCTGCTTGCTTACATTCAATGCAAAGGGACTCCGAATTCATTAACAGGCTGTCATGTCTTCCTAATCAATGTATAGTTTTAGGAAGAGGCTATTTGCAGTCAACTGAAAGTAGCCATTTTAACCTATTTTGGCTATCTGCAGTTGATTGTAAACAGCCCCCCCCCCCCCCCCCCCCCACAAAAAAAAAAAAAAATAAAAAAAAAAAAAATAAATAAATAAATAAATAAATAAAAAATAAAAAAACGATAGTTTTATTAGTGCAAAAAGATTTAGCAAAACACCGGTGCTAACGAGTACCTACAATCTTTATTTTGAGCAGAAATAAGAACAAGAGGGCCCAATGGCCCTATATCGCTCACCTGTGTACCAGAAAATCATTAGTGTAGGAGACCACTTGATTTTGCTACATACTAAATATCTAAGCTCAGGCAAAGCGGTGTCCATGCTTATAAACCCTACTGGTTTCATTGGGCAACAGGGCTTGAGATGTAATTTCATCTCAATGTCTGGTAAAAGTCCCACAAAATTGGAAGAGACATATCCAAAATGACCTATACAGTGTTGATGGGTATGTAAAACCACAAATCAAACAAAATCTGTGCCTTATGGTTTTGGAGAAAAATGATACTTTTAAGTTTTTTCCAGTTTAAGTCTATAGGAGCTAATGAGCCCTGGGGCTGGACCAATTTTGACACAAAGGGCATGGTTGGCAGGATTTATGTAGGTGACCATTTTGTGTTGCTATATACTAAATATCTAAGGTCTGTACTTCATGGTTTCAAAGAAGATGTTTGAAGCCTTTTCCATTATAAGTTTGTTGGAGTTTAGGGGCCACAGGATTTGGACCCCAGGGGCATGATTGGCAGGATTCATGTAGGCGACCACTCGACATTGCTACATGCTAAATACCTAAGCTCTGGGACTTATGGTTTCAGAGAAGAAGATTTTTGAAGATTTTTTCCCCATTTTAAGTTTTTTTTTTCATTATAAGGGCCCTGTGGTTTCAGAGAAGAAGATTTTTGAAGCTTTTTTTTTCATTATGAGTCTATAGGAGCTAAAGGGCCCCGGGGCGTGGCCCGTTTGGACACCAGGGGCATGATTGGCAGGAATTATGTAGGTTACCACTTGCCGTTGCTACATGCCAAATATCTAAGCTCTGGGCCCTGTGGTTTCAGAGAAGAAGATTTTTGAAGCTTTTTTCCATTATGAGTCTATAGGAGCTAAAGGGCCCCGGGGCGTGGCCCGTTTGGACCCCAGGGGCATGATTGGCAGGAATTATGTAGGTGACCACGTGCCTTTGCTACATGCCAAATATCTCAGCTCTGGGCCCTGTGGTTTCAGAGAAGAAGATTTTTGAAGCTTTTTTCCATTATGAGTCTACAGGAGCTTAAGGGCCCTGGGGCGTGGCCCGTTTGGACCCCAGGGGCATGATTGGCAGGAATTATGTAGGTGACCACTTGCCATTGCTACATGCTAAATATCTAAGCTCTGGGCCTTGTGGTTTCCGAGAAGAAGATTTTTGAAGCTTTTTGTTCCATTATGAGTCTATGGGAGCGAAGGGGCCCCGGGGCATCCCCCATTTGGAACCCAGGGGCATGATTGGCAGGAATTATGTAGGTGACCACTGGCCATTGCTACATACTAAATATCTAAGCTCTTGGCCCTGTGGTTTCCAAGAAGAAGATTTTTGAAGCTTTTTGTTCCATTATGAGTCTATGGGAGCGAAAGGGCCCTAGGGCGTGGCCAATTTGGACCCTATGGGCATGATTGGCAGGAATTATGCAGGTGACCACTGGCCATTGCTACATGCTAAATATCTAAGCTCTGGGCCCTGTTGTTTCATAGAAGAAGATTTTTGAAGCTTTTTTCCATTATGAGTCTATAGGAGCTAAAGGGCCCCGGGGGCGTGGCCGGTTTGGAACCCAGGGGCATGATTGGCAGGAATTATGTAGGTGACCACTTGCCATTGCTACATGCTAAATATCTAAGCTCTGGGCCCTGTGGTTTCCGAGAAGAAGATTTTTTAAGCTTTTTGTTCCATTATGAGTCTATGGGAGCGAAGGGGCCCCAGGGCGTGGCCAATTTGGACATCAGGGGCATGATTGGCAGGAATTATGTAGGTGACCACTGGCCGTTAATACATGCTAAATATCTAAGCTCTGGGCCCTGTGGTTTCAGAGTAGAAGATATTTTAATTTTTTCCCATTTTAAGTCTATGGGAGCTATATGTTGCCATGGCAACCACAATTCCCATCTGATCAGCCCAAAAACCTTATGCAGCCTTTCCCCCTTCCTGATGATGCTTCTCATGAAATTTGATCAAGATTGACCATGGGGTATTAGAGATATACTTATTTGAAATTGTTTACGGACGCACGGACGGACGCACGCACGGACGCACGACGGACGACGGACAAAAAGTGATCACAAAAGCTCACCTTGTCACTACGTGACAGGTGAGCTAAAATATCACAATTCTTCATCTTAAAATTTTTCGTTTTTTTTTCGGCAGTAAAGTTTACAATGTATTTGTATAGGCGTATTTTCTTAGTGTATAAATGAGTATTGTCATGAAAAAACTTGCCTTTTGGTTACGTCAAGGTTAGACTTAAACCAACCTGTTCAGTTCTACAGACTTGCAAGACACCATCATATAAACAACTCCGTGTAATGAACACCCCTCTAATTCCCTCTTCATAAGAGAAAACTGGGGTTTACAGGGTAAAACGTTACTTTGCTTATTTCTGCTCCAATAATAGGTTATGGGTACTCGTTAGAACCACCTCAATGAAGCGGTTCTAACGGGTGCACACAACCTATCTTTGGAGTATAAAAAATATCACAAATTTCATCAGAAAAGTAGCCATTTTGGAGAAATGAAAGAATGCACTATGTCGCACGGGTGTGTTATCGTGATGAACTACAATATATATTAAAATTTAAACATGTAAGCAATGAACACTATTGCGATAACAACTCGCGTGACACTGTGCATTCAAATGGAATGAAAATACGTATTCTTGCATAAATATCTATGCGCATGGTTGTTTGAAGCCATTTAAGAAATGAAATTTATTTTTCTGCAGTTCATTGAAGTATGAACGCAGTGAGTCGCGTGCAAAGTAAATGAATCCCGAAGGGGTTCATGCAAACTTAGCTAGGGACCCACTGTCGTTCATACTTTCATGAAAAGCAGAAAAATTAAGTTTATTTTTTTACATTTACATTATTTGCCCCTCATTACTGGGCGGAAAAACGCTGGTAGTGCAAACTTTTAAAGCTGAAAAAGATTTACACGCTGTTTTAGTTCAAAAAGCGGAGCAGCGTTGACGGAATCAACGCTTGTAGAGAACAATGATTTAAAATCACGTCACTTAACGTTACTGAAAATCATGCGATTCGATGCGTTCATGGACGTATGAACGCAATTGTTTCTATAGGTTTACATTAGACTTTACACTGGAAATGTAAATATTGTCAAATAGACCGAAAGCCGTGCTCAAACAGCAAAAAACATGTTCAAATCATGAAATTCGCATGCTGTTTGAACATGGATTTTAAACTTTTGATATCACAAGACTGGCCTTGCTTTGTTTACGTTACGTTGAGCGACGTAAACTTATCGCCCTGAACGAAGCGTTTTAGGGTTCTATGATGACGTCAGATGGTTACTGAGAAACAACGCCATTGTAAACAACATTCTGAACTGGCCGCCATGTTGGTTCGCGGGTCGCATTCGAAGAGTTTAGAAGGAGTTTAAATGGAGCTTTTGAGCGTTTTCGTCAAAATTTGCTGACGGAATCGTAAGTTATGCAAGAACAAGGATAAACCATGGTTATTTCATTGCATTAACATTTGCCTGATCTCTCGGCAGATATTTGAACATTCGGCGTGGCGGACTCATGTTCAAACAGCTTCCTCGGGACCCGGCGAATGTTAATGCATGAAAAACCATGGTTGACCCCTATATTGTTATCCTGCAAAGAAATTTCGAGGCTTTCGATTGGACAGCACAAGGGCAATTATTTTCATATACCCCGTGAGCAACAATATATACCCCTCTCGCGCTTGCATTCGCTGAATTGCGATGTCCATCATCTTGGATTTACTGCAGTTGATAAAAATAAAAGCAAAATAATTTTTATACACCACAGTAAAATAAAAACTTTTGATTCGGTACTTTATTTTGACGTAAACATTTTCCCACTGAGCGCCGTGATCAACGTAGTGTGTACAGAAAGGCGCGTTTGATGACGGCACAAATAAACATCTACTTCCGCTACTAAAGAAAACATTGGAACGATGTACCAAATGTCATGAGAAATTTTGGCAGTAAAACAAATTCGTTATTTTGATTCTTGATGGGGAACATGAGCTCATATTCCCTTCCTGAAAGCGATATTTGCCCTCGCCTAATGGCTCGGGAAGCTCTCAGGTGGGAAATATGATCCCATGTCCCCAATTAAGAATCAAAATGACTTATAATACAGTCAAACGTCGATGGCTCGAACCCCTCTGGGACCATGGAAATTTGTTCGAGACAGCGGTAGTTCGAGCCACTGTTGCATACTTCCAGAAAACATAACGGGGATATTTCGGTGTTCTGTAACATAAATGTATGTTGTGTGTACTAATTAGAATCGCCTCATTGAGACGATTCTAATGAGTACACACAGCATACATTTGCAAGCTAAAAGTCGACAATCTCCTTAATTATCCTTATACTTATTCTTATGCAGAGGAATTCCCTAGGGACTCAAGAACGGGTTCGACTCAGCCATGGTTAACGAGCCATCGGTGTTCGAGCCATCGAAGTTCGACCGTATCTTTCTTATTTATACTTCAAACATAGGCTGTGGGCGCTCATTGGAACCACGTGTGGTTTACCCACTACCTATGTCTTGGAGCAGAAATAAGAAAACAAAATATACCCACGTTAACCCCAGTTTTTTTTTTCTATATAAAGTGGCGTTTTGGGAGTGTTTTCACGGAATTGCTCACGTGCTGTGAAGGCAAAGGCTGAACTGTGCCGTTTTTTTTGTTTTTTTTTTGTAAACAAGATGTCTTAGTTAACCAGGTTTGATGTCCGCTGTTAGCGTGCTGGTAAAAGGTCTTTTCAAACAATATTTTGCTCAGCATGTCATTGAAAGATCAAGGTTATTACTAAATAACATCTGCGTATACAGCGATAATAATAATATGTGACAGCTTGAAATTTTCAGTTGCAATTAGCTCTTGACGTGTGTTTGAAATAGTCTAAAATGTTTTTGCAATTATTTACTCGCGCGTCAACAAACAACATTTGAGGCAGCGCGTGTGGAAAGGGTCATAAGGAGACCAGCAAATCGCGCTAGAGCCTTTGTTGCTCACTTGGGTTACGGGGGTATACATTATCTCAAAGGCATAGGTTGTGGGTAGTCGTTCTAACGAGCACCCACAACCTGTGATTGAAATATAAATAAGTAAAATATCACGGATTTTTTATTAAAGAGCACGCCAGGTTAACAAGTCCGTGAAACGATAACCCCTCTGAACTTTACCTTATACAATCGAACTTCAATGGCTCGAACACCTTTGGGACCATGAAAATCTGTTCGAGACAGGGGTAGTTCGAGCCACCGAGGGTTACTGCCAGGAGGCATAACGACATACTTTAGGACATCCTTTTCGGTGTGCTATAATGAAAAATGTATGCTGTCTGTACTCATTAGAATCGCCTCATCGAGGCGATTCTAATGAGTACACACAGCACACATTTGCAAGATAAAAGACGATAATATCCTAATTTTTACGCTCCCTATTTCTTATAAACAGAAATTCCCTAGAGCCTCAAGAACGGGTTCGACTCAGCCATGGTAAACGAGCCATCGGTGTTCGAGCCATCGAAGTTCTACTGTATAGAGAAAATTGGGGTTATTATTTTCCTTATTTTAACTCAAAAAACATAGATGGTGTGTACCCGTGAACGGTTTTAACGAGCTCCAACAATCTTTGTTTGGACGAGAAATAAGGAAAACAATCATTTTCATCCAGAAAATGCTTGTTCTGGAGATATGAAAGGCGCCATTTTAGGACATGGAGATGTTATGGAGAAGGATAAAGCCCTTCCTTTTTCTCATGCGTTTGCTTATTTGTTTGTTTGTTTGATTTGAGGTTTAACGTTGTTTCCAATTTTGTGGGACTTTTACTCGACATTGAGATGTAATGACATCTCAAACCCTGCCACCCAATGAAACAAATAGGATTTTTAAGCATGGACGGCCCGACTCGCACCGCTTTGCCTGGGCAGGCTTATATCCTCTAAGCGGTTTACCCGTACTCGTGTGCACGTCGGTTTCAGCTCTGCGTGGAAGGATCATGCAGCCCACCTATTTCTTCAAGCCCTGATGGGCGGGGGCCCGCCTAAGTATTAGCCCACCTATTTCTTCAAGCCCTGATGGGCGGGGGCGGGCATTTGCTAATTATAAAGCAAACATTTACATGATCATGGTGTATTTTTTTTTTTGTTTAGTTTTGTTTTTCCTTGTCTGTGTTGCTTATTTTTTGTGTATTCTTGTTTGTTTGTTTGTTTGCTTTAGGTAATGGAATACCAACATAGGAGGAACTTATAATAATATAATTTTCTGAAAGCACGTGATGAAAGGTAATTGATGTCATTTATCAGGTATTTCGCTGTCTTTAATATCAGTAAGAAGATTGTCACCTACTGAATACATCTATGTGCACGTATATTAAATTTACCAGTCGTGGTTTTTTTGTCTGGGTACTCCGGGTTTCGCCCACATCTGATTAACGATCGGCTCGAAATAAGTGAAACAACATTGAAAGGGTCATAAAACAAAACCGAAAAAAAAAAAAAAAACATCTTTTAAACTGACATTCATAAAACAGCATGTACATTGTCCTGAAATACCTATGGGCCTTGTAATCATTTAAAGAGATTATGTTACCATACTAAAGGCTTGTGTGAATGCCTCTAGCAAATGACCTTTTTCGAAGTATTTTGTTTCTCATATTTCAGAGAAAGTAAGGATTATTATTATATCTGAAGGCAAATTATTCCTGTGAAATTATAAATTATTAATTGCTTTAAAAATACTTGAAGAAGGATTAAACTAACCAAAGCACTGAGAGTACTGGTAAGTCGGTTGTCTCTGAGTGTGGGCGGGAAAACTGGTCCTAAACGGGGACTTAAACTGATTCGTTTAACTCTTAAACTCATGTACTGTAATCCAACAGTGTAGATCCTGATCAGACGCCGCGTTGTGTGGCGTCTGATTTGTGCCTACATTGTTTGCCAAACAAACACGTTATCCATCACGTGAACAAGTCCGTGAAATGAAGACCCCCCTAAACCCCACTTTGTATAGTGAAAACTGGGGTTTACGCGGGTATTCATTATTTTTCTTATTTCTGTCCAAGACATAGGTTGTGGGTACTCGTTAGAACCGCCTCAATGAGGTGGTTCTAACGAGCACCCACGTCCTATGTTTTGAGCATTTATAAGAAAAATATGAAGGATTTTCATCAGAAAAGTAGCCATTTTGGAGATGTGAAAAATGCACTATGTCGTACGGGCGAGGTATCGCAATGCCATTCCAGATTCTATAAAAAAACCTTTTACGCAACACTCTGGCCTCACGACGATAAGAATAGTCCGGCTATTTTCATAACCGTTGCCTGATTTTCTGACAAGTCAGTGATAGTCACGTGGACTCAGCATTTAAAAGCGACTGCGCCTTATAACTTAGGGTCGAATCGACCCAAAAATTGGAAGTATACTGCTCTAGGCAGACAACAAGCATTTTGGAAAAGGCACAGTTGTGAAACTCAATTGAGCACGGTTATTAACGATAATTGAGTAAAAATCTTGGACAAAGGGGCACAGGTGGACACATTTATTCTGTTTTTCTAGAAAGATTTCGACGCCACTTAAATCCAAATTTTTGGGTTATTTAGGTTGGGGAGACTCTCAAATAGAAAGATTCCATTCTTTGCTACAGAAAAGTAATGGTGTTTCTTCATAGTGGGCTCCAGTTTTGCCTGGGGTTCCACAAGGGACTCTTCTTGCTTCGCTGTTATTCACCCTGTACATTAATGATATTTCCACTGACATTGACTCAGAAATAAGACTGTTCGGAGACGACTGTGTTTGCTATCTGAAAATTAGAGATACAGAGGACTCACTGAAACTTCAGAATGGTAAAGATAGATAAGGATGTTCGGCCCGAAAATGGTGCATGCGATTTAAGCCCGTTAAATGCAATATTATGCAGATTACTAGGAAGAGAACCAATAAAATGGAGGCTTCTTACATTTTAGAGGGTACGGCCCTTAAGAATGTAGATTCCATTTAATACATTGGTGTGACAATTACAATCACGATTTAAGATGGAATACACGCGTTTGCAAAATGGGTACTAAGGCAAATAGAACGCTTTGTTTCCTGAGCCGAAATCTTCATCAGTGTCCCCAGGATGTAAAAGAGGCAGTATATAAAGGACTTATTCGCCAAATCTTGGGAATATGCTAGTATCTGGGACACACGTGGGGAGAACCTTATTGAAGAAATTTAAAAAGTTCAGAATAGAGCTGCTAGATTTGGAATTTGAAACTGGGAGCATAACTGGAATACCAGGAAAATTAAGATGGGAGTCTTTCAAGAAAAGGAGAATTGACAGTAGGCTCAATTTTTTTAACAAATGTCTAAAGGGTGCTGCCAGCATTCCATCAGATGACCTTGTTCCCCCAGCTAGGCACTGTAGAAATAATCATTCGTTGACGTGTCAGACACTTACTGTAAGAGCTGACATTTATAAATAATCGTTCTTCCTCGAACCATTAGAAATTCGAATGCCCTTTCCGATTCGATCATTTCGACTGCTGAAAGTGCTAAGGATTATGTATCTAAGTAACCTCTTTGGTGAGAGCTAGGTACTAACTTCCCATACCACAGCTCGTGGTGTATGAATGTCATTTGAGATATCACCAGTAAAAATTATGATTCTGATTCTACACGTTTCCTTGGCACTTTAACGGCAAATGGGGTTTATAGTGGTGAGTTTAGCAAACAGTTGTTTGCATTATGGTGATTTCCACATTAAATGTACATGCACACATGAACGCTATTACTACAAATGACTTAACTTTTAAAACCAAGGAAAACAAATAAACAAACAAAAATAGTTAATGTTGCGTGAAAATGTTCAGACAGGCAGTGGTATCTCGGACCCATGGGCCCGAGGTGGTATGGACTACAAATCAGTAAGAGCGGTAAAAGTGCAGTTCAGTGTGAAATAGTTAACTGCTCCTCGGTCTACTAAATTACGAAAACCCGATAGGGACATTTTCTAATTTCTAACGTCTACCTGCTATCATCAGGCGGCATTTCAGTCATTAAAGATAAACGGTGCCTCAATAAAGCTCCAGAGACTATTTGAAGATTAACAAGTGTCCTTCTTCAACCCAAAATAAAACGAGTTTCAGTAAGACAGAGAACAACAACAAGAGAACCAAAAAATCCTAGTCTCTCCCCTGAGCATTACTTGAATATTTTGACCTTGACCTTTGGTTCTTTTAAAGGTTCATGGACGTGTGACCTGGACCATTTCAACAACCTTTTGTTCTTCCTTTCCAGGAGGCAGCATAGGACATTTAGCTGAAATCACTTAATGACTTTGATCTTTCACAATCATACAGACTATGTAGTACCTGCTTTCATATAATTAACTAAAATGGCTTTGAAAAACATTTTTCTCATTTAAAAGCTTAAGTAACCGAATTTGGCAGTTTCATAAAATAGGCCATGGTCAAACTAGCGTCATCATTTGAAATTTGATAGCACTGAGACGCCAGGTGTTACATATCAAGTTTAAAGGCGATCGTTATAGTGGTTCACACGATGAATTTTAAGTTTCTTAACTTACATGGGCATGACAGCCACCTTTATCATGAGACTTGGACCATATGAAGACAATTCCATTCTGCCATTGTCACGAAGAATTGAATTTAATTGAAATCAGCCAAGTAATTTCAGAGACAAAGTCCTTTGAAATGATGACGGAAATTCAATCATAAAAACCCTGACCTGTGACAGTCATAGCACATACATTCATACTTTAAACAACAATTCTTGAAAAATGCATATTTTTCCTTTTCCTACTCAAAAGTTCCAAGGAATTATATTTAAAATTGCCGTAAAATAGGTCAAGGTCAACCTAAGGTCATAATTTGAACAAATTAATTACTACTCATAGAAGTTCACGTAAGACCTATTTTCAATTCATTAACAACAACTGTATTGAATGAATGCACGGTTTTAACCTTTTCCCATTTAAACATTAGACCTTGTTGTAAAATAGGTCAAGGACATCATTTATATAACTTTTGTATGGCTCAATTCCGTTTCGCTGTGTGCTAAGTTACCAGGTTATCTAACTTGGAAAAGAAGGGTTTTCAACCATAGTGTAGTTTATATTTTACTTTTGGTCCTTTGAGATCAGCGTGAATATTCTGAGAAATCAGAAATAAATTATTGGTTTAGACTCATTTTCTAGACAGGTTTTTAATTATTTGGACCCCATTTTGATTTATATCAGTCTTTGAATCGACTGCCTATTCGAAATTCGCAAAATTGCAGTATGTTTCCTCTGGCTTTCTTTGCCGGATTATTACAGGGTCACTGATGAGGCTTTATTAGCCGAAACTACGTAGTATGACCCATCTTGTTTCTTATGAATGTTTTCATTGCTCTTAAAGGAACTCATTTTTGATTTTTATTTGCCTTCACTGCAGCTGGTGTTGTGCCGTGTGGCGGCCGTAAAACGTCTCCCCGTACATCAACCATAGTGTAGTTTATATTTTACTTTTGGTCCTTTGAGATCAGCGTGAATATTCTGAGAAATCAGAAATAAATTATTGGTTTAGACTCATATTCTAGACAAGTTTTTAATTATTTGGACCCAATTTTGTTTTATATCAGTCTTTGAATCGACTGCCTATTCGAAATTCGCAAAATTGCAGTATGTTTCCTCTGGCTTTCTTTGCCGGATTATTACAGGGTCACTGATGAGGCTTTATTAGCCGAAACTACGTAGTATGACCCATCTTGTTTCTTATGAATGTTTTCATTGCTCTTAAAGGAACTCATTTTTGATTTTTATTTGCCTTCACTGCAGCTGGTGTTGTGCCGTGTGGCGGCCGTAAAACGTCTCCCCGTACATCAACCATAGTGTAGTTTATATTTTACTTTTGGTCCTTTGAGATCAGCGTGAATATTCTGAGAAATCAGAAATAAATTATTGGTTTAGACTCATATTCTAGACAGGTTTTTAATTATTTGGACCCCATTTTGATTTATATCAGTCTTTGAATCGACTGCCTATTCGAAATTCGCAAAATTGCAGTATTTTTCCTCTGGCTTTCTTTGCCGGATTATTACAGGGTCACTGATGAGGCTTTA
The DNA here is from genome assembly GCA_963580285.1 of Lucinisca nassula. Taxonomy (NCBI): domain Eukaryota; kingdom Metazoa; phylum Mollusca; class Bivalvia; order Lucinida; family Lucinidae; genus Lucinisca; species Lucinisca nassula. The sequence continues at coordinate 13,938,308 of OY757014.1, read as the reverse complement.
TTAGCCGAAACTACGTAGTATGACCCATCTTGTTTCTTATGAATGTTTTCATTGCTCTTAAAGGAACTCATTTTTGATTTTTATTTTAAAGGTTATTAACCATATATGGCTACAGTGGCCACTTTGATCATGTGACCAGGACCAATTATATAAACATTTGTTCCCATGAGGAATAGCTGTTCCACATTAAATTTGATTTCAATTAGCACAGCGGTTTCAGGGATGAAGTCTTTTGAAATGCTGAAAGACAACCAACTCTAGTGAACTTGGGTCAAGGTCATTGAGTGCCCTTACCCCTCTGGCGTTCATAGATGTTCATATAAATATGTTCTAGAAAGGGTTATCCTTTGGAAGCAAGGAATACACCACATAACTTAAGAATATGGAGTGTACATGTTTTCTGGGCCAGACTAGCTAGTTTCGGCCATTTAGGCCTCATCAGTGACCCTCAGATATTTTCAAAATTCCATAATGGAATCAATGATCCCAAAGGACAAGAAAATATAAACTACACAATGATGTAGGGCAGGGAGACTTTTTACGACCGCCACACATTTCCGACTGAATAGATGCTCTGTTTTACCTTTTTCCCATTCAAAAACCAACATTACCAAATTAAATGCCGTAAAATATGTCAAGGTCAACCCAGGATCATCATTTAAATTACTTTTGTAGTGCTAGAATCCCTTTTACTTTGTTTCAAGTTTCAAAGTCACACGAATTATGTTTCTGAAGACGATTAAAGGTCATATACAAGGGTATAGAAATGAATTGAGTTTAAAAAAGGCAATGATTCAAGAAATCAAAAGGCGAAAAACGAAAGAAATTGTCTTTATTTGTCTCCGAGATATGAGAATTTGAAGTGTGAAATATGTCAAGGTAACAGAGCAACTTAGTACTGCCTCATTGATACTCATGAGGTTTTCTATGATGTCATAGAATTAATTGCACATTTTTTAAAACGTTTTAAATGTGAAATATGTTTTGTTTATAGTCCCCAGGATTTGTATAATCTCTTATTTGAATTATTGAAAGTGATCTCAACTGATATGCTAAACCAATTTTCTGCTACTTTCAATCGCAAACTTTGTATTCAAAACTTAGAGAATTTATTTAAATTATTTAAATTCCAGTTCCTGTATTTTTAAAAGGATGAAATGACAGACAGAACTAGACATGTTTAAAGGGCATGTAAACACTTACCTAAAGTAGTCTAAATGAAATGTTAAATTGAATGGTTGGTTACGGAAGCGTAAACGTCTCATTAGATCACGACATATATGTAATCATCCCAGGAAACTTTATATTGAGATAAAGATTTATTTGTCAGAAGTGCAGAGAAATATCTTCACTTGTTACCTAGTTTCTGTAAATTTGTTGTTAGATGTGTGTGTGTGTGTGTGTGTGTGTGTGTGTGTGTGTGTGTGTGTGTGTGTGTGTGTGTGTGTGTGAATTCGGGTTTAACGTCGCTTTCAACAATCTTTCAGTCATATCACGACGGTGTCTGGTTGTGTTGTTGTTAGATGACATCGATTTGTATATTTATTATAAGAATGTATGAAAACTATAATTGTTATTGGCATCTATTGCATTTCGAGTTATGAAAGATATTTTATAGCTATCTAAAAGATGTTAAGATATTCTTATATGTCATCTTTTACAAAATATGTATTTTGACATGACATTATGTTTCTGAAGATCTTTTGAAAATTTATCTTATGTTTCCTATTTATATGTGGTCATTTTAGAAAGAATATTATCCCGAAACTTAAATTAAAAGCAAAACACAATCAGGCAATGTACTGAAGACAAGACCATAACTCTGACTTTACTATTTTCGGAATTATGGCCCTTGGTACAATGAGTGGTTTTAACAGAAATGCAAAGCGACGTGCAGAAGAAAAAACATAACTTTTACTTTTACTATTTTCGGCATAATGGCCCTTTGAACAATGGAAACTGGTTTTATCATTGCAATGACTTCATCATCCAATTTTGTAAAATCATTCTTCGATATAACAAGATTTATTTCGTAAACATAAATGTTAGACGACAGACTGCAAGCATGACAGTTAACCAATTCACGGTTGACAACTTTGCCTCCCTCTTTAATTGCACGCCGGTGGGTCAGGCCTCAGATTCTTTGCCGGTTCCAGCGAAAAGGCTTACTGAGAATTAGAGAGAATTTAATTTTATGTAATGTTGGTTGGTGCCTGATGCTCTGTCTCTGGTCGGGCTCATCGGAGTCTAACTTTAGGTTTTCTTTTGCTCCAGCATTTCAGTAGTTTCTTGCTGTCGAGACCTCTCCGTTGTTTCATCTCTGTGGTTGTTTGAGTTTTATGTTCTCGGAGATGTTGCACTGATGCGTTAGGTTGCCTTTATGCGGACTGACACACCACTGCCCCCCCCCCCCCCCACACACACACACACACAGCAGGGGAATTCGTTTCAATGACCGTCCCAAGGCGGTTCTTCTGTCGCGGTTTATTTTTGTTATGGTTTGTCTTTTGTGTGTGTGTATCGCTTGTGTTATTTTGTTTTGGATAGCCTATTGGCCATTTTGTGGGAAAGTAAATGTTCTTTTGGCTTTCCACTATTGATGTTTCCATTAGGGTCTAGTTATTTAACGTTTGTGTTTCTTTCCATTTGATATCATTGATGGGAGCTGTGGGTTAATTGTATCGATTCCAGATCATTGCCTTCACTTCTATAATTAACAGAAATGCAAAACGATGTGCAGAAATCAAGGGTCATAACTCTGGCTCATAACTCCTTTTGAAAATATGACCCTTTGAGAAACGAAAACAGTAGTTTCAGTCATTCCTTGGGTTACTTTCCAACCGTCTTATGCATTTTCATGAAACTTTATACAACTGAAAAACACTATATGTTTACATGTGGAAGGCAAGAATTATAATACTTGGTCGCTTGGTTTTTTGTTCATTTACTCGTATACGCCCTGTAACTTGAAAACGAGTTGAGATGTGTTCATGAAACTTTGACGAAATGTAAAGTCTCATGAGACGTTGTACAGAAAACAAGAACCATTAATCTGGTTTTACTGCTTTTGAAATGAAAATCTCAAATTACAGAACAGCATTGGGAAATGACAAAAGTAACCATTCAAAAGAGCTCAAAGGGACATATCTCACAAAATGAGGAAATATTAATTATGGTTCCTGAATTCTGCATCTCGTCTTAAGGTGCTCTAATTTCTGTAAAGGGTCATAAAATATCCCAAAATACTTTCAAATTACATAATTTTATTATGAGGCATACGTCATAAACAAAACCACTACTTTCGATGTTAAATATGCCCTAATTCCAAAAAGTAGTGAAGTCAGAGTGTTCTTGTCCTTTGCACATCTGCTTCGTCCTATGATAACCTTCAGTTCTGTAAAGTTTGATGAAAATATATCAAACAATTTTAAAGTTACGTGACAGAAACAGGGAATAATGGGAACCACTGTTTTCATTGTCCAAAGGGCCTTCACGCCAAAAGAAGTTCAGCCAGAATTATGGCCCTTGTCTTTATCTATTGCTTAATTATGCTTAGCATTTCTGCAAAAATATTAAGATAACTGAAACATAACGGAATAAGTTAAAACCATCATTTTCATTGTTCAAAGGGCCATATTTCAGAAAGTAGTAAAGCCACAGTTATGGCTTTTGACGCTGGCGCATCGCCTATTGACGTTGAAATTCATTTAAAGTTTCAGGATAATGGGTATTTTATTTTAAAAAGACCGGTAATATATAAATAACATAAGATAAATTCCAAAAGATCTTGAGAAATATAATGCCATGTCAAAATATATTTTGGAAGAGGATGACAAATAAGTGTACCTCAACATTTTTATTTACCTATAAAATGTTTTTCTTAATTCGAAATGCAATAAATACTATGTCAAATGGTTGTTTCAATACATACCTATAATAACTATACATCTCGAGATCATCTAACAACAAATATGCAGAAACTAGTTAATAAATGAGGATATTTCTCTTTACTTCTGACAATTGAATCGTTATCGCATATATAATTTCCTTGGATGATGACATATATCTAATGAGACGTTTACGCTTCCTAGATTTCACCCTACTTAATGCTGAATGTATTCACAATTTCTTTATAATTGCTCTTTGAATGTTATTTTATCATATGCGGGAACGGTGGTAATCTTGATCATGTTACCATGCCCAGTTATTATTATTTCTTCCCATGACGCATAGATGAAAATTTGACCACAATTTGCCAAGCGGGTTTTGAGTAGAGATGAAGTTTTTGAAAATGTGTATGTCCATTCAATCATAGTGGTCATAATTCATATAATTTTGAAGGGCTCAAATAACTTTTGTTGCGTTTCAAGGTCATCTGACTTTTTGTTCTGGAGATAAAGCCAAAATGACAGTTTCTTTTCCTTCAAAATGGCAAGACGGATATCCAAAATAAACACAACAAGATATTAGCATTACATACATGCAACGACAAATAAGGACAAAAATAAACAACACGGCCTTGTCACGGCAAGCAAGACCTTAAATAATTTTACTTGGCCACAATCCTCGTCTTTGGCTTATTGTGGTTTTCAAAAATAAGTTGTTCAATCCGCGTTTCTAACTCGTCAGTGCAACATCTCCGCCAACATAAAAAGCAAACGACTAAAGAAAAGAAACAACAATGAGGACTCGACAGCAAGAAACCGTTGAACTGAAATGCTAACGCAAAAGAAAACCAACAGCTGGACTCCGGTGGGCCAGACCAGAGACAGAGCATCAAGCACCAAACAACATGCTTAAAAGTCTTTAGGCCGGAGCTTTCTTAGAGTGTGAGGCCCGACCCGCCGACGTGCAATAAAAGAGAGAAGCGAAGTTTTCAACCATGGTTAGTCTAACTACCATGCTGTCTGTCGTATCATATTTATGTCGTACCCAAACATTTATATCGAAGAATGGTATTACGAAAATCGGTACTGAAATCATTGCAAGCATATATGTGTTTGAATTAATATACTACGTCTCCATAAATTGTGTCTGAATTCATTGAATTGGTAATTTCTCTCATTATCAAGTAAGTCTACTATATTTCTTGCGCCCTTGCCAAACCATTCCTGGGAATGACATCTGTTAAATTGAGATCAGATATATTATTCAAAGTGCAACTTTTCTGTAAAGTTGTCTTCATAGCCAGGCATAGACGTGTCAATCTTTGTCATTCTTAAACCTCCGTTTAGTGATGTAAAAATACTGTCTATCAGGATCTGAATTCCAGGGGGGAAATTATAATTCATTTTATTTAATGTCTGTATGCCGGGTAAGGTAATGCTAAGTTTAAACGCACAAATTAGACAAAGCTATTAATTTTTTGTTATTTTTTCCCTTGAAGTGTGAGTTTCCGTTTTTATGATACAGCAAAAATATTTTTCACTTTTCCGGTAGGATATCTTTCAAGGTTTAACTTCACTAGGCATTGATTTCACGTACAACAGCAATATAGCTCTGTTGTGTCGATTGACAAACGCACTACCTTATAATTAACCCTTATCCTGCTGAATATTTTAATTAGCCACACCCATTTCTCTCTATCAGCCAATCAGAATACATGATATACTGTTTATGTTCATATTCGTAAAGTAAACGATAAACAGTGTAGTTCCTGATAAGATGGCTTCTTTCGAAGCCATCTGATCTGGATCTACACCTACACAGATCAGATGGCTTCTCCATCTGATCTGGATCTACACTGTTTGCAAAGGTAGGGGTTGTGAACAGCAGGTCAAGGGTTAATACCGTAGTAAACCCCAGTTTTTCTCCATATACATTGGAGTTTATAATACGTTCCATGACATAGAAATGATTCTAAGGAGTACCAGCAGCGTTTCTGAGCAAGGATAACTATAATGAAACGGTATTTTATCCTTGTAAATGCATTTCCTTCTGTCAAACATGATGTTTAGATGGGTATTTATTACAATGGCTTGTTAAGGTTATGTGTACTTTCTCCAATGGAAGACAGTGGTAAGTCAGAGCATCAGCCCAGGCTGATCTGCGTCTAACTTGGAGAGCGACTATCTACTATGCCATACTATGCAATGCCATATTATTTCATGCTTTGTAATGTTGTCATGCTCTGAAATTTCATGCCACGTATACGCTAGGCTAAGCTCCAATAAACTACACCTCAATACTCTAGATACACTATGCTACGCCTCCGTGGTATGGTGGCTATGCTACTCGCCTTATAAACCAGGAGCCGCGGGTCCGATTACGGGCTTCTCCAGACCTTTGAAGAGCCTTTAAACCTAGGTCCTGTTTCTGTGTGGCCGTGGCTATTGCTGTTGGTGGGACGTAGGGCTTGAAAATTTGTACTTCACTACTGTATTCCACATTACGCTACACTACACTGTACGGCACTACAGTTTCTCGTCTGCTCCCCCTATTCAGTTTACTACTGATTAGTATATCCTATGTATGATTACTCTATTTGCCAAGCCTCTTCTCCGCATTCAGTTAAAATACTCGTATTCTGAATACTTGTAAACAACCGCTACTTCAACTAATTGAATACAGAAATGAAGTATAATATGTTCTGTGATGTTCTGTTCTGTTAAAATAAATGGTAACACATCCGTGTGCTATAATGGCGTCTATCGTATCGCCAGAACAAACATTTTTTCGATGATTTATCTTCGCTCGGGACATGGGTTGTGGGTGCCTGTTGGAGCCAACTCACTGAGGCAGTTCTAACGGGTACCTGCGGCCTGTGTCTTGGGGTGAGAATAGGGGTAATAATGTACACTACTGTAGACCCCAGCTTTCTCTTTGAAAGGTGGGGTCTGCGGGATCTACATTTCATGGACTTGCAAACATAACGGTTATTATTATTATTATTAATATTATTATTATTATTATTATTATTATTATTATTATTACTGCTTTGATAGTGATGTGATGTTAACATTTATTCAATATTATAATGGATGCGCGCTTGCTTTGTTCCAGTAAGTGCAAGATAGTCCGAGACACAACACGTTTCGTTTACGGCTGCAGATAGTCAAGGAACGGTCAAATTGCTCACTTGTTACAGATATGCCCTGCAGCTGGCACAGACAAAACCAGAATTTAAGCCACAACAAATATGAAATGTGAAATTCTCACAATGTCCCACTGTTTGTAATATTCATACATACATGTCCTGTTGTTGTTAACTTTTTTAACCTAGAGTAGAAAAAAATAAACTTTGAAACTGGATTTTTCTGCTTGTCGTAATTAAATGGCGGCTTGTCTGAGTGACTCATCATAGATAGGGTTGTTAAAGCAACCTCAAAGTTTCGTTCGTAATTAGCCCATTACATTCGGGAAACCCCTAAAGGGGTACCTTGGCAAACAGTGCAGGTCCAGATCAGACGCAGCAGAACTGACGTCTGATCAGGGCGTGCACTATTTGCTAACAGAATTTTCCGTGAAAAATAGAATAACAAGAGGGCCATGATGGCCCTGGATTGCTCACCTGATCCATAGAGTAACAAGTGGGCCCAGGGAGGGCCATTATTGACCCAGGGCTATAATGTGCATAATGTTGAGGGAGGTCTAAAAAGGTGAAGCTTCATACCAAATATCAACAAAGGCTTTAATTTGAACAATCTCGGCAAGGGTCCACTAGATGAAGCTACACACCAAATATCAAAGACCTGGGCCTTGCGGTTTCAGAGAAGATATTCCCTACATAAGCCCCTGTAAAACCAAATGGCCCCAGGGCGGGGGCATTTTTGGCCTCAGGGCTATAATTTAAACAATCTTGATAGAGGTCCACTTGATGAAGCTCCATTCCACCCTATATAAGTCTAAAACCAAAGGGTCTCGGGACGGGGGCATTTTTGGCCCCAGGCCTATAATTTGAACAATCTTGATAGAGGTCCACTAGATGAAATTTCACACCAAATATCAAAGACCTAGGCCTTTTGGTTTCACAAAAGAAGATTTTTAAAGATTTTCCCTATATAAGTCTATGTAAAACCCAAGGGACCCGAGGCGGGGGCATTTTAATCTCAGGGCTATAATTTGAACAATCTTGGTAGTCCACTAGATGAAGCTGCACACCAAATATCAAAGACCTGGGCCTTGCGGTTTCAGAGAAGATATTCCCTACATAAGCCCCTGTAAAACCAAATGGCCCCAGGGCGGGGGGCATTTTTGGCCTCAGGGCTATAATTTGAACAATCTTGGTAGAGGTTCATTAGATGAATATTAGATTAGATATCGCAGACCTAGGCCTTGTGGTTTCAGAGGAGATGATTTTTCAAGATTTTCCCTATATAAGTCTATGTAAAACCAAAGGGCCATGGAGCGGGGAAATTTTTGGCACCAGGGCTATAATTTGAACAATCTTAATAGAGGTCAACAACATGAAGCTTCACACCAAATATCAAAGACCTAGGCCTTGTGGTTTCACAAAAGAAGATTTTTGAAGATTTTTCCCTATATAAGTCTACGTAAAAGCAAAGGGCCCAGGGAATGGGGCATTTTTGGACCCAGCACTATAATTTGAACAATCTTGGTAGGGGTCCACTAGATGAAGCTTCACACCAAATAGCAAAGACCTGAGCCATGCGGTTTCAGAGAAGAAGATTTTTAAAGAGTTTCCCTATATAAGTCTATGTAAAACCAAAGGACCCCAGGGCGGGGGCATTTTTGGCCCCAGCACTATAATTTGAACAATCTTTGTAGGGGTCCACTAGATGAAGCTTCATACCAAATAGAAAAGACCTGAGCTATGCGGTTTCAGAGAAGAAGATTGTTAAAGATTTTCCCTATATAAGCCAATGTAAAACCAAAGGGCCCCGGGACGGGGGCATATTTGGCCCCAGAACTATAATTTGAACAATCTTGGTAGGAGTCCACTAGATGCAGCTTCATACCAAATATCAAAGACCTGGGCCTTGCGGTTTCAGAGAAGAAGATTTTTAAAGAATGTCCCTATATAAGCTCATGTAAAACCAAAGGGCCCCAGGGTGGGGGCATTTTTGGCCCCAGCACTATTATTTGAACAATCTTGGTAGGGGTCCACTAGATTAAGACCAAATATTAAAGACCTAGGCCTTGCGGTTTCAGAGAAGAAGATTTTTTAAAGATATTCCCTATATAATCCTATGTAAAACCAAAGGGCCCCAGGGCGGGGACATTTTTGGCCCCAGCACTATAATCTGAACAATCTTGGTAGGGGTCCACTAGATGAAGCTTCATACCAAATATCAAAGACCTGGGCCTTTTGGTTTCAGAGAAGAAAATTTTTTAAGTTTTCGGTGAAAAAAAATCTATTTTTGGCTCCTCTGACCTAGATGTGCAACGAACCGGAACCATTTGAACTACTTTGAAAGGAGACCACCTAAGGATCATTCCTGTGAAGTTTGGTCAAAATCCAATCAGCGGTTTAGGAGATGTTGTTTGAAGAAAAAGTTAACGCACGCACACACGCACTGACGACGGATGACAGACGAAAAGTGATCAAAAAATCTCACCTTGTAACTACGTGACAGGTGAGCTAAAAACGAAAAAAAATAGGTCTACCACCCTAATGGTACAGTCACACGGCCACTTATGGTAGCTGCGGATGCTAACGGATAAAATTCCGTAAGCATCCGCAAGGATCCGTATCATCCATAAGCATCCGTATCCAACCGTAACCCAATCCGCAGGATCCGCAGTCATTCGCAGATCCGCAGAGGGAATTTTGAAAATCTCAAAATTTTCCTGCGGATCAAATATACATAAGCATCCGCAGAATATACTTTATCCATACTTAAAATAGTTAACTCATACGTAAGATACGTAAACTCATCCGCAGGATACATAAGATGTGTTCGAAACTAATCCGCACACTTTGTCGGTTGTGCGGATGCCTTGCCATTTTTTCAACGTCCCTTGACATGTCCGTCTTTGTGGGGTGGGGGTACGGTCAGCTCTGCAAGGGATGATCCCTCTTCTTCTACCTCTTGACCCTCTTCCTCTGACTGGGGAAGCTGTTGTGGCTGCTCACTCACTGGAGGATATTTCCTGGTTTTTCTGCTACTTCTTCTGCTAGACATTATGCACACCAAAGTCCAAAAAGATGGAGTAGAAACTGCTGAAATTACTGGAACTAGCTCTCAGACTTGATGAAATGCGACTGAAGCAAGCCCCGATCCGCGTGGGTTCTGCTTAAGCCGCTGCTAGAGGGCGTGGCCGGTGTTGAAGATTTCTGTAATGGTCATGAACAGACTCAATAAAACCGAGTCTGCTATTTTCTTTTGTTTGGTGTAGTCTTTGCTTCAAAAGGATCTAACTATTCAAAACTTATTTATCTTTACTGCAGCTGGTGTTGTGCCGTGTGGCGGCCGTAAAAAGTCTCCTCTTACATCCATCAAAGTGCAGATTATATTTTCTGGTCCTTTTGGATCATTGGATTCATTTAGAATCATTTTAAAAATAAAGTTCTGCTTAAGCCGCGGCTAGAGGGCGCGGCCGGTGTTGCACATTTGAGTACTTGTCATGAACAGACTCAATAAAACCGAGTCTGCTATTTACGTTTATTTGGTGTATTCTTTGCTTCAAAAGTATCTAACTATTCAAAACTTATTTATATGCGGATGGTGCGTTCGCCAGGGGAAGCCGACATGCGCAGACACGAGCGTAACTCATTTGAATCGTCCAGAAGTCATCCGTATCGTCCGTAAGTCATCCGTAAAATCCGTACGTCATCCGTAAGTCGTCCGTGATATGTTTCAGCAGATTGTCAGCGGATGGGCTCATCCGCAGGCTTTACCCGTAACATCCGCAAGTCATACGTAACACCCGTAACTAATCCACATCGTCCGCAGAATATAGGTAACGTTTGCTCATATTTGCGTAATTTGGGGTACAAATTACGCATTTGCATTATCCAACTATACGCAGGCATCCGCAGGTCCGTAACATGGCCGTGTGACTGTAGCATTATATGACATATACAGCAATGGAAGAGTTCACTAGTATACAATAAGTTAATGGAAGTATCCACAATTTACATGTACGTTCGGAACCCGAACTGAAAATCTATGCTTTTGAGCCAAAATAAAAGAAAATATAGTGACGTCATGCAGCTTCGAGGGTGACGCAAGCTCGATGACGTCATTTGTATATAAATATATCGATTACTACTGATACTAGTACTATTCTGTCGTGGATCAACAACAACAAAACCACAAATATAAGCCAACATTTTGGCAGCATAATATTCTTGCGATGCCGATCAGTGAGGTAAATATTGCTTGAGACATTCAAAAGTTACAAAAATCCGCCATTTTTGCTAATACTTTTACACCCAACTTTAACCCAATGATTTCTTCATTCATGCACATTCTGGCAGAAATATCAAGCGTCCTTTGTTCACTGTTGACACATACCAATAGACCTGTTTATCCATTATTTTCATATGAGGATCAATGTAGGAACATTCTTTAACTAAACATACTCTGAGTACCTGCTGTCCTTATTACATCAGAGGCTTCATTTGCCTTCAGGGAAATGGAGAGCAGTAGTGAATGTGATGCTCTTAAGAAATATTCGAACCTTAATAATCAAAACTGTAGGTAGGCCTAATTGTTCTTGTTCTTGGGACATCTAATTCTCGTTTGAAGTAGATATCAATGAACAAATTATAAAATGCAGCTAAATTTTAAACTCCGATCAGAAAATCTGAATCATCGATTTTTTCGTTTCTTCCTTTTAATACTCATTTTAGCCCATACATCACTATGGGAAAGTTCTAGACCTCACCCTCCGCCGATTTCTCCAGCAAGTCGTATGCCTCTGCGACATTCAGGAAAGGCTGTGATTATTTGGAGAAAATTGCAAAACAAAGAAATGAGACCACAGACTAAGTCCATTTGATGATGATTGTCAGGTAAAATAATACATATTCAAATCCATGTGATGCACTTTATAAATAGATATGCAATTACGACATACCTTACATTCGAATGGCCAGATAGAAGCTCACTAGACACGGGCAGCCACTAGCGCGATGTGCTGTCAACAGTGGTCAAAATGAATTATACCGATATCAGATGTGGTGTCACAGCTAATGATTTTCCATGAAGTGATCGTGCAAATATCATATAGACGGCCTTGTAATTTACAAGAGCAGTGACCACTTCTATATATGGTTTAAAAGGGTGTGTCGAACCTGTCAGAATGTCTTAGTCTGTGAACGAAAATTTAGATTTTGCAATTTTCTCCAAATAATCACAGCCTTTCCTGGCTGTCGCTGAGGCATACGACTTGTTGGAGAAATTGGCGGAGGGTGAGGTCTACAACTTTCCCATAGTGATGTATGGGCTAAAATGAGTATTAAAAGGAAGAAACGAAAAAATCGATGATTCAGATTTTCTGAACGGAGTTTAGGACCCGTATGGAATACAATAGAATGAACTAAACAGACATCTAGAAGAAGAATAAACTTTTGAGCACAAATGGAGAATTAGTGAAAAAAAATCACCAGTTTCCAAATGATTTCCAGTAAAATTTATGTTATTTACAATAAAAATATCTTGTTATCAATTACATGCCGTCATTTTATTTTTACCCCGCACAGCACCTGAATGATCCCCATGACAACTGCATCCTCGAACTTAAATGCCATTTTGAAAATGACTAGAAAATGGGTCATTCGAAAAATAATAAGCTCTGTCGATGTTTGCTCGTTAATTGTCATGTTTGTTTCTGACAGTTTATTCATCAAATGTAGTTTGATTATTTTGTTTCCAACTTTTTATCCCCCGACCGAATAGGTTCGGGGGATATAGCGATCAGCCTGGCGTCCGTCCGTCTGTCCGTCCGTCCGTCCGTCCGTAGACGCAATCTTGTGATGGCAATAACTCCTATACCCTTTGAGATTCATTGATAGTTCTTGGCACAATTGTTCACAAGGCTGAGACGGCGTGTCATGCGCAAGAACCAGAACTCTGGATGCCATACTTTTTTAGTTATCTCCCCTTAAATAAAATAGAATGACTACTTTGTGATGGCCATAACTCCAATACCCTTTGAGGTATATTGATGATACCTGGCACAGTTGTTCACAAGGCTGAGACAGTGTGTCATGCTCAAGAACCACAACTCTGGCTGTCATGGTTTTTGAGTTATCTCCCCTTCCAATAAAATAGAGTGACTGCCTTGTGATTGCCATAACTCCAATACCCTTTAAGATATATTGATGATACCTGGAACAGTTGTTCACAAGTTCAAGACCGTGTGTCATGCACAAGAACCATAACTCTGGCTGCCATGGTTTTTTAGTTATTTCCCCTTCCAATAAAATAGAGTGACTACCTTGTGATGGCCATAACTCCAATACCCTTTAAGATATATTGATGATACCTGGCACAGTTGTTCACAAGGTTGAGATGGTGTGTCATGTAAAAGAACCACAACTCTGGATGCCATGGTTTTTGAGTTATCTCCCTTTCCAATAATATAGAATCACTACCTTGTGATGGTCACATCTCCAATACTCTTTGAGATATATTGATGGTACTTAGTACAGTTGTACATGAGGTTAAGCAGGTGTGTCACGTGCAAGAACCACAACTCTGGGTGCCCTGGTTTTTTAATTATCTCCCCTGACAATATAACCTTTTGATGGCCATAACACCAATACCCTCGGAGATATATTGATGGTACTTGGCACAATTGTATACAAGGTTGAGACAGCGCTTCATGCCTAAGAACTACAATTCTGGGTGCTATGATAAATATTTGAGTTATCTACCCTTCCAATATAACAGTATGACCAGCTTGTGATCTCCAACACCCTTTGAGACACATTGATGGTACTTTGTACAGAAATGCATGAGCTTAAGCAGGCATGTCATGCGCAAGAACCAGAGTTCTGAGTACCCTGGTTTTTTAGTTATCTCTCCTGAAGTATTACCTTGTGATTGCCATAACTGCAATACTTTTGTGATATATTGCTGGTTTAATTCTGGTGCACTTTCTATTTGTGAACAATCTTCTGAAGGCTATATTGGCTTTTGGTCGGGGGATTTGCCATCTCTTCCGATGGCTATTTTTAATATATTGCTATTTATAGAAATATAAACTGGTCAAGTCGCTTACGTCCTCAAACTTCGGTCCTCCCAGTATAATATATACTTCGGTAAACCCCGATTTTACTTTACAAAAGCGGGGTTTAACGGGGTTAAAATTATATAGTTGTGTTTTCCTGATGAGAATCTCTCTCACTATATATAGCAGGAATTCATTTCAGAATCTAAAGGTGTCAGGTTATTTCTTTTTTCAGAATGCGGATTAATTTTCTTCAAACTGTGAAGGCCCTGATCAGACACCGCGTTCTGTGGTCTCGGTTCTGGGCATGCAATGTTTGCCAATGAACCTTGTTAGGGTTTCCCATATTTCCCTTATAAAATGTTGTTTTTTTTTGTGTGTGATGTGGCTAAAAGATGAAAAATGATAATAACATCACATTCCAGATTAGTGTAAGAGCATCAGAACAGAGGATTAGACCTGCACGACTAACAGAAAGTGGAAATATCTAGTAATATTTTTCATCACGGCATCGCGCACTTTATAACTGGAAACTGCGGTTTTAATTGTCTGTTTGTGTTAAGATCTTTTGTCCCCGTCAGCACTATTTAAGTCATTTTGGAGCCTTTGCTTCCGATTATGTGGATCTTTTTCCCCGAGCTTGAAATGAAACGACATCTCAAGCCCAACCAATCAAACAGACAACTAGAGTTTATGTTACTGTCCGACTCACACCTTTTTTGCCGGGCAGGCTTAGTCCTTTGCGGTTTACCAGTACTCAATAGTTCGTTCGGTTTCAACTCATGTAGTCCAGTCTATAATTTGTAAACTTTACCGCCGATTAAAAAAAAAAAGAAAATTTTAGATGAAAAATTGTGATATTTTTCTTATTTCTCCTCTAAAATATAGATTGTGGGTACTCGTTAGAACCGCCTCGAGTACCCACAATCTATATTTTAGAGCAGAAATAAGAAAAATAATGTTTACCCCGGTTTTTCTATATAAAAGTGGGGTTCAAGGGGGTCAAAATTATACAGGTGTGTTTTCGTGATGGTGGCATAGAGAAACTGATATTTTAAATGGTACAACTTATTATTACTTACAATATTATATATTATCAACAACATAGACCATGGTTATTTGTTAGAACCGCCTCACTGAAGCGGTTCTAATGAGCACACTTAATCTATATTCAAAGCATAAATCAATAAAATGTATTAAATGTTCACATGATTTATGTAATTTATGCTGTCCGCCATTATTGTGACCTTAGTTTCATTTTTACAAATGAGGCAAAAAGGTTCATTACTTTGTTAACTCTAAGAAGACGGAAATCGTTTTAATGAGTTATTTACCCTGATCATTTAATCATCCATTTTGAAACTTGATTTGTGTAAAAAAAAAATCAAAACGATCAGTGTTAATAGAAATCTGCA
Source organism: Lucinisca nassula (assembly GCA_963580285.1). NCBI lineage: Eukaryota > Metazoa > Mollusca > Bivalvia > Lucinida > Lucinidae > Lucinisca > Lucinisca nassula. The sequence continues at coordinate 13,922,811 of OY757014.1, read as the reverse complement.
TCGCATGAACAAGTCCGTGAATTCTCAACACCCCCCCCCCCCCACCCTGAATATAGGGAAAACTGGTGTCTACGGGGCACTGTTTTCTATGCCCCCGTAAGAGGGCAAGGGCATATAGTTTTTGCACTGTCCGTTTGTTTGTGGGTTTGTGGGTTAGTCCGCACTTTTTTGTGCTGCAAACTGCTTCCTCATTTCTTCATCGATTGAGCTGAAACTTTGCACATGCATTCCTTGTGAGGTGCAGGGGTGCCTATCACACTTTTCACGTTGATCCTCTCATTTACGTCGGACTTATGACCCTTTATTTTCTAAAAATGCGCTAAAAACCTTGTGATGCGAACTTCTTTTCGCACTTTTTTGTGATGCAAACTACTCCACCATTTTTTCACCATTTTTTGTGCCTAACACATTTTCACGTTGATCTTCTCATTTACGTCGGAGTTATGGGCCTTTATTTTCTAAAAAAATGCGCTAAAACCTTGTGATGCGAAACTCTTTTGGCACTTTTTTGTGATGCAATCTACTTCCCCATTTATTCACTTTTTTGTGATGCAAACTACTTCCCCATTTCTTCACCGATTGAGCTGAAACTCTTTATTTTCTAAAATAAAATGCGCTAAAAACCTTGTGATGCGAACTTCTTTTCGCACTTTTTTGTGATGCAATCTACTTCCCCATTTCACCACCGATTCAGCTGAAACTTTGCACATGCATTCCTTGTGAGGTGCAGGGGTGCCTAACACAATTTTCACGTTGGTCCTCTCATTTACGTCGGAGTTATGGCCCTTTATTTTCTAAAAATGCGCTAAAAACCTTGGTGCCTTACACAATTAGCACATTGGTCCTATTATTTACGCTTTAGTTACAGCCCGTTCATATAGTTTTATGCCCTGCACTGTCCGTTTGTTTGTGGGTTTGTGGGTTAGTCCGCACTTTTTTCCTCAAATTGGCTCCCACGGGGGCATTGCTCACTTATAGTGACAGCTCTTGTTATTTCTGTTGCAAGACATAGGTTGTGGGTACTCGTAAAAGCCGCCTTAATGAGGTGGTTCTAACGAGCACCCACAACCTATGTTTGCAGTATAAAAAAGAAAAATATCGCGGATATTCATCCGAAAAGTAGCCATTTCGAAGATGTGAAAGAAATGCACAATATCGATGTGATATTGTAATGGGTGAATATCACGTAAATAAGTCTGTAAATGAACTCCCTTGTAAAACTAAACTTGAGGCAATGATCGGGAATCGATACCATTACCATAACACACCCGTGCGACATAGTGCATATTTTCTCATCTCCAAAATGGCTACTTTTCTGATGAAAATCAGTGATATTTTTCTTATTTATATTTGAAACATAGGTTGTGGGTGCTCGTTAGAACCGCCTCATTGAGGCGGTTCTAACGAGTACCCACAACCTATGTCTTGCGGTTCTAATGAGTACCCACAACCTATGTCTTGGAGAAGAACAAAGAAAAATAATGTATACCACCGTAAACCCCAGTTTTCTCTATATAAAGTGGGGTATAGAGGGGTCTTCATTTCACGGACTAGTTCACGTGATGCAACTACACAGCACCTCCCATCAGAGACACCAAAGGGTAAGATACACGAACATGAAATAACAAAAACCAAATGAAAACGTCACAGTCGGAAAGCTAAAAGGACAGTTACATTAAACCCACTGAATATAGAAAACGTTTGGGTGGAAGGCGAAGGTGTCATGTCATGCATCTTACGTCACCGGGGCATCCAATAGCACTTAACCTTTTTGTCATATGTCTACTGCAAGACATACTGAATGTGGCGGTTCTAGTGAGCACCAAAAACTGTGTTTGGAGTATAAGAAAATATAATAAATTTTCATCAGCAAAATACGATTGCGTTATCGCAATATGAAAATGGCCGTCATTTCAAAATTTAAGATACGGTAATAAGAGAGAGAGAGAGAGAGAGAGAGAGAGAGAGAGAGAGAGAGAGAGAGAGAGAGAGAGAGAGAGAACTGGGGTTTGCAGGGGTATATATTTTGTTACGTTATTTCTGTTCCAAGGCATAGGTTATGGGTTTTCGTTAGACCAGCTCCATGACTGCGAGCCAGGGTCATGAAGCAAGGGTCCGTTTTCAGTAGCTCGAGCAACGATTTCATAAGGTAATAGGAAGAAAAATTAATCCGACATTTATGACACATCAAGATAGATTATATTGGATTCATTAGCCCGGCAGATGAAATAATGTCATTTTTTCTGGTTTTACGGCGCTTTCAAGGAACGTTAATCCAAATTAGCATCCACGAAACGAGTCATTGACAAACAATATGGAGCAAGATTAGCCGCCGCAAAAAAAGCGATAACTGATCCGGGTTTATAAGTTCAATAGAGGAAATTAAGCAGATATCCTTCAAGATGGTAATGCGTCTGACCAGAGAACCAATGATATACACCCGTGTGACACGGTGGATCCTCTCATTCTTCCTAAATGGCTACTTTCCATATGAAAATTTCTAATATTCTTCTTATTTTTACATTTACTCCAAACAGAGGTTGTTGGTGCTTGTTAGAACTGCCTCATCACAACATATGCCTTGGATCAGAAACAAGACAAACGAAGTATACACCCCTGTAAACAGCCAGTTTTCACTATATAAATGTACTTGTATTGTAAGTTTACGGGGTGCTCATTTTACGGACTTGTTAACGTGATGTCAGAGACAGACAAAGTCATTGAAGCTACAAATGTTCTATAAAACTCTATAAAACATTTCTATAAAATGTTCTACAACTCAGTTTCAAGGCAATCGGTTCAACGACTGGCGAAGAATTTTTACATTACGTGGTCAAGGCGGCCATCTTATGTGAATCTGGACCGGTTGAAAAACGCTTACCCTTTTCCAGAGGCTGCATATGAAATCTAATTGATATTGGCCAAGCAGAAAAAAATGTCCTTGAAACGTTGACGGACATGCAATCAAATCTTGGCGATCTTGGATCATTGTCATTTAATGACCATGACCTTTTGTATTTACAGACATTCATGTAGTACTTACTATCATATCACTGACCACAATAGTTGTATTGCACTGATTTACCATTTTCTTAAAAGCACAAGGGACATAATTTGACCATGCCGTTAATAGATTACGGTCAATAGGCATCATCATTGGATCGAATTCGATAGTGCTCAGTCATTTCATGTTTCATCAAGAGTTTCAACGCGATTGTCCAGCGGTTCTGGGGAAGATTTTGTAAACGGTTTTTCTATATATTGTGATTTGACGGCCACCTTGATCATGATACGATACGATACTTTACGATACGATACTTTATTAATGCCAAAAACCATTACAGCCCATGAGCATATATGCATATACAATAACTTTCATATACAGGATAGCAAGCAGCAAATAGCGAATACACATACATACATTAATAACAATAACATATTTATGTTATGGTTTGGGAGGGGTGCTTCAATATTAGACTAATATACAATACTATATACCTTTCTTTAAAGGGTCTTTAGCAAAGCTTCACACAGACTCGTCCAAGCATTGACATGTGATAGATAGATTGTCATTTATGAGCCAGTCAGTTTACCTATCCACACTTTTCCTGGGCAGGCTTATACGTAAGCTATTAACTCAACCCAAAATAACAAATTCCCACATAGTCTGTGGGTACTCCTCAAAACTACCATAATCAGCGGGCTCCGATGAGTCCTCACCCCCAAAGTTTGAATTGAGGTTTGTCGTCCCCCACGACTAATAAGGTCATATTGGAGGCGCTGCTTCCAAATTTTCTGGAACTTATACCCGGCCTGCTGACCAGCTTATATGCATTGAACGGTCCAAATCACTCAAAAATAGAAAATACTTGTCATGTTATAGCATAGTATGTAGTCTATATATAATAACCGAATATTCCCGTCCCATCCATCCTTACCGAAACGAAATATAAGAACGGGGGGAGGTAGAGAATTACGGCATTTCATTATATTTTGTTTGTTTATTAGATTGACTGATTTGGAGTTTAACGTCCCATTCAACACTATTTAGATCATTTAGGAGCCAGTCAGTTTACCTATCCTGGGCAGGCTTATACGTAAGCTATTAACTTAACCAAATATAACTTATTTCCAAGTAGTCTGTGGGTACTCTCCAGAACTACCATAATCAGCGGGCTCCTAATGAGCCCCCCCCCCCCCCCCCCCACACACACACACAGTCCCCCTGCAGAGTTTGAATCGAGGTTTATCGTCCCCCACGACTAATAAGGTCATAATGGAGGCGCTACTTCCAAATTTTCTGGAACTTTTACCCGGCCTGCTGACCAATGGAATCAAAATGGTTTTTATGCATTGAACGGTCCAAATCACTCAAAAATAGAAAATACTTGTCATTTTTACCACAAAATTAAACCGATAAAAATCATTAAATTTACTGAAAACATGTCTCTTAAAGGCCGCATCAACGTCGCCGCGACGTCGTGACTTTTCGTCGCCAACAGGAGGATGACTTCAGGCTTTGTGGACGTTAGGGAGGGTCCCACAAAAGAATAACTTATTTTCTCAATTGAAAGGCTTTCTCGGTGAAAACGCTGAGTAGCTTCAGTGTTTTACAATGATTGGATTAAAACATCTACATTTCTTTTGCATTTTTTGGCCTTCTCCTGTAGTACGTGTTGATATATATTTTTCGTAGGTTATCATAGAGAGGACAGACGAAGAAGAAATGAAACTCGTCCTCTAATGCATTGCAAATTTGGCATTTTCTGTGCTCATAAGGAATTTTATTAGGTTTAGCCCAACGACCTACTTCTACTTCTAGTCTATGTGACGAAACGCGTAATCTACTAACTACTTCTTATATTTTACAATGTCTAATATGTCCAAATATGTCTGATACTGAAAATAAGCAAATCACCTTGCTCTTGTTGAACTATTTTTCCAATCTAGAATGCCAATCTTGTATAAATATGTCCCTCACCCTCTGTCCGAAAACGTTCAAAAAAAGCTTCAATATTACCCACCCCCTGTAATTCCCACACTTCCATAAATCCTAACCGGCTCAGTAAATCTCTTGTACACGATACCCAGTTTATTTTTGAAGGTTGTGCTTCAATATCTCTTAACATCATATTATAGGTTTATTTGATATACTTATTTTCCTCACTGCAAATTACTTTGAGCCAAAATCTGATGATAGATACATATCTACGAGACTGATAATCAATTCTACATAATTCTCCATATATATAATCGTTTTGAGTTGATTGTTTAACTCCTAATAATTTTTTACAAAATTGTAAATGGGCGGTGGTGACTTTTGAAAACCCCAAACTTCACTAGCAAAATTTAATATAGGAGATATTAATTCATCAAATAATTCTAGTATATGGAAGGTTTTAATTCCGTGAATTTATAAAGATATTTGTTCAACGTAAAAATTGCTTTCAGTGCTTGCCCGGCTAAAGATTTCTGCGTCTCATAGTTTGATCCCCCTGATGTAAATACAACCCCTAAATAACAAAATTTATTGACTAGTTCTATTCTAACATTATTGTAAGTGAAATTCAAATTGTCTGATAACCGACTCCCCTTCCTAAATACCATAATTTTAGTTTTATCAGTGATCATGTAAGTTTCCACCTTTGGCAATAATTTTCTACAACTGATAAGGCAGTTTGTAAACTTTGGGGTTCTTCCAAAGAGTATAATGCCATCGGCATATAAAAGTATGTGCAAATTAATGATGCCAATATCAATGCCTGATATGCCCTTATCGACCAACTCGGCTTCTTAATCGTTCACATACATTGCAAAAAGGAATGGTGACAAACATTCTCCTTGACGGACGCCAATATTGCATGTGAAGGGCTCGCTGAGACAGTTTTCTTGTTTAACTATTGACTTAACTAAACTATATATATATATATATTTTATAACATCAAGTATTTTCCCCTAACCCCTAGTTTAATCAACTTGAACCACAGTATGTCACGAACAACAAAATCAAATGCTTTTGTGAAATCCACAAATGCGCAATATAAACGTTCATTATTATTAAGACAATGTGTTATGACACTGTTAAGAATAAATATGTTATCTGTAGTTCCCACGTTCTTACGAAAGCCCCCTTGCGCTTCTACATATATGTTATATTCGTCTGCCCAACTGTTTAATCGAGTGTTTAAAATTCGTGTAAAAAGCTTTCCCACTACACTTAACAAAGTAATTCCGCGATAATTTGATACCTCCGTGTGGTATCCTTTTTTAAATAATGGTATTATATGGCCCTAAACCCATTTTTCTGTAAAATAACCAATTTCAAATAATTTATTAAATAATGTATGTATATATGTTAACAAAGCATTTGTTCCTTTAAAAAAATCATTTAGTAAAAGGTCTGGGCCCGCACTTGCACCATTACATAATTGGTTTACACCCTTTTTAATTTCTTGTATTGAAATTGGTACATTTAACTCCGTGAACATACCGGGTGTATCTTTCATTAAAATATATAATGTCATCGTCAGTTTGATAGAACCTGTCATTTGGGTCATTGATGGCTTGAAAATATTCTGAAAACCGTTTTACATCAATTGGACATTTGTTTTTAATATGTGCAGCTTCTTTTAACAATCTCCAATATTCTTTAACATTATTTGATATCGAAGAGATCAATTTAAATGTTTTTCCTTAGCAAATTTGTGACGCTTTGAGCGTAAAACCTTCTTGTAATCTGACCTTGCTCTTACAAGATTTGTCCGATTGCCGTCAGTCTTGTCGCGTCTATAGATATTTAATTTTGAATAAAACAAATTCCTAAACTTACTGCAATCTTCATCAAACCAGGGTTGCTTTATAGACTCATTACAGTGAATATTTTCTTCATCCCGAGGGGAATACGCCTTTTTACCAAATAATGGGTCGCACACTTTTTCCATTAAGCTTGAAAAATTTAGTAAACTCCGTTCAGAATATATGAATCATCGATTTTTTCGTTTCCCGCTTTTAATACTCAATTTAGCCCGTACATCACTTTGGGAAAGTTTTAGACCTCACCCTCCGCCGATTTCTCCAGCAAGTCGTATGACTTTGCGACAGCTGGGAAAGGCTGTGATTATTTGGAGAAAATTGCAAACTCTTTATTTTCGTTCACAGACTAAGACATTCTGACAGGTTCGGCACACCCTTTTAAACCATATATAGAAGTGGTTACTGCTCTTTTACATTACAAGGGCGTCTATGTTTTATTTGCACGATCACTCCATGGAAAATCATTAGCTGTGACACCACATCTGATATCGGTATAATTCTTTTTGACGACTGTTGACAGCACATCGCGCTGGTGACTTCCCGTTCCTAGTGAGCCTCTATCTAGCAATTCGAATATAAGGTGTGCCGCAATAGCATATCTATTTATGAAGTGCGTCACATGGACTTGAATATTTATTAATTTACCTGACAATCATCGTCAAATGGACTTAGTCTGTGCTCTCATTTCTTTGTTTAGCAATTTTCTCCAAATAATCGCAGCCTTTACTGACTGTCGTAGAGGCATACGACTTGCTGGAGAAATCGGCGGAGGGTTCCCATAGTGATGTATGGGCTAAAATGAATATTAAAAGGAAGAAACGAAAAAATCGATGATTCAGATTTTCTGAACGGAGTTTAGGCTGTCATCTATTTGCTGCGGTGTATTCATTTGTAGTAAAGCTGAACATAAGCCTCGTAACCTATTTTCCTCCCCTTCTAGGCTGAAAGTTTATTCCCCCGCCCGCTCCTAACTCCAAACATATTTTTTGTTCAACTTTTCAAAAGTTACATTTTCTTCAGTATTAACCGACTCATCAATATGTTTACATGACATAGAAAAGCCAATACAGCAATGGTCCGTCAGACACGTGAAAAGTGCTTTTAACATTCAATGAAGCAGAACTGGCTATGACATAGTCAATAACACTGTTATCTGTACTGCCAACATAAGTATATTTCCCAACCCCCTTATCCGCCCCGACGCGACCATTTGCTATACGTAATATGTTTAATTTAAGTCCAATAACTTACGACCATTCGCTTTGATCGTATTATCCTGTGAAAAACAAGGACTAAATTCGTCAATTTCATAATCGATTGGTAATATATCTATGTTGGTATCATTGTCAAAAATGACATAGTCATGTTCATTTCCAACTCGACTATTGAAATCCCCGCAGATTAAGATATTGTACCTATCATTCGTATCATGCACTATTTTAAATATGAAATTTGTGATTCTCTTCAATACTTCTACTTCAACTGGCCTCACGATTTGAGGAAGAAGGAATAATGTAACACAGACATAAATACAGATCTTTCGATAAATTAAATAACTGGCCGTCTATTTTTAACCATATAATATCATCTGAGTCTTTTTGCAGTAAAGTACAGAATTTTTTATATGATTCTTTGACATAAAAAGCAATTCCACCAGAGTTTCGTTTAGTATAAGGTTTTTTTCTCAGTTCTGTTTAACTGGAAAACCACAAAGTCTTGGACAGATAGATCCGAAAAACTATCAGCCCATGTTTCCGTCAAAAGCACAAAGTCTCTTCGGCTGAATATTTCTCGCAACTCTTGTGAATGGAGTTTGTTTGTATATTTTGTCACAAGACCTTGAACATTCAAAAGGGTGAAATGCGCGCGCACTCTCTCCCTATTGTCCTATAGGTTCATATACGTAGGAGGATCACGTGTTCCGGTACAGTTACTACTCAAGTTCATTGATACATTACTCGTAGTATTTGTAGTGGTAGAAAAACAAAACCCAAAAATGAATTCCTTTAAGAGCAATGAAAACATTCAAAAGAAAGAAGATGGGACGTAGTTTCGGCTAATAAAGCCTCATCAGTGACCCTGTAATGATCCGGCAAAAAGCAAGAGGAAACATACTGCAATTTTGCGAATTTCGAATAGGCAGTCGATTCAAAGACTGATATAAATCAAAATGGGGTCCAAATAATTAAAAACCTGTCTAGAATATGAGTCTAAACCAATAATTTATTTCTGATTTCTCAGAATATTCACGCTGATCTCAAAGGACCAAAAGTAAAATATAAACTGCACTATGGTTGATGTACGGGGAGACGTTTTACGGCCGCCACACGGCACAACACCAGCCGCAGCGAAGGCAAACAAAAACCAAAAATGAGTTCCTTTAAGAGCAATGAAAACATTCAAAAGAAAGAAGATGGGTCATACTACGAAGTTTCGGCTAATAAAGCCTCATCAGTGACCCTGTAATGATCCGGCAAAAAGCAAGAGGAAACATACTGCAATTTTGCGAATTTCGAATAGGCAGTCGATTCAAAGACAAAGTTGTTTATTTGTTTGTTTGATTTGAGGTTTAACGTCCCCGTCAACACTAAATAGGTCATTTTGGAGGCGTTGCTTCCAATTTTGTGGGACTTTTACGCGACATTGAGACGAAATGACATCTCAAGCCCTGTCGTCCAATGAAACCGATAGGGTTTATAAGCTGGACGGTCCGACTAGCATCGCTTTGCCTGGGCAGGCTTAGATCGTCTAAGCGGTTTACCAGAACTCGTGTGTGGTCGGACTCAGCTCTGCGTGGAAGCACCATGCAGCCCATCTATTTCTTCAAGCCCCGATGGGTGGGGGCGGGGTAGAAGTTGTTCCAGATAGTGTGGCAGTAGTATTTCTCATAGTATGTTGTACATTATGGTTTCCGGCACTATTTGCGGTGTATCTTGTCTCTTCGACCATTTGAACAAATTTCCTTCACCCATTGCCTGGGCAACTGTATATAAATTCATTGAAATTGATTTAGGACATCATGAAATGCTGAGGGACCAGCAATTTTAGTGACCTGTGGCCAAGGTCCTTAAATAATCTTGACCTTTGGCATACATAGACATTCATGTAGTACACATTACCTTGTCATAGACTGTAATATTTTTGTGTTTCACCTTTTTCCCATTAAAAGCCTAAGGGACCAAATTTGACCTTGCCGTAAGGTCAAGGTCAACCATGAGTCACCAGTTTAACAAACTTGGTACTTTCTGTTACCTGAAGCTTCATACCAAGTATTTGTTATTTTTTTTTTTTTTTGGCTATTCAGAAGAAACTGCACATGACGTCTAAGCAACGTCGCATCATCGTCGATGCATAGTCACGACGTTGCATCTACGTTGATGCGACGATGCATACGAATAGTATCCCCCGCTGGGATACATGATAGCGCCAGTGACAGTACAAAGAAGACAGTTTTACTTGAAGTCGTGATGTGCTGCTCATCTCCATTTCTGGTAAAACTTACAACCTTATCACCTTTTATCTCAAAATTGTCTATTTAGATAGCATGCAATTTTCTTCAGGAAGATTCTAAAGTGAAATATCAATGAAATGACGATCAAAACCTCAATACAAATCAAAATTGTATCAATTTGATCACCCTGTCAATTAAGTTTCAATAAAAATCCGAATGTATTGTTATAGAAGGTCATGATGTTTGACATCGCCAATCTGAAAATAACTATGCTAGCAGTTTTGTTTGTTTGTGTTAAAGTTTTATGTCCGTACAAAATGAGTTTTGAAGTGGTGGACTCGTCCAATGTTAAATGCTGGGCAAGTCCATTTGCCAATACTGGACGCGTCCATTTGTCAGTTTAGATGTTAAAAAGACTGGGTACAACATAAATATTATACGACATACTGCGTGCATAGTAGTTAACCCAATCACAGTTGATAACATTGCTTCTCTCTTTAATTGCACACTGGTTTGTTTGTTTGTTTGTGTGATTTGAGGTTTAACGTCCCCTTCAACACTATATAGGTCATTTTTGAGAGTTTGCTTCTAATTTTGTGGGACTTTTACCCGACATTGAGATTAAATGACATCTCAAGTCCTGCCGCAAAATTGCACGTCGAAAGTGCTTTCCGCTATTGATGTTTCCATTAGGGTTGAAGAAGCGTTATACAAAACAGTCAAAAGCATGCACTATGTCAGGAAACCATAAAACAGACAAAGCATTTTACGCCTTTGATCCATATTGTTAAAAGACTAAAATGCCACACCCGCCATTCATTCTCAAATGAGCACATTGCAAACATACTTAATTTTTGCATGACCCACACAATGCACTGAATTGACGACAGATCGTCAAGCCACGCCATCAAAGTGGGACTAGTGGAAACAGAAAATTTCGCACAAGTTTGATACCGCATAAATCTCCATCTAATTACAGCTCTGCTCGGATAACTTAGGGACAAGAAACCTTTTTGAGAAGTTTGCAGAGCGTCACTTCTACAGCTGTCTCGCTGGATGCGTTGATAAAAAATAAAATAAAGACGTAATTACGGAAAAACGCTGCACAGGTTTAATCTATATAAAGATATCGTTTCAAATAAGCTGGTCATCTGTTTAGATTTCGATAGTATGCGTGACAGAAATAAACTTAGTTTCTATTCATCACGTGAACAAGTTCGTGAAATAAAGACCCCTCTAAACCCCACTTTATATAGAGAAACCTGGGGTTTACGGGGGTTTACATTATTTTCCTTATTTCTGATCCAAGACATAGGTTGTGGGTACTCGTTAGAACCGCCTCAATGAGGGGTTCTAACGAGCACCCAAAACCTATGTATGGAGCAGAAATAAGGAAAATATCACAAAATTCATCAGAAAAATACCCATCTTTAGCTTTGAAAAATGCACTATATCACACGGATGTGTTATCGTAATGTGAAAAATTCAAAAATTGTGAAACCTCCATCTGATTAGAGCAAATTGTATATGGAGGTTGACTAATGTACGAGAAGTTGGCGGAGCTTCTCCTCCACAATTTTCTCGCTGGATGTGTTGATCAAAAATAAAATAAAAATGTATGCCAGAGTTAATTTCACTTTTCGATATATAAAGCTATGGTTTGCGATATCCGTTTTATGGACCTGTGATGTTTACATTTCCTCACAGATCGTGTTCAGACTGAGGTTATATGTCAGTTACGGTATCATTACGAAAGCACGCCTATTCAAATATAATGAAAATTTTCTGCAAAAAAATGAATTCTTTCTTTTTCAGATAGTTCTGCTCAAAAACATAAGAGTGTGTTTATTCGTTAGGTCCGCTTCGTTTAGGTGGTTCTAACGAATACCCACACTCTTTTAGCAGAAATAGGGAAAATAATGTATACCCCTGTAAACCCCAGTGTAACTCCATAAATGTGGGGTTTAAGGGGGCCAAAATTATATAGGCTTCTTTGACTGATGATTAAAAGAATGGAAGAGGCTATTTGCAGTCAACTGCAGATAGCCAAAATACGTTAAATTGGCTATTTTCTGTCAACTGCAAATAGCCAAAAAGCGTTAAAATGGCTATTTGCCGTCAACTGGAAATAGGCAAAAAAAAAACCTTAAAATAGCTATAAAAGTGATTCTGTATTCCTGCAAAGTACATTTGCGCCCATCTAAGACTCAGATCAGGCTACGCACATCCGACCAGTCTATTGACAGTCTTCGTTGTGCGCTCTTAAGTGTGTTAGAGACATGGACTCTTTTAGACGGCCATCAAAAACTGATCCGAGTCTTCGCTTGACGCACATGTAAACTGCAAGAAATAGCTTGTCATATATAACAAGGGAAATTTCTCACTTGAAGCATGTGTCCCGGATTTTTAAGAACAAACTTGAATCAACAGTGCAAACGAAGATTAAGTTTTTTTTTTCATGTATCATGTACAAGTAAGGAATCCTTAACTAGAGGTAACAAAACGTATTTTTTCTTTTTGTTATTATCATTTATACATGTATTTAAAATGGTAAAATTCAACGAACTAAACTATCTCTTCTAGGGGCATTTATGAAGGAAGGGCAAATGGCAGTTTCTGGCGAAAGAATATGCAATTTACTGGATAACCGCTTACGTATAAGCCGGCCCAGGAAAAGTGTGGATAGGTAAAACGTCTCGGTATGGCCGAAATAGCGTTCACTAGGCCGTTAATTTCCAATAGAAACAAACAAAACATACTGTTGACATGAGCCGTAACAAGAGACACCATTCAGACTTACATGTACAGATAACAAGTGAATAAATAAAGTAAAGACAATCTTAAACTTCTGCTTTAATTAAACAAGATCTTGAACAATATTGAGTTAGGTTTGTTATACATGCTATGTATACTTGTTTTGTTTAAATTCCTTAAATTTTGTTTAAATTCCTTTTATCTCAAACAATGATGGTCGTCTAAAAGATTCCATGTGCTTTTAACACTATCAAGAGCGCACAGCGAAGACTATGAATAGAGTGCGCGGATATGCGCGTAGGCTGATCGAAGTCTTTGATGGGAGCGCTCACAAAGCGCAGGTACATAGAAAGACTGTTAATAGCAGTTTAACGCTTTTTTGTCTGTTTGCAGCTGACTGCATTGTTGAATATCTGCAGCTGACTGCAAATAGCCATAAAAACGTTAAAATGGCTATTTGCAGTTGACTGCAAATAGCCATTTTAACGTTTTTTGGCTATTTGCAGTTGACTGCAAATAACCACTCCGTAAAAGAATTCGTTCAAACAGTATCTTTAAAACATTTTAGTAATCCTTTTTGTGTATTCTACACCAAGTGCCCCCCTTGTAAGGGAACACTTTTGGGACTGTTTAAAATTGGTCCTAAAGACCACTTTTTAATAGTCGCGTAGGTGGTCTTAATATGTAAGAAGTTTACTGTATCTTGTTATTCATAACTTGCTCAATCAGACGTCCAGATTGGTAAACTTTGCATGACCAGACTGGACAGACAAGATTCTTTGTTGCTTCAAAGATATTGTCTGGGTCAGTCAATCCTTCGGTAATGAAAAGATAGATATCAAACTATATTACAGAGTTTTACATTAAAGGTCATATACAAAGCTATCTCAAGATCTGTGTTTTACTTGAGTTAAATGAAGCATGGGTTTATGTGATTAAGATTTTTTACGATTTGTGAAAAATTCTTCAGGATATGATCCATAAATCACCAATTAATTACCCAGGTAAAGGCGAACGCTTTAAAAGTTGCCTCGCTTATCGTTCCTGATTTTGGTTACCTCCCTTGCCGATAATCATATTCGTGACGTCATTGTCGCACACAATATGGCGTAGCGTCTATACAGTAGTTAGTGTTTCGAAACATTCAGAGAAAAAATATGGTTTTGTGCGCGGCATTTGGGTGCAATTCTCGGTCAGATAGACAGAAAATAAGTTTCTTCAAGTTTCCCAAAGACGAAAAGCTACGGAGAATTTGGATTAATAAATTAAATAGGGGCGAATCTGCTACGAAGAAATTCGCGCCAACACACCACAAGCTTTGTGAATTAGTATTAAGTAAATTACCAAACTGATGCATCTGGAACGACAAAATCATCCTCATTGTTGCTCGTATTTGCATCGGTCTCACTCGAGTCCAGCTCACTGTCTGAACCCTCAGACTCTTGGTTTCTTCTCGGTTCATACATATACGGCTGTATCAACGAGTCTTCCCCTACATCTACATCTGAATTCATGTCCAAATCGCTGTCTATCTCGATATCCATGCTTCTATGTTTTAACTTTCGACCCAAACGAACTTGTAACACGTAATAACATCAGTCAAGTGTATCGACTATTGTGCTCCAATGACGTCACTTCCGGTCAAGGGACGCTACTCGCCAAGGGAAGTAAGTCATCATCGATTTTTGTTACCCGAAATCAATTAATTGTTATAATTAATTAATTAAATTTTTTATAACGACATAAAAGTCAAATATGTGCCCTACCAATTATATATTTAAGTCTCAGTTGAAAACAAAAACCTTTATAACTGATCTTTAACCCTTAACACTGAAAGCACCAGAGAAATATTTAGAGCAGACGAAAATAAAAGGACCGCTCTGACCCTAAATATCTCATCTGACTTTAAGATGTTAAAATGTGGATCGTTAATTTGTTACACTGAAAGCTACAATGTATCTAATTGCATGAAGCAGAACTCTAATTGTTGGTGTGGTCGAAGATCACCCAGAAAACAAGTTTGAATGAAATTAGCCTAAGGGTTTAGAAGTAGTTTTCATTAAATTGTTTATTCTTCTGTATTTTTGCTTTTTAATTATTTATACTTATTTATTTATTTATTTATTTATTTAATAATATTGATTTATTTATTTATTAATTTATTTAAATCTGGCAACCATCTTGTACACAGCAGCAGGACAGTAATTTTAGCTATTTGGAAAATATTCACTTAAGCAATATTTGGCCCCGCCGAACGAGGCGTGGAGAAATAGATTGGGCTGCATGATGCTTCCACGCAGAGCTGATACCTAGCGTACGCGAGTACATGAAAATCGCTTTGAGGTTCTAAGCCTGCCGAGGAAAAGTGCTCCGAGTCGGACCGCCATTGCCTATAAACCCTATTGGTTGCATTGGGTGGCATGACTTGAGATGTTTTTGTTTGATTTGAGGTTTAACGTCCCCGTCAAAACTGTAAAGGTCATTTTGGAGACGTTGCTTCCAATGTTATGGGACTTTTATCTGACATTGAGATGAAAGACATCTCAAGCCCTGTCGCCCAATGAAACCAAAAGGGTTTATTAGCATGGACGGTCCGCCTCGCACCGCGGTTCCTGGACAGGCTTAGATCCTCTAAGCGGTTTACCAGTACTAGTGTGCGGGCCGGATTCAGCTCTGCGTGGAAGCATCATGGAGCCCATTTATTTCTTCAAGCCCCTATGGGCGGGGGCCAGAGACTTGAGATGTATTTCATCTCAATGTCGGGTAAAAGTCCAACAAAATTGGAAACAACGTCCCCAACAGTGTTGACGGGGACGTTAAACCTTAAATCAAACAAACTTAGGCAACAGTCCTGTGAAGTTTGAATGAAACTGGATCAAAGCTAAAGGAAGAATTATCGTTTAAAGAGCTTTATTAGCCGAAACTACGTAGTATGACCCATCTTCTTTCTTATGAATGTTATCATTGCTCTTAAAGGAACTCATTTTAGATTTTTATTTGCCTTCACTGCAGCTGGTGTTGTGCCGTGTGGCGGCCGTAAAACGTCTCCCCGTACATCAACCATAGTGCAGTTTATATTTTACTTTTGGTCCTTTGAGATCAGCGTGAATATTCTGAGAAATCGGAAATAAATTATTGGTTTAGACTCATATTCTAGACAGGTTTTTAATTATCTGGACCCCATTTTTGATTTATATCAGTCTTTGAATCGACTGCCTATTCGAAATTCGCAAAATTGCAGTATGTTTCCTCTGGCTTTCTTTGCCGGATCATTACAGGGTCACTGATGAGGCTTTATTAGCCGAAGCTACGTAGTATGACCCATCTTCTTTCTTATGAATGTTATCATTGCTCTTAAAGGAACTCATTTTAGATTTTTATTTGCCTTCACTGCAGCTGGTGTTGTGCCGTGTGGCGGCCGTAAAACGTCTCCCCGTACATCAACCATAGTGCAGTTTATATTTTACTTTTGGTCCTTTGAGATCAGCGTGAATATTCTGAGAAATCGGAAATAAATTATTGGTTTAGACTCATATTCTAGACAGGTTTTTAATTATCTGGACCCCATTTTTGATTTATATCAGTCTTTGAATCGACTGCCTATTCGAAATTCGCAAAATTGCAGTATGTTTCCTCTGGCTTTCTTTGCCGGATCATTACAGGGTCACTGATGAGGCTTTATTAGCCGAAACTACGTAGTATGACCCATCTTCTTTCTTATGAATGTTATCATTGCTCTTAAAGGAACTCATTTTAGATTTTTATTTGCCTTCACTGCAGCTGGTGTTGTGCCGTGTGGCGGCCGTAAAACGTCTCCCCGTACATCAACCATAGTGCAGTTTATATTTTACTTTTGGTCCTTTGAGATCAGCGTGAATATTCTGAGAAATCGGAAATAAATTATTGGTTTAGACTCATATTCTAGACAGGTTTTTAATTATCTGGACCCCATTTTTGATTTATATCAGTCTTTGAATCGACTGCCTATTCGAAATTCGCAAAATTGCAGTATGTTTCCTCTGGCTTTCTTTGCCGGATCATTACAGGGTCACTGATGAGGCTTTATTAGCCGAAACTACGTAGTATGACCCATCTTCTTTCTTATGAATGTTATCATTGCTCTTAAAGGAACTCATTTTAGATTTTTATTTCCACTTTAGCTCTGGTTACCTTGTGTACTAGGATGGAACCGTGTTTGGTATTTAGCTCTCCAGAGCCGAAGGCTCCTGGGTAGCTTATAGGATAGGCAGTTTTCCGTCGTCGGCTGCGTCGTATGTCTGTCGCCAACACTTTCGGCTCTTTAGTTTGGTTGCTATGGCAACTTAGAGTTTCCATAATATTATAGTGGGGATAATTGGAAAATCATGGCATTTACTGCCAAGACTCTGCAGATATTCTAACGAGTGCCCAATATCTATGTTTTAAGCAGAAATAAGAAAAATAATGTACACCCTGTTAACCAAAATTTTACTGTATAAAAGTGGGTTTAAGGGGGTCAAACTTATATACACGTGTTTGATTCATGACGATAAGCATTTTTTCTCATCTCCAAAATGGCCACTCTGTGACATTTTTCCTTTTATCCCCCGACCGAATAGGTTCGGGGGATATAGCGATCAGCCTGGCGTCCGTCCGTCCGTCCGTCTGTCCGTCCGTCCGTAGACGCAACCTTGTGATGGCCATAACTCCTATACCCTTTGAGATTAATTGATGGTTCTTGGCACAATTGTTCACAAGGCCGAGACGGCGTGTCATGCACAAAAACCAGAACTCTGGATGCCATACTTTTTTAGTTATCTCCCCTTTTAATAAAATAGAATGACTACTTTGTGATGGCCATAACTCCAATACCCTTTGAGATATATTGATGGTACCAGGCACAGTTGTTCACAAGGCTGAGACGGCGTGTCATGCACAAGAACCACAACTCTGGTTTCCATGGTTTTGGAGTTATCTCCCTTTCATATAAAATAGGGTGACAACCTTGTGATGGCCATAACTCCTATAACCTTTGAGATTCATTGATGGTTCATGGCACAATTGTTCACAAGGCTGAGATGGCGTGTCATGCGCAAGAACCAGAACTCTGGATGCCATACGTTTTTAGTTATCTCCCCTTCCAATAAAATAGAGTGACAACCTTGTGATGGCCATAATTCCAATACCCTTTAAGATATATTGACGATACCTGGCACAGTTGTTCACAATGCTAAGACGGTGTGTCATGCACAAGAACAACAACTCTGGGTGCCATGGTTTTTTAGTTATCTCCCCTTCCAATAATATAGAATCACAACCTTGTGATGGCCACATCTCCAACACTCTTTGAGATTTATTGATGATACATGACACAGTTGTTCACAAGGCCCAGATGGTGTGCCATGCACAAGAACCACAACTCTGGGTGCTATGATTTTTTAGTTATCTCCCCTTCCAATAATATAGAATCACTACCTTGTGATGGCCACATCTCCAACACTCTTTGAGATATATTGATGATATTTGGTACAGTTGTATGTGAGGTTAAGCAGGTGTGTCACGTGCAAGAAACACAACTCTGGGTGCCCTAGTGTTTAGCTCACCAGAGCCGAAGGCTCCGGGGGAGCTTATAGGATAGGCAGTTGTCCGTCGTCGTCTGCGGCGTCTGCGTCGTCTGCGTCTGCGTCGTCTGCGTCTGCGTCGTCTGCGTCAACACTTTCAAACGACATCTCCTCTGAAGCCATTGGTCCGATTGGGCCCAAATTTTATCTGTAGCATTCTTGGGCTAGGGGATTGAATGTTTGTGTTTTTTATCAAAATCGGCTCATTAGTTTGGTTGCTATGGCAACTAAGAGTTTCCATAGACTTATAATGGGGAAATTTGAAAAAATGGCATTTACTGCCAAGCCTCTGCAGATATTTTGACAAAACTTTAATAGAAATGTTCCTTAGGCAATCTACTATCTGCCATA
This sequence comes from Lucinisca nassula, assembly GCA_963580285.1. NCBI lineage: Eukaryota > Metazoa > Mollusca > Bivalvia > Lucinida > Lucinidae > Lucinisca > Lucinisca nassula. Next base: position 13,903,842 of record OY757014.1, on the reverse strand, counting down.
TGATTTTAGGCCTACTGCTCATTTTTATTGGTTGCCATGGAAACCAAAATGCCAAAAAAATAGAAAAAAAAAATACTTAAAAAGTCATCTCCTCAGATACCATATGCTCTAGGAGGCAGAGACTTTTTGAAAATATTCACCATATTTGCCTTTACAGGTTTTGTGTTTTTTGTGAAATTCGGCTCTTGAGATTGGTTGCTATGGCAGCTTAGATAGACTTATAATGGTGAAAATAGAAAAATGGCATTAACTGCCAAGCCTTTGCAGATATTTTGACACAACTTTCATAGAAATGTTCCTTAAGCAATCTCTCATCTGCCATATGATTTTAGGCCTATTGCTTATTTTGGCTGGTTGCCATGGAAACCAAAATGAAAAAAAAATAAACAAAAAAATACTTAAAAAATCATCTCCTCAGAAACCGTATGCTCTATGAGGCTTAGAGTTTATGGAAATATTCACCATATTTGCCTTTACAAGTTTTGTGTTTTTTATGAAATTTGGCTTTTAAGTTTGGTTGCTATGGCAACTTAGATTTTCCATAGACTGATAAGGAGGAAAATTGAAAAGTGGCCTTAACTGCCAAGCCTTTGCAAATAGTTTGACTTAACTTCCACAGAAGGGTTCCTTATGCAATCTTCTATCTGCCATATGATTTTAGGCCTACTGCTCATTTCTATTCGTTGCCAGGGAAACCAAAACGAAAAAAAAAAATAATAGAAAAACAAAATACTTTCAAAAATCATCTCCTCAGAAACCGTATGCTCTATGAGGCTGAGAGTTTATGGAAATATTCACCATATATGCCTTAACAGGTTTTGTGTTTTTAGCTCATCAGAGCTGAAGGCTCCGGAGGAGCTTATAGAATAGGCAGTTATCCGCCGTCGTCTGCGGCGTCTGCGTCAACACTTTCAAACGACATCTTCTCTGGGCCGACTGGGCCCAAATTTTATCTGTAGCATCCTTGGCCTGGGTGATTGACAGTTTGTGTTTTTATGAAAATTGGCTCATTGGTTTGGTTGCTATGGCAACTTACAATTTCCATAGACTTATAATGGGGAAAATTGAAAAATAGCATTTACTGCCAAACCTCTGCAGATATTTTGATAAAACTTTAATAGAAATAATGCGTAGGCAATTTTCTATGTGCCATATGAATTTAGGCCTACTGTTCATTTTTTAGCTCACCAGAGCCGAAGGCTCCGGGGGAGCTTATGGGATAGGCAGTTGTCCGTCGGCGTCTGCGTCGTCTGCGTCTGTGTCTGCGTCTGCGTCGTCGTGTGACGTCAACACTTTTAAACGACATCTCCTCTGAAGCCGCTAGGCCGATCGGGCCCAAATTTCATCTACAGCATCCTTGGGTTGGGGGATTGAAAGTTTGTGTTTTTTATGAAATTCGGCTCATTAGTTTGGTTGCTATGGCAACTTAGAGTTTCCATAGACTTATAATGGGGAAAATTGAAAAATGGCATTTACTGGCAAGCCGCTGCAGACATTTTGACAAAACTTTCATAGAAATATTCCTTAGGCAATCTACTATCTGTCATATGATTTTAGGCCTACTGCTCGTTTGTATTGGTTGCCATGGAAGCCAAAATGAAAAAAATGGAAAAAAAATACTTAAAAAATCATCTCCTCAGAAACCGTATGCTCTATGAGGCTGAGAGTTTATGAAAATATTCACCATATTTGCCTTTACAGGTTTTGTGTTTTTTATGAAATTCGGCTCTTTAGTTTGGTTGCTATGGCAACTTAGATTTTCCATAGACTTATAATGGGGAAAATTGAAAAATGGCATTATCTACAAAGCCTTTGCAGATATTTTGACAAAACTTTCATAGAAATGTTCCTTTAGTAAACATCTCTTAGCCATATGCTTTTATGTCGACCTGGGGGTCCAGTAGGTTGTGCTGGGGCCATGCCACGCCCCCAGTACTTCATAAAATGCCTTATACCTCAGAAACCTTACAGATCCCCACCCCTAAACCATATATATTCTTGTTCCTTATGATAAGGTGCATTTAATGACACCAACCTGGGGATCCCCCCCCCCCCCGGATGTGCCGGCGACATGCCCCACCCCCTCCACTTCATAAAATGCCATTTATCTCAGAAACCATTCAGATCCCCACCCGTAAACCATATATATTCTTGTCTCTTATGATAAGACGCACCCAGTGACACCAACCTGGGGGTCCCTCAGGATGTGCCTGGGCCATGCCCCACCCCTCCATTTCACAATAGGCCCAATATTCCAGAAACCTAACAGATCCAAACCCCTAAATGAAATATATTTTTGTTCCTTATGATAAGTTGCATTCAGTGACACCAACCTGGGGGACACCCGGGATATGCCGGGGACATGCCCAACCCCCTCCACTTCATAAAAGGTTGGCCCCCACCCATAGGGGCTTAAAGAAATATATGGGCTGCATGATGCTTCCACGCATAACTGAATCCGGCCCGCACACTAGTACTGGTAAACCGCTTAGAGGATCTAAGCCTGTCCAAGGAACCGCGGTGCGAGGCAGACCGTCCATGCTAATAAACCCTATCGGTTTCATTGGGCGGCAGGGCTTGAGATGTCATTTCATCTCAATGTCGGGTAAAAGTACCAAAAAATTGGAAGCAATGTCTCCGAAATGACCTTTACAGTGTTGACGGGGACGTTAAACCTCAAATCAAACAAACAAACATCATAAAAGGCCAAATATTCCAAAACCTTACAAATCCCCACCCCTAAACCATATGTATTCTTGTTCCTTATGATAAGAAGCATTAAGAAGCACAAACCTTGGGGTCCCCCCAGATGTGCCGGGGACATGCCCCACCCCCTCCACTTCACAAAATGCCATTTATCTCAGAAACCATTCAGATCTCCACCCCTAAACCAAATATATTCTTGTTCCTTATGATAAGACGCACTCAGTGACACCAAGCTGAGGGTCCCCCGGGATGTGCCGGGTCATGCCCCACCCCCTCCACTTCATAATAGGGCAAATATTCCAGAAACCTTACCGATCCCCACCCCTAAACCATATATATTCTTGTTCCTTGCGATAAGACACATTCAATGACACCAACATAGGGCTCCCCCAGGGCTCGCCCGGGCCATGCTCCACCCTTCAACTTCACAAAAGACCATATATCTGAGAACCTGTTCAGAGCCCTACCGCTAAGCCATATATATTCTTGTTCCTTTTGTTAAGGCGCAATCAGTGACACCAGCATGGGTCCCCATCCACCCCCCCCCCCCCTGTGGTGCCACGGGCCATGCCCCACCCCTTTACTTCATTAAAAGCCATATATCTCAGAAACCGGTCAGATCCCCACCCCTTAACCATATATATTCATAATACTTCCCCACTTCATAATAGGCCATATATCTCAGAAACTAGGCAAATCCCCGCCACATAATCACATATATTCTTGTTCATTGTTATTAGACACATTCAGTCACCCCATCTTGTGGGGTTTGCAGGGGCCATTTCTCTCCCATCCACTTCATAAAAGGGCCTCATATCTCAGAAACTGTTCAGCATTAGGTTGCAACAATCTTGGGCTTTTCTGGAATCCACCATGCCCGAATCTCTCCACTGCTTGAAAGGCCTTACATCTCAAGAGCCATACATATCCCACCGCTAAACCATATATGTCTCTGTTCTTTCTTTATAAGACACATTTAGTGACACCAACCAGGGCTCAATTGGGTTCATGCCTCACCTTCTCTACTGTATAAAACACCTGATATTTCAGATACAGTCCACACGAGTGCTCATTTGGGAATGGGGTTTGTTTGGGAGACTTTTTATTTGGTAGATTAAAATCATACCATGTTAAAATACATGTCTGCGAATGGGCAGTGCCCATCTGAGCTCCGGTTTATGAAATTTGGCTCTTTGGTTTGTTTGCTATGGCAAGTTAAGAGTTTCCATTGACTTCTAATGGGGGAAAATTGAAAAATGACATTTATGCCTTTCAAGATATTTTGTCTAACTTACACAGAAATGTTCCTGTAATAATGTTCTTTTAGGCCTATTGGTTGCCACAGATTGGAAATTGCCAGTTGTCCTGCAACAACACATTCAAGCGACATCAGACCGCTGAAGCCACTAGGCCGATTGGGTAAAAAATTTTATCTGAAGCATCCTTGGGCGCAGGGCTTCCATGGTAAATAAAATACTTTGCTGCCAGTCGGCAGTGCCCCCTGAGCTCTGGTGAGCATAGTGGCCCATGGGCCTCTTGTTTAATTATCTCCCCTGACAATATAACCTTGTGATGGCCATAACTCCAATACCCTTTGGTTCGGGGGATATAGCGATCAGCCTGGCGTCCGTCCGTCTGTCCGTCCGTCCGTCCATCGACGCAACCTTGTGATGGCCATAACTCCTATACCCTTTGAGATTCATTGATGGTTCTTGGCACAATTGTTCACAAGGCCGAGACGGCGTGTCATGCACAAGTACCAGAACTCTGGATGCCATACTTTTTTAGTTATCTCCCCTTTTAATAAAATAGAATGACTACTTTGTGATGGCCATAACTCCAATACCCTTTGAGATATATTGATGGTACCTGGCACAGTTGTTCACAAGGCTGAGACGGCGTGTCATGCACAAGAACCACAACTCTGGTTGCCATGGTTTTGGAGTTATCTCCCTTTCATATAAAATAGTGTGACAACCTTGTGATGGCCATAACTCCTATAACCTTTGAGATTCATTGATGGTTCATGGCACAATTGTTCACAAGGCTGAGATGGTGTGTCATGCGCAAGAACCAGAACTCTGGATGCCATACGTTTTAAGTTATCTCCCCTTCCAATAAAATAGAGTGACAACCTTGTGATGGCCATAATTCCAATACCCTTTAAGATATATTGACGATACCTGGCACAGTTGTTCACAAGGCTAAAGAGGTGTGTCATGCATAAGAACAACAACTCCGGGTGCCATAGTTTTTTAGTTATCTCCCCTTCCAATAATATAGAATCACAACCTTGTGATGGCCACATCTCCAACACTATTTGAGATTTATTGATGATACATGACACAGTTGTTCACAAGGCCCAGATGGTGTGCCATGCACAAGAACCACAACTCTGGGTGCCATGATTTTTTAGTTATCTCCCCTTCCAATAATATAGAATCACTACCTTGTGATGGCCAACACTCTTTGAGATATATTGATGATATTTGGTACAGTTGTATGTGAGGTTAAGCAGGTGTGTCACGTGCAAGAAACACAACTCTGGGTGCCCTAGTTTTTTAATTATCTCCCCTGACAATATAACCTTGTGATGGCCATAACTCCAATACCCTTTGAGATATATTGATGGTACTTGACACAATTGTATACAACGTTGAGACGGCGCTCCATGCCTAAGAACCACAACTCTGGGTGCTATGATGTTTGAGTTATCTCCCCTTCCAATATAACAGTATAACAACCTTGTGATCATCGTACCTCAAATACCCTTTGAGACATATTGGTGGTACTTGATGCAGATGTACATGAGGTTAAGCAGATGTATCATGCTCAAGAATTACAACTCTGGGTGCTCTGGTTTTTTAGTTATCTCCCCTGGCAATATAACCTTGTGATGGCCATAACTCCAACACCCTTTGAGATATATTGAAGGAACTCGGCACAATTGTATACAGGGTACTGAAGGAATGTCATGTGCAAGAACCACAACTGTTGGGGCTGTGGTATTTGAGTTATCTACCCTTCCAAGATAACAGTAACACCAGTTTGTGATCACCATATCTCCAATACCTTTTGAGACATATTGATGGTACTTTGTACAGAAATACATGAGCTTAAGCAGGCATTCCATGCGCAAGAACCACATTTCTGAGTGCCCTTTAGACTTTCGGATGAGTCTTTAAACCGAGGTCCCGTCTCCGTATGACCTTAGCTGTTGGTGGGACGTAAAACTAAAACTCACTCACTCACTCACTCTGAGTGCCCTGGTTTTTTAGTCATCTCCCCTGACAGTATAATCTTGTGATGGCCATAACTGCAATACTTTTGTGATATATTGCTGGTTTAATTCTGGTGCACTTTCTATTGGTGAGCAATCTTCCGAAGGCCATATTGGCTTTTGGTCGGGGGATTTGCCATCTCTTCCGATGGCTATTTTTTTATACCGCAAACATACACGTATGTCTCAGAGTAGAGATAAGAAAATAATGTTTACCCCCGAAAACCCCAGTTTTCTTTCTATACAGTGGGGTTTAGTGGGGTGTTTTTTTCACAGACTGGTTCACATGGTTGGCAATTGTTTTCATCCTATCATTGCGTTTCTTTCGTGAAGGCAATGTTGTTATGATTTGCGAGCATTGCAAAAAAAAAAAAAAAAAAAACTCATTGCGGTTATACGAGCTGCTCCTTCAGGAGCAGTCTGATCTGGGTCTACACTGCTTGCTTATGCCTATCTGTACTAAACGTTAGAATCATTACGGCATCAGACGTTACAGTGAAATTAAAAATAGTGCGGACGCGATCTCACCAGTTTTTGGATCTGTTAGGTTTCTGGAATATTGGGCCTAAAATAGGGCCCGGGCATACAGTGCAGACCCAGATCAGATACCACAGAACGAGGTCTGGGCCTTCACGGGTTAACAAATCCAAGTAATCATCACTCGTGTAAATCCAACTTTATATAGGGAAAAGGGAGATTTTCAGGGTTATACATTTAGTTAAATGATATTTGGTTGGAAACCAAGCAATGGGATTAGGTCAACATTAGTTAGAGCCCCCCCCCCCCCCCTTATCAGTTACAACTGATATTTAATGTTTATAATTTCCCCTGTTTTCAATACGACATTAACTCAAGGAGGCAGTGCGTTCGAGTACCACAATGTGTGTTTGTACTAGAAATAAGAAAAAAATATCACAAATTATTATAAAAGAAATTAAGAAAGAAAGAAAATAAAGAAATAAAATAAATAAAAAATGCTTGTTCTGGCGATATGACAGAAGCCATTTTAAAACTCACGAATGTCCTGCCAATATCAGCATTTTTCTAAATAATTCCACCCTGACATCCCTTAATTACGAAGTTGATCCCTGGAGAGTCTATTCAGCTCAAAATCAACTAAACTCTGATGTACACTTCTCAGGCTTAAACATAAAAAATCAAAGAATTGAATGCAAACTTCCTGATCAAGCGTCTAATTTGAAACCCAAATCCCAATTATACGGTAGAAACAAGTCTGGATGGTTGATTTCTTTCTTTTGCCCAAGAAAAAAAACAACAACAACAATAGAAGTATGTAATGGATTTATACAGATACTATCTCTAACCACTTGTATACTCGGGAGAGTAATGTTTAATCTTAAACTCATCCCTCCTTATAAAACTAAGAAGCCAGCATACACATGACGTAATAATGACGTCACATCAACGTCGATACAACGTCGTGACGTTTATGCAACGTCAAATCAACGTCGGTGCAACGTCATGTGCAGCGTCAAATCTACGTTGGTGCAACGTCATGACGTTGTGCCGACGCTGATTTGACGTTGCCCTAACGTTTGCCTGTTTTGTATCAGCTATATGTAGTTGCTGTCTTATGCAGCATTTCGATTTTAAATACGTCTGTCATCTGGTGTCCCTCTGAAGAAGCAGTACTTAAAAACTATTCAGATTTGAAGATTTTTCTGGTGGCTTATTGCGTTACATCAACGCCGATACAAAGTTATGACACGCCCCTGCCCATCGGAGCTTGGAGAAATAGATTGGACTGCATTGTGCTTCAACGCAAAGCTGAAACCAACCAAACTTGTGTACCCATATCGACAACACACGAAATTCGGACCCCCTTGGGTCCCTCTTTTATAGAGTAAAACTGGGATTCACGGGCGGGTTCTAAAGTGTACCCAAAATCTATATTTTGAGCAGAAATAAAAAGCAAAAATATCACAATTTTTCATCTTAAAATTTTAGTTTTTTCGGCGGTAAAATTTCCAAAATATTTGTATAGGCGTGTTTTCGTAATTTTTTTTTTTTTTTTCGCTAAAATAAGCATTTTTGAGATTAAACATGTTTGATATTTTGTCTTTCTGGTCCAAATGTAAGTTGAGTCATTTCTAACAAATACTCACAAACTATGTTGTGAGCGCGAATAAGGAAAACGCTGAATACCCCTGTAAACCCCACTTTTCTCTACATAAGTTGGGGTTAAGAGGGCTGTCAATTACACGGATTTGTGAACCTGATGTATTCAGGAAGGAAAGCGCCGTTACTAATACGTAGGTGTTTGTGTCTGTTTACATGTAAGTATACAGTTAAATTGTTATATTAAGACCACCTTTGGGACTGTTCAAAAGTGTCATTTTAAAGTCCACTTTTGAACAGTCCCAAAGGTGGTCTCTGACCAGAGGACACTGCATGCAGAAAATACAAAGAAATAACAACTCATCATGATAACTAGCCCGTGAAACGAAGCACCCCCCTAAACCCCATTTTATATAGAGAAAAGTGGGGTTTATGGGGTATACATTATTTGCGTTATATTTGATCGAAAACATAGATTGTGGGTACTCGTTAGAACCGCCTCATTGAGGCGGTTCTAACGAGCACCCACAATCTATGTTGAAAGCAGAAATAGTAATGGTGTTATCATTTTTACCTTATATTTATCATTTTCTGACACCATGTTGGACGCCATTATTTCTTACGGACATGTTTTCCTAATGTGTAACCTACGAAATAAACTTTTTAAAGCAGACTTTGTCTTAATTTTAGGTTGTCTTAATAGCGGAATTTTAAAGCAGAATTAAACTTAATTTTAGTTGGTCTAAATAGCAGAATTTTACTATATGTCTGTAGACGGGCCTCATTTTGCCTATAGTCGATAAGAGCGCTGACGCTTAATCATTTGGTCTGTCACTGCTGTGGTTTCTCGCCTCGCTCTAGTCACATGTAAAGTACATGTAAAGATGACAAGCAAACACAGCATTACGAAAACACGCCTATACCAATACACTGTAACCTTTATCGCCGAAAACATGAAAATTTTAAGATGAAAAAGTGTGACATTTTTCTTATTTCTGCTCTAAAATATAGACTGTGGGTACTCGTTAGAACCGCCTCATCGAGGCGGTTCTAACGAGTACCCACAATCTATATTTTAGAGCAGAAATAACAAAAATAATGTTTACCCCTGCAAACCCCAGTTTTACTGTATAAAATGGGGTTCAAGGGGGTCAAATTTATATAGGTGTGTTTTCGTGAGTGAGAACAATGATGGCATTTTAAAATTTACGAGCAGGACCAATTTCATGCTCAAGCGAGTTCCAAAAGAAAAAATGTTTTATAACCTCGGGATCAGGCGACCAATGACACCGCACGAACAAACAAATCACTGCGTAATGGAAAACAAAGCAACCAGCCCACCTTCCCCGACGAAGTTGTTACAATTCTATAAAGGCAACATAAGTAACGAGCTACATATCAGAATGAAAAACACAAGTACCACTGCCTTAGAACAGTCAGCAGCCATAACCAGTCGGGATGGAGGAATGGGGGTTAAATTAGATTTTAGAGTGCCCAAATCCTTGTCTTTAAATACAATTTAAACATATATACTCCTCGGCACATACAGGGGAATCAACACGTATAAAGAACATACACAACCGTCCGTCGGATAGCCATCACGAAAACACGCCTATATAATTTTGACCCCCTTGAACCCCACTTTTATATTGCAAAACTGGGGTTTCCGGGGGTATACCTTATTTTTCTTATTTCTGCTCTAAAATATAGTTTGTGGGTACTCGTTAGAACCGCCTCGATGAGGCGGTTCTTACGAGTGCCCACAATCTATATTTTAAGCAGAAATAAGAAAAATATCACAATTTTTCATCATAATTTTTTTATTTTTTCGGCGATAAAGTGGCAATATAATTGTATAGGCGTGTTTGCGTAATGGCAAAGTGACCAGCCCTCTCCTCCCAGACCCGATTAGACTCAGATGAGACAACTGTTTCAGGAACGCGATGATTGAATTGTAAGAAACATTTGATCATTACGATAACACATCCGTGCGACATAGTGCATTTTTTCTCATCTCCAAACTGGCTTCTTTTCTGATGAAAATCCTTGACATTTTTCTTATTTATACTGCAAAACATAGGTTGTGGGTGCTCGTTAGACCCGCCTCATTGAGGCGGTTCTAACGAGTACCCGCAACCTATGTCTTGGAGTAGAAATAAGAAAAATAATTTTTACCCCCCTAAACCCCTGTTTTCTCTATATAAAGTGGGGTTTAGGGGGGACTTCAGTTCACGGACTTGTTCACGTGATGTTATTTAAGAAGTCTTCAGAGTTCATATTCGGCTTCATAGAATACCTCGCGAGTATCAGATAAATACATGCTTTAAAATGATTCCTCTCAAAACAAGCATTGTCAGACATTTTGAAACACTTACTAGAAAACAACTTTGTTATAAAAGATAATAGGACAATTTGATTTAGTTCAATGGGAATAAATGCACTTTCAGGGGACATTTGTTTCAAATAGTTGTGTGTTTTTTTCTTTATCAATAGGGATTTTCTCCTCAGAAGCAAATTCATTCCTTTAAGGGTAAATCTTCATTTTTTTCGGAGGAAAATCGCGGATGCGTAAGCTGATCTGAGTCCCTGGAGGATGTACGTGTCTTCAAAATTGGCAACATTTTCAAATGTTTTAGGAAGGGTACAAACCTGGTCATCTGACGGACGGACGAGCAGAAAGCCGTACCCCTATGTCGCAACTTGCTAAAGTACAGGTCCGACAAATTACAAAATATTAAATAGACTTTAGTCCACACTCTTCTTGACGTTTCATACATTAAAAAAAAAACACATCACGTGAACAAGTCCGTGAAATGAACACCCCCTTACACCCCACTTTGTATAGAGAAAACTGGGGTTTACGGGGGTAAACATTATTTTTCTTATTTTTACTTCAAGACTTAGGTTGTGGGTACTCGTTAGAACCGCCTCAATGAGGCGGTTCTAACGAGCACCCATAACCTATGTTTGGAGTATAAATAAGAAAAGTATCATGGATTTTCAACCGAAAAGTAGCCATTTTGGACATGTGAAAAAATGCACTATGTCGCACGGGTATGTTATCGTAATGAGTAGCGTTGTTTCCAGGATCTATTATTAGACAACAGATATGTTATCTGCTGCGTTCCAAACCTGGTCGAAAACTTCAAACTAGCCGTCATTTCAAACAAGTTGGCTTCCTTCAAAAAAGGAATCCAATACGTGGGCTGGCAATTTTTCTAAACTTTGGGTTTTGGATTATTTTTAAAACACATAAGATAATCAATTCACCAGCAGTTTATTTGTAGAAAAAATAAATAAATACAAAAATATTGAAACTATTTTTAATTGTCTGCAATTGAAAGAAAAGCAAAGCTTTTTAGAATAGCTTATTGGTACTCTTATTTAGCAATAATAATCACATTGTTACAATATCAATACTAAAGCATGATTCGTTGAGAGATGTGCTGTCATATACAATTTAAAATGTTTTAGAAGTTGCTTCTCATTACGAAAACACGCCTATACAAATGCATTGTAAACTTTACTGCCGAAAAAATGTGATATTTTTTTTATTTCTGCTGAGAATATAGATTGTTAGTCGTGAGAAACCGCCCCCTCGAGGCGGTTTTAACGAATACCCACAATCTATATTTTAGAGCAGAAATAAGAAAACTAAGATTTACCCCTGTAAACCCCAGTTTTACAATATAAAAGTGGGGTTCAAGGGGTCAAACTTATATAGGCGTGTTTTCGTGATCTAGATGAATCTTTAAACTGAATGACTTATTACATGCTAAAGTGTATTTTGATTGGATTTTATTGTTATAGACTAGATTTTGTCTTAACACAAAAGTGTCATTTGGTTAGATTTAAAGTAATGAGTACTTTCTTATACTAGATCTGTCGCGAAAAAGGATTCACTTGGTTGGTTATAATAATGAAGGATAGGATTCTCGCGAAGATAAATATAAAAAATAGCCACCTTTTTTCTGTAATTTATAAAAAAAACACAGTAAATGTCCAGAATATCTTCAAATTATAAAATGCTAAAATTTGTTCTATGAAAACATTTCAATCGTTTAAGCCTTCGTGTATTTGAAAGTGTTTCAAATTAAACTTAACTGCTCTGTACCGATCAGTCCATTATGTGACTTATTTTGTGCATCGTTTGAGAGCTGTTTCAAATAAAAATCAAAAATGAGTTCCTTTAAGAGCAATGAAAACATTCATAAGAAAGAAGATTGGTCATACTGCGTAGTTTCGGCTAATAAAGCCTCATCAGTGACCCTGAAATGATCCGCAAAGAAAGCCAGAGGAAACACACCGCAACCCTGCGAATTTCGAATAGGCAGTCGATTCAAAGACTGATATAAATCAAAATGGGGTCTAAATAATTAAAAACCTGTCTAGAATAGGAGTCTAAACCAATAATTTATTTCCGATTTCTCAGAATATTCACGCTGATCTCAAAGGACCAAAAGTAAAATATAAACTGCACTATGGTTCTGACTTAGGCTAAACTAATGTAAATGTTTATTTTTACGTCAGTTTTTCTATGCGGTTGAATAGTCTCAATGTATTAGTAGTATTAGTGCCAACGAATTCCCAAACGTTTTCTGCCCATTGGTGAATGAATACCAAATGTATCCAGCTTCAATCTCCATTTGTCTATTACATTATATATATATACAGACGTCTCAAATCCGAAGATTTGGTTTCATGTTTTACGAAAAGCGTATAACGGAGTCTTAGTTACATGTTTTACCTAAAGTTTTTACACACAGTTACACGGCCCCCGCCCATCGGGGCTTGGTGAAATAGATGGGCTGCATGATGCTTCCACGCAGAGCTGAAACCGACCCGCACACGAGTACTGGTAAACAGCTTAGAGGATCTAAGCCTGCCCAGGCAAAGAGGTGCGAGTCGGACCGTCCATGCTTATAAACCCTATTGGTTTCATTGGGCGACAGGGCTTGAAATGTCATTTCATCTCAATGTCGGGTAAAAGTCCCACAAAATTGGAAACAGCGTCTCCAAAATGACCTTTACAGTGTTGATGGGGACGTTAAACCTCAAATCAAACAAAACAAACACACAGTTACATGTTTTATTTACCCAAAGAAGTAGACAGCTATACAGACTTCTATTTTAAAAACGGACGATTATTGTGGATGGCTGATCACGTTGATCACGTGATTTGTCCGAGCGGTACTGTAGGTAAATGAATATACATCACATAATTGTAAAGCCGTCTGATGGATTCTCTTCGTTTATTTATAGAAAATTACTCTGCAACAACGACAGGGATAAGAATCCAAATACCTACATGAATCTACTTTCACCTAATATGTGAATCATCGTAATACATGCAGCTTATAATAAAGGAGTGAAATTTTACCGCATTCTGCTTTTTCTGATCGGTTTTATGCAGACCTTGCATTTTTCTTAAAAACAAAAAAGTTTATTCCTTGACATTCCCATCACGTTACAAAGTCAAAGTAATATACACCCCTGCAAACATTACTTTATTGAGAGAAAATGTAGAGTGTGCAAGGGGTATTATTCCTCAAAACATTACGATAATACACCCGTGGGACACAGTGCATTCTTTCACATCTCCATTTTTTCCTTATTTATACTGCAAACATAGGTTGTGGGCACTCCTTAGGACCACCTTTGCTAGGCGATTCTTACACAACCTATGTCTTGGAGAAGAAATACCCCAGTTTTCTCTATATAAAGTGGGGTTGAGGGAATGTTCATTTCACGGACTTTTCATTTTTGTTATAGTGCGTACATTACACTAACACCCTAGCAGTGAGCACTGCTGTTAAGTAGAAGAGAAGGCAATGATTTATATAATAAAAAGTGGGGATTGCAGAGATAAAGATCAGTATTGTAACTCTGCTAAAAAGAAAGTTTAGAATGGCTTCACTGAGGCGGTTCTAGCGAACCTCCAAGGATCGAGAATAAGGAAAAGAAGACTAATTCTAAATCATGCCACTCTTACTTTTTTATCGCATTTGTATGTTAATTTAAATTAGTTTTAAACCTGTATCAGAAATGTAAAGATTCAACACCTGTTTTTGGATCGACCCAAAGTTACTATAAAGCAAATAAAAAATAATGCTGTTGCGCACGTCACAATCACTGATTTTGGGAAACCAATATTATCATTATAAATAGAAAACGTCGCGCTATTTTTGTCGATGTAACATGTAAGTCAGAGCTATCTATAGAGTCTGGTCAGGAATCGTGTGCTGGGTTTCGCAAAAACTGAATACCCAGATAAGAATGTGGCGCGGAATATGGCGTCTGCTCAGCCGGCTGCTCAGGACTACACTGTTTGCTTAAATACTGGCATCTAAAGGTCAAACGAAATAGGCCAGGCCAATGCCAGGCTGCCTACGTCATGAAAGGAAAACAAAAACAGTATCATAATATAGCCCGCGCTCTCACGCGACGACTTTCGGACAAATACTATTAATAAAACTGTTAGAAAGAAATGGACGTTTGTTCATATGTATGCTAAGCCGAACAAAAAAAGACAATATAACGTTACTTTTCGCACTTCTGCTTATAACATACCTTAGAACCTAGGAATATTTTAGAGCAAAACTTTTGAAGGTGGTATCGTTATTAGAAATACAGCATAGACCCAGATCGGATTGACAGTACCGCGCATCGCGTCTGATCAGGAACAGCATTGTTCGCCATACATACAGCAACATTTTCATTTTAAAACATGATTCAGGTCCGTACGCAGACTCTATAAAACGTGGAGAGGGTGCGAATTCCGGGTAATTTGCAGAATGTGAAATACTGCGTGAATTTGAGAAAATTTTCCAAATTAGGAGGGTTCAGTGGGGGTTGTCACTCCTGCGTACGGGCCTGCATTAACAGGTAGAATGAACAATTTACTTTGTTTAAAAACATTGCACTGAAATCACTGTTATTCAGTAGCTGGGATGCAGTGGTGGGACTGAGCTCGAAAAGCGAGAGAGGAGAAACTATGGCAGTGTGGATCCTGATCAGCAGAAGCATTCGATGGATCTACACTGTTTGCAAAGGAGAAGTTGGATAAAATGTTTTATTATATACCTACAAGAAATACTGCTGTCTACTATCAGTTTTCCGACACAAAAATACAGAATCCCGTATCACGCACTCGCGTTTTCCGATTCCGTATCACACTCCTGCAAACCCTGAGTCCCGGCATTTGTTGCGACGTTAGAAAACAGCCATCGATAACGCGGAACCAAACGTTCGAAATGATGACGTCACTTACATACAGAATGTAACGTCAAAGTTTCCCGCCAATTTACGTTGACAAAAGACTTTATTAAAAGCGAAAAAAGGTATATAATAAACGTATTATCACGAAAATAACTTGATCTGTCGCACAGTATCACGTCTCTTGGATGTTTCCAGATCTTACGCATCACACTCGACGCTGCGCGTCTCGTGTGATACGCTGATCTGGAAACATCCACTCGACGTGATACAATGCGTCAGATCAAGTTACTGTAGTAATAATATGTATATATTACATGCACAGCAGAGAAATACTATGATTTCTACCAGACATAATCTTGGTATTTTTCTTTTTGCTGAGAAGGTATTTCATCTTAGCCGGAGAAATAAATCTCTTTAGCTTGAACTACTATATGTACAAGATACAAGATATCGCTTTTGAAGTGAAACCATTATATTCAAAAGAGGGAAAGTTTCAGTCACGTCGACGTCATTCATGACGTCATTGCATTGTGTCTGGAATGATATCAACAGACGTTCAGAATGCGTGACGTTTGAGTCGGATGCAACTCTTAAACAAAGGAAAACATGGACATGCCCATTGAATAGGCTGTACGTTTTGCTTCATTTAATCTCACATTTTACTTGTTTTATCACTGAAACAGTTTGTTTCTTCTATTTATGTTCAAAATGGCGGCCAACAAGTTTTTCTTATACCCAGCTTCTGTAACACTACGCTGATTGAACCGTTAACATGAGCTGTAAACAGTTAACTGAACGGAAATTCAGACCCAAAATTCAAGATCCATTCGGTCCTTAAAGTCTATGGAAGCGCATGTAATATAGAGATTATTCATTTCTCCTATTTGAAATGTGGGATGAATAAACATCGGGGTGGGGGTGTAAAATCCGTTAAAGAAATCGTACTTCGCACTCGTTTCTTTATCGGAGTGTTCTGTTGAGATGATTGGATGCAAGTGTACACAGAAGGGAAATAAACATATTAACAAATGACAAGTTAATAATTTGGAAAATCTTGAAAGAAAATGCTTCCAGTACAACACCAAGAACGTCATTTTTTTCACTGAATACTTTTCTCATAAATAAGCAATTTAACGAGTACCCACAATCTACGTTATAAAGCAGTGTTTCTTTTGGTTGTTTTTGTCCGCGTGACTATTGCTGGCTATGAACAAAACCCAGGCAGCAGTGTTTAGTCTTCTCCCTGTGCCAAACGATCCTGCAAATCAACCAAATAAATCTTAAACAATTTTGTAGACAGAACTCTACATGGAAATGTACCTAGCTAGATATAAGAGGTTAGTTCAGTCCTAATTAGTTTCCCTGTGTGTTCTTACGTTAGAAAGTCTTGCAAACTAATGTGATTTGTCAGGGCTATAAAAGAGCTGAAACCGACCCGCTCACGAGTACTGGTAAACAGCTTAGAGAATGTAAGCCTGCCCAGGCAAAGTGGTGCGAGTCGGCCCATCGGCCCATCCATGCTAATAAACTCTATTGGTTTCATTGGACGGCAGGGATTGAGATGAAGGTAAAAGTTCCACAAATCGGAACCAACGTCTCCAAAATGACCTTTATAGTGTTGACCGGAACGCTAAACCTTAAATCAATCAATCATCAAATCAACCAGTCAGGGCCATAAAATACTGTTGCTAAAATATTCCTTCTTTTCAGACCAAACATAGATTTAGATAATATGGATACTCGTTGGAATCGTCTCGACGAGGCAATTTTAACAAATACATATCGATCTACTCAATGCTATAGCAGTAGTAAGGAAGTTGCATTCACCCTTGCGAAACCTTGCATTTTTGAAAAGCCCCATGAATAAATTCAACGTATGCACTGATCTAATATTTTCAGGTTATTAACCCCAAAACGTGTTTGGAACTCAATACCCCAACTTTGCCTAGCGTTCCATAAAAGGCACAAAGAAATATTGAAGTAATTTTGCGAAAAGTAGAGACAGAAATCCGCCTGCGCATATGCACAGTCTGGTCAGGGTTTTTGCTGCTTTTGTCAAAATACATGCGGCGAGCAGACGACAATTCTTCCGACTTACAGTGAAGCGCTTGGCATTAATGGGTTATTTACAGTTCAATGGGAAACCCGTTTTATTTTTAAACATATTCTCTACTAATGAGATGGTCTGTGTAGCGGTCAGTAGCCATTTAGCGAAGATAACGACTTAACTGGATGCCTGTGTTCTATTAAAAATATACGATGCGAAAGCCGGAGCTATAGGGTGAGGGACCCAGTCTAAGATAACGACGAGGGAACCAATACTAAGTATCGATCTTTTTGTTTCCTCAGGTATGACTGACTCAGCAGTTAACCTTGCTGAACTCGGGTATTTCCAATACCGCGTCAGTGCTTATGCTATAAATAGACGTAATGGCTTCTGCTAGCTACCAATCGTTATGTTGTGGCCACCTAGCGGAGACATTTACGACAAGGGAACCAATCTAGTGGAGGTAATAACGAAGGGGAACCAATCTAATAGGGAACCAATCTATTGATCCACGTGAAGCAAACGCTTGATTACGTGCTTGATTTCGTGGCTGAGAAGCGTCTCGCAAACGTTGATGTTTTACCATAGACAATTTTCAATCTCGTCCATATTCTTACTGCGTGGGCCTAATAGGCCCACGCAAAAAAACCTTATCTTGCTGAATATTCATTTAAGCCACACCCATTTCTGTCTATCAGCCAATCAAATTACTTGGTATAATTTATCGCTACACATTCATAAACTGAATGCCAAACAGTGTAGATCCTGATCTGATCTGGATCTACACTGTTTGCAAAGATAGGGGTTGTTGTGAACAGCAAGATAAGGGTTAACGGATATAAAGTATGTTACTTATGATTAAAAACAGGCACGCAATCTGTTTATTGTCTCTGTAACACAACTTATGATAATTTTGGCTAACATTTTCTATAGTTCCACTGTGTTTGCTTTAGGTAAGAACTATGAACATTGTTAGCTGATCTGGCAATTGGCAATTACTACACTAAGTGTTATTGCAAAGCAACACTGAGGAATGTAGACTGACACAACATTAACCGTTTAAATGACAATCACAACAATTGTTGTCTGTTTTGTTTATCATTTGCTTCTTTAAAAGTCATTGTTTCAAGAAGCATTGTGGACCCAGATCAGACTCCAGGAGCAGTCTCAGTAAAGTTCCCAGTGTTTGTTTGCTGAGATATATTTACAGTTTGCATGAAGATGGCAGCATATGACATATACAGACGACATTTCCAAAAGCAGTTTTTGGCGTCTTAAGGGTAAGACTGCTATTTATTTCTTTTTGCTTTTACATAATCAATGCGCATTTTTGCCAGATTTTACACAAAAGCACAAGATATCAGTGCGCATTTTCAACATGCAAGTGACTAAATATTAGTTACCATAATGATCCCAGATCAGACGGTTCCTGAAGTCTATCTTGGTCTGCAATGTTTGCCATCCCGTCCTGCACTTTTTGTCTTTCTCAATATACTGAGACGGTCATATTTGGCAATTAACTCAGTGAGGCGGGTGGCTAAATTAAAAATTAAGTTAAAAAGAAAGGTCACCGGATGAGCCTTAAAACTATTTACAATCTGATTAGCAGAGGTATACTTAAACGCATACCTCTGAGTCCCAATCTATACTGTACAGGCTGTAAACTCCTCTGCGGTCTTGGCATCTATCGCAGGCGAGGGAAGACTATTAAACTGAGGAACAGTTTTTTGGAAAAATAATGCTTTAGGGCATCACTATAGGCCTGATACCTACGGTATTGTGTGTTATTTACTTTTGATCCCCTTGTTTGAGTTGAAGCTGTCAAGTATTTATCTTTAATAAGACTTATAAAAGAAGGTTTAAAAGGACTGCTCACAACGGGCCTTAATGGGTGGTCATCCAACTCGCTAAGCATGTCACCGACGCTTCAGTTATTTCGTTCCAGGGACCAGTTGTTCAAAACTAACGATGTCGTTAGTTAACGTATCGTTAAAACTTTACCATTTAGTTTGTCAAATATGCTAATATTTTTACTGAAAAAATAGCCATCGGAAGAGATGGCAAATCCCCCGACCAAAAGCCAATATGGCCTTCAGAAGATTGTTCACCAATAGAAAGTGCACCAGAATTAAACCAGCAATATATCACAAAAGTTTTGGAGTTACGGCAACCACAAGATTATACTGTCAGGGGAGATAACTCAAAAACCAGGGCACTCAGAATTGTGGTTTTTGTGCATGACATGCCTGCTTAAGCTCATGTATTTCTGTACGAAATACCATGAAAATATGTCTCAAAGGGTATTGGAGATATGGTGATCACAAGCTGGTCATACTGTTATATTGGAAGGGTAGATAACTCAAATACCACAACACCAAAAGTTGTGGTTCTTGCACATGACACCCCTTCTGTACCTTGTATACAATTGCGCCAAGTTGCTTCAATATATCTCAAAGGGTGTTGGAATTATGGCCATCACATGATTATATTGTCAGGGGATATAACTAAAACACCAGAGCACCCAGAGTTGTAATTCTTGAGCATGACACACCTGCATAACCTCATGTACATCTGCATCAGTACCACCAATATGTCTCAAAGGATATTGGAGGTACGGTAATCACAAGGTGGTCATAATGTTATATTGGAAGGGGAGATAACTCAAATACCATAGCACCCAGAGTTGTGGTTCTTAGGTATCAAACGCCGTCTTAATCTTGTATACAATTGTGACAAGTACCATCAATTTATCTCAAAGGGTATTGGCGTTATGGCCATCACAAGGTTATATTGTCAGGGGAGATAATTAAAATACCAGGGCACCCAGAGTCGTAGTTCTGGCACGTGACACACCTGCTTAACCTCATGTACAACTGTACCAAGTACCATCAACATATCTCAAAGAGTGTTGGAGATATGGCCATCATAAGGTAGTGATTCTATCTTTTTTGAAGGGGAGATAACTTAAACACCATGGCACCCAGAGTTGTGGTTCTTGTGCATGACACACCGTCGCGGCCTTGTGAACAACTGTGCCAGGTACCATCAATAAATCTTAAAGGGTATTGAAGTTATGGCCATCACAAGGTAGTCACTCTATTTTATTGAAAGGGGAGATAACTCAAAACCATGGCAACCAAAGTTGTAGTTCTTGTGCATGACACGTCGTCTCAGCCTTGTGAACAATTGTGCCAAGTACCATCAATATATCTCAAAGGGTATTGGATATATGGCCATCACAAAATAGTCATTCTATTTTATTAGAAGGGAGATAACTAAAAAAGTATGGTATCCAGAGTTCTAGTTCTTGCGCATGACACGCCGTCTCAGCATTGTGAACAATTGTGCCAAAAACCATCAATGAATCTCAAATGGTATAGGAGTTATGCCCATCACAAGGTTGCGTCTACGGACGGACGGACAGACGGACGGACGCCAGGCTGATCGCTATACGAGTCCCCCGAACCTATTCGGTCGGGAGATAAAAATGTGAGCAGCCTTGTCCTGTGTGTGCACTTTCGTTTTTTTTAAACGGCTATTATAGAGAACAGCCGTTTAGCTGTCAATAACAAAAATAATTGTCGTCTGCTGTGTTGTCTGCTGCTTAGTTTAAAAGTTATTGTTGCAAATAATGTGGATCCAGATTAGACCGCTCCTCTGGGAACAGTTTGATCAGGATCCCCTTTGTTTGCCTACATGCACAAAATATGTTTAAACAGTTGGCAAGAATATGAAACAGACGACATAAACAGACGACATTTTCAGACGCAGTTTTTCTTGGTATCTTAAGTTTTTGTTTGTTTGATTTAAGGTTTAACGTCCCCGTCAACGTATAGGTCATTTTGGAGACGTTGCTTCCAATTTTCTTGGCATCTTAAGGATTTTTGACAGCGCTGATGGTCAAAGGCTCAGAACTGAGACATACTGTTTCGTTTAACCATTCAGTACCAGTAATTTAAACAAACAGTGTGGATCCTGATCGGACGCCGCGTTCTTTGGCGTCTGATCTGAGTTTACACTGTTTGCCAAACCCAGCTGGATTCTATTCAACACTCCGACCTCACATAGATAAGAATAGCACGACTATTTTCTACTAATAACCTGGGATCCCACAAATCAGTGATAGTAGTAACTTTGAGTCGATTGGTAAATAATCGACCCCAAATTGAAACAAATCTGTGTAATGGCAGAGAGTTCACTAGCGTCTTGTAGCACTAGAGCATACATGTATCTTCCGCAAAATTAAGATCTTTTCATTCTCGATTTCTTCTTGGATCTTCATATAAGACTATTTTTTAAAATCAATAAGAAAAACATGTCATTACAATAACACATCCGTGTGATACAGTGCATTTTTCAAACATCAAAAAAGGTAATTTTTCTGATGAAAATTTGTAATATTTTTTCTTATTTATACTCCAAACATAGGTTTTGGGTACTCGTTAGAACCGCCTAATTGAGGCGGTCCTAACGAGGACCCACAACCTAATAAGGGAAATAATGTTTACCCCCGTAAACCCTAGATTTCATTATATAAAGAGGGGTTTCGGGGTCTTTATTTCACGGACTTGTTCACGTGATGTTTTAATTTTTGTCAAATGGCATTGTTACAACGCAATGAAGTAAATGTAGTAATTTCTTCATTTTGATTTTTTATTTCATTATGCGTTGGCGTAGTCGACGCGAAATGAAGTAAAAAAATTATTTCATTTCGCGTTGATATGCACCATATCGACGCAAAATGAAGTAATGATGGAAGAACATAGCTGTCTATACGAAAGGAGACCAAAGACTTAGGAAGCAATACAGGTAAATTCCAATATAAAGACCACATTTGAGACAGTTCAAAAGTGGTCTTTAAGACCACATTTGAACAGTCCTTTAAGACCACATTTGAACAGTCCCAAAGATGGTCTTCAACAAGAGCACACTGAATGTCGCAAGAGCTCATCACATGAGCTCTTGGCCTACGTCATAACGACTGGCTTCTTGAACTGCATACTTTTATATAAACTTCTCACCACATGTTTTTGACCTTCCTCGCTCCTTTTCTGTTGATAATGCACGGTCATGCTACTTATAAAAGTCTCCACATGCATGTTTAGCCTTAAATATTTGGGTAACTTTCGTTTCTGTGATGTTTGAAAAAGTGTGCCATCTCTCAAAGCAAAATACATGTGCATTTTTTTTTTTCATTTAGAACCAACCTCATACTGTCGACGCATATTCGCCCCCGCCCGTGGGGACTTGAAGAAATAGATGGGCTGCACGATGCTTCCACGCAGAGCTGATACCAACCGCACATGAGTACTGGTTATCTGCTTAGAAGGTCTAAGCCTGCCCAGGAAAACTGCTGCGAGTCGGCCCATCCATGCATATAAACCCTTTTGGGTTTAATTGAACGGCAGGGATTGAGATGTCATTTAATCTCAATGTCGGGTAAAAGTCCAACAAAATTGGAAGCAACGTCTCCAAAATGACCTAAATAGTGTTGACGGTGACGTTAAACCTCAAATCAAACAAACAAACTGTCGACGCATAATGAAGTAAAATTAAGTATGCCACCTATCACCGCAAAATGAAAATAGTTCTTTCATTTTGCGCAAACCTCTTGGTATCGACGCATAATGAAGTAAAAACTACATTTTATTTCATTTCGCATCGACTATGCCAACGCATAATGAAGTAAAAATTTCAAAATGAAGAAATTACTACATTACTTCATTATGCGTTGTAACATGGCATGCCTACTGCGGGATAAAAATGCACACGGTATATCCAGAGTCGTTTAAGTGTCGGTCATAAGGGTCGCTATACACGTACAGATTATAAAAGGGACATGACTGGCTGCAGTTCCTCGCTGTTTTATGTCGAACAGGATTATTTGTTTAAAACTACTATAATGCCAAAAACTCAAGTTGTAATGTATTGCACTGGGAATAAATGTACATTTATTATTAATTTCATTACGATGACATGCATTTCATGACATTTTGCGACATATGTTTCGTATTTCAGCTTCAAAAAAAGCCATCAGAAGAGATGGCAAAGCCAATATGGCCTTCAGAAGATCTTTCAAAAATAGAAAGTGCACTAGAATTAAAATACACTAGTAAGCTCATAGTGTATTGCTGCAACATTTGCAGGATTTTGTAAATGTAATGTTTATTGAGTCCATCTTCACCTGATGATACTAATGATCGCTTCTCTACATGACGAAGATCTAAGATTTCCAATGCACAAAGTACTGGTATACTGAGTTGTGGTTCTTGTACAACACATGCCTTTTCAACCTTGTATGCAAGTGTGGCAAATACAAGCAATATATTTCAAAGGGTAATAGAGTTATGGTCATCACAAGATTACATTGCCAGGGGAGACAACTAAAAAACCAGCGCACTCAGAAATGTGGTTCTTGCATATGACACGCCTGCTTAACCTTATGTACATCTGCACCAAGCACCATGTCTCACAAAGGGTAATGGAGATATGGTGATCACAAGGTGGACATACTGTTATATAGGAAGGGGAGATAACTCAAATCCCATAACACCAAGAGTTGTGGTTCTTAGCACGACAAGCTGTCTTATCCGTATATACAATTGTGCCAATTACCATCAAAATATCTCAAAAGGTATTGGGGTTATGGCCATAACAAGGTTATATTTTCATGGGAGATTACTCAAAAAACAAGAGTTGTGCTTCTTGCGGATGAAACGCCTGCTTGACCTCGTGTACAACTTTACCAAGTGCCAATAACATATGTCAAAAAGTATTGGAGATATGGACATAAGGTAAAGGTTCTATTGTATTGGAGGGTGGGGTGGGGGTAACTGAAAGAAAAACATGGCACTCAGTCTTGTTGTTCTTGCGCACGACACTCCGCCTCAAGTCTTCTGAATAAGTGTGTCATGTGCCAACTATATATCTCAAAGGGTATTGGAGTTATGGCCATCACAAGGTAGTCACTCAATTTAATTGGAAGGGGAGATAACTCATAACTCAAAAACCATGGCACCCAGAGTTGTGGTTCTTGTGCATGTCACGCCGTCTCAGCCTTGTGAACAATTGTGCCAGGTATATGTACCATCAATATATCTCTAAGGGTCATCACAATGTAGTCATTCTATTTTATTGGGCGGGAGATAACTCAAAAACTATGGCACCCAGAGTCGTGGTTCTTGCAAATGACACACCGTTTCAGCCTTTTGAACGATTGTGCAAAGTACCATTAATGAATCTCAAAGGGTATTTGAGTTATGGTCAATTCAAACAGACGGACGGATGCCAGGCTGATTGCTATATCAACCGAAACTATTCGGTCGGGAGATGAAAATAGAATCCAATTGCTCGTTAGAATCCTGAGGCGGTTCTAACAAGGACACACAAAACTTTCCTTGATAGAAATAAAATAATGTATGACATTGTAAACCCCACCGTTGGCTCGCGTCTTATTAAGGTTTTATAGAGGAAACAACAAACTGGTGAATTCCTGACATTTTTCAGTACTATCTGTATCTTCTCTAAACAGAAACAATCAGCTAAAGGGGCTGATGTGTGGTAGGGAGTGAAACAGACTTAAAATCAAACTTCCCTGGCTCGAACACCTTCAGGACTTGAGAAAATTGTTCGAGGCATCGGTAATTTGAACCACTAAGGGTAACATATTAAAACAGCACCAGGTACGTGACAATACGGTGATCATATAGGTACAAATAAAATTCCGCTGTTAAGAACACATAAAATTCAGACTAAATCTGCTTTTAAAAGCTTATTGAGAAGGTTTCAGTTATTCAGCCTTTGTGTTTTCTACACCCTGCTGGGCCTGCATCTCCTAAGAGATCACCTTTGGGACTGTTCAAAATGGCCTTAAAGACCACTTTTGACCAGTCCCAAAGGTGGTTGTAATATAGGATTTTTACTGTACGTGTAAAGCCACGCAAAGCTTTTCGAGATGTGCTATTTTCGGGTAGTCTAGCTCCTAGACCTTGATGTCATATTGATCAATCTTCCTGTATGTTTTATCAAATATGAGACTTTGTGGCTAGTCTTTAGTCTTGTCTCAGACAACTCTGAGTGCCTACTGGGTCTAAAACAAACTTTAACTTGGTTAAGTCTCATGTCCAATTCAGCGTTAGGTCGAGTTGTGCCACCCATTGTATAAATGTGATGAACTGCAAAAATCTAATTGGCTCAATAACACAAAAACAAAACAAATAATAACATTAATAATGATAATGATAATAAAGCAGAACGAACAGACACGCTGTTGCGCTGAATTACGTTCGTCCTCATTTTAAAACTTGTTTCTCAATTTCACGTTGATGTCTTAAAAATACATTTCTGGAAGAAATTTAATTAAAGCATTCCCAGACAAACTAAATTAGGCCGGTTTAAATAACAAGAATAAAATGTTATCTAAAAGTCACACAGAATTATAGTTTTTAAAGGTATATTTGAAAGGACGCGTATTAAACTGGCCTTTTAATTCGGAGACACAGTGCATTCAGTCATACATGTATCTCCCAAACTCTTATCTATTTATTTTTCCTTCTCGGAAGATTGAAGGTGCTCGTTAGAACCGCCTCCATGGGGCGATTCTAACCCACAATCTATGGCTTTTCATCACGTAAAATATTTCTTATATATGCTATGGGTACTCGTTAGAACCGCCTCGATGAGGGGGTCCTAACGAGTACCCACAACCTATGTTTGCAGTATAAATAAGAAAAAATCACAGATTTTCGCCAGAAAAGCAGCCATTTTGAAGATGTAAAAAATGCACTATAATGGCGCACGGGTGTGTTATCGTAAGGTATTCTGAGACACAGTGCATTCAGTCATATCTCTTATCTGTTTATTTTTCCTTTTCGAAAGATTGTAGGTGCTCGTTAGAACCGCCTCCATGTGGCGATCTATAACTTTTCATCACGTGAACTAGTCCGTGAAATGAACACCCTTCTAAACGCAACTTTATATAGAGAAAACTGGGGTTTACGGAGGTAAACACTATTTTTCTTATTTCTGCTCCAAGACATAGGTTGTGTTTGCAGTATAAATAAGAAAAATATCACAGATTTTCGCCAGACAAGTAGCCATTTTGGAGATGTTAAAGTACACTATGGCGCACGGGTGTGTGTTATCGTATGAGAATACATAAGACAGGAAATTAATAGAATGTTTTGAATAACGTTTTCTTTGTAAAGGCGAAGATCATTGACGATGATCAGGTCTAACAATTTTAAATTCCGCGTAATGAACACTCCTATAAACCCACTTCATACAGAGAAAATGGCTTTACATGTGTTTACTTTCTTTATTTTTGTTCCAAAACATATTGTAGGTACCGTTACAGCCGCCTCCATGGGGCGGTTCTTATGAGCACGCATGCTCTATGCTTGATCAGAAATTAGAAAAAGACGAAAAATACATCTGGATAATACCAGATGTATAGATGTGGGAGATGCCATGTTAGGACCTAGATACATTATCCATCACGAAAACACGCCTATATAAGTTTGACCCCCTCAAACCACACTTTTATATCGTAAAAATGGGGTTAACAGGGGTATACATCATTTTTCTTATTTCTGCTCGAAAACATAGATTTTGAGTACAAGTCAGAACCGCCTTGGAAAAGTCGTTCTAACGAGTACCCACAACCTGTGTAGAAATATGCAAAATATCAGAATTTGTTAGAGGGGATTTGAGGTTTAACACCCCCGCCAACATAGGTAATTTTGGAGACGTTGCTTCCGATTTTGCGCGTCTTTTACCCGACACTGAGATGAAATGCCTTATGTGATATAGTGTATCTAAGATTGTCAAGTGATTTTTACATTTTGATATCACACCCATGCGACACATTGCATAAATAGCTAATATAAGATACTTTTCATCTTTTAACTGCAAATACATCAGGAGAACGCGCGCCTATATAATTTTGACCCCCTTGAACCCCACTTTTATAAAGTAAAACTGGGGTTTACGGGGGTAAACCTTATTTTGTTATTTTATGCTCTAAAATATAACTTGTGGGTACTCGTTAGAACCGCCTCGATGAGGCGGATCTAACGTGTACCAACAATCTATATTTTGAGCAGAAATAAAATGAATATCACGCTTTTTCATTTTAAAATATTCGTTTTTTTTTCGGCGGTAAAGTTTACAATGTATTTGTATGGGCGTGTTTTCGTGATGTAGGTTGTGGATGCTCGTTAGAACCGTCACATTGAGGCGGTTCTAACGAGTACCCACAACCCATGTCTTGGAGCAGAAATAAAAATAACGTATACCCCTGTAATCCCATGTTTTCTCTATATAAAGTGGGGTTTAGGGGCTGTTAAGTTCATGGACTTGTTCACGTGATGTAACGAAGCTGCTTGTATGTGATTTATTCCATGTAAATTTGTCAAGTGATGTTAACATAAAGTTTATATACATGTATATATCTTCCGATTCATTACGAAAATAGGCCTATACAAATACATTGTAAATTTTACCACCAAACAATGAAACATATCAAATGAAAAATCGTGGTGTTTTTCTTATTTCTGCTCAAAAACAGATTGTGGGCGGTTCTAACGAGTACCCACATTTATGTTTTGAGCAGAAATAAGAAAAATAAAGTATACTTCTGAAACCCCAGTTTTACTAAATAAAAGCGGGGTTTCAGAGGGTTAAACTGATATAGACGTGATTAACTAAGCCACCGGTGTTTAAGGCAATGAAGTTTCATTAGATTTTCTTTAAGAGTAAACAATGTGATTTTCGCCTCCTGAAGAATTATTCCTGCTCTTATCTAGCTTTTGTCCATGTTTTCTTCCGCATTAGTCATGTTTGTACACAGAAGAGGATCTTCACTTTTTATGTGAATACTCGTACCAACAATATTGAAAATATTATACATTTCAGGAGTGCTAAGAACGCCCTCATGAAATTTGTGATGTTTTCGACACAGAGCGAGTTCGTGATAAAATATTTTTGGTATTTATAAAAAAAGATATTTTTCATTATTTTATACGTGGCTTTGGCGAAAAAAGGTTGTCAGGCCTGTCATTGTGAACATAACATGGTCAAGTTATTTTCACAACGAAAACATTTCCTATCCTTTCACAATGTGAAAATATCAGTTTTATTTGTTTCAGACATGCATTAATTACATGTATAAGGTTAAAATAAAACTCTGCTTGTTTCATGTTGAAAAGGCAAAATTAAGTACCTACCAAGCATCTTAAGGACAGATCGCCTCGCTTTAGCTTGTTGCTGTGCTCTTATTTCCCCACCTGAAAGCTGTTCACTTGTGGAGCCGTCTGATCTTTCTCTGTTACACATAGAACGTTTGATGGCCAAAGCAATCCGTGTGTACATCACACTCACTAACGTCATTGGAAACACAAAGAAAAGGAACGTGGAAATTTCAAAGGTCCGCTCTAAATAACTGTATTCTTTTATCCCGCATGAAGCAGACTCTGGAATAGTCCTATTTTGATTGTCTGTAGCGTAAACAAGGCCAAACTGAATTGATAATGGGATAGAAAACATACACGCCAAGAACCAGATTACGATGATCACACGAATGACTCGCTTCAATCCGGACATGGTTTGGGCCTTCATTGGGTAACAAATGGCAACAAAACGTTCTACGGTAAATGCTGTTATGGTCAAAATACTAGCATCTGTTGACACTTCCGCCAGCATGGTCCTCAGAATACAGAATGCTTCACCAAATATCCAGGGATATGCTGACCATATAGAAACAGTCTCTGGGGGTAAGCCTATAACTAGTAACACCAAATCTGCGATGGCCAAGTTGAAGAGATAGTAGTTTGTAGCGGTATGCATGTACTTGTTCTTAAATATGACTATACATGTACAAACGTTACCAAATACCCCGGTTAAGAATAAACAACTGTAAACTACGGTTATTGTAATCACAGTACCTAGAGGACCTCGACGAGGCCCATGAGCGTATTCTAAGTATTTCCAAACATCTTCCTGATTACCATACTTTACATCAGCGTTCTTGTACAGCAACGCATGGTGATAGATATACCATAATTTATGCAACTGTTTTTCGCTGAGGTTCGCGCTTGTGTTTGAAAATACAAATTCTTTCATGATTTCGCGAAGACTTGAATCAGTTCCGTTTATCATCTTAGCTAATTCAGTTCAAAATAGATTGATATATGTTGATACCTGTCTGTCCCGAAATCTTCCTTATATTTTTTTCATTGTTTTCTCCGTTTTTGTTTGTTTTCTTTTCTATAAACTTTTCCTCTGTTTAGGCACTATATGAGGGTCTATGAATATCAACTTTAATAGACTTTCATAATAGTATTTATACGTTTCGTTTCCGTTTTCATTCATTATAGGCACTGTCTAAAAATACAAATTACAACGTATTTGATTTTCAGAAGCTAATTAGATTTAAAGACAATAAGATTATATATAATGTAAAAAGCATAAAAAATCTGCAATTTTTCGATTTCGTTTACTTCAAAGCAGCTCAGAAATCCTCTCAAATCCTCTTATGACTGGCTGTCCAGTAAAATACACTAGATAAAAGTATATCCTCATTCCTTCCCTGTTTGCCCTGTAAACCACTAGCAAAGATGTTATTGGAAATATAAACACTGTCTTGCTGCAGCTATAACAAGTTATACAGACAGTGTTGTTGTACCTTGAGTGGAACAGCCTCTCCGATAGTTATATTCACTCCCACTGACATCTACATAGCGCAAAGCCGTCACGTTAACAAGTCATTGAAATGAACAGCCCCGAAAACCCCTCTTTATATAGAGAAAACTGGGGTTTATTGGGCTATTCGTTATTTGCTCCAATACATAGTTTGTAGGTACTCGTTAGAACCGCCTCATCGAGGCGGTTCTAACGAGCACCTACAATCTATGTTTGGGTTTTTGTTTGTTTGTTTGATTTGAGGTTTAACGTCCCCGTCATCACTGTAAAGGTCATTCTGGAGACGTTGCTTCCAATTTTGTGGGACTTTTACCCGATATGAGATGAAATGACATCTCAAGCCCTGTCGACCAATGAAACCAATAGGGTTTATTAGCATGGACGGTCCGCCTCACACCGCGGTTCCTGGACAGGCTTAGATTCTCTAAGCGGTTTACCAGTACTAGTGTGCGGGCCGGATTCAGCTCTGCGTGGAAGCATCGTGCAGCCCATATATTTCTTCAAGCCCCTATGGGCGGGGGCGGAAAATAACACTAATGTCACATTTTCTTCAGAAAAAATAACCATTTTGGAGTCAAGAAAGAATGCACTATGTAACACGGTTGTGCTATCGTAATGGTAGAATCTGATTAGACTGCGTGGATGCACCGGCTGATCGGAGTCTTCATTGCGCAAACACGCCTATACAAATACATTGCCACCTTTATCGCCGAAAAAATGAAAATGTTAAGATGAAATTGTGATATTTTTCTTATTTCTGCTCAAAATATAGATTGTGGACATTCGTAAGAACCGCCTCCTCGAGGCGGTTCTTACGAGTACCCACAATCTATATTTTAGAGCAGAAATAAGAAAAATAAGGTTTACCCCCGGAAACCCCTGTTTTGCTATATAAAAGTGGGGTTCAAGGGGTCAAAATTACATAGGCGTGTTTTCGTGATGTGCTCGCTTGGTACATCCACATTAGTAGCTTTTTTATTTTCTGGAATTACGTCAGACATTTATTTTTTCAGGGGCAAATCTGTTTCTTTTTACACTATACCCACTAGAGACGTGTCGCTGAAACGGTTCTAACGGATATCCAGTGTCGAAGTCTTGTAATACATAACTATTACAGCCTTGAATGCACTTGTAAATCCCTCTATGTATAGTAACCTGGGTTTTGCAAGGGTATGTATATAATGTGGCAAAAGGCGGCCTTCAAACTTGTGCACCAAGCAAACATTTGACCAGCCTGCGCATCTGCGCACACCTTTCTACTTGATAATATTTATGTCGTAGGCCAAATAGGAATTTAGCCAGATCCGAACTCTGGCTAGGCCAAATAAGAATTCCTATTTGGCTAGGCTGATTCTGGATCTGGCTAAGCTGGTCAGACCAAATAGGAATCATGGTTTAATGCTAACAGACCTTCAATGAATATTGATAAATTGACTTCAGTAACAGTTTTATAGAACATATTTAATTTTCAAAGTAATTATGACACACATTTGTTTCTTTAATAATGTGTTATTTAGACCACCCTGGCTAATTATTATAATAAACAAATGTTTCATCTTCTGAATTTTTTTGCCTTACATGCTTCATTGACAATCTGTCTGTTTCAAATATGTGTGAAAAGCAATCATAAACAATTTTTATACTAACAAAAGATGAAAGGAAATCTCTTATGTGTTTATGTCGTAAAGTTTAATCCTTGCATATGGTTTTAAAAACAAACTTGCAAATGACAGATTCTATGTACTTCTTCATTACTAAGTACCTAAGAGTTCAGTTAAGAACTGTACGTGAGAATGTTTTAGTTTATGAAGCTGAGGAGCAGGGTTTCAGTAACTTCATTACTGTAAATACTGTACATACCGGTACATGTATCAATGGAATGGGAATGTTTTCAGTTTTCTTATTTCTGCTCTAAAATGTAGATAATCTAAGGCACAAAAAAATATATGTTTAGTAGCAGATAATAGAGAATATCAATACTCCATGTCTTAATTGAGTAGATAAAAACAATAGTTGATAATAGAAGGTAATTGTTTTTTGAATTTGTTCTTATAAAAATGATAACCGTTAACATTTTATTATATCTATTTGTATTTTAAAAACATGAGGACAACATTAAATTACTTGTTTGCTGTCATTCTGCGGACCCAATGAAACTTAACTACCTACCCAACAATAATTTTCTTGGTTGTTTGTGAAAAAGAATTTATTTTTTCTCAGAATGCAATTTGATATCTTGTTTCTCCCTTTATTTCCTCAAACAGTTTTTAAAGGATGGTCACAGTGCTACCATAACCCGAATTCAGCCCCTAACACCAATATGGAAAGAAGTAAAAGTTTCCAGCCATTGATGGAATAACAAGATTCCTATTTGGCCTGACCAGCTTAGCCAGATCCGGAATCTGCCTAGCCAAATAGGAATTCTTATTTGGACTACACAGAGTTTAGCCAGATCCGGAATCTGGCTAAACTAAATATTATTTTAGCCAGATCCGGAATCTGCCTAGGCAAAATAAGAATTCCTATTTGGTCTAGCCAGATTCCGGATCTGGCTAAATTCCTATTTGGTCTACGACATTCATATACATCTCTCGTGATTTCATTCAATTATAGTCTTATTCTCTAATTAACTATAGGAGTACATAATTATATAAAAAGAGGAAAAATACTTCTTTGTGTAAGCGTGTATGTCATTACTGTGTATGTATTCTCTATTAACTTTGTGCCGTGCCTATGTTTAGACGAATATTGACCAAAACAGTACCAATTGGAAAGGACTAAAATAGGCCATGCCTACGTCCAAATCCACTGGTACATACGTTTCAATGTATGTATGTAACCATGAAATTTCTAATAAATAAATAAATAAAGGATAAATACTTAATAATAATAAATACTTTTGGCTGACCGTTCCAAGGCGGGTTCTTCTGTTGTGGTTTATTATTTGTATTTGTATTTATGTATTGCTTTTATCATATGAGCTCCGCCAAGCGAATTTGTGTCTTCGAGCATTCCGTCATGATAAATTTTAACTGCGCATGCCCAGCCATTCAGAGGGGCCAGGGATATGGCTTTCCGTCTGAAGGTTCCTCTTGATTCACTGCTTGTATGGGCGAGCAGCGAAGGTTCTGGTGAGACGGCGCGGATACGCAGGCCCACCTGAACCTTCGCTGCTCGCATAGGCGATAAGTACAATAATCGCTTGACGGGGCCTTTTTTATTTTGATTCTCCGGCTCATAATACTGGACCCAGGTCTCGTCCACAGTCACCAGACGTGAAAAAAAAAACAAAAAAAAAACAATCATCTTCCTTTGACCTAAACAGCTTCAACAATGCGCTGCATACTGATGCTCTGGTTGCCATTTGCTCGTCGCTAAGGAATTTTGGGACCCAACGGAGTGTTAGCTTGTGCATACCAAAGCAATCCTGTAAAATCGTTGAAATGCTACCAGGTGAAATGTGTAATGCATTCGCTGTTTCTTCCATCTTAATTCGCCCATCAGAGTATACAAAATCTCGTACTTAGTTATTCAAATTTCTTTATGGGTGACATCTGATGGGCGTCCAGACCTGGTATAGTCCTACCGGGTTTGAATTCCCCAACCAAGCATACGATGGTACAGAATATCCATAAACAATGGTCAACTCGCAATCTATTTCCTGACCTGTTTTTCCTTTCAAATACAAGTACCGAATTACAGCACGGTACTAAACTTTTGACGAAAAGCTTGCTTTTGCATTTGACGCTCAATATCTTATGAGTGAATGACACGATAAAGGTGCAATTTCGCCTAAAACATGTATTGAAACAATGCATGAAAATCCTGGTTGTCTCGGTCAATTGGAAATGGGATAGGCTGATTACTTATTGACTTGCCCTCGTACCAACAACAATTGCATCTGCAAATGTCGCCTGTTTATGTCGCCTGCTGCAATTTCTAGCAACCTTTTGAACTATTTGGCATACAGGGATACAGTGTGCTCCTGGAGGAGCAGTCTGATCTGGGACCACAGTGTTTGCAACTATGAATTTTAAAGTAACCGACAGACACAGGCGCAGACAACAGTTATTGTGAATGGCATATTAAGTGTTAACTAGTCTTAACCCTTAAGACGCCCTGAAAAATACATCTGAAAATGTCGTCTGCTTATGTCATCTGTTGAATCTTTTTGCAAACTTTTTAAAAATATATATATTTTTTGCATACAGGCAAACAGTGTGGACTCCGATCAGACTTAGAGGAGCAGTCTGATCTGGGTCCACAATGTTTGCCAAAAAAAATAACTTTTAAAGTAACCAGCAGACGACAAAGCAGACGACAATTGTTACTTGCACTGAGACCAATGAACCGAGAACCATATAAAATCATGACACGTCAAATGACATTCATTCACCAGCACCAGTGATATGGAAAGTCCTGCTGTCACCAAGCTTTACTATCCTCTGTAAATGATCGAATCCGGAAGGGCATTCCAATCTCTAATGGTCCGAAGAAGAAAGAACTTTTGTAAATGTCAGTTCTTGCGGTAGGGGTCTGAAATGCAAATTAAGGATGCTTTCTACAGCGTCTAGCAGAGGGAACAAGATGCTGGCAGCATCTTTTAAACCTTTAGTACACAAGAGTATGTCATATTTACAAATCCGTAATATGTAAAGTAAAATGGGTTTACACCTTTTTTCTTATTTTTGATCACAAACACAGATTGTGGGTACTCGTTAGAACCGCATTGAGGCTGAAATAAGACAAAATATGACAATGGCAATATGTCATTAGAAAAATACCATCTTTGCACTATGAAAAATAAATTCATCACATGGGTGTTAACTATCCAAATGATATCCAATGAACGATTTTTTTTCTCAGAAATTTGTTTTTAACAATTAGCAAAGACCGATGTTCCTAAATAGATGGTATTTAAAGATGTCTCCCTCTGGTAGCTAAAGTATAGGTATAGGCTAGAAGTTTTATTTCATTACTTTTTTCCTTTTCTTTGTTTTTATTCTTTTTTCCTTTGTATTGTTATATGTTTCATGAGTGAAACTTTCTGTTCTGATGAATAATCTTGTAAACTTTAATCTTTTGAAGTATCTAAACGTTTCCTTGAATAGCAGCAAAGCCTATGATCAGACTACACTCTTCTATGGCATGCGCAAATCCAGAAACACATACAAATGTATTTCCGTCTTTGCGTTACTCAACTTGAACCCGAAGTCATTTTGCATCACGAAAACACGCTGTGGTGCAGTGGTAAAGTATAGGACTCGGGATCGAGAGGTACCGGGTTCGAACCCCACGAGCGGCACATGTTGTTTCCTTGAGCAAGAGACTTTATCCACATTGCTTAGTACTGGTTTCTACCCGGGAAAAGAGGGCCACATGGAAGATTAGTACTAGTTTACTTAATGTGTTACCCTCTATAAATAAGGTCGATTATTATTATAATTATTATAAATAATGTTGACCCCCTTGAACCCCACTTTTATATAGTAAAACTGGGGTTTGAGGGGTTAAACCTTATTTTTCTTATTTCCGCTCTAAAATATAGATTGTGGGTATTCGTTAGAACCGCCTCGATAAGAAAAATATCACAAAATTTTCGTCTTAAAATTTTCGTCTTTACAGCGGAAGACTTTACAATGTATTTTATAGGCATGTTTTCGTAATGGTTGCTCAACTTGAATCCGAAGTCATTTCGCATCACGAGAACACGCCTATATAATTTTGACCCCCTTCAACCCCACTTTTATATCGTAAAACTGGGGTTTACAGGGGTAAACCTTATTTTTCTTATTTCTGCTCTAAAATATAGATTCTGGGTATTCGATAGAACCGAGTACCACAATCTATATTTTGAGCAGAAATAAGAAAAATATCACAATTTTTCCTCTAAAAATTTCGATTTTTTTTTCGGAGGTCAAGTTTCCAATGTATTTATATAGGCGTGTTTTCGTAATGGCTCCACCGATATGACAGACATTATTGTCTCTGGTAATAGTTTCATCTTGAGAATAACACAGTAATCATCGTATTTATAGCGTCTTGTCTCGCATTATCTTAACCGAATAAAAGAGAGACTTAAGGGGAATGGATACACCTTCAGGGGAGGCAACTCCTGGAAAAGTATTTTTGTTTCGCATATAAACATGGGTCAACTTTTAAAGAAAAGCGGAGCAAATTCTTTCCTTTAAGAGTAGACCCCTTTTTCAGTTGGTCAGGGCTTAAAGAAAAGTGAACAGGAAGTCCCGAAATTTGTCTCCCTTTGAAAAGTGGCGGAAAATCTGCCAGGTGTTTCCATCCCCCTTAATGTCTTGACATTTTGTATTCCGAGCTGTTTTTTTTCCCTTAAGTCTTTGTATACAATATAGAAAATGTATCGACATAATTTTCTTGACAATGTTTGGTGTGGTTTGATCATCATTTTTTTAAATTAAATCCTTAAAATACCAAACCAAGTTGCAAGCACACCAGGAGGCATTGAAATTGTTTTATCAGCTTTCATAGTACATTACGATATCACATCCGTGCGACATAGTGCATTTTTTCACATAACCAAAATGGCTACTTTTTTTGTTTGATTTGAGGTTTAACGTCCCCGTCAACACTTTAAAGGTCATTTTGGAGACGTTGCTTCCAATTTTGTGAAATGACATCTCAAGCCCTGTCGCCAAATTAAACCAATAGGGTTTATTAGCATGGACGGTCCGCCTCGCACCGCGGTTCCTGGACAGGCTTAGATCCTCTAAGCGGTTTACCAGTACTAGTGTGCAGGCCGGATTCACCTGTGCGTGGAAGCATCGTGCAGCCTATATATTTCTTCAAGCCCCTATGGGCGGGGGCCAACTCTCTGATGAAAATTCGTAATTCTTTTCTTATTTATACTGCAAACATAGGTTGTGGTTGCTCGTTAGAACCGCCTCATTTGAGGTGGTTCTAACGAGTACCAACAACCTATGTCATTACGAAAACACGCCTATACAAATACATTGGAAATTTTACCACCGAAAAAAGGAAAATTTTAAGCTGAAAAAGTGTGATATTTTTCTTATTTTTGTTCTAAAATATAGATTGTTGGTACTCGATAGAACCGCCTCGATGATATTTTTCTTATTTCTGCTCTAAAATATAGATTGTGGGTACTCGATAGAACCGCCTCATCGAGGCGGTTCTATCGAGTATCCATAAACCATAAATATATATTTTAGAGCAGAAATAAGAAAAAATAAGGTATACCCCCTGCAAACCCCAGTTTTACCATATAAGTGCGGGGTTCAAGCGGGTCAAAATTATATAGGCGTGTTTTCGTGATGCTATGTTTTGGAGCAGAAAAAAAGAAACAATCATTTATATCCCCATAAACCCCAGTTTTCTCTATATAAAGTCGGGTTTAGAGGGGTCTATAATTTCACTGACTTGTTCACGTGATTTTTATTTGCATGATTCACACGGAGTGGCAATATTTTGTGCTTTCCTAACTTTTTGGGTCGATTGTTTATAAATCAAACCAAAGTTGTAAAGCATAGTAAACTATTTAATGCTGAAGACCACGTGACTATCACTGTCAAGTCGGAAATCCGGGTAACGGTTGTTTATGTTAGGTCGGAGTGTTGCGTAGGGCTGTCACTATAGAATCTGGACTCGAATGGGTTGGGCTTGGCAAACAGTGTAGACCCAGTTCAGACGCCACAGAACGCGGTGTCTGTTCATGATCTACGTATTTTGCTAAAAAACTGGAATTTAAGGGTGAAACGTCTCAGTCCAGGACTATTTTCCCAGCATAAAATCAGAGACAATCGACCCACCATACACGCCTATACAATTACATGGTAAATTGTGCAGATGAAAAATTGTGATATTTTTTCTTATTACTGCTCAAAATATAGATTGTGGGTACTCGTTAGAACCGCCTGATGGAGGCGCTTCTAACGAGTACCCATAATCTATATTTTAGAGCAAAAATAAGAAACATAAGGCTTACCCCTGTAAACCCCAGTTTTACAATATAAAAGTGGGGTTCAAGGGGATCATAATTATAAAGCTTTGTTTTCCTGATGAGTACTTTCAGTACGCTTTGACTGTAGTTCGTTTGCGCTATTTAAGAGGAAAGACCAGTCTTTGAACACATGAAAAAACAACCTGAATTATATAGATAAATAGCATTAATATGCTTCAAAGGAAAAATCAAGACAGCAAAATTAGCAAGCCAACGTCGGACCGACATCGACGTACCATTGCAACGTCATATCGATGTCAGTGTGACGTTTGTCTGATATTCCTTGCTGGCACGAGGAATTATTTGACATTGCAGAAATATTTTTTTTTTCCTAAAAACATTTATGAATATGTGTAAATGAACATCAAATAAGCCTCTGGGCACCAACTTTATATACCACTATTTCCTCATTCCCTGCTAGCATTCTACATAAATCTACAGCGGGCCGTTAGCGGCCCGTCAGCTACCCTGACGGGCCGCTAACGGCCCGCTGTAGATTTATGTAGAATGCTTACTTGGAATTAGTGTATTAGTACATGTAACACTAACTTGTTTGTTTGTTTGAGTTGAGGTTTAACGTCCCCGTCAACACTGTAAAGGTCTTTTTGGAGACGTTGCTTCCAATTTTGTGGGACTTTTACCCGACATTGAGATGAAATGACATCTCAAGCCCTGCCGCCAAATGAAACCAATAGGGTTTATTAGCATGGACGGTCCGCCTCGCACCGCGGTTCCTGGGCAGGCTTAGATCCTCTAAGCGGTTTACCAGTACTAGTGTGCGGGCCGGTATCAGCTCTGCGTGGAAGCATCATGCAGCCCATATATTTCTTCAAGCCCCTATGGGCGGGGGCTTTGGACCGACATCGACGTTACATTGCAACGTCGTATTGATGTCAGTGCGACGTTTGTCTGATATTCATTGCTGGCTAGATTAATATTTTAAATTGCAGAGATAATTTCTTTTTTTTCTACAAAAAAAATTATTACTTTTATACCTAAAATATCTGTAAATGAACATCAAATAAGCCTCTGGGCGCCAATTTTATATACCACTATTTCCTCTGAGGACCCATTAATGTATTAGTACATGTAACACTGACTTGACCAGTGCATTTGTTTTCAACCACATTAACCCTTTCATTCCCGAGGTACTGGAGAGGACTCTTCTATCTCTGGATTTCGACATAACCAATTTAACAAACATCACGTGAACAAGTCCGTGAAATGAAGAGACCACGTCTATACCCCACTTTATATAGAAAAAAAAACTGGGGTTTCCGGGGGTTTACATTATTTTTCTTATTTCTGCTCTAAGACATAGGTTGTGGGTACTCGTTAGAACCGCCTCAATAAGGCGGTTCTAACGAGCACCCACAACCTATGTTTGCAGTATTTATAAGAAAAATATCACGGATTTTCATAAGAAAAATGGCCATTTTGGAGATGTGAAAAAATGCACTATGTCGCACGGGTGTATTATCATAATGTAAGGGGTTTAGACAATAATCATTATCAGAATGGCAAATGTTAGATGAGCCATCTCATCAGGATCTACACTGTTCGTGTAGGTAGCTCTATTGAAAGGTTTAGATGACGTCAAGAAATGTTTATCTGCGGCCAGCGAAAAGTAAAAAGTTTAGCCATATCCTCAATTCTTAATCTGAACAATGAACTCGTTGTACGCTTAAATGGTTCCCAGAACAAGTAGATTGGTCGTAGAGTCTTATTGTGACAGGTTGTATTATGATAGACTGTGCTGCTTTACAAAAGGACTGGTCAAATTGATTTCTCATGAGCTGTATGATTAATGGGCCGCGCCATTACGAAAACACGCCTATTCAAATATATTGAAACTTTAACCATAAAAAAGTGCGTTCAGATAAAACGAAAGTTTTCAGATATCTACACAAAACATAGATTGTGAGTATTCGTTAGAACCTCCTCGGTGAGGTGGTTCTAACGAATACCCACTATCTATGTTTTTAGGCAGAAATAAGAATTATAACATGTATCCCTCAAAACCCTAGTTTCATTATAAGGGAGTACATGTTATGTAGGCGTCTTTTCTTGGTGCAAAGCGAAACAGGACCTTCGAGCATATGCTCTTCAGAGTTTTCACTATTCGCTTTGTGGATGCAAAGATTCTTTATACAAATCGGGAAGCCTTTTTAAAGACTGGTGTCTGTCTTCAGTGTGCACGCATGTTACAATAACATAATGTGTGTCTGTGCGACACTGCGCATTCTTTAACTCGCATCACGAACACACGCCTATAAATTTCTTACCACCTCAATCGCCACTTTTATATAGTAAAATTGGGGTTTACAGTGGCATACATTATTTGTTTTATTATTATTTCTGCTAAAACCTTAGATTGTGGGTACTTGATAGAACCGCCTTGCGGTTCTAACAAGTACCCACAATCTATGTTTAGAGCAGAAATGTGGAACTATCGGATTTTTTATCGGGAAAAAATCATTTTGTTTGAATAGGTGTTCGTAATGCAACGTTATTTTTCCGACGGAAATTTATGATATTTTACAAACCTTGCTGTTCTAACGAGTAATGGCAACATATGTCTTGGCACGGCAATAAATGAAATAAACCTTTGTTTTTATTTGTTTGTTTTAGAGTTTAACGGCCCAGTTAGCACTATTTTAGGTCATTTTGAGCCGGTCAGTTTACCTATCCACACTTTTGCTGGGCAGGCTCATATGTGAGCGGATAACCAGTACAGTGCACATTCTTTCGCCAGAAACTGACAACTGCCCTTCTTGAATCAGCGGAAGGGAGAGAATGACCGTAGAAAAGATTTCATGACCAATATCCACGAGAGAATGTTGCCACCCTGGCAGGTTCGAACCCGTGTCCTCCCGATCACACAAGTCCGACGCGTAAACCTCTATAAACATGATAATCCTCAGTTTTCTCTATATAAAGCGTGATTTACAGGAATGTTTATTAACCCATTTTGTACCAGAAACCCCAAAACGGGTATTTGGCAAACAGTGCAGGCCCAGATCAGACGCCGCAGAACGCATCAGACGCCGCAGAACGCGGCGTCTGATTAGGGCCTACACTATTGCATTTCCTAATAAGTTTTGAAGAAAACACAACCTGACACCTCTAAATTTTGAAATGGACTCCTGCTATATATAAAGAGGAAGATTCCATTTGGTACAAAAAGGGTTAACGGATTCAACGTGATGCGAAGAAATATTTGCGCTTAACGCAGTCCCAATATGTTTTAGCCACCAGTCAGTCTGCCTTTTTATTTCTCCTTGATTTGTTTTATATGTGTTTACTACAAGTGCCGCCACCACAAGGACTGAAAATGGCTTGTTAACACTTTCAACCCTCCAATCCGGTACAGGTATCTATTCAAACAGTATAGATCCAGATAATATGTATTACAATGTGCCATCTTATCAGGATCTACACTATTTGACATCTTTTTGATGATTATTGACTAAACGCCCTGTTTGATAAAATGGGTATGCTTTCATTCGATCATACGCTTTTGCAAATGTTCGCTTTTGCAAATGTTCGCTTTTACATTCATGGATGAAAGGGTAAATCGCTGCGGACAGTTTTGTTTTGAAGAGAAACATCGCCAACACGATATCAAACGCAGTGGGGTCGTAAAAATCATAAAAAAGCTGGAGACAGCGAATCCACGTCATTCTAAAGGATGAACTTAATGAGCTATGGGCGAAGAGGCCAGAGCAAATACATAGCTTATACACGTATATTCTTTTCAGCGACAATGATCATGTTTGTTCAGAAAAGCTAACACAATGTCACGTTTAAGAGAGAGAGATAGAGAGAGAGAGAGCACCTAGAACCAATGTTTCGGACATTTATGAGCGAAATATCACAAATACATCAGAAAAGTGATTGTTTTTGAGATATGAAAGAATGTAAGAAGATTCATGAAAGACAAGATTGTTGTATATGAGCCAGTTTTGCTTTTGATATTAGTGCATTCCTTTGATTGTCTGTTCATCTGAGAAATATCATTTCTATATTTCATTTATGTGGCAT
Source organism: Lucinisca nassula (assembly GCA_963580285.1). Taxonomy (NCBI): domain Eukaryota; kingdom Metazoa; phylum Mollusca; class Bivalvia; order Lucinida; family Lucinidae; genus Lucinisca; species Lucinisca nassula. Next base: position 13,861,776 of record OY757014.1, on the reverse strand, counting down.
TGGTAAACGCTAGCGACACAGCTCAAACGCCACCGAATGCGTCGTCCTATCAGTGTGTATAAAAATGTATTTTGAACTTCTCCTGAAATAAATGGCCTATTGAAAGACCTATCAACTGCCAATTTACATTTTTAATCAAAGAACTGCGATTGTTGATCGGGAGATTATTTGAGAACATAGGAAAACGTCAGGTAAAGTTTGCATCTAGTAGGTCGATTAAACCAGGCTTGGAAACAGAAGTGAAGGCAATGACCAGGAATCGATACAATTATATAACAGCTCATATCCAAGGCATCACGATAACACGCCTATATAATTTTGACCCCCTTGAACACCACCATTTTTATAGAGTAACACTGGGGTTTGCAGCGGTAAACCTTTTTTTTTATTTCTGCTCTAAAATATTGAATGTGGGTACTCGTTAGAACCGTCTCCATGAGGCGGTTCTAACGAGTACCCATAATCTATATTTTGAGCAGAAATAAGAAAATATCACAGTTTTTCATCATAAAATTTTCATTTTTTCGGCGATAAAGGTGGCAATGTATTTGTATAGGTGTGTTTGCGTTATGTAATTTTGACCCCCTTGAACCCCACCTTTATATAGTAAAACTGGGGTTTGCAGGGGTAAACCTTATTCTTCTTATTTCTGCTCTAAAATATAGATTGTGGGTACTCGTTAGAACCGCCTCGATGAGGCGGTTCTAACGAGTACCCACAATCTATATTTTGAGTAGTAATAAGAAATATATCACTATTTTTCATCTTAAAATTTCCATTTTTGGCCGAAAAAAAATTGATAATGTATTTGTATAGGCATGTTTTCGTAATGACACCAAAGGGAAAGCAACAATTAGCATCACTATAATGGAAAAGTTACAGGCGGAGTTACTTTCCCACAAAATGGCCAAACGGGGTCGTGGGGATGGGGGGCGGGGTGCTTAAATCGATTTTACGTGGCCACAATCCTCGCGCTTGGTTCTTTCTTAGTTAAGAAAATACATTTGTTCAGTCCACATGTAGGATCTCCAGCTCATCACTTCAACATCTCCCCGAGAACATAAATACCAAACAAATACATTGATGAAAGCAAGGCTGAGGACTCGACAGAATGAAGTATTTGAACTACAAGAACCAACGAAACCCAACAGTAAGACTCCGGTGAGCCCGACCAGAGACTTAGCATCAGACACCGACCTACATTATAAAAATGTTTAAGTAAGTCTTTAGGCATGGTCCGTCATAGTGTCAGAGGCCCGACCTGCCAGTGTGCAATTAAAGAAGGAAGCATTGTTGAGTGAGTGTTTGAGTTTTACGTCTCGCCAACAGCTAAGGTCATACGGAGACGGGGCCTCGGTTTAAAGATTCATCCGAAAGTCTGGAGAAGCCCGGGATCGATCCTGCGATCCCTGGTTTACAAGGAGAGTAGCATAACCACTACACCACGGAGGCTTCTGAAGGAAGCATTGTTATCCATCATGATTGGGTTAACTAAAGTAGAATAGTTATCTCTTTTTTGGCCACGTTTTTCGGCGATATCTTCTTTATTTTTTTATTTTTTATTAACGCATCCAGCACGAAAGTTGTGCCAACTTCTCTAAAAACGTTTCATGTCGCTAAATTATCTAAGGAAATAGATGCGAAGGCAATGATCGGCTGTAATCAGATGGAGATTTCTGCAATTTCATATTTGTACCAAATTTTCTGTTTCCACAAGTCCCGCCATGGTGACGTGGTTTGTCGATTTGTCGTCTATTCAGTGCTTGACTGATTGAAAATTATGAGGGTCATTAAAATATCTTGAAGGTTAGTGTGCACATTCGAGATTGAAACAGAAAGTCGCAATTACTGGTGAAGCAGTTTTAATTTTTGGACAATCTATATCAAAGATGTAGGAGCTGTATCGTCTCTACTAATGGTTTGCTGCCTTAAACCACGTATTTCATGATTTCGACTATCTACACGCCAATGCTTTGTACAAGGCCCCTTCACTAGGACGCTTCGTTGGCTGCACGGGAGTTATCTACATATAGATATTGTTTCACTAGGCTAAACATTTGTTTACACTTCGATAGTGTGAGTGACAGAAATGGACTTAGTTTTTTATCGAAAATTTCAAAAATTGTAACAAAAGTCCATCTGATTAGCATTCTGGAGTTCTTAAGAAGTTGGCGGGGCTTCTCCTGTGCAACTTTCTCGCAGGGTGTATTGATCATAAATCAAAAATAAAAAAAGTTATCGCCGAAAACGCGGCAAAATAATAACCAATTCACAATTTTTGCAGTCCGTCGATTGAAATTATGTTTTACCAAATCCTTTTTTATCGAAGAATGATTCCATGGAATTTGGTACTGAAATCATTGTAAGCATATATTTTTCTGAATGGGTATTCTTATGTCAAGATAAAAAAATTTCAGGTTCCAATGCGCCTTGATGCAGAAGAGATTTTAAGTCCAACATTAAATTTTGAAACTAAATCGATGTAAGTTACATGACTAGACACTCTGGCAAACCGGAATAATTGGGATATATAAACACCATAGGATGTCGCACGAGGAACATCATCATCTAAAAAGGAAATGTACAATCTCAAGATCGAAATAATCGCGCTTATCATGTATCTTGCATGAGACAAACCTATCTAACATCCAAAAAACGGGGCTTCGATATCAGAAGAATTTGCTTTATTTAATTGGAGTTTTGGAGGGTAAATTTGAGTGATCAAGCCATCGAAGCAGGTGTTGTCAATATTTAATAAAGCATCCAAATATCTAGTATTCCAGCTGAATGCCCCAATAGCTTCAGATTACGTTTTAACTGATTGGTGCATCATAAAGTCTCTTTCATAACAGAAAAGGAACAAACCAGCCACAAGGTATGCGCAATTCGACCCATCGAAATGCCCTCAATTTGTCTAAATAACTTAGTACCAAATCTTATATAAATATTGTCAAGTAGAAAGGTTAGAACTTCTCACACTTTCTGACATGACCATAATGTCTAATGTTTTTATGATCTTTAGTAGTGAAAAGAGCATTTCTTACATTACATCCACGATAGAGGCAATATTCCCTATGGAAAGTCATTTCAATTAAATCATTAAGTTTTTAGCTCAACAGAGCCGAAAGCTACGGGGGAACTTAAATGAAAGGCAGTTATCCGTCGTCGTCTGCGTCGTTGTCGTCGTCTGTCGTGTGACGTCAGCACTTTCAAACGACACCTCCTTTGAAGCCACTGGGCCGATATCGCCCAAATTTCATCTGTAGCATCCTTTGGCTCGGAGATTTAAAGTTTTTTTGTTTGTTTTTTTTTTCATGAAATTCGGCTCATTAGTTTGGTTGCTATGACAACTTAGAGTTCCCATAGACTTATAATGGGGAAAATTGGAAAATGACATTTACTACCAAGCCTTTGAAGATATTTTGACAAAACTTTCACAGAAAAGTTTCTTAAGCAATCCTTTATCTGCCATATGATTTTAGGCCTATTGCTCATTTTATGGTTGCCATGGGAACCGAATTGCAAAACAATAGAAACAATACTTAAAAAATCATTTCCTCAGAAACCGTATGCTGTTTGAGGCTGAGACTTTATGAAAATGTTCACTATATTTGTCTCAACAGATTTTTTTAATGAAATTCGACTCTTTTGTCTGGTTGCTATGGCAACTTAGAGTTTCCATTGAGTTATAATGGTTAAAATTTAAAAATAACATTTACTGCTCCTCTGAAGCCACTGATCTGATAGGGCCCAAATTTCATCTGTAGCATCCGTGGGATGGGGGATTGAACGTTTATGCTTTTATGAAATTCTGCTCATTAGTTTGGTTGCTGTGGCATCTTAGAATTTCCATAGACTTATAATGCGTAAAACTGAATAATGGCATTAACTGCCAAGCCTTTTGCAGATATTTCGACAAAACTTTCATAAAAAAGTTTCTTAAGCAATCTACTACATGTCATATGATTTACAATGCTCTTTGAGGCTAAGACTTAATTTAAATTTTCACTATATTTGCCTTAACAGGTTTTTTTTTCGGATAAAATTCGGCTGTTTAGTTCGGTTAATATGGCAACTTAGAGTTTCCATTTAGAGATAATGGGAACAATTGAAAAAATGTCATTAACTGCCAAGCCTTGCAGTCATTTTGACAAAACTTTCATAGTAATATTCTATAAGCAGTCAAATATCTGCCATATGATTTTAGGCTAACTGCTCACTCTAACTGGTTGCCATGGAAACCAAATTCCCCCCCCCCCAAAAAAAAAAGACAACAGAAAAAAAAACACTTAAAAATAATCTCATCTGAAACCAAATAGACTATGGATTTGCCTGAACAGGGATTGTGTTTTTATGAAATTCGGCACATTAGCTTTGTTGCTATTACAACTTAAAGTTTCCATAGACTTATAATGGGGAAGAATGGAAAATGGCATTTACTGCCAAACCTTTGCAGCTATTTTGACAAAACATTTTCATAAAAAAAATCCTTAAGCAAGCTTTTATCTGCTATATGATTTTAGGCCTACTGCTCATTTTTAGCTCACCTGTCACGTAGTGATGAGGTGAACTTTTGGGATCACTTTTCGTCCGTCGTCCGTCGTGCGTCCGTCCGTGCGTGCGTAAACTTTTTCTTCAAGCGACATCTCCTCCTAAACCACTGATCGGATTTTGACCAAATTTCACAAGAATGATCCTTAGGTGGTCCCCTTTCAAAGTTGTTCAAATGGTTTCGGTCCATTGCACATCTAGGTCACAGGAGCCAAAAAAAGATTTTTCACCGGAAACTTAAAAAATCTTCTGCTCTGAAACCACAAGGCCCAGGGCTTTGATATTTGGTATGAAGCTTCATCTGGTGGGCCCCTACCACGAATGTTCAAATTATAGTGCTGGGGCAAAAATGCCACCGCCCCAGGGCCCTTTGGTTTGACATAGGATTATATAGAGAAAACCTTTAAAAATCTTCTTCCCTGAAACTGCAAGGCCCAGGTCTTTGATATTTGGTATGAAGCTTCACCTAGTGGACACCTACCAAAATTGTTCAAATTATAGTCCTGGAGCCAAAAATGCCACCGCCCCGGGGCCCTTTGATTTTACATGGGCTTATATAGGGAAAATCTTTAAAAATCTTCTTCTCTAAAACCGCAAGGCCCAGGTCTTTGATCTTTGGTATGAAGCTTCATCTAGTGAACCCCTTTCAAGATTGTTCAAATTTTCGTGCTGGGCCCTAAAATGCCCCCGCCCCGGGGCCCTTTGGTTTTACATGGGCTTATATAGGGAAAATTTTTAAAAATCTTCTTCTCTGAAACCGCAAGGCCTAGGTCTTTGATATCTGGTGTGAAGCTACATCTAGTAGACCTTTACCAAGATTGTTCAAATTATAGCTTGAGACCAAATATGCCCCCGCCTCGGGCCCTTTGGTTTTACATAGACTTATATAGGGACAATATTTAAAAATCTTCTTCTCTGATAACCGCAAGGCCCAGGTCTTTGAAATTTGGTATGACGCTTCATCTAGTGGACCCTACCAAGATTGTCGTAATTATAGTGCTGTGGCCAAAATGCCCCCGCTCAGGGGCCCTTTGGTTTTACATAGACTTATAAAGCGAAATCTTCAAAAGTCATCTTCTCTGAAACCACAAGGCCTAGGTCTTTGATATTTGGTGTGAAGCTACATCTAGTGGACCTTTACCAAGATTGTTCAAATTATAGCCCTGAGACCAAATATGCCCCCGACTCGGCGCCCCCTGGTTTTACATTGACTTATATAGGGAAAATATTTAAAAATCTTCTTCTGTGAAACCACAAGGCGTAGGTCTTTGATATCTGGTGTGAAATTTCATCTAAGGAACCTCTATCAAGATTGTTCAAATTATAGCCCTGGGGCTACAAATGCCCCCGCCCCGAGACCCTTAGGTTTTACAAAGACTTGTAAAGGGAAATCTTTAAAAATCATCTTCTCTGAAACCACAAGGCCTAGGTCTTTGATATTTGGTGTGAAGCTACATCTAGTGGACCTTTACCAAGATCGTTCAAATTATAACCCTGAGACGAAATATGCCCCCACCTCGGGCCCTTTGATTTTACATAGACTTATATAGCGGAAATCTTTAAAAATCTTCTCCTCTGAAACTGCAAGGCCAATTTCTTTGATATTTGGTATGGAGCTTCATCTAGTGGACCTTTACCAAGATTGTTCAAATTATAGCACTCGGGCCACAAATGCCCCCACCCGGGGACCCTTTGGTTTTATATAGACTTATATAATCTTCGAAAATCTTTTTCTCTGAAACAGCAAAGCCTAGGTCTTTGGTATTTGGTGAAGCTTCATCTAGTGGGCCTCTATCAAGATTGTCTAAGTTATAGCCCTTAGGCCTAAAATTGCCAAGCCCGGTGGCCATTTGGTTTTACATAGGCTTATGTAGGGAATAGCTTTAAAAACATCATCTTCTCTGAAACCGCAAGACCCAGGTCTTTGATATTTGGTGTGTAGCTTCATCTAGTGGGCCTTTGCCAAGATTGTTAATAATAGCCTTTGTTGATATTTGGTATGAAGCTTCACCTTTTTAGACCTCCCTCAACATTATGCACATTATAGCCCTGGGGTCAATAATGGCCCACCCCGGGGCCCATTTGTTACTCTATGGATCAGGTGAGCTACCCAGGGCCATCATGGCCCTCTTGTTATGGTTGCCATGGAAACCGAAATGCAAAACAAGAGGGACATAGTGGCCCTGGATCGCTCACCTGATCCTTATTATAGAATCGGACAAGAACAGTGGCCTCTAGTGTGTTCACAAGGTTTTTCTATGATTTGAACTACTGACCTACTTCTTGACCCAACATGACCCTACATGACCCATATTCATACTTGATCGAGATTGTCAAGATGATCATTCTGATCAGGTTTGAAGATGATCAGACCAAAACTGAGGCCAGTAGTGTGTTCACAAGGTTTTTCAATGATTTGACTTATTGATCTCCTTTTTTGACCCGACATGACCCATATTCGAACTTGACCGAGATATTGTTAAGATGATCATTCTGAGCAAGTTTGATGATGATCAGACTAAAGATGTGGCCTCTAGTGTGTTCACAGGGATAGTCTATGATTTCACCTACTGACCTACTCTTTGACCCGACATGGCCCATATTCGAACTTGACCCAGATATTGAGATGATCATTCTGAGCAATTTTGATGATGTTTTGTCCAAATAAATGTGACCTCTAGTGTGTTCACAAGTTTTTTTAATATGATTTGACCTACTGACGTATTTTTGACTCGACATTATCCATATTCGAACTTGACCGAAACATGACCATTCTGAGCAAATTTGATGATGATGGGACCAAAACTGTCGCGTCTCGTGTGTTCACAACGTTTTTCTATGAGTTGAGCAACTGACCTATTTTTTTATTCGACATGACCCTATTCGAACTTGACTCAGATATTGAGATGATCATTCTGAGCAAGTTTAATGATGATTTGACCAACACTGTCGTCACTGGTGTGTTCAGACGGTTTTTTTTTTTCTATAATTTGATCTACTGACATAGTTTTAACCCTACAAGACCCATAGTCATTCTTGACCGACATATTGTCAAGATGAACATTCTGATCAAGTTTGAAGATGATCAGACCAAAACGATGGCCTTTAGTGTCTTCACAAGGTTTTTCAATGATTTGACCTACTGACCTACTTTTTGTCCCGACATGACCTATATTCGAACTTATCCGAGGTATTGTTAAGGTGATCATTCTGAGCAAGTCTGATGATGATCGGACTAAAACTGTGGCCTCTAGTGTGTTCACAGGTATTTTCTATGATTTCACCTACTGGTCTACTTTTTGACCCGAAATGACCCATATTCGAACTTGGCCGAGATATTATCAGGATGGTCATTCTGAGATAGATTGATGATGATCGGACCAAACTGTGGCCTCTAGTGGGTTCACAAGGTTTTCCAATGATTTGACATACTGACCTTCTTTTTGACCGGACATGACCCATATTCGAACTTGACCAAAATGTTGTCAAGATGATCATTCTGAGCAAGTTTGATGATGATCGGACCAAAACTGTCGCCTCTCGTGTGTTGTTCCCAACGTTTTTCTATGATTTGATCTGCTGACCAACTTTTTGACCCGACATGATCCATATTTGAACTTGACCGAGATATTGTAAAGATTATCATTTTGAGCAAGTTTGATGATGGCCTGACCAAAACTATGGCCTCTACTGTGTCCACAGGGTTTTCCTATGATTTGACCTATTCACCTACTTTCTGACCCGCCATAACCCATATTCGAACTTGACCGAGAGATTGTCATGATGATCACTCTGAGCAAAGTAGAAGTAAAACAAAGATCAGGAATTGATACAATTAACTTACTCCACCCATAAAAGACACCAAAGGGAAAGAAATACAAACTTTAAGCGACCAGACCATAATGAAAACCTAAACAAAGGAAGGCCATAAGGACAGTTACTTTCCCACAAAATGGCATATGGCCATCCAAAACCAAAAGACACAAGTGATACACACAGTAAGTAACAAACAACAACATAAATAAATCGCAACAGAAGAGCCGCCTTGGAACGGTCAGTGGAAGATTTCCACTGGGGGCTTAAATCGATTTTACGTGGCCACAATCCTCGCCCTTACTTCCGTCGCGATTTAGACAAATAATTTTGATGATGCTCAAGTTGACAAGTTTGACAAGTTTGATGATGCTCGGACCAAAACTATGGCCTCTAGTGTGGCCACAAGTTTTTCTATGATTTGACCTACTGACCTTCTTTTTGTCCCGACATGACCCGTATTCGAACTCTGCCGAGATATTGTCAAGACGATCATTTTGAGCAAGTTTGAAGATGATCGGACCAACACTATGGCCGCTTGTGCGTTCACAATGTTATTTCTTCTATGTTTTGACCTTCTGACCTACTTTTTGACTTGACTCGACCCATATTCGAGCTTGATCGAGATATTGTCAATATGATCATTCTGAGCAAGGTTGATGATGATCGGACCAAAACGTTGGCCTCCTGTGTGCCCACAAGGTTTTTCAATGATTTGACCTACTGACCTACTTTTTGACCCGACATAACCCATATTTGAACTTGACTGAGATAGTGTCATGATGATCACTCCCACCAAGATTGATGATGATTGGCCCAAACTGTGGCCTGTAGTGTTCAAAAGGAAAATTTACGCACGCACGACGCACGATTGACGACGGGACGACGCACGAGGACGCTGGACATTTCACAGTCACAAAGCTCACCATGACCTTCGGTCAGGTGAGCTAAAAATAAAAAAAATAAAAAACAACTCCTCTGAAACCGTATGCTGTATGAGGCTGAGACTTATGAAAAATTCACCATTTTTGCCTCAACAGATTTTGTGTTATTTTTTAATGAAATTCGACTATTTTGTTATGTTGCTTTGGCAACTGAGAGTTTCCATTGAGTTATAATGGTGAACATTGAAAAATAACATTTTACTGCTCCTCTCTTCACGAAAACACGCACATAACGTGAACAAGTCCATGAAATAAAGACCCCCCTAAACCCCACTTTATATAGAGCAAACTGGGGTTTAGGGGGTAAACATTATTTTCCTTATTTCTGCTCCAAGACATAGGTTGTGGGTACTCGTTAGAGCCGCCTCAATGGGGCGGTTCTAACGAGCACCAAAAACCTATGTTTGGAGTATAAATAAGAAAAATATTACAAGTTTTCATCAGAAAAATTGCATTGAAAAATACACGGATGTGTTATCGTAATGTATATTATTTTGACCCCCTTGCACCCCACTTTTATGTAGTAAAACTGTTCTAACGAGTACCCACAATCTATATTTTTAGCAGAAATAAGAAAAATATCACAATTATTCAGCTTAAACTTTTTTTTTGTGTGTGTTTTTTTTTCGGCGATAGAGTTGATAATGTATTTGTATAAACGTATTTCGTAATCATGGAAGCCACTGGGCTGATAGGGCCGAAAATTCATCTGTAGCATCCGTGGGATTGAAAGTTTATGTTTTTATGAAATTCTGCTCATTAGTTTGGTTGCTATGGCAACTTAGAGTTCCCATAGACTTATCATCGGAAAAATTGAATAATGACATTTACTGCCAAGCCTTTGCAGATATTTTGACAAAACTTTCCTACAAATGTTCCTTAAGCAATTTACTTTCTGCCATATGATTTAGACCTACTGCTTATTTTTATTGGTTGCCACGAAAACCAGAATGCCCCCAAAAAATAAATGCTTAATAATCAACTCCTCAGAAACCATATGCTCTTTGAGGCTTAGACTTTATGACGTTAGGAGGCCTTCATGCGGACTGAACAAATTATTTGTCTAAATCGCGACGGAAGTAAGGGCGAGGATTGTGGCCACGTAAAATCGATTTGAGCCCTTAGTGGAATTCGTTTCCGCTGACCGTTCCAAGGCGATTCTTCTGTCGCGGTTTATTTTTGTTATGGTTTGTCTTTGTGTGTTTGTGTCGCTTATATTATTCTATTTTGGATAGCCTATTGGCCATTTTGTGGGAAAGTAACTGTGCTTTTGGCTTTCCGCTATTGATGTTTCCATTAGGGTATGTTGTTTCATGTTTGTGTTTCTTTCCCTTTGGTGTCTCTGATGGGAGCTGTGGGTCCTGATCATTGCCTCCACTTCTATTTAAGGAAAATTTTTTATCTTATTCGCCTAAACAGGTTTTTTTTTTTATTATTATTTTTATTTATGAAATTCGGCTGTTTAGTTTGGTTAATATGGCAACTTAGAGTGTTTCCATTTAGGTAAAATGGGGAAAATTGAAAAATGGCATTTACGAATTATTCTGAAAATCGGTGCCATCACATCATCAACATATGCAAGATCTACAATATCTGAATACACCGAAAAGGTACCATGCAGAACATTCAGGACTACATTTACCCATTTAGTACCGGAAACCCCTTAAGGGGTAATTGGCAAACAGTGCAGGCCCAGATCAGACGCCGCAGAACGCGGCGTCTGATCAGGGCCTCCAGTGTTTGCTAAAAGTTAAGTCATTTTCGAAATAAAATTTGATGAAGCACAACCTGACACCCCTCAATTTTGAAATGGACTCCTGCTATATATAAGGAGAAAGATTCCATTTGGTACAAAAGGGTTAAAAATACATTCATCTTTTTCATTACCAAAGAGAAACTGATAACCTCCTAGTAATTACCAAAACTCTTTGGGAATTTGTACCATCACGAAAACACGCCTCTATAATTTTGACCCCCTTGAACCCCACTTTTATAAAGTAAAACTGGGGTTTCCTGGGGTATACCTAATTTTCCTTATTTCTGCTCCAAAATATAGATTTTGGGTACTCGTTAGAACCGCCTCGATGAGGCGGTTCTAACGAGTGCCCACAATCTGAATTTTGAGCAGAAATAAGAAAAATATCACAATTATTCATCATAAAATTTCCATTTTCGGCGATAAAGGTGGCAATGTGTTTGTATAGGCGTGTTTTCGTAATGCTTGGTTTGGTTTTCATCTTCAGCAAAAATCCTCATCAAAAACAACACCAATGGCAACATTAACTCATGTCAAGAATCTGTGTTCAAATGTATTGACAGCAGACTGCATTTCTCTCTCAAATGACTGGGAGCAACATAATTGCCAGGTTGGATGATCGGTTTAAACGTATCACAAGAATATCAGCATTGCTACATATTTCTGTGACATTTTCAAATCCATATCTTTAAGTAACCTAGATCTAGAATTACCGAATAGAAAAAGAAGTGTTTTTGATTGGTTCAGCACTTGGGATGGTGTGATAATTTCCGCTAATGCAAATTCCAACATTGTTCTTCGTTCAGCATTTTAAGATGAGTCTTATAATCAATCTTATAAACCAGAAAGCGTTGCAGCAACGTTGCCGAATGTTTTGATGTGGAATCTCTACGTTGTTGGTCGATTTTCTCCACACCACGTAAAATTTCATTGTGGAGTGGTGGAGGTAGGTTACACAATTTCAGTGTGGAGAAGTTGGGTTACACATTGTAGATGTGGAGGTTAAGATATCACTAATACGACACTATGAAGTCTTAAGATACAAAACCGACATAATGTCATCTGGCGGTAAACTTGGACCTCTTGACAGTTTACGCAAAAACTTTCAGCTACAAACTCCAGAGATTATTTCTAGTAGGTGATCAAAGATCCTGAAAACTGAAAACTTTCAGCGCTCTAAGATAATTTTTCAGAAAATGCTCAATTCCTTAAAAGTAAAAAATATATAGCTCCTTTTTTGAAATAACTAAGCTATTTCAATTTAAGCCTGAAAAAAATTCTAACAAACTCCAGAAGCTACGTCCAACTTTATAGGTACCTTTCAGCCTCGTCAAGCTTAGTTAAGGGGGTGATAGTTTGGCGCCACAGCTCTGGCGGAAAGTTTACTCAAAATCTTTAACTACAACTAACAAAGACTCTGTGCTCAAAGTCCCTCAAAACTATAAACTTATAGCACCTTTTTGAAACAACTAAGCTATTTCAATTTAATCCTGAAAAACGGTCAGATACTCAAGAGATAACTCAAACTTTAAGCCACAAAATAGAGACTAAGTTATATCTAGAAGGTGCTCAGAGTCCCGCAAAACTGAAAATTCATAACACTTTTTATTCAATTTCAGCCTGATATAAAGCTTTACCTACAAACTCCGAAGACTTATCCCAAACTTATAGGTACCCAATAGGGGATATCTATCTTCGTCACGCTTAGATGAATCGGTCACGGTCTTACATCTTACCAATCAACCGAGACCATTTAAAAGATGCCAGAGGTGAAGTGTCAAACCGCCGCCCTGTACTATTTTGACGTTAAAGCTAACAAAACAGAAGTGAAGGCAATGATTAGGAATCGATGCAATTAATCCACAGCTCCCATCAGAGACACCAAGGGAAAGAAACACATACATGAAAAAACTAGACCCTAATGGAAACATCAATAGCGGAAAGCCAAAAGGACAGTAAAGGTCAGTGAACCATGAAATATAGATCAAAGTCAGCTATGTATGTTTGCAATAAAGTTGCCATCCATAGATAAAAGTATTATAAATAGTGCTCTTAAAGTTCTTGAGAAATAGACTTGACTTTAGGTCGACCGCTACAATTTACGCAATAGTTTACAAAGTCAGTGAACCATAATGTTCTAGGCCAAGGTTAAATATATATGTTTGCAATAAAGTTGCAACCTCTAGATGCAATTTTGTACCAAATATCATTAATAAATCTCTTATAGTTCTCTTACATTGGGGGTAAACGCAAAGGTTGACGGTCAGTGAGCTGTGAAATGTAGGTCAAGTTCAAATATTGATGCTTGCATTTAACTTGCCTTGCAGAGATGGAAGTTTGTACCAAGTGTCATTAATGGAACTCTTATGATTCTTGAAAGATTGACTCTTACATTAGGGTTGACGGCTTTGCGAAGAAACAGACGAACTCCTATAACGCGTCATTTTTAAAATAGACGCTCAAAAGTTCTTCGAAAAATGTCTGTTTGACCAGATATGTCAATGTTCATCACGTGAACAAGTCCGTGAAATGAACATCCCCTAAACCCCACTTTATATAGAGAAAACTGAGGTATACGGGGCTATACATTATTTTTCTTATTTCTGCTCCAGGTCATAGGTTGTGGGTAATCGTTAGAACCACATCATCGAAGCGGTTCTAACGAGCCACACAACCTATGTTTGGAGTAAAAATAAGAAAACTATCACAGATTTTCATCAGAAAAATAGCCATTTTGGAGATGTGTAAAAATGCACTATGTTGCACGGGTGTGTTATCGTTACGTGGATTGCATGACACACCATTTTTATTGGATTTTATACCCCTATCAAACTATACCGTTATAACGTTTGAAGTTGAAATAGAAGTGGAGGCAATGATCAGGAATCGGTACAATTAACCCTAAGCTCCCATTAGAGACACCAAAGGGAAAGAAACACAAACACGAAACAACAGACCAATAGCGGAAAGCCAAAAGGACACTTTCCCACAAAATGGCTGATAGGCTATCCAAAATAAAATAATATAAGTTACACAAACACCCAAAGAAATACCATAACAAAAATAAACCGCGACAGAAGAACCGCCTTAGAACGGTCAGCGCAAACGAATCCCACTGGAGGTGGGGGCGCTTAAATCGATTTTACGTGGCCACAATCCTCGCCATTAATTCCGTCGCGATTAAGACAAATAATTTGTTCAGTTCGCATGAATGCCTCCATGAAAGCAGCTTAACACTTATGCTGCTGTTCACGATAACCCATACCTTTGTAAGCCATATGATCAGGATCTACACTGTTTGCCATTTAGTTTGCGAATCTGAATGAATACATCGCATCAAGAAATTTGATTGGTTGAAATGTAAATTGGTGTGGTTAAATTAATTTATGCAGTGGGATAAGGGTTAATATTAAGGCAACATGCCTTTGTGACAACAGGAATTCTTTATTGGCTCATAAGATGACATTTAATGGTGAACAATTGTCATATTATCCCCCATTTTCTACTTTAACGTTAGAAACGCCAAGAATAACGGTACCGTTATCGTAGAGAGGTTCAGTGGATTTACCTAGCAAAGCAAACTCTAGCATTTCGCCAGTGTTTTAATAAAATTTAGAATGATATAGTACTACGTAAACACGCATATTCAAATATATTGAGAATTTTGCTAACACCCTCCCCCCCCCCCCCCCCACACACACACGCACACAAAAGAATAAGTGAAAATTTTTCGAAAAAAAAAATCCGATATCGTTGTTCATATTTCTGCACTAAACATAGATTGTGGGCACTCGTCGGGAGCCGAGGCAGTTCTTACGAGAACCAAACATCAATATTTTTAGCATAAATAAGAAAATTAATGTTTACCCCCCTCTAAACCCCAGTTTTGCTAAATAAACGTGGGGTTTAATGGGGTGGGGGTGGGGATCAAAATCATACAGGCGTTTTCGTGATGAATGCTTACATATTGTTTTATTTTGATTTCAGAATGTACACTTAAATTCCTTTATCAAGACCACCTTTTGGACTGTTAAGTTGAGGTCTTTAAGACCAATGTTTGCACAGTCAGAAAAATGGTCTCTTATAAAGGTCCTTAGGAGCTGAAAACGCTAAGGAAGAATAGCCAAAACCTTAATTTTAGCTAAAGGCAGAATGAGTCTTAACCCTTATCTTGCTGTTCACGACAACCTCTATCTTTGGAAACAGTGTAGATCCAGATCAGATGGCTTCTGAAGAAGCCATCTGATCAGGATCTTCACTGTTTGACATTTAATTAATGAATTTGTAGCAATTAATTACATCAAGTAATTTGATTGGTTGATAGACAGAAATGGGTTTGGCTTAAATGAATATTCAGCAAGAGAAGGGTTCATTTTAACTGGCCTAAATAGCGCAATTTTACTGTATTCAGGGCCTGGTTTGACAAAGAACTGTCAATAGACACCATAGCCCGGCTTTAAAGCTGGGCTAACAAGGATGTTCCTGACAAGGACCTGTTAGCATAATGAACACACATCACGAAAACACGCCTATATATTTTTGACCCCCTTAAACTCCAATTTTATACAGTAAAACTGGGATTGACAGAGGTATACATTATTTTGTTTTCTTATTTCTGTTCAGAAACCAGATTGTGGATACTCGTTAGCGCCGCCTGGCCCCTGGCCATGGCGGTTCTAACTGGCGCCCACAATCTATGTTTTGAGTAGAACAAAAGATATCAGATTTTTTATCAAAAAATTTTCATTTTATTTTTAGTGCGGGGGTTGGGGAGGGGGGAGGGGGGAGGGGGTAGGGTTGTAAAATTTTTTATACAATTGTACAGGCTTGTTTTCGTAATGAGATAAGAAAAGAAACCATCTAACAATACTAGAGCTATGCAACATATCCATAATGTTTCAAAAGTATAATATCTGGATACAATAAACGTTGAAATCGTCGTTAAACGGTCTGCTATGGGGGATTTATCAATATTTAATAATATAAACTGCCAGAATAATAATCCATATTTCTAATCAAAACATAACAGGTCCTACAGTTTCGCAATGATCAGTTGTTATTGCTATAGATTAATTCATGTAGCCTGAGAAGCGAAAAACATATTACCATCACGTGAACACGTCCGCGAAATGAAGACCCCTATACCCCTCTTTATATAGAGAAAACTGGGGATTACGGGGGTATATATTATTTTTCTTATTTTTGCTCAAAGACATATGTTGTGGGCACTCGTTAGAACCGCCTCAATAAGGCGGTTCTAACGAGGACTTACAACCTATGTTTGCAGTATTTGCAAGAAAAATGTCATGGATTTTCATCAGAAAAGTAGCCATTTTGGAGATGTGAAAAATGCACTATGTCGCAGGGAGTGTTATCGTAATGCGAAAACACGCCTTTTCAAATACATTGGTAAAATTTTACTACCAAAAATGATTTTTTTTTTCTGATAAAAATCCGGATATTTTTCATATTTCTGCTCAAAAGATAGATTGTAGGAACGTCGTATCGCTGTCGGATCGACTTTTGCCCGCTGTTTCATCACGAGAACACGCCTATATAATTTTGACCCCATCATATCCCACTTTTATATAGTAAAAGTGGGGTTCAAGGGGGTATACATTATTTTTCTTATTTATGCTCAAAAATATAGATTATGGGTACTCGATAGAACCGCCTCGTTGAGGCGGTTCTATCGAGTCCCCGCAATCTATGTTTTGAGCAGAAATAAGAAAAATATCACAATTTTTCCTCTTAAAGTTTCTAATTTTTGGCCAAAAAATTGGCAATGTATTTGTATAGGCGTGTTTTCGTAATGTGATGCTGGCTGGCTCGGCTTCTAAACCCTACTTTATCTAGAAAAATGTGAGGTTACGGGGGTATTCATTTTTTTTGATAAAAAGCATAGATTGTGAGTACCCACAATATATTTTTGGACCAGTAATAAGAAATATAACTAAAATGGTGTATACAAGGGTAAACCTTATTTCTCTTATTTCTGCTCTAAAATAAAGATTGTGAGTACTTCTAAAATATAGATTGTGGGTACTAGTTAGAACCGCCTCGTCGAGACGGTTCTAATGCGTACACACAATCTATATTTTGCGCAGAAATAAGAAAAATATCGCAAATATCTAACGCGTACACACAATCTATATTTTGAGCAGAAATAAGAAAAATATTACAATTTTAATCTTAAAATTTTAGTATTTTCGACGGTAAAGTTTACAATGTATTTGTACAGGCGTGTTTTTCGTAATGACACGGGTGTGTAATCGTTATGAAGCCGTTGGTTAGAATTGGTAACAGGATATAAACATGTAATTGCGTTTTGTTTGTTTTTTGCGAATCGTGCGTATCAGTCTAAGTTTATTCCAGATGATATTTGTATTGTTTAGTGATAGTCTCCTGTATACTCTCGTATATTCAGACTGAAAGGAAAATAATAGCTTATAATTATAATATATAGTTTACAGATATTGATTAACTTCTATAAATCTCAATTTGTATGTTAACACGAAGTAAGGCAAACATTTCTTCGTATTACTGATTAAAGAACTGGGGGCACTAGTGGGTACATTGTCCTCAAGTATAGGCTGCATGGTAAACATGGCCAGCTGTTTTTCGTTTTCCTTAACCATATCCTGCTCATTTAGGGCTTATCCGGAAAATGCCAACTTTAAAACTTGTTTATCTAGGCCTCTGAAATTGCATACATTTTGTGACCTCTATAAAGCAAAGAAATATTGAAGTTCATTACGCCTTTACAAATAAATTGCAACCTTTATCGCCGGAAAAAAAAAGAAAATTTTAAGATGAAATTCTTGTCTTATTTTTGCTCAAAATATAGATTTGGGTACTCGTTAGAACCACCCCGAATGTGCGGTTCTAACGAGTACTCACAATCTATATTTTTAGACCAGAAATAAGAAAAATAAGGATAACCCCTGCAAACCCAAGTTTTACTATATAAAAGTGGGGTTAAAGGGGGTCAAAATTATATAGGCATGTTTTCGTGATGGATAAGTCCAGTGGTACAGCAACTCAAAAATATATTGAATATATAACAAAATGCATAGCTTGTACCTAGGTAGGATTTGTTTGTTTGATATGATGTTGAACGTCCCCGTCAACACTGTATAGCTCATTTTGGAGACGTTGATTCCAATTTTGTGAGACTTTTACCCGACATTGAGACGAAATGACATCTCAAGCCCTGCCGCCCGATGAAACCACTACGGTTTATAGGCATACGGGAAAAGTTCGGCCATGTGAAATCAAGGGAACAAACCTGTACTGGCAGTTTTTCAAGGTAGCCTCCAGAATTACGCTACTTGACACTTGTTTTAAAGCAATACGGTTATTGCCGGCAGCTTTCGGTGACTATCGGTTGTGACCGTTAATCCTTTTCTCAGACAATAGCTTAAGGGTATTAAAGTGGCATATTTGTTTTAACTAAAAATGATGATTCATTGGTCCATATATAAACGGATTAAATTGCTTTTCAAATATTATAGTATTTTTAGGGAAAGTGTTTGTTTTATGCCGCATACACAAAATAACCTAATGCCACTTTTATTTATTTATTTATTTATTTATTTATTTATTTATTTATTTATTTTTAGCAAAGTCGTT
Source organism: Lucinisca nassula (assembly GCA_963580285.1). Taxonomy (NCBI): domain Eukaryota; kingdom Metazoa; phylum Mollusca; class Bivalvia; order Lucinida; family Lucinidae; genus Lucinisca; species Lucinisca nassula. The sequence goes on along the minus strand of OY757014.1, from coordinate 13,843,080 downwards.
AGTTAACGAGTCGTTAAAATTTTGATCATTTTGTACAGCAAAAAAAATGCGAATAGGGTTTGCATCAATTTTGCAAAAAGCTCCTCACATTTTCCAGCAGAAATACAAGAGTATTAGGTACCTATTGAATAGTTAACGTTTTGACCAGTAGCGAGCTCATTAACCCATTCAGTATACCAGAAACCCCTAAAGGGGTACCTTGGCAAACAGTGCAGACCCAGATCAGATGCCACAGAACGCGGCGTCTGATCAGGGCCTGCACTGTTTGCTGAAAGTTCAGTCACTTTCCAAATATATTTTGATGGAAACACAACTTGACACCCCTAAATTTTGAAATGGAGTCCTGCTATATATAAGGTGGAAGATTCCATTTGGTACAAAAAAGGGTTAACTAACGCTGTTTTGAACAACTTGGCCTTGATGTTCAATGTGTGTAAAGTAGAACGCAGTTGACTCTATGTTAAAGTTTTGATAATTTTGAGACCGATTGACAAACGCTACTAAGTACAGTAGCTTTGCACTGCTGATTTCCACGTGCCTGTCAATGGTTTGTTTGAAACCCATCATTGAGACTGCTCTAACGAGTACCCACAATCTATTTCTTGGACCAGAATGCGCAAAATAATGTATGCCCCTGTTAAAACAGAGCGTGTTTTGGAGGGGTTCTTCACGGACTTGCTTTACGTGATGGGAATGGCTTATATATAGCAGGAGTCCATTTCAAAATTTAGGGGTGGCAGGTTGTGTTTTCTTCAAAACCTATTTGGAAAATGGCTGAAAATTTTTAAAACAGTGTAGGCCCAGATCAGTCTGATTTGGGCCTGCACTGTTTGCCACGGGATATTATTTTCACACTGCGAAGCTTATGATAAACAGATGTTAAACTACAGTATACCGGCATTGTCACGTATAAAATGAAAAGATTTCTGTTTTGTCGCCAAAAAAAAAAAAAAAAAAAAAACACAGGAAAATATTTCTTCTCGTGTATTCGTGTATTGAAAATGTTATAAAAAACACCCATGCTGCATACTCGTCACGAAAAACTAAGACGTTTTCAACGCACTCGTTAGGAAAGTTTCTTTTTTTTTTTTTTTTTTTTTTTTTTTGCACGAGTGAAGAATTTTATGTTTTCAATACACTCGAAGAAATAATAGTTTTGGTATTTACCTCAAAAAAGTGAATACATACATTAGGTTAACAAGTCCGTGAAATGAAACCCCCTAAACCCCACTTTGTATAGGAGAAAACCGGGGTTACCGGGGTATACACTATTTTTCGCTCATTGAGACGGTTCTAACGAACACCCATAACTTATGTTTGCAGTATAAATAAGAATAGTATCACGGATTTTCATTAGAAAAATATCTATTTTTTGAGATATGAAAAAATGCACGTTGATGCGCGAGTGTGTTAATTCTTGCTCCAAAACAGCGATTGTGGGTACTCGTTAGGGCCGCTGAAAGAGATATATCTTGGAGAAGAAAATAGGATACTTGATAATTAGCGAATAAGATTATATGACAAACCCCAGACCAACCTGGCATCTGCACAATCTGATCAGAGTGTTCATTGTGCGTTATACGGATATATTTTGTTATAATTGAAAGACTTAAAGACTTAAATTGTGCTCAACCCTTTTAGTTTTTTAGTTTTTTATTTATTTTTTTTTTTGGGGGGGGGGGGGGGAGGTGGGGATATGGGTGGGCTAAATTCTAATTAACAGAAGCTTAGGGGTGAAAGGAAAGCGTTAACTGGACCGTGTCAATTAACCACAGAGAACGTTTGTCTTAAGATTACCTAACATAAGTACTCACGTACGGCTGGTTTCAGCTCTGCGTGGAAGCATCATGCAGCCCATCTATATCTTCAAGCCCCGATGGGCGGGGCGGATACCTAGGTAGGTACAAATGAGCAAGCATTACGAAAACACGCCTATATAACTTTGACCCCCTTGGACCCCACATTTAAACTGGGGTTTGCAGGGGTAAACCTTATCTTTCTTATTTCTGCTCTAAAATACAGATTGTGTGTACTCGTTAGAACCGCCTCGATGAGGCGGGCGGTTCTAACGAGTACCTACAATCTGTATTTTGAGCAGATATAAGAAAAATATCACATTTCTTCATCTTAAAATTTTCATTTTATTGACGATAAAGGTAAGGATGTACTTGTATAGGCGTGTTTTCGTAATGTTTATCATACTTTATCCTAATGGGTTCTCTGTATTAAAAACGCATCACATTCATATATCTTACCTAAACCTGTTGATATTTGACATAGACGTGGCTAGACAATATATCTATACAATGATTTCTTTCATTTACAATTTTATTGTTGTTTATGAAAATACTAATATTTTTCCCTCAAATGACCATATCTGGAAACCACCATATCTCCAAAACCCATGTAGATATTTTATTCTAGTTTTCAGGATTTTCTAAACGTATTGATTACTTTCAAGTGATAACAGACTGAAAGCCAAATTTGTAAAGGTTACAATTTTGCATTTTCCGAAAATAGGCATATTTTTCCGCCATTTTTCAAAGGGAGACAACTTTCGGGACTTCCATTTCGCATTTCTATAAATTCTGTCCCACGGAAAATGGGATCCTCAGGGGCATTCCGTTAAGAGCTGACCCCTATTGACATAGGAGACAAAATACTTTTGCAGGAGTTGCCTCCCCTGAAGGTGCACCCATTCCCATTAATACAGCCATATCAATTTATGACTATTCATCAGTCAAATCACTTTATGTAATGCATTTACAAACACTAGTACAAACATTGTTGATCTTGATCAGATCTACACTGTTTGCAAAGGTAGGTGTTGTCATGTTCAAAAGGATATTTAAAGGGTTAAATTATTTTAAGAAAGCAGTGTAAACCCTATTCAGTTGTTGCAATAGTCGGTTTCTAATCTGGGTCTTTACTGCTTGTTTGAAGCACAATTTTCTGGAACGTGTCCCAATTTCCCATTTCTTTACTTGCCTGTGCTTGCGGGTTTATATTGATTGGAACTATAGGGGACCACACACTTGAGGAAATGGTTCTTCCGTCACTCTCATTACGATAACACATCCGTGTTTTTATACAGTAGAACTTCGATGGCTCGAACACCGATGGCTCGTTTGCCATGGCTGTGTCGAACCCGTCCTTGAGTCCCTAGGGAATTCCTCTACATAGGCAATAATGCAGGATAATTAAGGAGACTTTCGACTTTTATCTTGTTAATGTATGCTGTGTGTACTCATTAGAATCGCCTCAATGAGGCGATTCTAATGAGTACACACAACATACATTTTATTATAGAACATCGAAAAAATGCCCCAAATTAACCACGTTATTCCTCCTGGTTGTAAACCTCAGTGGCTCGAACTAACCCTATCTCGAACAGATTTTCATGGTCCAAAAAGTGTTCAAGCCACTGAAGTTCGATTGTATCTCCCAAATGGTTTCTCTTATTTCTGCTATATTTTAGAGCAGAAATAAGAGCAGAAATAAAAAACATATCACAATTTTTCGTCTAAAATTTTCGTTTTCAGGTGGTAAAATTTGCAATAGATTTGTATAGGCGTGTTCGTAACGTTTCTGTTGAAAATCTAAGTTAGTTTCTTATTTACACTGCAAATATTGGTTGTGGGTGCTCGTTAGAACAACGGCTGAGGCCTATGTATTGGGACAGAAATAAGAAAAATAATGTATTACCGCGTAAACCCCATCTTGGTCTGTATAAAGTGGGGTTTATCGGGCGTTCAGTTCACGGACTTGGTCACGTGATGTGCAAGTTCTTTTAAAGCTTAGAAATATTTTTTTCTATTAAATTTCCAAACATAATCTTTTGGTGCCCGTAACGAGCACCTACAATGTGTGTGTTTGAGAAAGTTGTATTCCACTTGCCTCTGTAAAAGGTGGGATTAGCGAATGTGTTAAAAGTCCCGAGGGTTACATTTGCTCCAAAACAAAGTCTACCTTTTTTAACCCACATATGACAATGGAATCTTCCACCTAGTAAGTTTGGAGTGGTCAATTTCCAATTATATGTGTGGCAGGTTTGTTTTTGTCTGTAACAAATTTTACAAAAATAAAAGTTCTTTAAGCAAACGGTGTAGACGCAGGTCAGACACCGCGTTCTACGGCGTCTGAACTGGGACTGCACTGTTTGGCAATGTGCTAGGCATACATGGGTTAAATGGTCCCCCAAAACCGGTCAGTTGTAAACAGTGCAAGTCCAGATCAGACGCCACCGAACGATATTTCTGACAATCACCTTTGCGGTTTGTAGAACGTTTGACCGCTTTCTAAACAAATATCTTTAAATAACTAGTATAGTAGTTAATATCCAGCAATAGTGTTGGGCAACAAGTTCTCTCAACAGTAGTTTCGGCCCTTCCCCTACAGTTATATATCCATTTGTTTTAGAAGCTTCCGTGGTGTAGTGGTTGTGCTCCTCGACTAACAAACCAGGGGGCGTGAGTTCGATCCCGAACTTCTCCAGACTTTCGGAGGAGTCTTTAAACCGAAGTCCCGTCCTCGTATGACCTTAGTTGTTTGCTGGACGTAAAGCTCAAAACACACACATCCATTTTTTTTACACATTCTTGAAACGTTTTGTGTCTTTTTGAAGAACTAAATGAGCAATTTCTGTTGGTCGGTCAAAACTGCATTTCCGATTTTATTCACAGTTAAAGGATGGAGAGTTCTGGTTGTCTGAAACATTTAACACGTTCTGTCAGGAAATCACAACATTTGAAAAAGAAGCGCTGAGTGTCTTCGAAAACTTGAACAACTACAAATAACACACCCGTGCGACATAATGCATTTTTCAAATCTCCAAAAAGGGATACTTTTCTGGTGAAAATCCGTGATATATTTTTCTTTTTGTTTTACTGCCAACATTGGCTGGGGTCGTTGGAACCTCCTCATTGAGTAACAACAACATATGTCTTGGAGCAGAAAAATATATAAAGTGAGGTGTGTGTGTGTGTGTGTGGGGGGGGGGGGGTGTCATTTCACGGGCTTGTTCACGTTGTGGTAAGACAGTGTGACTTGAAGATAAACCTCCTTTGAGCATGCTTCATTTATTCCCTATCCTTGCATGCATAACTGAGAAGAACCTTTATTCACGGGCAAATTATATAGGGACGTTTCGATTTAGATTGGAACTATTCTTCAGTTGTTGTTTAAAAGATGGACTTTCTAAGGACATGGTTATCAAGAGTTTCATAGAGAGTAGAAGTTAATGTAATGATCAGGAGTCGATGCAATTATCTCATACAACACATCATGAAATGGAAAGAAACACGAGCATAATAGTAAGTGAGTGAATGAGTGAGTGTTTGAGTTTTAAGTCTCAACAACAGCTAAGGTCATACGGAGACGGGACCTCGGTTTAAAGACTCATCCGAAATTCTGGAGAAGCCCGAGATCGATTCTGCGAGCCCTGGTTTACAAAGCGAGAAGCATAACCACTACACGTTGGAGGCGTCTACACGAACTTAAAATAAACTACAAATAAGACAATGAATAGAACAATATAATGAAAAAATTAAAACGCCACAAGAAGAGAGACTTTTTAGAGGTTTCAGTTTGAGTAAATGAGACTCTGATGTTGTTATTGAAGGTCATTTACCACGAATATTTACTTATACCTAGTATGAATTAAACTGAAAGAATACATAAAGATGATCATTTAACTGAAAACCGCACTAATAAACATCCTATTCGTTTCAATGTTATGCTCATTTATATCTGGTACGTACCTATTTTCCACTTAGGGTAATCTCCCTTGAATTTTGGTTGATTTAGACCCATAATGCAATATTTGTTGACATCATAGATTTCAAGTTCTTGAATTAACTTTAAAACAGACATATTTTCAATTACTATGCTTTTTTATATATTTTTACTTATGTCCACCGATGGCTGTGAGTCTTATGTGAACTGAAGAAATAAAGGATTGATTGATTGATTGATTGATGAATCTAATTATGGCAACTTTAGATATAAATTTGAAATTTCATTTCTCAATTAAAACATTTATTAAAGTTTTGAATGAAATTTTAAACTGTTTAAAACAAACAGTCCATTTATAAAAGTCTTAAGTTAAGTTATTAAAATGCTTTTTAAATGTCTTCTAACACATTACCTACTACAAAACAGGGGTAGCCCAAATGTGCTAATAGTGCCCGGTTACCTTAAAACCAAGATCGTTCATTCTTACCACTGTATGTTTTTAACTAGCAGTACATTCAATAATGTAACCTGAAATTTAAATTATTTATAAATATTATGTAATTTTAATTTATAGACCTTAGGTTTGAAATTAGAAGAAATTGTTTGAGTTTTGACTGAGATCAGTTTCATCAGGTAGTTAAGTAATTTCTGATGAAACACTAGATATATTGATTGTTAAAATGTTCAAAGATTTCAAAGTCACTTATGACATCATAGAATACTTCTTGAATATCATTGAATCAGTTTAAGGTTGTTCTCTCCTTTTGAACTATTCCAGACTTCAAATTGCAATATCTCAGAAACTAATAAAGATAATCTGATGCGCATCATGAAAACAAGCTTATATATTTCTGACCCGCCTGAAACCCATTTTTTAAAAGAAAAACTGGGGTTATCAGGGGTAAACAATATTTTTTCTTATTTCTGCTGTAAAATATAGGTTGTTGGTACTCATTAGAACCACCTGGATGAGGCCGTTCTAAAGTGTACCCACAATCCATAATTTAGATCAGAAATAAGAAAAATGTCACAATTTTTCATCTTAAATGTTTCGTTTAACGGAGGTAAAATTTACAATATATTTGTATAGGTGTGTTTTCGTAATGTGTTTTCAGATTTCACTTACATGAAGCAATGTACTGGTAGTTCCTAATGATTTCAATACCGTAATTAATGACCTTTATAATATAATGTTATTAATCAAGTTATTTCGTATTGACCCAGTTACAGGTCCGAGGTCTACTGTATTGGCACGAGGCCGAAGGCCGAGGCCAATACAGCTGACCGAGGACCTGTAACTTGGTCAATACGAAATTACTTGATTAATGACAATTTAATTAATTGAGGCAATTAAAAAACATGATTTATAAGTTTTATATATTGGTTGACCTGGTGTAATACAAGATAATCAATTAATACTATTTCTTATTAGCTCATCTGATCTCGAAGTGCTCATGTTGAGCTATTGTGATTGTAGAAGGTCCATCGTGCGTCATCCCGCGTCCATCGTCAACAAATTGCTTTAATACCAACCCCTAAACCATTGGGCCAATTTGATTTAAACTTTACGGGAATGCTGTCCAGGTGGCTCCCTGCAAAGTACTTGTATAAGCCCGTTCCGATGAACAAGATGGCCGCAAAAGCTAAAAAAAAAAAAAAAAAATATTCAAACGATAAGTCCTTCTATACCCTTAGGGTATTTATTTTTTCAACTTTAAAGGAATGTGGCTTAGATGATGCTTTACCAAAATAGCTCAAATATTCCGCTCGGAAGGGCAAGATGGCCGCCAAAACTAAAAACGAAACTATCGACAATTTGCTTTAAATGCTAATTTCTACTAAATACTGCCTGGGCGGATCCATAAAAATAGTTAAAACCTTTTAGCTCCGATGAGCAAGATGACCGCCAGAGCTAAAAATATAAAACGCCTTGAAAAGATAACACCTCCAATACTCTTGGGTCAATTTTATTCAAACGTCATTGGAATGTTGTTTTGGTGACCCTCTGCCAAATGGATAAAACGGTTTGGCTCCGATAAGGAAAATGGCCACCAGAGCTAAAGATTAAAAAGGGTCAATAATTTGCTTTAAATTCTAACTCTCCCTTAACCCTTGGTCCGATCTAATTCAAACTTCACATGAATGTTGACTAGCTGGCTTCTTACAATAGTAGCTAAAATCGTGTTGCTACGATAAATAATATGGCCACAAGAGCTAAAGCTAGAGAGATGTTTATACGACAACTCCTCTAATACCACTGGGCTATTTTTATTTAGACTAGGTGGCTCCCTTCCAAAATGGATAAAATGAAATGGTTTCGCTATGGCCACTAGAGCTAAAGAAAGAAAAACATGAACAATTTGCTTTAAATGTAAACTACTCCTTAACCTTTTGGCCAATTTCGAATTTTACAGGAGTATGGCCTGTGTGGCTCTATACCACAACAGCTAAAACTCGTTTCGCTCCGATGAACAAGATGGCCACCAGAGCTAAAATAGAAAAAAAAACTGAACGAACCCCCTCCTATAACCTTTGTCCACTTCATTCAAACTCCGTAGAAATGTTGCTTAGGTGACCTTCTTCCAAAATAGAAAAAACGGTCTAAAATGTCTACCAAGACTAAGATAGAGAAACGCCAGAAATTTGCTTTAAAAACCAACTCCTCCTAAATCCTTGGGCAAACTGTTTCAAACTGCATAGGAATATTGCTTAGGTGGCTCCCTACCAAATCAGCAAGAATCCTTCCGCTCCGATGAACAAGATTGCTAACAGAGCTGAAAATTGAACACTCCTTAAATGACAACTCCCCCTTTACCCCTCGGCTTGTTTGAATCATTACCTAGGTGAAATAGCCAAACAGTTCCGTTGGGATGAACAAAATGACTGCAGGGAAACAAATGAAAAAATCTTTAAAAATATTCAACAACAACTCCTATATTTTTGGTTCAGTTTCATTCAAACATTACAAGAAGGTTGGTTTGGTGATCTTCTACAAAAATGGTTTCACTCAAATGAAGAAAATGGCTGGCAGACTTAACAATAGAAGAGTCTTTAAATTACAACCTCTCCTAAACCCTTAAGTCAATTGCATTCAAACATCACGTGTATGTTTCCCAGGTGACCCTTTGTCTAAATGCAACAGTTATGCTTCATGGAATAAGATTACTTTACAATACCTATTTCGATAGTTTGATTAGTCAAATTTACCCCCAGAACTTTAGTTAAATAAAGCAAATTCTTCTGATATAGAGGCCTCGTTTTTTTATTTACATCTATCTATTGTAGATGGGCTTGTTTCTTGCAAAATTTATGATAAACGCGATGATTTTGATTTTGAGAATTTTCCTTTTTAGGATGGTGATGTTCCTCGTGCGCCATCCTATGGCGTTTATATTTCGCAATTAATTCTATTTGCCAGAGTGTGTAGTCGTGTAACTGACTTCAACACTCGTAATAAAGTGTTAACTACTAAACTTCTTAATCAGGGTTATCGGTACCATAAACTACGCAAAGTCTTTGCAAAATTTTATAGACGCCATTCTTATTTAATTTCAAAATTCAATATTGGACTTAAAATTCTTCTGCAACAAGGTCTATAGGAACCCGAATTTATGGTGACTTAGTATATAAATTCAGAAAAATATATAACCGCAATGACTTCAGTACCAAATTTCGTAAAATCATTCTTAGATATAAAAAGATTGGGTACAACATAAATAATATACGACAGACTGCATGCATGGTAGTTAACCTAATCACGGTTGTCAACATTGCTTCCCTCTTTAATTGCACGCCGGTGGGTCAGGCCTCAGATTCTATGACGGTTCCAGCGTAAATGCTTACTGAGAATTAGAGAGATCTAATTCAATGTAATGTTGGTCGATGCCATATGCTCTGTCTCTGGTTGGACCCATCGGAGTCTAACTGTTGGTTTTCTTTTGCTCCAGTATTTCAGTGGTATCTTGCTGTCGAGTCTTCACCGTTGTTTCATCTCTGTGGCTGATTGATGTTTTTGTTCACGGAGATGTTGCACTGATGAGTTAGGAGGCCTTCATGCGGACTGAACATTCTATTTGTCTAGGTCGCGACGGAAGTAAGTGCGAGGACTGTGGCCACGTAAAATCGATTTAAGCCCACCAGTGGAATTCGTTTCGCCGACCGTTCCAAGGCGGTTCTTTTGTCGCGGTTTATTTTTGTTATGGTTTGTCTTTTGTTTGTGTCGCTTATCTTATTTTATTTTGGATAGCAAATTGGCCATTTTGTGGGAAAGTAACTGTCCTTTTGGCTTTCCGCTATTTATGTTTCCATTAGGGTCTGTTGTTATGTTTCTTTCCCCTTGGTGCCTCTGATGAGAGCTGTGGGTTAATTGTATCGATTCCTGATCATTACCCCACTTCTATTTTTCAGTTATCTCCATGACTTTCCGACGCTACGTGACATCTTAAAATCATAAGAGCGACCAATGGCCATCTTGGCCCTCTTGTTTCTTAAAGGATACCTTGGGACTTTTCTAACTAGCAAAGCATAATTCATAAATGGTGGGACATGTCGTTTTTAACTTGGTGCATAAAAAACTTATCTTTTGTTTTCGCCTGTCAGACAGGATTCTCGATAAAACTAATACTGGCACCCATTACTTTCGAATGGACTCATGTGGTATATACGAGGGTAGATCCCATTGAGTTTTTACGAGCCAAGCGTAGCAAAAAGGAAATGAAAGGGCAAAAACATCGTAAAGTCTTAAACCAGTTTTACAAAATCTATATCCAAATGTTTCACTAAATGCTGCGATTGTTATGAAATAAAAAATAACAAATACTACCAAGTCTGTTCTCAAATGTCCTGAACGTTTTGGTATCTGATCCCCACAGTATGAGCACTGATTTCGAAATCAATAATCATCCTTCAGTTATCCAACACAGAATTTAGTTGGGAATTTTCTCAAAAGTTCAAAACCGATCTTTTGATAAAAACGTTCCTTATACAGATGAGTGGAATGTGCTAGATAAAGAATATGTGGCCACCTGAGAAATAACTGGAAGTAACTTACGTGTACGCTAAAAATATAAGTCTATAATGTTCTTGTCTTTTTTTATTACTTTTATTTTCTTGACAATATGTAAACAGGCCATTTTTTCCAAAAATAGAACATAGTAATAAACAGCTAATAAATTTCAATCAAATAAACCCTTATGTGTGCTGAATAAGTCATAATGAAAAAAGTATCACATTGTTTTGAAGGCCAAAATAAACGCCAAAGTATGCCACTCGAAATATACGTAACTTCAATCGGTGATAATAGAAGGCTGCCAAACGTACGTACAAGCAACAATCCAAAATCGAAACAATATCTGCTACAAGATATCGTGTATTAGCAAGCAATCGAAGAATTATCTGCTGTAAGACATTATCGCGTATTAGCAAAACAAATCGTTACATTAACTGCTGCCAGACATGTTTGGATTTACAAATATCTATTGTAGATGGATTTGTTTCTTGCAAAATTTATGATAATTGCGAAGATTTTGACCTTGATATTGTAGATTTTCCTTTCTTGGATGGTGTTATTCTTCTTGCGGCATCCTATAGCTTTTATATTTCGCAGTTAATTCGATTTGTCAGAGTGTGAAGTCATGTAACTGACTTCAACACTCGAATAAATTGTTAACTGCTAAACTTCTTAATCAGGGTTATCGGTATCATACACTACGCTAAGCTTTTTCACAATTTTATAGACGTCATTCCGATTTAATTTCAAAAGTCAATGTTGGACTTAAATCATTTGTGCAACAAGGTCTAGCGGAACCCGAATTTTATGGTGCCTTAGTATATAAGTTCAGAAAAATATATAATTGCAATGTCCTCAGTACCAAATTTCGTAAAATCTTTCTTCGATATAAAACGATTTGGTACAACATATATGTTATACGACAGACTGCTCGATGGTAGTTAACCCAGTCACGGTTGACAACTTTGCTTCCCTCTTTAATTGCACGCCGATGGGCCAGGCCTTAGTTTCTATGGCGTTTCCAGAGTAAAGGCTTACTGAGAATGAGAGAGAATATAATTTTATGTAATGTTGGTTGGTGCCTGATGCTCTCTGGATTGGCCCACCGGAATCTAACTGTTGGTTTTCTTTCGCTCCAGCATTTCAGTGGTTTCTCACCGTTGTTTCATCTCTGTGGCTGATTGATTTTTGTGTTCACTGAGATGTAACACTGATGAGTTAGGAGGCCTTCATGCGGACTGAACAAATTATTTGTATTAATCGCGACGGAAGTAAGGGCGAGAATTGTGGCCAGGTAAAATCGATAGAGCCCCCCCCCCCCCCCCCCCCCAGTGATATTTGTTGTACTGACCGTTCCAAGGCGGTTCTTCTGGCGTGGTTTATATTTATTATGGCTTGTCTTTGAGTGTGTGTATCGCTTATATTTTTGTTTTGGATAGCCAATTGGCCATTTTGTGGGAAAGTTACTGTCCGTTTGGCTTTCCGCTAGTGGTCTAGTTGTTTCATGTTTGTGTTTCTTTCCCTTGGTGTCTCTGGTGGGAGCTGTGGGTTAATTGTATCGAGTCCTGATCATTTCCCTCACTTCTATTTTGAATTATCGAGTAAATTATTTTGTTAATTTCAACTCATTATCTGCAGCCAGACATCACGTGTTATGAATCGAATGAGAAATTAACTGCTGCTATAGATAAACGAAGATTTAACTGCTGCCAGGCATCGTGTATAGCAAGAAATTGCAAAAAATTGATGCCTGATATCGTTTATAAGCAAAACAAATTACTGCTGCCAAACATCATGTGTTAGCCAGACACCATTTACTACCAGCAGTTGAAACTTTGACTGCTGGAAGATCACAATCGAAGAATTAGCTTCTGCCAGACATCGTGTATCATCAAGCAATCAACAAATTACTGTTTCTAGATGTCGTGTGGTATGTATTTATAAAAATGCCTGTTCACAAACATAGTCTTTTGGCAAGCAATCGAAGAAATTTCACGACTGCATGAAATCGTATATCTTTTCTTAGCAAGTAATCGTATAAATAACTTTTGTCAGAAAGCCTGTATGAGCAAACGGCCGATTAGTATGTTCGCGAGCAATCGAAATAGACGTGAAGGCAATAATCAGGAATTGATAAAATTACCACACGCCGCCCATCAGAGACAACAGAAATGAAACGAGAACATGAAATAACTGAACCCTTATTAAAACATCACAAGCGGAAAGCCAAACTGACAGTTGCTTTCCCACAAAATGGCAAAATAGCTATCCACAATAAAAATATATCAGACAAAACACATAAACGCGACAGTAGAATCGCCTTTGAACGGTCAGTAAAACGTATTGCACTTGGGGCTGGGGGTGCTTAAATCGCCCTTGGTTCTCTCGTGATTAAGATAAATGATTTGTTCTATCCGTATGAAGGTCTTCTAACTAATCAGTTCTACATCTCCTAGAACATAAGGTCAGACAGCTCTTCTCTGTCTCTGGTCGGGCTCATCGGAGTCTAACTGTTGGTTTTCTTTTGCTCCAGCATTTCAGTGGTTTCTTGCTGTCGAGTCCTCACCGTTGTCTCATCTCTGTGGTTCTTTGATGTTTGTGTTCACGGAGATGTTGCACTGATGAGTTAGGAGGCCTTCATGCGGACGGAACAAATTATTTGTCTAAATCGCGACGGAAGTAAGGGCGAGGATTGTGGTCACGTAAAATCGATTTAAGCCCCCCAGTGGAAATCTTCCACTGACCGTTCCAAGGCGGCTCTTCTGTGGCGATTTATTTATGTTGTTGTTTGTTACTTACTGTGTGTATCACTTGTGTCTTTTGGTTTTGGATGGCCATATGGCCATTTTGTGGGAAAGTAACTGTCCTTATGGCCTTCCTTTGTTTAGGTTTCCATTATGGTCTGGTCGCTTAATGTTTGTATTTCTTTCCCTTTGGTGTCTTTTATGGGTCGAGTAAGTTAATTGTATCAATTCCTGATCTTTGTTTTACTTCTACTTCTACATGTACTCAGTATATAAAATGTTACGGAAAGGAGCTATTTGATCATATTGAGCAGGTGTCAGCCTTTAAGGCATTTTATGAGGATCCAGCTACGCCTAAACAAGAGTCAAACTTTGATCAAGACGATGCTGATGAGATAGCAATCAAATATGAACAGATGAAGATGTTATGTCAGGAGACCGGATCTGATGCTGAACAGTAGGAGAGTTGCTAAGGCCGTCGTCAAGATTTTATTTTTTTGTAAGCTTCCGCGAAAGGGATTATTTTTTTATAGCAAAAATAATTGTGAAATTCGAAGCTACTTCCGGTCATTTTAACATAAGCATACAGTCGTCAGAAATGATAAAATTAGCATTCAAAAGCACAAATGAAAACATCAACACTTCCTAAAACGTTTCATTACTTCAGTTATGGTTGCCACTGAAATGGAACGTTTCCGAAGCTTCGTTTATTAAGTAACCTATATTTTTAAACAAACTTCTGGTCAAACAGTACCGGTCAGTTATTTTGGAATAAAAAAATGGTTAGAAAAAAATTTGGTTCAAATTTTCCTAAAATGTTTGTTATACATTATTCTGTCTTCCAGCTGAGTATCTACACGAAAGTAAACACAGTATTGGAGATGTTGACGTCAGAAGTTGGGTCAATATTTGACCTAGTCGCAACGCTTGCATACACAGATTTTTAAAATACATGACTGCGAGGAAAAGTTATTCAAAATTTAAACGCTGAAAGAAGGCGTGTTTTGTCAAAATACGTTATGAACCTTGGTTGTTAGACCACACCTAAACTAACTGCCTCTGGATTGCTTTATTTTTGTCGGTAAGTTAAGCAGTTTCACACTTTGATACGGCAACTGAGGTAATGGTCAAATATGACCGACTCCGTATAAGAAGATAGATAGATAGACAGAAACCGTTTGTGAACACGTAGATCAGAATCAGAATTTTTACTGGTTTCACATCCTTAGACAATCCTTCACCAGATCCATGTAAATCCTATGCAAAACGCATCACGATTCTCTCTCTCTCTCTCTCTCTCTCTCTCTCTCTCTCTCTCTCTCTCTCTCTCTCTAAGTCTATCTGACGGCATTGTATCTGTCGGTATTCCATTTAAATACTGCAGCCTGTGAGTGGTGACTGTTATGTTCGAGCCTTCAGAAAATGACACCGACTTCCATCATAGCTTGGAGAAAATTGGATTGGGCTGCATGAGCTTCTGCGCCGAGCTGAAACAACCGACCGAACTTTTGTGCTGGTGTAAAACCGCTTCGGGGTGGGGGGGGGGATGCATCGAGGTTGATACGACGTTGCGTAAACGTTGTGTGCCCGCTGGACAAGCGGGTACCTGGGGTGGTAGTCTTGAGATGTCGTTTCATCTCAATGTTGGGTGGGGCAAATGACTTTTAAACGCCGATGCACAATCATTCTGTTGCATCGACGTTGATACGACGTAGCGTAAACGTTGTGTGCCCGCTGGATAAGCGGGTAGGCCTACCTCGGATGGTAGGCTTGAGATCTCATTTCATCTCAATGTTGGGTAAATAATGTATACCCCTGTTTGTTTGTTTGTTTGATTGATTGATTTGCGGTTAATGTGCCCGACAACACTATTTAGGTCATTTTGGAGACATTGATTCAATGCTTTAGAAGCCTCCGGGGTGTAGTGGTTACGCTACTCGCCTTGTAAACCAGGGATCGCAGGATCGATCCCGGGCTTCTCCAGACTTTGGGATGAGTCTTTAAACCGAGGCCCCGTCTCCGTATGACCTTAGCTGTTGATGGGACGTAAAACTCAAACACTCACTCACTCACTGCTTCCAATTTTGTGGGACTTTTTTCCGAACATTGAGATGAAATGACATCTCAATCCCTGCCGCCCAATGAAACCAATAGTGTATATATGCATGAGGTTAGCGTCCTGAGCGAGGATTTTAGACTGTTTCGTCCTGTATTTGTTTAACGTCCCCGTCAACACTGCATGTGTAGGTCATCAGGACTCGCGCCACTTTGCTTGGGCAGGCTGAGACCTTCTAAGCAGTTTAACAGTACTCGTGTGCGATCGGTTTCAGCTCTGCGTGGAAGCATTGTGCAGCCCAATCTATTTTTGAAAGCCCGGTGGGCGGTGGCAAAGTATACCCCTGTAAACCCCAGTTTTACTACACTTAAGTGGCGTTTAAAGGGTGTCAAAATTATATAGGTCTGTTTTTGTGATAGTACTCACCCATCGGGTTTTTGGTCGATGTAAATCAGTAATAGAATGATAATCGTTATGGTTGAGATAACTTATTTTGCGGCATCTTATCTGGATCTACACTGTTTGCATTCGTATGTGTGAACAGTAGACTCTGTAGACCCTTAGATTTATTAAAGCTCAGTAAAGGCCTGACCCCCGCCCATTGGGGCTTGAAGAAATAGTTGGGCTGCTTGATGCTTCCACGCAGAGCTCAAACCGACCGCACACGAGTACTGGTAAACCGCTAAGAGGATCTAAGCTTGCCCATTTCATCTCAATGCCGGGTAAATGATCCACAAAATTGGAAGCAACGTCTCTAAAACGACCCACACATGCAGTGTTGATGGGGACGTTAAACAAATACAGGACAACGTCGGGGTGACAACGATGCGACATCTTAACGCTTGCCCATTTCATCTCAATGTCGGGTAAAAGTCCCACAAGATTGGAAGAAACGTCTCTAAAATGACCTACACATGCAGTGTTGACGGGGACGTTAAACAAATACAGGACGAAACAGTCTAAATCCTCGCTCAGGACTTTTTTTCTCAGCCTATACTCAGACCTGGGTTTTATTATGACATGACATTCATTAATTTCAAGCAGACTTTCGGATGAGTCTTTAAACCGAGGTCCCGTCTCCGTATGACCTAAGCTGTTGGTGGGACGTAAAACTAAAACTCACTCACTCACTCATTAATTTCAAGGTGAGGCGGCTTTCGTCTTTCAAAGATTACCTGCCTGAAAAGGATAAACCGCCTACGATCATACAATTGTTTTGACACTGGGCATGAAAGATTGTGGGGGTTCGGGGGTGGGGTGGGGAGGGGGGGGGAGGTTCTCCATTGCGCTACAGCTTGTCTCCATTGCGCTACAGCTTGTTTGTAGAAATAATTTCTACAAACAAGCCTGTATCGCACTATGTGGCAAAGTCCGATAAATTACCCCATCACGAACACACAAAAAAACTAATAGGGATGGTAAAAAAAAAAAAAAAAAAAACTGCGAATGAAAATAAATTATCCACTTTTGGTCGGTTTTCTAGGAGCATCCTCCACCGCGCGACTTTTGTGGTTCTACTTTGAGACCCAGGTATCTCTTTCTTGCGGATAGTGCCCGGCTAGCACAAACAGGCCAACGTCGGACCGACAGCGATACGACGTAAGTTAGCCCAGCGTTAAGACGTCGTATCGCTGTCGGCCAGACGTTGGCCCGGCTCTCTCTCTTTCGTACACACAAACCAGCGGGCCGACGTCGGTCCGACAGTGATGTCCCGACATGCTATGCTACAGCGGGCCAATGTTGGGCCGACAGTGATGTCCCGACATGATTTGTTGGCGCTCTCTCTCTCTCTCTCTCTCTCTCTCTCTCTCTCTCTCTCTCTCTCTCTCTCTCTCTCTCTCTCTCTCTCTCTGCCCCCGCCCATCGGGGCTTGAAGAAATAGATGGGGCTGCACGATGCTTCCACGCAGAGCTGAAACCGACCCGCACATGATTACTGATAAACCGCTGAGAGGATCTAAGCCTGCCCAGGCAAAGCGGTGCGAGTCGGCCCTTACATGCTTATAAACCCTATTGGTTTCATTGGGCGTTAGGGCTTGGGATGTCATTTCACCTCAATGCCGGGTAAAAGTCCCACAAGTTGGAAGCAACGTCCTCAAAATTACCTTTACAGTGTGACGGGGACGTTAAACCTCAAATCAAACAAACTTTCTCTCTCTCTCTCTCTCTCTCTCTCTCTCTCTCTCTCTCTCTCTCTCTCTCTCTCTCTCTCTCTATCATGATTGAGCAGTAGTGACAACTAAAATAAAGCATCGTTGAGCAAACGTGATTGAAATTTAAGGTTATTTGTGTTTCGATGTGGATGGGACTAGTTGAAACTTAGGCTGTGCGTGAACTGGCAGTTAACAGAGTAAGGTGCTCATTATGTCCATATTGTTAGTCTACATTGTTATTTGATCTCGATTATTTGATGGGCAAATAAGGTAGTATTGGTTTTTCGTATATGACGTCAGTACAAATGTATACGTCATATGTTTTTGTTGTTGTTGTTGGCAATATACCTATTATGGCATGGAAGATGCGTATATTGACAGACTCTTCGAGGCTATTTTTTGACACAAATGGAAAAATAAAGTAAACATCGGGAGTTCTGATTTACTGGGAAAACCTGATGAACTGCAGGCGGGGTAAACAAATCAGTAGCTGGAGAAATACTACAAGGTTAGTCTTTTCGTCTCGTTATTTTCCTGTGTTTACAGCCATGTTGGCTGGCTTTTGTTCCTGTTCAACGACCGGAAGTAGTTCAGTTTTTTTGGAATAAAAAAATGGTCAGAAATAGATTTTCCTGAAATTTAACTCAGTTGCAGATTATTCAATTTCCGATTTAATGATTATGGTGAAAAATTTCCAGTTTATCGCTAAATATATTAATTTTTGTCTTTTCTGAACCCACTGAAACGACCCAAATTTTTCTCAAGTTTACCGCATTTTTATACACACTTTTTGCTGAGAATGGTGTTTGTGTGGTATTTCATCGGAAAGAAATGTACACAAAGTTTCATATCTGTCTATTTTTCAAAGGTGAATTTTATCAAACAGGTTGTGTCAAGAGCATGAAATTCTGACTCGACAGGCATTTTCATCTTTGAATTATAGTCCCATCGAATTTTTTCTCGAGAAAAATGTTTTTAAATCTACATACGCCGGCCTCTGAGATTCGCTACTGGAAGTCCTTTTTACCGCATCTGCAGTAAAAAATGCAGTTTCGAAATTGAATTATGGAAAGTCAGCTGACGAATGTGGTTTATATGCAGAGCATTTTAAGGCAGCCGGGCAGACTGTGGTGCCTCTACTAAATGTACACTTTAATGATATTTTAAGAAGTGGTTCACTCCTAAAGAGTTTTAAACCAGTAATTTTGACCCTAGTGCATAAAAAGACAAGGATCCAACCTCGATTGATAACTATAGAGGCATATGTGCCACAGCTACCCTAAGAAAAAAATTTGAGTATACCTTACTTGATAAGTTACTGGAGGCTGGAATGAAAAGTAATCAGTCAGAACTCCAGATAGGCTTCAGAGAAGGACTCAGGCCAGGTCTAGAGTCATTGTGCTTGTCAGAGGCAGCTTACGATGCGCATGTCTGACAGGTTCCCTTGTACATGGCATCGATGAACAGCCAGAAAGCTTTTGATAAACAGGATAATAAACAAACTTTGTGAGAAGTGTATGCACAAGGGGTGGGAGGGAGGCTATGGCCTTTATGAGAGATCAACATCTAAAGTGAAATGGCATGAAGATGTTAGCAAACTATTCCCGGTAATGCAAGGTGTACGTCAGGGAGGTGTTCTCTCTCCCCATTTTTTATAAGAAGCACATAAATCCACTCTTGTTAGACATGGAAATGGCAAACATCGGCGTATTCATCGGCACAGTGTACACGAGATGTCACACGTGTGTTGATGATCTGTTATTAATGTCGAACTATCCGACTGAGCTACAGCTTATTTTAAGTAAATGTTTCAGAAACTCTAGCTGAAACAAATGTACCTTTCATCCATGTAAAAGTTGTGTTGTAAAGCATAATGTCAGTATGAAACAAGTGAAATCCGAAACGGTATCAACATGGACTCTGAGTAATTAACATATGACTGTAAAAGAAAAATCGGAACATTTAGGGTTTATACGTGGTGGTTCTTCTGAAGGTCAGGACAAAGTGAAGAATAGAATTAGTTTAGCAAGACGTGCATTATACTTTCGTATAAAGACAGGAATGCATGGTTCAAACGGACTAAAATCCAAAAGTATCTTATATAATGTATCAGTGTTATGTCCTATAGGCTCTTACAGAAAGAACATACTGTGCGACGGTTCTTCTATTACTAGGTACTCTGCCACTGGAGGCTGAATGGGATGAGACATTTATGCTTATTGTTCTCCTGCTTAAAATCTGGGAATTCGAAACTCGTTTCTCTGGTAAAAAGACAATCTTTATTTTACGACTGTGAGGAAGGAAGTTTTTTTACGAGAGTACAGCGTACATTGGATACGTATGAGCTACCAGATATAGACTCTATATGTAACCTGGCCATCTCTAAAGATCAGTGGAAAATTAAAACCAAATGTGCAGTAAGGGAATACTGAACTGAAAAGCTGCGCCTAGAGGCATATGAAAAATCAACATTCAAATATTGTGATATCCCATATCTTCAGATTGGCCAGACTCATCACGTCTGAGACTCGATTGAATCTACAAGGCTGGCAGTACGGCGTGGAGTTATAAAATGCCGTATTATAATAGGGACTTATATAGTACAAACACTACGCTAAAATTTTAACCAGTACCGGATTGATTTTACTTGTCCTCTGTATCACGTTGAAGATGAAGAAGCATATGCTTCTGCGGTGTTCAGCTTACAATCTGCCAGAAAAAAACTTTTAAGAAATGACAATATTGTCGGCATTACTGACATAAATTTCTGCAGATCAGTATTTACCAAAAAAGAGAACCTTGTTAGGCTGATAATCGACTGTAGTCAATTAACGGAATTACAGACAGTAAACGGCATGGATATCTTAAATGTCGAAAGCTGTCGAGAAACTTTTGCTTCGCGTTAAACACAAAGAGTCTAAATAAGTCAAATGTCAAGCGAATACCAGTGTTACTTATAGTATATAGTTGCTTCCATATGTATATACGTCATTGTTGCTGTATATAAACTTTTATTCAACATCCTTCAACGAAAACCAGACAATATGGGTGCTCCCAGCGGTTGGAGGAAAATACGTTAAAAGAAAGAAAGACATAAAAATCAAACGATTACAGAGATGAATAATTAGCTGTTGTCAAATAGCGTTCCTCAGCAAAAAGTGACGAATATACTGATGTCAGACACCGTGTTTTAACAAGCAATAGAAGAATTACCTTTTGACAGATATCGTTCTAGGATGTGATTGCTGCCAGGCAGCTTTTAGTATTAATAAGCAATCAAAACTTAACTGTTGCCGGACATGATGTATTAGCACAAAGCCGAAGAAATAACTGCAGTTAGGCATCGTGTGTTACAAAGAAATCGAGGCATAAACTGCCCCCATAGATCATGAATTTGCAAGTAATTGAAGATTAATCGTTTGGCAGTGTTACGAGGTGGGTAATGTTGAAGCCTGTCTTGTGCTTTGGCGCATCAAAATTATGTTAGAAGAGATATGGTAAAGCCAGCGCGACTAAATTATTCTATATGATATATGGTACGGCCAAACATTTGACGATGTTTCGTTTATCGTAAGTCTATAGTACGATGTATTCATGCGCAATATGTAAGGGTGTTATTCGCCCTATAGTAGGCGGCTATATGTCTTCCATGGTTTTTTTTCCAAAAAAGTCGCCAGCCGTCAAATAGTTCCATTATTATTTTCATGCGGAAAATGTTATTCGTAGTGAAAATTTTGACCAGTCTCCCTCAAGGGAAATCCATGTTTAGTACAGATCTCTATTCTTCTTAATTTTGGTACACGGCTATAATTTTGGCCTGTATCTATATTCAGTTCAGTTTTATCGTGCTAGCATGTGCGTTCTTGATTTCTATCTACGGCCGTTAGATATAAATATTCTAAAAATATTGGGATGTGAGCAGTAGTCAAGTTAGATACTCATGGTACATGACAGTACAGTATCGTCACCATAATATGTCGAGAACATAAGCGAAGGGCTATGGCGTTATGTAAAATCTATGTTTCATTTTTGTATGTATGAATATGCTTGCATGGTTTTAGCGTTTGTGTGTGGGGTTTTCTCGCGTTATTATAGAAAGCTAGTGTGGGTTTAGAAAATACAGTGGAACAATTGACATGATCTTCACAGCAAGGCAGCTTCAAGAGAAATGACGTTTGTTGAACTTATTAAAGCATTTGACACAGTCACTCGTGAGTGTCTTTGGAGAATCATGGCGAAGTTTGGATGTCCAACCAAGTTCATAGCAATGGTGAGACAGTTTCACGATGGTATGCTTGCACGGATCCAAAATAATGGCGAGTTTTCAGATCCATTTCCTGTGACAAACAGAGTCAAGCAAAAATATGTGCTAACCCCAACATTGTTCAGCATGATGTTCTCTACCATGCTCACAGATGCTTTCCAGGATGGTGAAAGTGGCATACCTATTAAGTATGGCTTTGATGAGAAGCTTTTCAATCTCAAAAGGTTGCAAGCCAAATGCAAGGTGCAGACAGAGAAGCTTGTTGAGTTCCTCTTTGCTGATGACATGGCAAAATGTGCTCCAACAGAAAGAAAGATGCAAAAAGGTATAGATCAAGTATCTGTCTCGTGTGATAGCTATGACATCACACTCAGAATAAAAAAAAAGACTGAGGTTGTCTATCAGACAGCACCTGGCAAAACTTACAATGGTCCCACCATTCAGTGAAAGGTCAAAGATTGAACCATTTAGTGAAAGGTCAAAGATTGAAAGTGGTAATCAAGTTCACCTACCTTGGAGCACACAATCGAGAGCCGTGCACATTGATGGTGAAGTCAATGTTAGGATTGTCAAAGCTAGTGCAGCATTTGGCCGACTATTCTGCACTGTAGTAGGCGGCTATATGTCTTCCATGGTTTTTTTTCCAAAAAAGTCGCCAGCCGTCAAATAGTTCCATTATTATTTTCACGCGGAAAATGTTATTCGTAGTGAAAATTTTGACCAGTCTCCCTCAAGGGAAATCCATGTTTAGTACAGATCTCTATTCTTCTTAATTTTGGTACACGGCTATAATTTTGGCCTGTATCTATATTCAGTTCAGTTTTATCGTGCTAGCATGTGCGTTCTTGATTTCTATCTACGGCCGTTAGATATAAATATTCTAAAAATATTGGGATGTGTGTGAGCAGTAGTCAAGTTAGATACTCATGGTACATGACAGTACAGTATCGTCACCATAATATGTCGAGAACATAAGCGAAGGGCTATGGCGTTATGTAAAATCTATGTTTCATTTTTGTATGTATGAATATGCTTGCATGGTTTTAGCGTTTGTGTGTGGGGTTTTCTCGCGTTATTATAGAAAGCTAGTGTGGGTTTAGAAAATACAGTGGAACAATTGACATGATCTTCACAGCAAGGCAGCTTCAAGAGAAATGACGTTTGTTGAACTTATTAAAGCATTTGACACAGTCACTCGTGAGTGTCTTTGGAGAATCATGGCGAAGTTTGGATGTCCAACCAAGTTCATAGCAATGGTGAGACAGTTTCACGATGGTATGCTTGCACGGATCCAAAATAATGGCGAGTTTTCAGATCCATTTCCTGTGACAAACAGAGTCAAGCAAAAATATGTGCTAACCCCAACATTGTTCAGCATGATGTTCTCTACCATGCTCACAGATGCTTTCCAGGATGGTGAAAGTGGCATACCTATTAAGTATGGCTTTGATGAGAAGCTTTTCAATCTCAAAAGGTTGCAAGCCAAATGCAAGGTGCAGACAGAGAAGCTTGTTGAGTTCCTCTTTGCTGATGACATGGCAAAATGTGCTCCAACAGAAAGAAAGATGCAAAAAGGTATAGATCAAGTATCTGTCTCGTGTGATAGCTATGACATCACACTCAGAATAAAAAAAAAGACTGAGGTTGTCTATCAGACAGCACCTGGCAAAACTTACAATGGTCCCACCATTCAGTGAAAGGTCAAAGATTGAACCATTTAGTGAAAGGTCAAAGATTGAAAGTGGTAATCAAGTTCACCTACCTTGGAGCACACAATCGAGAGCCGTGCACATTGATGGTGAAGTCAATGTTAGGATTGTCAAAGCTAGTGCAGCATTTGGCCGACTATTCTGCACTGTCTGGGATCGGAGTGGAATCAGCCTGGCATAAAACTGAAAGTCTACAGAGCTGTGGTGCTGCCAACACTATTGTATGCATGCGAAACATGGACAGCTTACTAACGGCATGCCAAAAGATTGAATCACTTCCATACAAGCTTTCTTATTCTTGAAGATTTAGAGGCAAGGCAGGATTCCAGACACGGAAGTCCTCAACAGGGCAGAGATGCAAAGTGTACATACTCTTCTGAAATTAGCATAGTTAAGATAGACAGACCATGCTACCAGAATACCTGAGGAAAGTTTGCCAACGAAAATTCTCTATGGAGAACAAGAAACGGGCAAACGCTCCAATGGCGATCAGAAGAAGCGCTGCAAGGATACCCTCAAAGCCTCTCTCAGTGACTTCAACATTCCAACAGAGTCGTGGGAACAAATTGCACAGGACAGAGTAAAGTGGCGAGGTCTCATCAGAAGGGGTGCCAGTGAATACGAAGCAAAACGAATCAGTGGAGCTGAGTAGAAACACACACAGCGCAAAGCCAGAGCTAAGGCATCACCAACAGAGTTGTATTTCTCTAGCCTCATGTTGCTGTATCTGCAACAGACAGTTCAGAGCTAGAATTGGTTTCATCAGCCATCTTAAACCACACAGACAGTAGCACTTCTCAAATTTGATTAAATGTGATTAAGATTGGTCATTGTCAGTAATGACAGACACAATGTTATACCCTTACTTTCGGATGCCTGTTGTGTAGTGATTGAGTTACATGCTTAGCAACCATGGGTCGTGTGTTCGATCCAGAGCTTTTGGGTTTCGGTTGTTGGAAAACCGAAGTCCCGTCTCTATATGACCTTAGCTATTGGATAAACGTAAATCTTTAATAGATATGTCTATCCAAGCCTTCATCCTCAGGGCGAACTCTTAGACTAAGGCCTGACGAGTTTAACTGTGACGATGAAATGGTGCTGCAAGAATATTCGTGGTATCAGTAGGAAGTATTGAGATGTGAAATATCAAGAATTAAGTATCTGTAACGATTTCAATTATGTTTAGAAATCTGCTTATACTTGCATTGTCGTAAATTTATTTCACGCACCGCATTAAGGACAAATCAATACGAGGACTGTTTAAATATGAATGCAAGTAGAATGTTTTCTCATGCACTAATGCGAAAATCACCTGGAAATAAATATCACAGCGTAGAAAAACATTTTACTTATACATTGATACCAAGCCTATTAAATCCGTCCACTTTAGCCATGTATATCGTTCGATAAACACTGTCTACTCTTGTATACTAATACAAAACATGGTTGGAAGAAGGTCAGAGTACGCCGTTGAAATACGGTCCTATATTAAGAATCGTTGTATTCTTGGTATACGGTGCAAATACATTTTTGATGAAATATGTTCGGTTTATGGGCATAATGAAATGTCTTTTCCGACAGTTTTTAGTTGGTGTAAGAAATTCAGCTGTGGGCTAGGCTCAACAGAAGATGCACCACATGATCGTCGGCCGAAAAGAGCAACATCTGCCAAGATGGTTGCTAGAGTGAAAGAAATAGTTGCTACCGATGCACGATACACCACTAGGCAAATGGCTAGTATGGTTGGCATCTCATTAGGAGCAGCTCATACAATTTTGTAACGGGATTTGAAAATGAGAAAGATCTGTGCTAGATGGATTCCCCATCTGTTGACAGGTGAGCAGAAAAAGAAATGCGTTTAGTGCGCCAAGAAGTTGCTTAAAAAACTTCCAAATTACAATGCACGGTCCTTCGCTAATGTCGTCACAGGTGACGAGACATGGGTTCATTTTTTTAGCCAAAACGAATGTTTCAGAACAAAATATGGGCAACAAAGTATTGCAAAAGACCATGCATTGCAAAGCGGACCATGCGTGTCAAGAAGGTAATGCATGCCACTTTCTTTTCAAATCAGGGCCCTGCTATTCAGGTTGATGTGCCTTAAGGCAAATCTGTAAATGCGAAGGTTTACAAGAATAAAATTCTTCGAAAATTGGAGAAATATTTCAAAGAACGAAGATCCGCAACTGGTTTGGCCAATGTCAGATTGCTACATGACAATGCGTCATCGCACAAGGCGTTCATTGTGCAAGACTATCTGAAGCAGAAAAAGGTTGTTGAACTCCCTCATCCCCCGTATTCCCCTGACCTTGCCCCGTGTGACTTTGTTGTTCCCGCGGCTGAAAAAATACCTCTCTGGTCGAAAATTTGTACAGCGCAAACACCTCGGTTCTGCAATATTCCAGTGCCTTAATAGTATACCTCGAAAAGACAACCTTTGTTCCTGGTCGTTTCGCGTCCATTTAGTGGTGTCCAACGTATTTACTGGGTATAATATTTGGTGTAAACGGAGAGTTTGCACCTGAGACATAGCTGTGGATGGCATTTCTATGAATGGTTACCGATATAATTGAGAGATTAGTTTCCCAAAGAAGGTGCGGTCAGGTCTAACGCCAAGCGACAAAATACGTGACGTCAGCATCGAAAATTACGTCATTTACGTCCCCGTGACGTGTGAACAGGCTTAGCGTCAATTCTAATACAGTTCAGTAATTTTCAATCATATGGCAATAGAAAAACGAACCACAGAATTAGATTTCGAGAAAAAAAAAGTAGTCCCAAACAGTGAAAAATAAAGTTGATATCAGTCACTGTTTGAAACAGTGACAATATCGTTTTCGATTTCTCTGAGAAATCTCTATATTTCATTGAAAAACATGTAAGAAATATGCCATATTTAATGATCGATACGTTAACTTACGACGTTGTTAGTTTTTAACAACTTGCTCCTGGAGTTTCCCGTTTAAAATCGGTTAACGTTCGAGTAAATTATGTTTAATGGGATATGTATAGCTTAGCCCTCAAAAACCGCATTGCGATAACAAGCCCGTGTGAAATTGAATAATTACATGATCATTGGTCAGGCAAGTATAAATTGTTTCTTTCTTTTTGCACTGCTGTGTTTTGTTGTTATTATCTGGGAAAAAAGTATGCTGGTACCAAACGTCTGTACTTAACAAGCGGAAAATTAACTTTCGCCAGAAGTCTGGCCCAGAAAACATGCACACTTCATATTTTCCAGTTCTGTGGCGTATACCTTGCTTCCAAAGGTTAACCCTTTTGTAGAACATATTTAACGTCACTACAGCTGGTGTCTGGGAATGTGTGGCGGCCGTAACAAGTCTCCCTGCCCTACATAATAGTGTATTTTATATTTTCTTGTCCTTTGGGATCATTGATTCAATTGCGGAATTTGAAAATATTTGAGGGTCACTGATGAGGCCTAATTGGTCGAAACTAGCTAGTCTGGCCCAGAAAACATGCACTCTTCATATTTTCCACATCTGTGACGTATACCTTGCTTCCAAAGGATAACCCTTTTGTAGAACATATTTAACGTCACTACAGCTGGTATCTGAGAATGTGTGGCGGCCGTAAAAAGTCCCCCTGTCCTACATCATACTGTAGTTTATATTTTCTTGTCCTTTGGGACCATTGATTCCATTGTGAAATTTTGAAAATATTTGAGGGTCACTGATGAGGCCTAATTGGTCGAAACTAGCTAGTCTGGCCCAGAAAACATGCACACTTAATATTATCCAGTTCTGTGGCGTATACCTTGCTTCCGAAGGATAACCCTTTTGTAGAACATATTTTACTAGCTGAAAATTCGACTCCGCCCTTCGGGGCTTGAGGAAATAGACATTTTCTGAATTAGACAGTTTATTTAAGTGTTAAATGAAATTTAAAGCTGTATAAAACTAGTACTCAGTTAATTTATAAGGTGCTCTATCAAACAACATAGAGCTAGAACAGATCCAGATGCCCGCAGTGTTTGATCAAGAATTTCTTCACAATAGTGCAAATAAGTCAAAACTTCGAAATGGAGCTGTCCCATTACGATAACACATCCGTGCTTTCATTACGAAAAAAAGGTCTTTTGTATTATGACTATTTGTGAGTTGCGAAAAATAATGTTTACCCCGAAAACCACAGTTTTTCTATATAAAACGGTTAACGGGGATATCCATTTAACGGACTTGTTCAGGTAATGCAAATCCAGTTAATGGAAGGTTCACATTTGACCTCTATTGGTGAATGCGTAAAAAGCAAGACATCACCTGAACAAGTCCGTGAAATGAACACCCACTTACATCCTACTTAATTCTGCTCCAAGACATAGGTTGTGAGGCGGTTCTAACGCGCACCCACAACCTATGTTTGCAGTATAAATAAGAAAAATATCACGGATTTTCACCAGAAAAATAGCCATTTGGAGATAAGAAAAATGCACTATGCCGCACGGATGTGTTATCGTAATGACAACTAAGATATCCGGAAGTGTAAGTGTCTCAATTTCTGTCTAATGATGTAGTCTATTTGTAAACTGCTTCTAAATCATCTTCATTATAACAACACTCTTACTCGGCAAGCCATTAATCATGTTTTTAAGCCTTACTAGTGCAAATATGTGGTACATGCAAACAGAAGTGTCCAGATGAATCGACTCGTTACGAGCGTCTCATTAGGATCTAAACTGTTTCTTGTCTTGCACAGTAATCATGTAATTACGATCGGGATATTTAACTGCACAACTGCTGACTATCCCCGCACTGCACGCCTTCACGTAACGTTTCTATTCGAAGGACGGTGCGCTTTCTGGCATTCACTACAGCGAATGATTCCAGACACGTTCAACCCTTACAGAAATTTTTACTCTACCCCTTTTCACAAAAATCGACTACCCAAAGTCAAAAACGAAAGAATCCACTTCAGAAACTCGGGGTTCACAGAGATAAATTCAATATACTAATATATGAAGTAAATATGCAGTAAAATGTGATATTGCATTGACCGAGGCTAATGTTTACGAGGTTCAGGCAAAACGTTCCTGGACTGCATTAGAAAACCAAGTAAAAATAAAGCAATGTAGATAATATTATACCAGTAAGTAGGTCGATTATTTTTTAGTCTGACAGTAGATTTTTATCCACAATCATACGAAAATCAAACGAACCCAGTTGCTAAAGAAACCGTGGGTCGAGACTACGGAGCACCCCAGGAAGCGTTTTTAGAAAGGCTTAGCCTTGTTTTCAGTATGGCACCCATACTGGCGAAACTGCGTTAGATTTTCGCGGAACTTTCACTGACGTCAGTCAAAATTATATGTGCGTCATTTATGGGATTTCGACCAAGTGCAGTGCCATTGTAAGTTTGACGCTACTTTGAAATGGAGTATTCCGAAAAATGTGACGTCAGGAAAAAGGACGGAGCAGCGGACAGTTATAACATTTTGTGTCTGGGCCGGTATGACGCCCATTGATGCATAGAAATTCATGTGCAAGTCTAAAAAAGCGGCGAACTGCAGCAGAAGTCTAGTGTTTAACTGGCATAAGCGTGTTCGTGACGAGAGAGAATCTGATCAGGATGACAAAAGATCCGGAAGACCAATTTTAACCACCAAAACTGTTATGAAGAACATTAGTGATTTTGTTATCTCTGATCGGCGCCGAAGTCTCGACGAGATTGGTGAAAATGTCGACGTTTGTAGTAGTGTCAGCTGAGATCTTAATATGAATAAAGTGCGCGCCAGATGGATTCCGCGGCTTCTGACGGATGACGACAAATTGAGAAGAGTTCATGATTCCAGGGATTTTCTAAGGCGTTGGAGAAAAGACGGCGATAATTTTCTGAACCGCATCGTCACAAGTAGTGTAGGCCGTTGTACCAAAGCGTTAATCCAATGTCATTAATCCATAGACAAATTGCAAATAATAATGTTCAGACCAACAGACATGGACTCCAGAAGAGTGTAATTAGGCGTCCTAGGATAGTAAGCATTACTTGGTAAGCAAGCTTCGTCCACCATGCCTATCGACTTGAACGAAGAAAAGGAGTAAATGCCGAGAAGGGTATGCCCGAGATTTTGGAAGTCTTCCTATTGCTTTCCATTGGCAAACACATCAGAAATAATTCTGGAAATGGCCACTTTGTACGAATCAACACGATCATGATGCCTCCCATTGAACTTCTTTAGTGTTGATACTAGTTTGGTTTTTTGATACCCCTGGCATAACAACCTAGTAGTGAGCACCTTCCCACGTTCCATAAAATCCTGATACTTGGAACAGACTCTAGTATAACGGATTAAATGTGAAACGTAAACTCCTGACGAAACATGGTTGCATTTTTTGACCCTGAGATTAAACGAGAGTCCATGGTGTGGAGGACACCCTCTTCACAACCACCCAAGAAAGCTATAGTTGTGAAGTCGGTGAAGAAAGTGATGTTCATATTTTTATGGACAGTAGCGGAATGCTTCTACAACACGCAGTGCCGAGTGGCCAGACCGTCAACAAGGATTACAACCAAAAGGTGGGTTTGTGTAGTGCAGTTTGTGTACTCCATAGTGCAGTTTATATTTTACTTTTGTTTACTTTTATCAGAAATAAATTATTGGTTTAGTCTCGTATTCTAGACAGCTTTTTAATTATTTGGACCCCATTTTGATTTATATCAGTCTTTGAATCGACTGCCTATTCGAAATTCGCAAAATTGCAGTATGTTTCCTCTGGCTTTCTTTGCCGGATCATTACAGGGTCATTGATGAGGCTTTATTAGCCGAAACTACGTAGTATGACCCATCTTCTTTCTTATTAATGTTTTCATTGATCTTAAAGGAACTCATTTTTGATTTTTATTTGATTCTATTAAACGCGGTAAAGAACGATTATTTTTTAAAAGTATGTTTACTAACACCATACCATACATGTCCGTCTTAAAGTTTCATTTTTTAAGACTAACCGATGTTTCTCTTTCATTTCAGGTGATTCGGAGAGATCTTGTCCAAGCTATAAGAAAGAAAAGACCAAATGCAGAACTTAATCCTACACCAGAACAACGGCCCGCAACACAAAGCAACAGATACTTTAGTGACTACTGACGTGCTCGGATTCGAACGAATCAATCACCGTCCTTACAGCCCAGATCTCGCGCCCATGGATTTCGCCGTTTTTCCAAGCATCAAAGCACAGTTGCGGGGACATCGGTTTGAAAATGAACATGAGTTGCGCATGAAAATGAGAAAAATTCTGAGGCAGTATGACAGTTCATGGTACAGTAAAGAACATCTTCTACAAGTGGATAGAAAGGCACTCAAAATGTATAACGCTGGTGCTGTATATTTTGAGAAAGAATAATTGGAGAGAAGACATAATAATGTTAAGCTTTAAATACCATACCAGAAGACGTTACGTCGCACGCGTTGACATGCTCCGTAGTAGTGAACAGTCAGTGATTCAGATAGAACTAGAATACGTTTTGCTTGTGCAAGCTCCATTAGAAATGCACCAATTTGTTCCGAATAAAACATATTTTCTATAGATATTTTTTTATTATAGAGCGTTAAGTAATGTTTAAGTTATTGATGCAGTCCAGGAACTTTTTGACTGCACCTCGTAAATGACATTTGGTGTCTTGAAGGAAAACAACTTTGGTTTGGTAAAATTACGGAACCCGGAAGAGTCTTTTCCTTTCAGATTGATTTCTTGTTTTGGGTTTAACGACACATGTGAGTGATTTTTGTCATCTCCCAGAGAAAGGGAGAAAAGAGATGAAAAAGACAGTAGAGATGATTTTGTTTGTTTGATTTGAGGTTTAACAACCCCGTCAACACTGTAGAGGTCATTTTGGAGATGTTGTTTCCAATTTTGCGGGACTTTTACCCGACATTGAGATGAAATGACACCTCAAGCCCTTCACCCAATGAAACCAATAAGGTTTATAAAGATGAACGGTCCGACTCGCACCCCTTTCCTAAGGCAGGCTTAGTTGATGATCAGGTTTGTCATTCAGCCACCAAGTTTGCCGTCTGTGTTACGGAAGGCCACGACAAGCTTCCTACGTTATATTGGTTACCTAAACTTCATAGAAGACCACACAAAGCGCGTTTTATTGCAAATTCAAGATATTTTACCACCACTGAACTCTCTAAATTATTAACTTCATGTTTTACTGCCATCAAAAACATGTGATAAAATATTGCGACAAAGTCTTCGAAAGATCAGGTTGAAATATCTTTTGTTCTATAAAAATTCTAATGAAGTTTTAAATAAATTGAAATCCAGATATTTTCGTGCTTCAAGTCTGTCTACTTATGATTTTTCCACCCTTTACACTACACTTTCTCATAATCTTATAAAAGAAGAGCTTAGTGATTTAATTGAATGGACATTTCATAGGGAAGACTCACTCTATCTTGCATGTAATCTAAGAAATGTTTTTTTTTCACTTCTGAAGAGCATAATAATTATACTTTATGGTCTTGTCAGAAAGCGTGTGAATCTCTCACCTTTCTACTTGACAATATTTACATGAGATTTGGTACTAAGTTATTTAAACAAGTTGTGGGTATTCCGATGGGATCCTTGCGGCTGATCTGTTTTTGTTTTGCTATGAGAGAGACTTCATGATGTCCCTTTATGCTGAAAAACAATCTGAAATCAATGAAGCTTTTATCTCGACTTCTAGATATTTGGATAATTTATTAAATATTGACAAAACCTATTTCGATGGTTTGATCAGTCAAATTTACCCACCCCCACCCAACACACACACCCAGAAATTCAGTGAAATAAAGCAAATTCTGCTGATACCGAGGCTCCGTTTTTTAATTTACATCTATCTATTGTAGATGGGTTTGTTTCTTGCGAAATTTATGATAAACGCGATGATTTTGATTTTGAGATTGTTAATTTTCATTCTTTGGATGGTGATGATCCTTTATTTAAAAATTTCAAAATTAATTCGATTTGTCAGAGTGTTTAGTCATGTAACTGACTTCAACACTCGTAATAAATTGTTAACTGCTGAACTTCTTAATCAGTTTTATCGGTACCAAAAACCAAAGCCTTTGCAAAATTGTATAGACGTCATTCTGATTAAATTTCAAAATTCTATATTGAACTTAAATCTCTTCTGCAACAAGATCTATCGGAACCCGAATTTTATGGTGACTTAAATTTTCATGCGGAATGAACAAATTATTCGTCTAAATCGCGACGGAAGTAAGGGCGAGGATTTTGGCCATGTAAAATCGATTTAAGCCCCCCCCCCCCCCCAGTGGAAATCTTTCCACTAACCGTTCCAAGGCGGTTCTTCTGTGGCGGTTTATTTATGTTGTTGTTTGTTACTTGCTGTGTGTATCACTTGTGTCTTTTTATTTTGGATGGCCATATGGCCATTTTGTGGGAAAGTAACTGTCCTTATGGCCTTCCTTTGTTTAGGTTTCCATTATGGTCTAGTCGCTTAATGTTTGTGTTTCTTTCCCTTTGGTGTATTTGTTGGGTGGAGTAAGTTAATTGTATTGATTCCTGATCTTTGTTTTACTTCTACTTTTTAGTATATAAATTCATACAAATATATAACCGTAACGACTTCAGCACCCAATTCTGTAAAATCTTTCTTCGATTTAAAAAGATTGGGTACAACATAAATGTTATGCGACAGACTGCATGCATGTTAGTTGACCCAATCACGGTTGACAATTATGCTTTCCTCTTTAATTGCACGCCGGTGGGTCAGGCCTCAGATTCTATGACGGTTCCAGCGTAAAGGCTTACTGAGAATTGGAAGATCTAATTCTATATAATGTTGGTTGGTGCCTGATGCTCTGTCTCTGGTCGGGCCCATCGGAGTCTAATTGTTGGTTTCAGTTTGGTTTCAGGCTTAAATTCGTTTCACTGACCGTTCCAATGCGGTTCTTCGGTCGCGGTTTATTTTTGTTTTGGTTTGTCTTTGAGTGTTTGTATCGCTTACATTATTTTGTTTTGGAAAGCCAATTGGCCATTTTTGTGGGAAAGTAACTGTCCGTTTGGCTTTCCGCTATTGTTGTTTCCATTAGGGCCTGTTGTTTCATGTTGTGTTTCTGTCCCTTTGGTGTCTCTGATGGGAGCTGTGGGTTAATTCTATCGATTCCTTATCATTGCCTTCACTTCTATTTTAGATCCTCTTAACGGTTTACCAGTATTCGTGTGCGGTCGATTTAAGCTCCTCGTGGAAGCATCGCGCAGCTCACCTATTTCTGCTTTTGAGCAGAAATAAGCAAAATAATATCTTGCCCTGTTTGTTTTGTTTGTATTGGAGTTTAACGGCCCATCAACACTATTTAGGTCATTTCTGTTTACTTATCCACACTTTTTCTGAACAGGCTTATTCTTCATTCTTCGATATAAAGAGGTTGGGTACAACATGGGTGTTATACGACAGACTGCATGCATGGTAGTTAACCCAATCACGGTTGACAACTTTGCTTCCCTCTTTAATTGCGCGCCGGTGGGTTAGGCCTCAGATTCTATGACGGTTCCAGCGTAAAGGCTTATGTTGGTTGGTACCTGGTGCTCTGTCTCTTGTTGGGCCCATCGGAGTCTATCTGTTGGTTTTCTTTTGCACAGCATTTCAGTGGTTTCTTGGTGTCGAGTCCTCAGCTTTGTTTCATCCCTGTGGTTGTTTGATGTTTGTGTTCACGGATAAGTTGCACTGATGGGTTAGAAGGCCTTCATGCGGACTGAACAAATTATTTGTCTTTATCGCGACAGAAGTAAGGGCGAGGATTGTGGCCACGTAAAATCGATTTAAGACCCCAGTGGAATTCGTTTCCGCTGACCGTTCCAAGGCGGTTCTTCTGTTGCGGTGTATTTTGTTATGGTTTGTCTTTGGGTGTTTGTGTCGCTTATATTATTTTATTTTGGATAGCCTATTGGCCATTTTGTGGGAAAGTAACTGTCCTTTTTGACTTTCCGCTATTGATGTTTTCATTAGGGTATGTTGTTTCGCGTTTATGTTTCTTTCCCTTTGGTGTCTCTGGTGGGAGCTGTTGGTTAATTGTATGGATTCCTGATCATTGCCTCCACTTCTATTTTTATACGTAAGCGGTTAACCAGTACAGTGCACATTCCAGCGCCAGAAACTGACAACTTCACTTCTTGAATCAGCGGAAGAGAAAAGAGATTTCATGATCAATCTCCACGAAAGAATGTTGCCGACCCCGGCAGGTATCGAACCCGCGTCCTCCTGATCATCAGTCAGACGTGCATCCGACTAAGCTACCGAGACCGGCTTCTAGCCCTGTAAATCCAAGTTTTACTGTATAAAAGTGGGATTTAAGGGGGTCAAAATTATATAGTCGTGATTACGTGATGAAATATTTGACCCGATAAAATAACGTAACGTGAGTTTCGAAAAGATTTTATATACCAGACATCCAGTAAGTTCTGGGCTGGAAGTCAGGTGTTTCGCAGGATACTTTTCAGTTTATAACCTCTAATTATTGCAATATTAAACTAACGATAGCCCACTGTGGATTCGTTTTCATTTATCTCCATACTATACCAAATATCAAAGTTCATAAGTAAGCAGAAGAACATCTGGGCCCAGTTGTTCAAAGCATCGTTAGCTTAACGAGCTCGTTAGTGGTCATATTGTTAACTGTTCTAGCCAGTTCAATATCTAAAATTTTGGTATTTTTGCTGAAAAAAATGTGCAAAAGCTGCTCACATTTCTTCAGCAAAAATATTTGCATATTTGCCAAAATAAATGATCAAAGTTTTAACAATACGTTAACTAACGACGTCGTTAGATTTGAACAACTGGCCCCTGGTCGACGTTTAGCACAGAAAATGGAGCAAACGAAAAGTGAATACCCTGATCATACGCCGAAGAAAGCAGCGTCTTATCTTTACTATTTGCTTACACGGACAATGATGTATAACTCACAACGAATAAAATGAGCGTGCTGGGCGTATATTACAACCCTGATGTTTGGAGGATTCTACAGGTCTATAAATGGTGACGCTGGTAAAGATTTTGCAAAAAGGAGAAACAAAGTAAGAACATATGTCACAGTTCCAATATGGAAACTGGATGCGTCATATAGAGAATGACATCACGAAACACGCCTATATAATTTTGACCCTCTTGAACCCCACTTTTATATAGTAAAGTAGAAGTAAAACAAAGGTCAGGAATCGATACAACTAACTTACTCCACCCATCAAAGACACCAAAGGGAAAGAAACACAAACATGAAGTGACCAAACCATAATGGAAACCTAAACAAAGGAAGGCCATAAGGACAGTTACTTTCCCACAAAATGGCCAAATTGTCATCCAAAATAAAAAGACATAAGTGATACACACAGTAAGTAACAAACAACAACATAAATAAACCGCCACAGAAGAACCGCCTGGGAACGGTCAGTGGAAAGATTTCCAGTGGAAAGATTTCCACTGTGTGTGTGTGTGGGGGGGGGGGGGGGGATGGCTTAAATCGATTTCACGTGGCCACAATCCTTGCCCTTACTTCTGTCGCAATTTAGACAAATAATTTGTTCAGTCCGCATGAAGGCCTCCTAACTCATCAGTGCAACATCTCCTAGAACACAAATAATCAAAGAAACACAGAGGTGAGACAACGGTGAGGACTCGACAGCAAGAAACCACTGAAATGGTGGAGCAAAAGAAAACCAACAGTTAGACTCCAACAGTTAGACCCCACTTTAATATAGTAAAACTTGGGTTTAAAGGGGTAGATCTTATTTTTCTTATTTCTGCTCTAAAATATAGATTGTAGGTACTCGTAAGAACCGCCTCGATGAGGCGGTTCTAACGAGTGCCCACAACCTATATTTTGAGCAGAAATAGGAAAAATATCACAATTTTTCATTTTAAATTTTTATTTTTCGACGATAAAGATGACAATGTATTTGTATGGGCGTGTTTTCGTAATGACTTCCCGAAAACATCCCAAGTTTTCAGGGAGGCAATCAATGAAGATGATGATTATAAAGGAAAACAACTCTTCTGAAAATTGATTTGCAGTCCTACGCCAAGCTGTTCAAAGCCTTTTAATTTCAATCGGGCTGTTTTTACGAGTCCCTGCAGTCTATGTTTGGACCAGAAACCTGAAAAATATTAGTTCTAAAAATAAAATAAAAATAAACCCGACAGGCTTACTCATGGGCATTGGACCCAGTCCTGGGGCTTAAAGAAATAGGGCTGCATGATGCTTCCACGCAGAGATGAAATCCCCCGTACATGAATACTGGTAAATCGCTTAAAAGGTCTCAAATAGAAGTGGAGGCAATGATCAGGAATCGATACAATTAACCCACACCTCCCATCAGAGACACCAAAGTGAAAGAAACACAAACACGAAACAACAGACCCCAATGGAATCACCAATAGCGGAAAGCCAAAAGGACAGTCACTCTCCCACAAAATGGCCAATAGGCTATCCAAAATAAATAATATAAGCGATACAAACACCCAAAGACAAACCATAACAAAAATAAACCGCGACAGAAGAACCGCCTTGGAACGGTCAGCAGAAACGAATTAAAGCCTGACCAGACAAAGTGGTGCAATTCGGACCGTCCCTGCATATAAACCTTATTAACTTCTTACTGTTAAGCGTCTTAAACAGGGCTATCGGTTTCATAAATTTAGGAAAGCATTTCTAAATTTTATCGACGGCTTGCTCTGTCTCTGGTCGGGCCAATCGGAGTCTAACTGTTGGGGTTCTTTTGCTCCAGCATTTCAGTGGTTTCTTGCTGTCGAATCCTCACCGCTATTTTATCTCTGTGGTAGTTTGATTTTTTGTGTTCACATAGATGTTGCACTGTTGAGTTAGGAGGCCTTCGTGCGGACGGAACAAATTATTTGTCTAAATTGCGACGGAAGTAAGGACGAAGATTGTGGCCACGTAAAATCGATTTAAGCCCCACAGTGGAATTCGTTTCACTGACCGTTCCAAGGCGGTTCTTCTGTCGAGGTTTATTTTTGTAATGGTTTGTCTATGAGTGTTTATATCGCTTATTATGCCCCCAACTTTGAAAAAGTTGGAGGGGCATATTGCTTCTGCCTCGTTCGTCCGTTCGTCCGTTCGTCTGTTCGTCCGTTCGTCCGTTCGTCCGTCCGTTACGCTTTTGATGCATAGCATAACTAAAGAACCGTGTATGCTAGGGTTTTGAAATTTCATATATGGATTCCTCATGGAAAATTAGCTGACGCGTATTTTTTTTCTAGTCCGGATTATGCCCCCTTCAAGAGTTATTGCCCTTTGAAATTTTTTTAATAAAATCTTGTCAGCAAGATATCTCAAAAACTATTGGAGCTAGAGCCTTGAAAGTTGGTGATTATATTTGTGGTGATGAGTAGATGAACTGATTAACTTTTGACAAAATTCTGAAAAATACTTTGTGAGTTATGGCCCTTTGTCATTTTGGTAATTTGTGCCCATCGTAATGTATGCTAAAAGTGATGCATAGCATAACTTTAGAACCGTGTATGCTGGGGTTTTGAAATTTCATATATGGATTCCTCATGGAAAATTAGCTGACGCGTATTTTTTTTTCTTGTCCGGATTATGCCCCTTTTAAGAGTTATTGCCCTTTGAAATTTTTTTAATAAAATTTTGTCAGCAAGATATCTCAAAAATTGTTGGAGCTAGAGCCTTGAAAGTTGGTGAATATATTGGTGGTGATGAGTAGATGAACTGATAAACTTTTGACAAAATTCCGAAAAATACTTTGTGAGTTTTGGCCCTTTGTCATTTTGGTAATTTGTGCAATCGTAATGTATGCTAAAAGTGATGCAAAGCATATCTTTAGAACCGTGTATGCTAGGGTTTTGAAATTTCATTTATGGATTCCTGATGGAAAATTAGCTGATGCGTATTTTTTTTCTCGTCCGGATTATGCCCCTTTTTAGAGTTATTGCCCTTTGAAATTTTTTTAATAAAATCTTGTCAGCAAGATATCTCAAAAACTATTGGAGCTAGAGCCTTGAAAGTTGGTGAATAGTTTGGTGGTGATGAGTAGATGAACTGATTAACTTTTGACAAAATTCTGAAAAATACTTTGTGAGTTATGGCCCTTTGTCATTTTGGTAATTTGTGCCCATTGTAATGTATGCTAAAAGTGATGCATAGCATAATTTTAGAACCGTGTATTCTAGGGTTTTGAAATTTCATATATGGATTCCTCATGGAAAATTAGCTGACGCGTATTTTTTTTCTTGTCCGGATTATGCCCCCTTGAAGAGTTATTGCCCTTTGAAATTTTTTTAATAAAATCTTGTCAGCAAGATTTCTCAAAATTATTGGAGCTAGAGCCTTGAATGTTGGTGAATATATTGGTGGTGATGAGTAGATGAACTGATTAACTTTTGACGAAATTCCGAAAAATACTTCGTGAGTTATGGCCCTTTGTCATTTTGGTAATTTGTGCCCATTGTAATGTATGCTAAAAGTGATGCATAGCATATCTCTAGAACCGTGTATGCTAGGGTTTTGAAATTTCATATATGGATTCCTCATGGAAAATTAGCTGACGCGTATTTTTTTTTTCTCGTCCAGATTATGCCCCTTTTAAGAGTTATTGCCCTTTGAAATTTTTTTAATAAAATCTTGTCAGCAAGATATCTCAAAAATTATTGGAGCTAGAGCCTTGAAAGTTGGTGAATAGATTGGTGGTGATGAGTAGATGAACTGATTAACTTATGACAAAATTCCGAAAAATACTTTGTGAGTTATGGCCCTTTGTCATTTTGGTAATTTGTGAAAAACTTTGTCATCGTTCTAGCGCCTACATTTCTTCACCAATTTCAATATAACTTCACACAAATGTTCCTTATAAAAAAAACTCGAGCGAGTTCGACTTTCAAGGTCATGACCTCAAGGTCAAGGTCACTGTGGCTATTTTTAGAAAAACTTTGTCATCGCTCTTGCGCCTACATTTCTTCACAAATTTTAATATAACTTCACTCAAATGTTCCTTATAAAAAAATCTCGAGCGAGTTCGACTTCAAAGTCATGGCCTCAAGGTCAAGGTCACTGGGGCTATTTTTAGAAAAACTTTGTCATCGCTCTAGCGCCTTCATTTCTTCACCAATTTCAATGTAACTTCACACAAATGTTTCTTATGACAATATCTCGGCGAGTTCGACTTTCAAGGTCATGACTTCAAGGTCAAGGTCACTGTGGCTATTTTTAGAAAAACTTTGTCATTGCTCTAGTGCCTACATTTCTTCACCAATTTCAATATAACTTCACACAAATGTTCCTTATAAAAAATCTCGAGCGAGTTCGACTTCAAAGTCATGACCTCAAGGTCAAGGTCACTGTGGCTATTTTTAGAAAAACTTTGTCATCGCTCTAGGGCCTATATTTCTTCACCAATTTCAATATAACTTCACACAAATGTTTCTTATGACAATATCTCAGCGAGTTCGACTTTCAAGGTCATGACCTCAAGGTCAAGGTCACTGTGGCTATTTTTAAGAAAAACTTTGTCATCACTCTAGCGCCTACATTTCTTCACTGATTTCAATATAACTTCAAACAAATGTGCCTTATGACAATATCTTGAGCGAGGTCGACTTTCAAGGTCATGACCTCAAGGTCAAGGTCACTGTGGCTATTTTTAGAAAAACTTTGTCATTGCTCTAGCGCCTACATTTCTTCACTGATTTCAATATAACTTCACACAAATGTTCCTTATGACAATATCTCTAGCGAGTTCCACTTTCAAGGTCAAGGTCACTGTTGCTATTTTTAGGAAAACTTTGTCAATGCTCTAGCGCTTACATTTCTTCACCGATTTCAATATAACTTCACACAAATGTTCCTTATGACAATATCTCAAGCCATTTCAACTTTCAAGGTCAAGGTCACAATGGCTATTTTTAGAAAAACTTTGCTATCACTCCAGCACCTACATTTCTTCACCGATTTTAATATAACTTCACACAAATGATCCTGATGACAATACCTCGAAAGAGTTCGACTTTCAAGGTCAAAGTCACTGTGGCTATTTTTAGAAAACCTTTTTCATTGCTCTAGCGCTTACATTTTTTCACCAATTTCAAAATCGATTCACACAAATGTTCCTTATGACAATATCTGTAGCGAGTTCCATTTTCAAGGTCAAGGTCACTGTGACTATTTTAAGAAAAACTTTGTCAATACTCTAGCGCTTACATTTCTTCACCAATTTCAATATAATTTCACACAAATGTTCCTTAAGACAATATCTCGAGCGATTTCGACTTTCAAGGTCAAGGTCACTGTGGCTATTTTTTAAAAAAAAAACTGTCATCGCCCTAGCGACTACATTTCTTCACTGATTTCAATATAACTTCACACAAATGTTCCTTATGATAATACCTCGAGTGAGTTTGACTTTCAAGGTCAAGGTCACTGTGGCTATTTTTAGAAAAACTTTGACATGGCTCTAGCGCTTACATTTCTTCACCGATTTCAGTATAACTTCACACAAATGTTCCTTATGACAATATCTCGAACTATTTCGACTTTCAAGGTCAAGTTCACTGGGGCTATTTTTAGAAAATCTTTGTCATCGCTCTAGTGCCTACATTTATTGATGGATGTTAATAGAACTTCACACAAATGTTTCTTATTGTAATATCTCGAGTTGCTTGGTCATGACCTCAAGGTCAAGGTCACTATGGCTATTTTTAGAAAAACTTTGTCATTGCTCTACCGCCTACATTTATGATTTTAATCTAACTTCACACAAAAGATGCTTATGATAATATCTTGAGCAAGATCTACTTCGCGGCCATGGCCTCAAGTCAAGGTCCCTATGACTATTTAGAAATAATGTCATCATTCTAGAACCTACATTTATGGATGGATTTTTAAACAAACTTTACACAAATGTTGCATATGATAATATCTCAAGCAAGTTGGACTTTTGCCATTTCAGTGTTTTCCAGACACGAAGTTGTCTTGTGCGAGGGGATTTGTATCGCATGCGATGCCTTGTTTTTTTTTTAATAAAATCTTGTCAGCAAGTCCATATCTTGAGAACTATTAGAGCTTTATTAATCATTCTTGGTAAAAACTTGCATCCAGGCATTGCAACTTCAACGCAAGCATCCATATCTGACATTGACCTATATTTCATGGTTCACTGACTTCGTGAATTATTGCGACCACCCTGACTTTCACCATTTCTCGAAAACTATTAAAGCTTTTTAAATTATAATTGGTACAAACTTGCATCTAGGAATTCCAACTGCAACGCAAGCATCCATATTTGACTTTTACCCATATTTCATGGTTCACTGACTTTGTGAATTATTGCGACCACCCTGACTTTCTATCTAATGTAAGAGTCCATTTCTCAAGATCTATTAGAGCTTCATTAATTGTATTTGGTACAAGGTTGCATTTAGGAATTGAAACTTCAATGCAAGTATCCATTTCTGACCTTGACCTACATTTTATGGTTCACTGACTTTGTAAAATAGTGTGACAACCCAAACTTTGACCCTGATGTAAGAGTCTGTTTTTAAGGGTTACTTGGTACATG
This sequence comes from Lucinisca nassula, assembly GCA_963580285.1. Taxonomy (NCBI): domain Eukaryota; kingdom Metazoa; phylum Mollusca; class Bivalvia; order Lucinida; family Lucinidae; genus Lucinisca; species Lucinisca nassula. The sequence continues at coordinate 13,800,863 of OY757014.1, read as the reverse complement.
CTTGCAACTAGGAGTGAAATTTTTATGCAGGCATCCATGTTTGACCTTGACCTAGATTTCATGGTTTGGTGACTTTGCAACCCCACAGGCGCGACATAGCCTTCGGGGGAATTCTTGTTGTATGTTTTTGAGTCTTTAACAATATTTGTTGAATATTTTGCCAGCTAAGGTCAAGCAAACGTTGGGGGCATTGTGTTTTACAAACACCATTTCTAGTTTTATTTTGTTTTGAATAGCCAATTGGCCATTGTGTGGGAAAGTAACTGTCCTTTTGATGTTTCCATTAGGGTCTATTGTTTCATGTTTGTAGTTCTTTCCCTTTGGTGTCTCAAATGCGAGCTGTGGGTTAATTGTATTGATTTCACTTCTTTTTTACTGAACTAATAGAAAAATACAAACTTAATTTAAAGACACATCTGCAACAGAACCAGGATTGTTTTTGGAGATTTTGTTTATAAATTTCGAAAAAGTATGAAGAAATCTGATTCAAAAAGATAATTAAACGTCATATAAGAATATGGTACAACATAAGTGTTATGCTCTGACTCGATGACGGCCCCAACTTGCCGGCCTCGGCAGTCGGATGCGCGTCTGACTGGTAATCAGGAGGGGGTTCGATACCTACCGGGGTCGGCAACATTCTTTCGTGGGGATTGATGATGAAATCTTTTCTACGGTCATTCTCTCCCTTCCGCTGAGTCAAGAAGGGCGGTTGTCAGTTTCTGGCAAATGAATGTGCATTGTACTGGTTAACCACATACGGATAAGCCTACCCAGGAAAGGTGTGGATAGGCATCACGAAAAACAAGCCTATATAATTTTGTCCCCCTCGAACCCCACTTTCATATAGAAAAACTGGGGTTTAAAGGGGAAAGCATTATTTTTCTTATTTCTGCTCTAAAATATAGATTGCTGGTACTCGTTAGAACCGCCTCATCGAGGCGGTTCTAACGAGTCCCCACAATCTGCGGTTCTAACGAGTCCCTACAATCTATATGAGGCGGTTCTAACGAGTCCCCACAATCTATATTTTGAGCAGAAATAAGAAAAAATATAACAATTTTTCATCTAAAAATTTGTTGTTTTTTTAGGCGGTAAAATTCACAATGTATTTGTAATAATAATAATAATAATAATAATAATAATGATAATAATAATAATAATCGACCTTAGTTATAGAGGGTAACACATATAGTACTAGTATTAATCTTCCATGTGGCCCTCTTTTCCTGGGTAGGAACCAGTACAAAGCAATGTGGACAAAGTCTCTTGCTCAAGAAAACAACTTGTGGCGCGTGTGAGGATCGAACCGGCTACATCTCGATCTCAAATCCGATGCTTTACAACTGCACCACAGCGGTCCAAGGCATGTATAGGCATGTTTTCGATATGTAAACTGAGCGGCTCAAAAATGACCTTAAATAGTGTTGACATGGCCGTTAAACTCAAATACAAACAAACAAAGACGACCCCAACTTAAATCATTTTAGCTCACCAGAGCCGAAGGCTCTGGGGAGCTTATAGGATAGGCAGTTGTCCGTCGTCGTCGTCCGTCGTCGTCGTATGTCGTATGACGTCGTCTGCGTCAACACTTTCAAACGACACTTTCTCCTCTGAAGCCACTGGGCCGATTGAGCCCAAATTTTACCTGTAGCATCCCTGGGCTGGGGGATTGAAATTTTACCAGTAGCATCCTTGGGCTGGGGGATTGAAAGTTTGTGTTTTTTTATGAAAATCGTCTCATTAGTTTGGTTGCTATGGCAACTTGTAGTTTCCATAGACTTATAATGGGGAAAATTGCAAAAAAATGGCATTTACTGCCAAGTCATTGCAGTTATTTTGACAAAACTTTTTATAGAAATGTTCCTTGAGTCAAATTCTCTCAGCCATATGCTTTTATGCCAACATGGGGGTCCCTCCGGTTGCGCCGGGGCCATACGCCATCCCCTCCACTTCATAAAAGGCCATATGACTCAGAAACCATTCAGATCCCCACCCTTAACCATATATATTCTTGCTCATTATGATAAGACGCATTCAGTGACACCAACCTGGGTGTCCCCCGGGATGCGCCGGGGTCATCACCCATCCCTTCAGTTCATAAAAGAACCAATATCTCGGAAACCTTACAGATCCCCTCTCCTAAACCATATATGCTCTTGTTCCTCATGAAGAGGCGCATTCATTGACACCAACTTGGGGGTCTCTGGGGGTGCACCGGGGCCTTTCCCACCCCCCACTTCACAAAAGGCCATATATCTCAGTAACCATTCAGATCCCCACCCCTAAACCATATACACTCTTGTTCATTTTGATAAAACGCATTCAGTAACATCAACCTTGGCCCCCAAGATGCACCGGGGTCATGCCCCATCCCCTCAATTTCATAAAAGGCCCAATATTTCGGAAGCCTTACAGATCCCCACCCTTACCCATATATATTTTGTTCCTTATGACAAGACGCATTCATTGACACCAATATCGGGGCCATGCCTCACCCCCTCCACTTCATAAAAGGCCATATATCTCAGAAAACATTCAGATCCCCACCCCTTAACCATATATATTCTTGCTCATTATGATAAGACACATTCAGTGACACCAACCTGGGTGTCCCCCGGGATGCGCCGGGGTCATCCCCCATCCCTTCAGTTCATAAAAGAACCAATATCTCGGAAACCTTACAGATCCCCTCTCCTAAACCATATATGTTCTTGTTCCTAAAGAAGAGGCGCATTCATTGACACCAACTTGGGGGTCTCTGGGGGTGCACCGGGGCCTTTCCCACCCCCCACTTCACAAAAGGCCATATATCTCAGTAACCATTCAGATCCCCACCCCTAAACCATATACACTCTTGTTCATTTTGATAAAACGCATTCAGTAACATCAACCTTGGCCCCCAAGATGCACCGGGGTCATGCCCCACCCCCTCAATTTCATAAAAGGCCCAATATTTCGGAAGCCTTACAGATCCCCACCCTTAACCATATATATTTTGTTCCTTATGACAAGACGCATTCATTGACACCAATATCGGGGCCATGCCTCACCCCCTCCACTTCACAAAAGGCCATATATCTCAGAAACTAATCAGATCCCAACCCTAAACCATATATATTCTTGTTCCCTATGATAAGACGCATTCGGTGATATCAACCTGGGAGTCCCCAGGGATGTCCCGGGGTCATGCCCCACCCCCTCCATTTCATAAAAGGCCCAATATCTCAGAAACCTTACAGATCCACACCCCTAATCATATATAGTGTTGCTCCTTATGAAAAGACTCATTCATTGACACCAACTTGGGGGTCTCCCGGGTCAAGCCAGGGCCTTTCCCCACCCCTCCACTTCACAAAAGGCCATGCATGTATATCTCAGAAAGCGTTAAGAGCCCCATCCATAAACCATATATATTCATCTTCCTTATGATAAGACGCATTCAAATGACACCAGCTTGGGAGTCCTCCAGTGTGCCTGGGCCATGCCCACTGCTTTACTTCATTAAAAGCCATATATCTCAGAAATCCTTCAGATCCCAACCCCTAAACTATATATATATATATATTCTTGTTCCTTATGATAAGACTCATTCAGTCACACCAACCTCGGAGTCCCTTTGTGCTGGGGCAATGTGCCCCACCCGTTCTATCTATCTATCTCTATCTACTGATACTGCGTCGGTCACATTTGACCATTACCGCAGGTGTACATTATATACACTTCAGGTTTGCAGGATGAAAGCCTACACAGTAATCATGTAACTACGGTAGGGATCTTTAACCGGCACAGGGAATGGTTCTCCCTGCACAGGGGGCCTCCAGTTAACGTCCCGATCCGAAGGACGGTGCACTTTATGACATTCATCCCCGCAAATGATGCCAATGGAGCGTGTTCGGGCACCGAAATTTTATCGCCGCTACCGGGGATCGAACCCGGGACCTCTAGCATCAGAGGCAAATGCACGATCAACTGAGCCTTCATAAAAGGCCATATATTTCAGAAACCATTCAAATCCCCACCCCATAAACATATTATGTTCTTGTTCCTTATCAATAGCACATCAACTTGTGAGTCCACAGGGGCCATTCCTCTCCTCTCCACTTCATAAAAGGGCCTCATATATCAGAAACCATTCAGATTCATACCCATAAACCATATATCTTCTTGGTCCTTGTGATAAGACACATTTAGGGACAACAATCTTTGGCTTTCCTGGGTTCAATAGGGCATGCCTTAAACCCCCCCCCCCCCAACACACACACATACACCACTTAAGAGGCCTGATATTTCCGGCATACAGATCCCCACTGGTATATATTCTTGTTCCTTATGATAAGACCATCCAGGGATCCATAGGGGCCATGCTCCACCCCTCTACTTCATAAAAGGCCTAATGTTTCATATACTGAGTCCACATGGATGATTATTTTGGTATGGGGATTCATTTGGAGGAGTTTAATAATTGGTAGATTAAAATGATATCATGTTAAAATACATGGCTGCCATTGGGCAGTGCGCACCTGAGCTCTGGTGAGCATTGTTGCCCATGGGCCTCTTGTTTTATTTTATTAGTGGTTGCTTAGCTTGTCTCTTCGTGGTCTACATGGTTGTTGTCTTTAGCTCCGGCTTACAGTGTGTGGAATAAGCAAATAGCCCTTATCTTTAATTCATCATTGTTATTCAATTGGATTTGTATTTCATTTTGCCTCTAATCTGTATGTTATTCTTTGATGGTCAATCGACTGAGTTAGTTACCTTCAGGTGCACCAACTTATTTTGTGTGTTGTAAATACTATTACAAACAAGAGTAAAGCATCACGTGAACAAGTCCGTAAAATGAAGACCCCCTTAACCCAACTTTATATAGAGAAGGCTGGGGTTTATGGGGGTATACATTATTTTTCTTATTTCACCTCAAAGACATAGGTTGAGGGTGCTCGTTAGAACCGCCTCACTGAGGCGGTTCTAACTAGCACCCTCAACCTATGTTTAGAGCATTATTAAGAAAAACATCAAAGATTTTCATAAGAAAAGTAGCCATTTTGGAGATGTGAAAAATGCACTATGTCGCACGGGTGTGTTATCGTAGTAATGGATGGGCCGATAGAATCGATTTAAACTCCCCAGTGGTCCTCACTACTGCTGGTTCTAATAATGTTTATTTTAAATGCGGTTTTGTCGGATTTTCGACGGGGCTCTTCATGTGCTAATGGTTGTGTATTATTATTATTATTATTATTATTTATTAAATTTTCATTAATTGTGCCTTTTGTATCTTGATCAACTCCAGTGCATTACGAAAACATGCCTATACCAATACATTGTAACTTTTATCCCCGAAAAAAATGGAAATTTTAAGATGAAATATTGTGACATTTTTCTTATTTCTGCTCAAAATATAGATTGCGGGTCATACCCAACATTTGTATGAAGTTATATTAAAATACATCCATTAATGTAGGCACTAGGCCGATCACAAAGTTTTTCTAAGAATAGCCAGTGATCTTGACCTTCAGTTCCGGAACCTGAAAGTCGAACTTGCTAGAGATATCATCATACCCAACATTTGTGTGAAGTTATATTAAAGTCCATCAATAGATTAAGGTGCAAGAGCGATGACAATGTTCTTTTTTAATATAGCCACAGTGACCTTGACCCTGTGACCCTGAAAGTAGTGAAATTGACCATAAGCCCCGGAACCTGAAAGTCAAAGTCGCTCGAAATATCATGATACCCAACATTTGTATGAAGTTATATTAAAATCCATCAATAAATGAAGGCGCTAGAGACATGACAATATTTTTTTTTCTTCTAAAAATAGCCACAGTGACCTTGACCTTGAGCCCCAGACCCGCTATGTTTATAAAAAGAAAAAAAAGAAAAGAAAAAACAACATTCCTCCCCCCCCCCCCCGGGATTTGAACTCACGCAGCTTCCAGGTAGACAATAACACAGGGAAATAAGGGAGGTAATACAAGAGGAAATTATTAACTTCTCAAAAAGTCCAATTTAAGCCAAAAAAAACCCTGTAAAATGAAGTACAATAATAATGTTAGATATTGTTTTGTTTACCAATTGTTAATTATATATGGCAACCGCCCATCGGGGCTTGAAGAAATATATGGGCTGCATGATGCTTCCACGCAGAGCTGAATCCGACCGGCACACGAGTACTGGTAAACCGCTTAGAGAATCTAAGCCTGCCCAGGCAAAGCGGTGCGTACGAGTCGGACCGCCCATGCTTATAAACCCTATTGGTTTCATTGGACGACAGGGATTGAGATGTCATATCATCTCAATATCGGGTGAAAGTCCCACAAAATTGGAAGCAACGTCTCCAAACTGACCTTTACAGTGTTGACGGGGACGTTAAACCTCAAATCAAACAAACAAACTTGTAAAACATCATATATAAGAGCTTGCAGGTAAACTTTAACCAAATGCGGACGCCGATGCTGACGCTGACGCCGACGCTGACTCTGACGCCGACAACGGACGCCCGGGGGTATGGCAATAGCTCCTCCTTACTTTCGTAACGCGAGCTAAAAATAAAGTTTTCCCCTGTAATTCCCAGTTTCACTATAAAAAAGTGAGGTTCGAGAGGGTAAAAAATATACAGGCGTGATTTCGTGGTGGGGAAGATGGAGCTGGTTGCTTTGTTGTTTGTGATTGTTTTCGTTTTGTTTTGTTTTGCTTGTTTTGTTGTTGTTGTTGTTTTGCGTTGGGGGTGGGGGTGGGGGAGTGGTTCCTTAATGTTTTATAGACGTTGGGACAGCCATAATTTACCTACAACGCAGGTTGACTTTTATATTTATGCAACAAGTATAAGCTTTCACAAGGAGAAAAAGCGGCACCTATAACAAGTATCAGCTTTCACAAAGATGATGTCCACGGGCAGAGTTCTGGCACAAAATTTCTATCTCTTTTGTACAAGCCCATATTTGCGATCGAATTTGAACAGGCTTATACAAAATCTATACACTCTCGACCACGATGGACCACTGCCTATCCTATAAGCTCCCAGAAGCTTTGGCTGAGCTACAAAATTTGCCTCGCCGTAAGCAAAAGTTTTGGGATAATCTTCAATCAGTCTTCTATAAATTGTAGTATTGTAAGTTGTTTACTTAATTTCTCAACAGTTTATAGGCATTCCATTTGAAATGTTACAAGCACATTAAACTTGCATATGCGCCTTTATAAAGATGAAAAACGTACATTTTGACACAATTACAGAATTTGCAACTTTGACATTTCAGACATTATACTCCAGTCGGTAGGATCCTGGGTGCAGACAAGCAATAAGAATATTGCCAAAAGTAGTTAATTGTATAAAACACATTTTGGGAAATTACTCTGGTTATTCACATTTTATATGTGCTATGCGTAGACCTAGCTTTTTTTAAAAGCTATACTTGTTGTCCTTATTGTTAGTTACGTTTCCTCTTGGTGTCATTAGTAGGCTGCAATCTTTAGCTGTGCCTTTTGCTGGGCATCTAGTTCTATATTTTTTCATTACGCAAACACGCCTATACAAATACATTGCCACCTTTATCGCCGAAAATATGACAATTTTAAGATCAAAAATTGTGATAGTTTACTTATTTCTGCTCAAAATCTAGATTGTGGGCACTCGTTAGAACCGCCCCACCGAGGCGGTTCTAACGAGTACCCGCAATCTATATTTTAGAGCAGAAATACGAAAAATAAGGTATACCCCCGGAAACCCCAGTTTAACTATATAAAAGTGGGGTTCAAGGGGTCAAAATTATATAGGCGTGTTTTCGTGATGTATCTGATTTGCCTCGTATTCAGTTCATATGCAAGTTATGTTAATAGACACAAGAATCGAAAAGTTCAAAAACTAGCCCTATGCCCGACATCAACTTGGCCAAGGTCCATTTAAGAGGTAATTCATCCAGCACTTTCAGTTTCAATAAAATAGTTTCATGATCTTTTCGATTTTGAAAAACTGTGATAACGAAGATAACAACCTTAATCGAAAACAACTGGTTTGTTTGGCAGCATAGAAAAAGAATGTCTATCCATATTTAGCTTATGCGATTTTTCGAGGAATCTTTTTCATGTCTCTTTACACAAAATATTGGTAACTTGTTTGAGCACTTACAGTTTTGCACTTTCCAATGTAGTAGACTTCGTCTCAGTTCCCTTTATTTGGAGTATAAATTGTATTGTATTGCACTGATTTGTTTTGTGACGTAACGTATCGTATCGTATAGCATTGTGTCGTGTCGTGTCGTCTCGTATTACATTGGACTGTATTATATGAGCCCCGCCAAGCGAATTTGTGTCTTCGAGCATTCCGTCATGAAAAATTTTAACTGCGCATGCCCAGCCATTCAGAGGGGCCAGGGATATGGCTTTCTGTCTGAAGGTTCCTCTTGATTCACTGCTTGTATGAGCGAGCAGCGAAGGTTCTGGCGAGACTGCGCGGATGCGCAGGCTCGCCTGAACCTTCGCTGCTCGCATAGGCGATAAGTACCAAAATCGCTTGACGGGGCCCATATAGTACTGGATTGCATTGCATTGCATATCATAGAATTGCGCTGATTGCATTGATTTGCATTGCATTGCCTGACAGTTTCGCTGAATAGGTGATATGCCACAGAGACAGACACTCATTTTACTTTTGGACTAACTCTCGGTTGATTATTTGGGTAGGAGTTCACTTATAAAATCACGGTTGAGTTTTATTTTTTATGAAAACACCTAAACAGTTATTCTGAATTGCAACTTTATTGATTTTGTTAAAAAAACAACTGAAAAATATAAATTTCGGGGTTTTTTTTTTTATTATTTTAATACATATACTTAAAACAAGATTTCTTATTTATTTGTTCTTAGGGGTACGTTTTGGTTCTCTTTAAATGCTGTAGCCTGTTATAGCTCTTAACATAAGAAAATGGCGTTTTAGGGCCAAAACTTCAAACTGGAACTTTTATTTTTTAAAAACAAAAAAGACTTAAAACAAGATTTCTTATTCATTGGTTTTTATGGGTACTCTCTGGTTTTCTTTTAATTGTTGCAGTCTCTTTAGCTCTTTTACTAAAGAAAATGTCATTTTGGGCAAAAACAGCCAAATTGAAAATGTTAGTCTCAATAACTTGCCCTCGTTCTACTCATGCTCCATAGGCGAGCTATGTTGTCTTCTAACAACTGTTGTAGTCAAAGATGCTCAGTTGCACGCATGGCATGGTTTCACGCTTTTACTAAAAGTGAACATCAATAGTATTTGAAATAATTTGCTGCATGTTCTTGTATGTAACTGTTTATATAACTATGCCTGTCATCTATCACAAAGCAATCTTACCGGTTTTTCGTATTGCTTGAACTTAAATTGATGTGAAGAGAGTATGTGGTGCTTATTTTTTAAGCAAAATAATAGGTCGACAAGCACGAGAACACATCTAAATTTTCTGTGTGTGATTCCCTATCTTTTTCAAACAACTGATGTACATTTCGGAAATGTTTTCGATTTAGAGAAGCAGAAAAAAAGTATATTATATATGCATATTCATCATTAAAAACACACCAATATAATTTTGACCCACTTGAACCCAACATTCATACAGTAAAACTGGGGTTTACAGGGGTCAACCTTATTTTTCTTATTTCTGCTCTAAAATATAGATTGTGGGTACTCGTTAGAACCGCCTCGAGGAGACGGTTCTAACGGGTACCCACAATCTATATTTTAAGCAGAAATTAGAAAAATATTTCAATTTTTCATCTTAAAATGTTCATTGTTTCGGCGATAAAGGTTACAATGTATTTGAATAGGCGTGTTTTCGTAATGATATATTAAGTAGTTGTAGTGATAGTACCCAGTTCATAATTTAAACTCATAAATACGTAAACAAATGACGAAGCAGAATGTTCTGACCAACAGGCATGGACCCAAAAAGGAACAGTGTAATCGTCTGCGGATAGCATTAATTGGTTAGCAAGCTTCGCCCCTATCCCCCCACCCCAATGCCTATCGGCCTGAAAAAAGGAATTGCAGGGAGAAGCGTATGTCTGGTATTTTGGAAAATAGAACGGAGTGTCTATTGACAAACGTTTGTCAATAGCACAAAGTCGGTAAAAATGCTATTGACAAACGTTTGTCAATAGCACAAAGTCGGTAAAAATGCTATTGACAGACGTTTGTCAATAGCACAAACTCGGTAAAAATGCTATTGACAAACATATGCTGTGGGTACTCATTAGAAGCGATTCATCAATGTACTTCTAATGAGTACCCACATCGTATGTTTTCACATATCTTATCTGGAGCCTCATGTATGTAATAAAAAGTTAATTTAGCTAGTTCTTATTTTCTGTTTTGTTTGTCTGTATTGGAGTTTACTGCCCAGTCAACACTAATTAAGTCATATCAAGCCGGTCATTATAAGCCATACCAAGCCGGTCAATTTACCTATCCACAATTTCCCAAGACAGACTTACACGGAAGCGGTGAACACATACATGTCAGCGGATTCATGATCAAGCTCCGAGCAAGAATGTTGGTGACCCTGGCAGGCATGGAACCCACGACCTCCTGATTAATACTATTTAGGTCATATCGAGCCGGTCACTTTGTCTATCCACAATCACAAGAAAATCTTATACGGAAACGGTTAACACATATACATACGCATGCTTTCTATAAAAATTGATAACCGCCCTGCTTGAATCAGTTGGCCCATGATCAATCGTTACGCAAGAATGTTGCCGACGCCGCCAGGTTTCGAACCCACATCCTCCTGATCAACACTATTTAGGTCAATTCTAGCCGGTCAGTTAACCTCCCCGCACTTTTCCCTGACATGTTTATAAATAAGCGGTTAACAAGTACAAAGCACTTTTCCATGGCATAAGTCGACAACTGCCCTTCTAAAATTACAATTATGTACAAAAGAAATGTAAAAAGAAAAACAATTTTCGCATTTCGACTCTGAAATCTGAAAGACGTCTGTCAATAGCATTTTTACCGAGTTTGTGCTGTTGACAAACGTCTGTCAATAGCATTTTTACCGAGTTTGTGCTATTGACAAACGTTTGTCAATAACATTTTTACCGACTTTGTGCTATTGACAAACGTTTGTCGATAGCATTTTTAGCGACTTTGTGCTATTGACAAACGTTTGTCAATAGACTCTTCCAAAATAGAAATGAAGGCAAAGATGGCAGTCTATTTATGGCTTGTCATTGGCAAACACAAGCAAAATAATTTTGGATACTGCCATATTGTAGGGACCTGATCATGACGTCTCCCATAGAACTTTTTAAGCGTTGCTACCGAACTCCTTTTTATATACCCCTCGCTCAACAACCCTGTAGTGAGCACTTTCCTATACCGATGAAGTCCTGGTAATTCGAACTGTTAAACAATTATTTAACAAGTTCTTCTGCAATATGAAAAAAAAAAAAAAAATAAAAAAAAAATTTAGAAATTAAATAAAACTATTGCTTCAGGATTCACAAATTAAATGATTCGTAGAACTTAAATTGGAAATGCTACATTGTTCTCGGTAATATTGGGGCCACTTTGATGCAAATTTCGTCAAAAAAATGGCCGACAAGATGGTGGCCATATATGGGCCATTTTACATTTTAATACCTGTTCGCCCTTAAATAGGTTTAATATAGTGAAATTTAAAGTGAAGGCAATGATCAGAATCGATACAATTAACCCACAGCTCCCATCAGAGACACCAAGGGAAAGAAACACTAACATGAAACAACTAGACCCTAATGGAAACATCACTAGCGGAAAGCCAAAAGGACAGTAACTTTCCCACAAAATAGCCAAACGGCTATCCAAAGCAAAATAATATAAGCGATACTCACACTCAAAGACAAGCCATAACAAAAATAAACCACGACAGAAGAACCGCATTGGAACGGTCAGTGAAACGAATTCTACTGGAGGCTTAAATCGACCCATATATGACAACAGGATTTTCCGCCTAATAAGTATGGAGTGTTCCATTTTCCAGAAGTTTGGTTAGGTTTGTCTTGTTAGTGGTAAGTTTGGCAAAATGCAAGTAGTGAAGACCTAGATCGGACGCCGCGCCTGATCTTTGCCTGCACTGTTTGCCAAACTCCCCCAAAAAGGACCGGTATGCACATGTGGGTTAAGCGTGTTCAACATGTATTGATATTCGAGAGATGAATTGAAAAAGGGCTAATTGAATTAGATTTGTAATAAAATTGTACGAGGGGGAGTCAATAAAAACAATCTAACTTATTTATGCGTGAGATCTATCGCTTCTTTTTCGATATAATTGCCCTATAGAATGATACCCTTGGGCCAACGCTGTTCCGGTGTCATCAGCCCAAACCTGAATAAACCAGGGTCAGTGTCTCCGACCCAATCCTCAATTGCCGCCACGACTTCTTCGTTGTACCGGAATGACTCCACGGATATCCTTTTTCAAGTTTGGGAATAAAAAATAGTCATTAGCCCATCGGTTTTCGTTTGCTCCAGCATTTCAGTGGTTTCTTGCTGTCGAGTCCTCACCGATGTCTCACCTCTGTGGTTCTTTGATTTTTTGTGTTCACGGAGATGTTGCACTGATGAGTTAGGAGGCCTTCATGCGGACTGAACACATTATTTGTCTAAATCGCGACGGAAGTAAGGGCGAGGATTGTGGCCTCGTAAAATCGATTTAAGCCCCCCAGTGGAAATCTTTCCACTGACCGTTCCAAGGCGGTTCTTCTGTGGCGGTTTATTTATGGTGTTGTTTGCTACTTACTGTGTGTATCACGTGTGTCTTTTTGTTTTGGATGGCCATGTGGCCATTTTGTGGGAAAGTAACTGTCCTTATGGCCTTCCTTTGTTTAGGTTTCCATTATGGTCTGGTCGCTTAATGTTTGTGTTTCTTTCCCTTTGGTGTCTTTGGTGGGTGGAGTAAGTTAATTGTATCGATTCCTGATCTTTGTTTTACTTCTACTTTGTAGTTGTCAGCGCACTGGCTGTGATAAACTCAGATCAGGATTGTTACTTGACCTGTTGACACCCATAATAAATCATTGGAATCCTTAAATCACAACTCAGTATATTAAAATGAATTTCTTCCCATTTCATTGGTCTTAATCCTTGGGTTCACAGTTTGGAAAACAACAAACAGAATACATCCTGATGATGGAAATCAGAAATGCAGGATCACAAATAAGGAAAGCTGTAATAGAGTCTCCCAGTACTTGGTAACTACGAGGAAGCCTGGGAGTAGAAGGTATTCGGAAGGCTTACGAAACTTCGAGTCTTCAAGCGGTACAAATCTGGCTATACTCATAATTTTGGCCGGAGACATTGAAACAATCCCGGCCCAAGGTTTTGCTGCTGACTCTGCAAAAAATGCCTCGTGTTATGATTTGGATAACAGTGAATTGTTAGAAATTTAATCTGGTGGTGGAACTTGGTATTGCAAAGACTGCAAAGCTGACCTTAATGGCCACAAAACTGTTCAATGTAATCATTGTGAAATGTGGATACACACTGAATGTTCTTTCATTTCTGATGCCGATTATGGCACTTTAGCAAACTCGAACTGCCAATGGATCTGCCCAAAATGTGAGGTGTGCAATTTTTCAGACTCCTTCTTCAACGAATATATAGAACTGAGTAAGCAGAACAAATTTGAACCTCTGTCAAAGGATAATAAAGATAAATCTTCGACCGGTTACAAAAATAAGCTGAATTTTGTAAAAGGTTTGAAACTTTGCAGTATAAACATCAATGGACTAAGAGGAAAAGCTCTTGAACGTTTAGCTTTCCTTGCTATTCACCAACCACATATTGTGGCTATACAGGAAACAAAGATTTACAGTTCAATTATCACATCTGAGCTTTTCCCTGAAACTGGTCAGTATAGTGTCTATAGAAAAGATAGGAATTCTCATGGCGTTGGGGTGATGTTGCTCATTCACAGATACCCCTCATATGCCTTTCATGGAAATGCAAAACGACACTAAATCGGTCTGGGTTACAATTTTTGCTAATAAAACTCATAGTAAGTTGGTACAGACCACCATATGGCACGGTCGAAAACTTCCAGTTGTTTAAAGATCAGCTGGATTGCATTTAGTCACAGCACAAGGGTAAAAACTTCTGGCTGTACATGTTTTAGGTGACCTCAACATCAGAGACATTGTTTTGCCCGACAGGCTGAGCAAACAAGGCACAATGCAGAGTCAGTCTCAAGGACAAATATTAATTGACATTATGAACGATCATGGCCTGGAACAAATTGTTAACTTCCCCACTCGTGATAAGAACACATCGGATCTGATTCTTACAACTTTGCCAGGACAGTTTGAAGACATTCAGTCTCCAGACAAACTAAGTGATCATGATTTTGTTTCCGGATAATTAAAAATACACATTTCACCAATTAAGGAACCTCGGAGGAAGGTGCACTTCTATCAGCACTATGAGGAAGGATGCGCTCAGATTTGCAAAGGAGAAATACTTTAATGGCCGTTCTGATACTCGGTCTGTCCAGGAGAACTTTGATTTTATAACTTCTTTCATCCATACTTCTGCTGAAAATCATATTCCCTCAAAAACTAGTAGATCTATATCGTCTGCTCAAACATCATCGCCCACTTTGATGAACATAAGCTTCTGTCAGACAGACAAGATGCATTTAGGAAAAGACATAGTTATGAAACTCAGTTGAGCACAGTTATTAATGACTGGGAAAAATCTTGGACAAAGAGGGGCAGATAGACACATTTAATCTGGACTTCGAGAAAGCTTTTGACACCCCATCACATGAACTACTTAAATCTAAGTTATTTGGCTATGGAATTGGGGCTAATGCTCTCAGTTGGATAGATTCTTTTCTTTGCTACAGAAATCAGCGTGTTGTTGTTAATGGTGAATCTTCAGAGTGGGCACCAGTTTTGTCTGGAGTCCCACAAGGGGCCGTTCTCGGTCCACTGTTGTTCTCCCTATACATCAATGGTATTTCCACTGACATCGACTGTTCGCAGAGGACTGTGTTTGCTACCGGGGAATTAGAAATACAGAGAACTCGCTGAAACTGCAGAATGATAAAGATAGATTAGGATGTTGGGCACAAAAATGGGACATAGGATTTCATACCGTTAAATGCAATATTATGCAGATAACTATAAAGAGAACAAATAAAATTAAGGTTTCTTACACTTAGAGGGAACTGTCCTCGAGAACGTGGATTCCATTAAATACCTTGTGGTGACACTCACACACGATTTAAGATGGAATGCACATATTATCAGCATGTGTACAAAGGCAAATAGAACGCTTGGTTTCCTGACGCGAAATCTTCATCAGTGTCCTCAGAATGTAAAAGAGGCAGCATATAAAAGACTTGTTCGCCCAATCTTGGAATATGGTATTGTATCTGGGACCCCAGCGAAGTGGTCCTTAATTGAAAAAAGTTCAGAATAGAGCTGCTAGATTTGTAACAAGCAACTACTGCTTTGAAACTGGAAGCATGACTGGAATACTAGGAAAATTAAGACGGGAGTCGCTCAAGAAAAAGAGAAAAGACAGTGGGCTCATACTTTTATACAAAGGTCTAAAGGGTGCTGCCAGCATCCCAACAGATGACCTTGTTCCCCCGGCTAGGCACTGTATAAACCACCATTCATTGGCGTTTCAGACCCTTGCTGCAAGAACTGACATCTATAAAGAATCATTCTTCCCACGAACCATTAGAGATTTGAATACCCTTCCCGATTCGATTATTTCAACGGCTGAAGGTGCTGAGGATTGTGTAGCTACGTTTACCTATTTGGAGAGAGCTATGGACTAACTTCCCATATCACAGGTCCTGGTGTATGAATGTCATTTGACGTGTCACCAGTAACAATTCTGATTCTGATTCGGAGTTTTATTTTCTGGCTCATTAAAATGGACCCATGTCTCATCTTTAGTCACCAGACGTGGAAGAAAATTATCTTCCTTTGACCTAAACCGCTTCAAAAATGCGCCGCACACTGATTCTCTGGTTGTCATTTCCCCGTCGATAAGGGGTTTTGGAACCCTATGGGCTGTTAGCTTGCGCATACCCAAGCGATCATGTAAAATTGTTGAAACGCTACCATGTGAAATGTGTAATGCATTCGCTATTACTTGCACCTTAATTCGCCTGTCAGAGTACACCAGGTCCCGTACTTTGTTAAACATTTCACCATCGGTGGCATCTGATGGGCGTCCAGACCTGGTTGCGTCTTCTAAAAAACGTTCTACCACGTTTGAATTCCCCAACCCAGAATATAACTTGTGCATACGATTGTGAAGTAGACCCATAAACATTGGTCCACTCGTAAAGTATTTCCTGACCTGTTTTCCTTTTCAAATACAAGTACCGAATTGCAGCACGGTACTCAGCTTTTGGTGAAAAGCTTGCTTTGCATCGCTAGCCTTTTTTGACGTTCAATATCTTATGAGTGAATGACACGATAAGAGTGCAATTTTTGCCCCCATGCCTAAAACTTGTATTTAAACGAGACATGAACATCTTGGCTGTCTCGGTCAATTGTAATTGGGAAAGGCTGGTTACTTATTGACTCGCCCTCGTACTATTGGTATGTCAACAAAGAAAATATTTTATTCATTTGTAGACATTGTCTGATGGGGCAGCGTAGAGGAAAGGTCTGGCGAGTGCTGGTACTTGTCCGGGGATGGCCCAAGAAGTACGATACCCGAGACGGATGTGAAGCGATACACTTAGTTGGTCGGAGATACCATCCCCTAGGACGTGACGCTACCTTCCAGTGGTCTAGGGCGATCGCTCAAACTAAACGCGTCACCCCTCACAAAGGTCATCGAGGGCCAACCCCATACTTCCATATATGGCGGCCATCTTGTCAGCCATCTTGTGACGTTATTTACATCAAAGTTGCCCCAACTCTTCTCTTTTGACACCTTCAGTTATTTCAATTGAAAAAGAAAATCACGTTGTAAGCCCTCAAGTATAAAGTGGGAGAAACTTCCAACAAAATCAGTGTGTGAGCATATTCGGAACTCCCCTATTGGTATGTGTGCGTGTGCGTACGCGCGCGTGTGTGTAATCTTATTTTTGCGGCAAATATAAATTGTTGGATCTCACTAGAAAGTGTGTGTTTTTGGGCAAGAATATAGGAAAAAATAAAGTAAACCCTTGTAAAAAAGGAGTGAAGGGAATGATCAAACCCTACCTCAAACCCAGCTTTTCTCAATATGCGTATGTTGATCACGTGATGCAATATACAATAACGATGCGAGCAAGCAATTTTCGGAAACAAATATCGCGAACTAAGCATCTTCAGCTTAAAAACCTCGTTACTGGTCAAAATGTTAACTATTTCAAGTGGGCACAATAACTAATAATCTGGCATTTTTTGCTGAACATACGTATGTGAACAGCTTATGCAAAAGCTGCTCACATATTTTTCTCTGCAAACCTATTAGTATATTTGTCATATTTTGTTGTCGAAGTTTGAACGATACGTTAACTAACCACGTCGTTAGCAAGGTGAAGTTGGTTTGTTTATCGTTTTTCGTTTTTCGATATTCACTTTCTGGTGAAGAAAGGTGAAGTTGGTTTGTTTTTCGTTTTTCGTTTTTCGATTTTCACTTTATGGCGAAGATAGGTGAAGTTAGTTTGTTTTTCGTTATTCGTTTTTCGTTATTCGATTTGAAGCCGCATATCGTATTTTAACATTCGAAATCCTATTTTTTGAAATTCGAATAGGGACCGAATATCACATTTTGACATTCGAAATCCTATTTTGACATTCGGATTGGGGAAGAATATCGTATTTTGATATTTCGAATGTCAAAATAGGATTTTGAATATCAAAATACGATATTGTGCCCCAATCCGAATGTCAAAATAGGATTTTGAATATCAAAATACAATATTCTGCCGCAATCCGAATGTCAAAATAGGATTTTGAATATCAAAATACGATATTCTGCCCCAATCTGAATGTCAAAATAGGATTTTGAATATCAAAATACTATATTCTGCCCCAATTCGAATGTCAAAATAGGATTTTGAATATCAAAATACGATATTCGGTCCCAATTCGAATGTCAAAATAGTATATTCTGCCCCAATCCGAATGTCAAAATAGGATTTTGAATATCAAAATACTATATTCTGCCCTAATCCGAATGTCAAAATAGGATTTTGAATATCCAAATACGATATTCGGGGCCATTTCGAATGTCAAAATAGGATTTTGAATATCAAAATACTATATTCTGCCCCAATTCGAAAGTCAAAATAGGATTTTGAATATCAAAATACGATATTCGGTCCCAATTCGAATGTCAAAATAGGATTTTGAATATCAAAATACTATATTCTGCCCCAATTCGAATGTCAAAATAGGATTTTGAATATCAAAGTACGATATTCGGTCCCAATTCGAATGTCAAAATAGGATTTTGAATATCAAAATACGATATTCGGGGCCATTTCGAATGTCAAAATAGGATTTTGAATATTAAAATACTATATTCTGCCCTAATTCGAATGTCAAGATAGGATTTTGAATATCCAAATACGATATTCGGTCCCAATTCGAATGTCAAAATAGGATTTTGAATATCAAAATACGATATTCTGCCCCAAATGGAATGTCAAAATAGGATTTTGAATATCAAAATACTATATTCTGCCCCAATCCGAATGTCAAAATAGGATTTTGAATATCAAAATACTATATTCTGCCCCAATCCGAATGTCAAAATAGGATTTTGAATATCAAAATTCGATATTCAGTCCCAATTCGAATGTCAAAATAGAATTTTGAATATCAAAATACGATATTCGGGGCCAATTCGAATGTCAAAATAGGATTTTGAATATCAAAATACTATATTCTGCCCCAATTCGAATGTCAAAATAGGAATTTGAATATGAAAATACGATATTCGGTCCCAATTCGAATGTCAAAATAGAATTTTGAATATCAAAATACGATATTCGGGGCCAATTCGAATGTCAAAATAGGATTTTGAATATCAAAGTACTATATTCTGCCCCAATTCGAATGTCAAAATAGGATTTTGAATATCAAAATACGATATTCGGGGCCATTTCGAATGTCAAAATAGGATTTTGAATATCAAAATACGATATTCGGGGCCATTTCGAATGTCAAAATAGGATTTTGAATATCAAAATACTATATTCTGTCCCAATCCGAACGTCAAAATAGGATTTTGAATATCAAAATACAATATTCTGCCCGAATCCGAATGTCAAAATAGGATTTTGAATATCAAAATACGATATTCAGTCCCAATTCGAATGTCAAAATAGGATTTTGAATATCAAAATACGATATTTGGGGCCAATTCGAATGTCAAAATAGGATTTTGAATATCAAAATACTATATTCTACCCCGATTCGAATGTCAAAATAGGATTTTGAATATCAAAATACGATATTCGGTCCCAATTCGAATGTCAAAATAGGATTTTGAATATCAAAATACGATATCCTGCCCAAATCCGAATGCCAAAATAGGATTTTGAATATCAAAATACGATATTCTTCTCCAATCCGAATGTCAAAATAGGATTTCGAATGTCAAAACGCGATATTCGGTCCCTATTCGAATTTCAAAAAATAGGATTTCGTATGTTAAAATACGATATGCGGCTTCAAATCGAATAACGAAAAACGAATAACGAAAAACAAACTAACTTCACCTATCTTCGCCATAAAGTGAATATCGAAAAACGAAAAACGAAAAACAAACCAACTTCACCTTTTTTCACCAGAAAGTGAATATCGAAAAACGAAAAACGAAAAACAAACCAACTTCACTTTGCTCACGTCGTTAATTTCAAACAACTGGCCTCTGGCCGTGAAAATAAATTGCGATGCCAAATTGCTCATATTTTGTATAGTGAGCGAGCAATTTTCGCGAATCAAAATCACGAATTAAGCATCGTAAGTGGTCAAACTGCTAACTGAGAGCAATAACTAACACTGGCATGTTTGCTGAAAATATGATTTTTTTTTTCTCTGCAAAACTATTAGTATATTTGTCATATTTAATGAGCCGAGTTTTAACGCTACGTTAACTAACGACAGATAGTTTACAATTGGTCTCTGGTGGTGAAAATAAATTGCGACGTTAAAGTATTCATACAGTGAAAATCCGCTATTAAGACCACCTTAAATTTTGACTAATTCTGCTATAAAATGCTTATTTTGACGGGTACACTCAATTTTTCTTTGTGACTTCTGCCTACAAAGTCCTCTGGTCAAGGACCACCTTTGGGTCTGTTCAAAAGTGGTCTTTAATACCACTTTTCAAAAGTGGTCTTTAAGACCACTTTTGAACAGTCCCAAAGGTGATCTTAATTTAGGAATTTTACTGCATTTTGTGTTTTAATATGGTTTCTGCATCTTTGGTGGTCTTATATTTAATATGACTGGCGGTCGGATCAGATTCACATTTGCTGAAACAGTTAGTCATAGTTGTGGGATCCGTTTTCAAATAACCTGATGCTGAAATCAACTGGTTGAAATTCTAGAATGATTAAATCCCACACTCGAGTTGTGTCATGGAACGTTTGATTAGGTTCACACAAGAATAGCTTTTTACAAAAAGTTGACCCGCCTTGCATTTCATCTCGAAAACACGCCTATATAATTTTAACCCCCTTGAATTCCATTTTTATATAATAAAACTGGGGTTTGCAGGGGTAAACCTTATTTTTCTTATTTCTGCTCTAAAATATAGATTGTGGGTACTCGTTAGAACCGCCTTGATGAGGCGGTTCTAACGAGTACCCACAATCTAAATTTTGAGCAGAAATAAGAAAAATATCACAATTTTTCATCTTAAAATTTGCGGTAAAATTTACAATGTATTAGTATAGGCATGTTTTCGTAATGTGTTTTTCAAGTTTAATTTGTCGATTCCCACAACTTTTATTAACACTGTGGTTCATTAAAATTAAAACAGGTTAGTAAAAATATAAGTTAATTTGCGGCAAGTTTATTAAAGGTAGAAAACATTAATTAGCTGGAACAAAAACTGCTACTTTTAATAAAGCCGATTAGAAATTAGGTGCATATGGAAACGAGTAAACAATAGACATGAATTAAGGCATTGACAGCCCATGTGGGTCCATTACGAAAGCACGCCTATTCAAATGCATTGGAAATTTAACCGCCAAAAAACAAAATTTTTCAAACGAAAAGTTGTGATATCTTTCTTATTTCTACTCAAAATATAGTTTGTGGGTACACATTAGAACCGCCCCATTGAGTACCCTTAATCTATATTTTAGAGCAGAAATAAGAAAAATAAGGTACCCCCGTAAAACCCCTGTTTCACTATATAAAAGTTGAGATGAAGGGGGTCAGAATTGTATAGGCGTGTTTGCATGATGCGGTTGTCTATGACTGTAGGCTGGGAAATGGAGATTAACGATTAACTGGAACTTAGACTGTTTTGTTAAGCACTTAGATTCCTGGCGACGGACTTGTAACGCCATAAAATTCGTTGACATAAGGATTCGACTCATGAATTTCTTAAGAAAATCACTACTTTAAGCAAACACTGCAGACCATGATTTTGTTTCATTTGAGGTTTAACGTCCCCATCAACACTGTAAAGGTCATTTTGGAGACGTTGCTTCCAATTTTGTGGGACTTTTACCCGACATTGAGATGAAATGACATCTCAAACCCTGTCGCCCAATGAAACCAATAGGGTTTATTAGCATGGACGGTCCGCCTCGCACCGCGGTTCCTAGACAGGCTTAGATCCTCTAAGTGGTTTACCAGTACTAGTGTGCGGGCCGGATTCAGCTCTGCGTGGAAGCATCATGCAGCCCATATATTTCTTCAACAGGCGCACATTGTGCTGTGTCTGATCTTGGCCTACACTGCTGTCAATATTCTAGCACATCGATGTTTTACAACAAATTTTCTTCTCATTACGAAAACTCGCCTATATGATTTTGACCCACTCATACCCTACTTTGATATAGTAAAACTTGGGTTTAAGGGGTATACATTATTTTTCTTATTTCTACTCAAAAATATAGATTGCGGTTATCGATAGAACCGCCTCGTCGAGGCGGTTCTATCGAGTCCCCGCAATCTATGATTTAAGCAGATATAAGAAAAATATGACATTTTTTTCGTCTTGAACTCTCTTTTTCAGCGGTAAAGTTTACAATGTATTTGTATAGGCGTGTTTTCGCAATGTTTACGTCACAAGACTAGTCAACTCTAGTTATCACAAATTCTATGATACTGGAAATTTCGGTATGAGATAAAATTCGCCATATGTCTTATTTGTAATTGAATTTACTCATATATCACACTTGTGATCTGAGTCTTTCAATAAAGTGATAGTTGAGTTGAAAGTCTACAGAGCTTTGGTGCTGCCAACACTATTGTATGCATGTGAAACATGGAGTTTACCAACGGCACGCCAAAAGACTAAATCACTTCCATACAAGCTGTCTTAGAAAACTCTTAAAGATTGAGTGGCAAGACAGGATTCCAGACACTGAAGTGTTGAACAGGGCAGGGATGCAAAGTGTACATGCTCTTCTGAAATTACCACAGTTAAGATGGACAGGCCATGTTGCTAGAATGCCTGAGGAAGGTTTGCCAAAGAACATTCCCTACGGAGAACTAGAAATTGGCAAACGCTCCAAAGATGGTCAGAAGAAGCGCTACAAGGACACCCTGAAAGCCTCCCTCAGGGACTTCAACATTCCAACAGAGTCGTAGGAACAAATTGCATAGAACAGAGCAAAGTGGCAAGGTCTCATCAGAAGGGATGCCAGTGAATACGAGGCAAAAAGAATCAATGAAGCTGAGCAGAAACGCACACAGCGCAAAGCAAGCGCTTAAGTATAACCAACAGAGCTGTCTTCCTCTAGCCTATGTTGCTCTATCTGCAACAGCTTAAATCGGTCTCATTAGCCATCTTAGAACACACAAACAATAACATTTCTCAAATATGGTTAAGATTAGACATTGTCAGTAGTGACAGACGAACATATAGTTGAGTTGAGCTTAGTTGTGATTATTGGTGCTATTAATGTATGATGATTGTTAACAGTACTGACTTCACGAAAGCACGCCTATATAATTCTCACGCCCTTGAACGCCCAGCCGGGGTTTACAGGGGTAAACCATTATATATATACAGTCGAAGTTCAATGGCTCAAACACCTTTGGGACCTCGAAAATCTGTTCGAGGCAGGGGTAGTTCGAGCCACTGAGGTTACTGTCAGGAGGCATAACGAGATACTTTTAGTCATCTTTTCGGTATTCTATAATGCTATGTGTACTCATTAGAATCGCCTCATCGAGGCGATTCTAATGAGTACACACAGCATACATTTGCAAGATAAAAGACTGAACTCTCCTTAATTATCCCCCACTATTTCTTATGTAGAGGATTTCGCTAGGGGCTCAATAATGGGTTCGACACATCCGTGGTAAACGAGCCATCGGTGTTCGAGCCATCGAAGTTCTACTGTATATAATAAAGCAGAAATAAGAAAAATATCACATTTTTATCTGATTTTTTTCGGTTTTGTGGCTGTAAAATTTATAATGTATTTGAATGGGCGTGTTTTCTAAAAGAATCAGGGTCAAATTTACATTGCTAGTCACCTTAAGTATTAAGCCCATCTGAGATTTTTTTCATTTGTCCTCAGATATCTTTTCAACCATGGATGATGGAGAAGCCTCCGTGGTGTAGTTAGAAGCCCCCGTAGTGTAGTGGATAAGCTACTCGCCTAATCAACCAGGGCTCATGGGTTCCATACGGGCTTCTCCAGACTTTCAGATGAGTCTTTAAAACCGAGGTCCCGTCTCCGTATGACTTTAGCTGTTGGTAGTACGTAAAACTCAAACCCTCTATCACGTACTTCTAAACAGGCTTTAAAATGACTGACAACGTGGGCTGAACGACAGCTGGGCTGAACGATAACGTATCTAGCCCTTCTCAGTCGATTGGCTGAAACTGTCAGACAGCTGACGTAATGTGCATAGTATGTTTGAATCACATTACGCAAACACGCCTATACAAATACATTGCCACCTTTATCGCCGAAAAATGAAAATTTTAGGATGAAAAATTGTGATATTTTTCTTATTTCTGCTCAAAATATAGATTGTGGGCACTCGTTAGAACCGCCTCATCGATGCGGTTCTAACGAGTACAATCTATATTTTAGAGCAGTAATAAGAAAAATAAGGTTTACCCCTGTAAACCCCCAGTTTTACTACATAAAAGTGGGGTTCAAGGGGTCAAAATTATATAGGCGTGTTCCGCGATGTAGTGCAAATCCAAAGAAGGCGAGATAGCCTCGAGATTGCATTGGTTAAGCTTATTTTACAATCGCTAAAGCTCCGCCCCCACTTTCTGTGTAAAGCGGAAATGTACCGGTATTCAGTATGCTGAATATGGATTAGGGTTTCTTTATACTTTGACAAACATGCCACTTGTGACAAATGCCTTGTTCGTCGTGTCATTGTGTTTCGACGTACAGTAGAACTTCGATGGCTCGAACACCGATTGCTCGTTTACCACGGATGTGTCGAACCCATTCTTGAACCCCTAGCGTAATCCTCTACATAAGAGATAGTGGGGGATAATTAGGGAGATTTTAGTCTTTTATCTTGCAAATGTATGCTACGTGTAATTATTAGAATCGCCTCGATGAGGCGATTCTAATGAGTACACAGTAGTATTTTAGAATACCGAAAAGATGTCTAAAAGTATCTCGTTATGCCTCCTGACAGTAACCTCAGTGGCTCGAACTACCCCTGTCGAACAGATTTTCGAGGTCCAAAAGGTGTTAGAGCCATTGAATTCCGACTGTTTTTGCACTTTATTGAACTGACGAAAGATGTTGTATTGCTACGATGCTAGTTGCGCGGTTGTAATGTCGTTTCTTTGAAATAAATAGCTGATAATAACAATAACTATATTTCGTGACTAGTCACTTCTACGGTTAATTACAGCTGTTATTTGGGCATTTCTGGTTGTCTACTGACACTTAATATCGTGTTGTACGGTAACACTGACGTTGTTCCTGCTGCTTTTAATTATTTAATCTTGGTATGCCATTAGATTCAGTCATTTTTTATTGACGTGCAGGTACAGGGGCAACGTCCACATAAGTGGGCCCCCTTCCAGGTAGCTGGCTTGCTGCACGCATGGCAGATCTTACACCAGATCTCCAGGCTTGTCTATCATGAGCATCGATAGTAGAGCGCTTCCATTCTCTGCAATCTCTTTCTGTCACTTGCTTCCAGGTCATCTTGGGCCTTCCAGGCCCCCGCTTTCCGTCTACTTGTATGTCACAGGCAGTCTTAACTGCACCCTGTATGTCAAAGGCAGTCTTTACTGCACCCTGTATGTCACATCCAGTCTTGACTGCACCGTTGGAGCGTTCAATATGTTTTTACCAGCGGAGCCTTCTCTCTTTCAGGATGAGGGCCAGGTCCTCAATGCCAAGACGCTCAAGTAACTCACTGGACCTGACGGTGACAGCGTCCTGTGGCTTGACATTGCAGATCTGTCTGATCATTGCCCTGTCATTCCGCTAAAGACGTTGGAGGTTTGGCTTTGTCAGTGGACATGTTTCACTGGCATGGTGAATTGCGCTCCGCACACAAGAGCTGTACGCACGGCCACATGTCTTGAACGAGAGGTGGCGGAAAGAGAGAACTTGTAGCAACTCTTTGAATATCTTCCAGGCCGTTTTCACGCGCGATGTGGTTGAAAGGTCGCAACCATCCGCTGCTGAGAGCATATCACCTAGGCAGCAAAAGGAAGCTACATCCTCCAGCTTGTCGGATCCGACTTGGACTTCCCTCTGCGGTCTGCCATCTAAGGGGCTTGCAGTTCCTTGGCACAGTGTACACCTGTAATCAGGGTCCTCTATCAAGCGCTTGAGCCCACTGCATTTCTTGTGCACCCAGAACTTGTAGCCATTACAAAAGATACTGTTGCTGCCCACTCCAGTGCGACATACAGCGCATGGGAACTGGCCTGTACTCTGCAGGAGGTCCAGACCTCTACCACAGATCAATATTTTTGTCTTTCCTGCATTCACTCTCAGCCCCCCCCCCCCCCCGCCCGCCTCCATTGCGTTTTTCCATGTTGAGAGCCTCCTGACACACTCCTCAAGGGATTCAGCTATGAAAACAAGGTCATCAGCATACAGGACCTTCCAGGGGACTCCAGACCAGAGTGGAACTCACATGACAAGGCTTCAAGCACAACGATGAAAAGCAGTGGGCTGAGAACAGAGCCTTGATGAACACCCTCCTTCAATTCGAATTCTTCACTGTAACCAACACCAACACGGACACGGCTCCGAGCATTAGCATACATCCCTTGGACTAGTCGCACAATCCTTTCGTCCACTCCAAGTTTTCTTAGTGCTCACCAGATGACTTTCCGAGGCACTCGATCAAATACCTTCTCCAGGTCCACTAAAGCCATGTAGAGTCTCCTGTTGGCCGCCAGATACTTCTCTTGCAGCTGCCGTACAACAAAACTTGCGTCTGTTGTGACTCTTCCTGGGACGAAGCCAAACTGGGAATCGTCGATGGACACCAACTGCCTAATGAGGCCAGTTACAATCCTCTCCGGGACTTTCGTGACCTGTTTTGTCAGCTTGAGACCACGATAGTTGCCCCGTTCCAATACATCGCCCTTGCCCTTGTAGAGACAGACAGTGAAAATCTGATCCCAGTCAGAGGGTACCTTTCCATCACGGATGATTGCATCTGCAAGGTCGCGGATCATCGAGGCACCTGCAGCTCTTATCATTTCCACCACTATGCCAGTAGGGTCCGGTGCTTTTCCAGTCTTCATCTGAAAGATAGCCTTCTTAACCATATCAATAGTGAAAGGGATGGGCGGCCAATCCACTGGTGGTTCATCAAACAGATGGTCTGGGTCCCAGTCAAATTCAACATTGAGCAGCCTTTCGTAGTAACCAGGCTCTCTGCTTTGAGGCTTCACTCATTGACATCTCCCCTGCATCATTCTTTACTGGTTTGTCACCTACTGTTACATGTGGGTTACGGGGTCCCGCAAACCGCATGCTGACAAGACGGGGATTGAGGGTGATCTCTGACAGATGAACGGGCAACTGTGGGGAAAGGCACACGAAATATGTTATATACAAGACATAAATCATTAACAATAACTATATAAAACAATACCAACACTACACATTACAATTATTTGCTTCTATAATCATTTCACGGCGCACACCCCAAAGGCAAAACTACGTTTTGTGCTCGGGACGGTGACGTGAAAATTAAATAGAAGTAAATAACACAAAATAAACGAACAAAAATAACTCTCGCCGGCTTTAAAAATATATATATTTGATAGTCTGGACGGTCTTCAATTTGGTACTGCCCGCCTCTACAGGGCACTTCGACCACTGGACACGTCGTACCATTACCTGCTTTGTCGGCCAGAGAACAGCAGGTCACAATACGTCATCTCGACCGACAGTATGTGCCATAAAAGCGTCTGCAATGCTGTGTGTACTCTTACACCATCAACCTGCTGCTGATATTAGGTTCATTTTTCAGGGTATTTATATCAATAAACACTACAAGAAACCATGCACTCCCGTGCCAGCTCGCTACAATTGTGAGAAGTATAGATACTAGCCACAATCATAGCCATACAGCAAATTTCAGCAGATAATTGATGTCCGTTACAATTGCATTTCCCTTCGGGGAAAAATGACGAAACTCCCCCCCCCCCCCCCCCCCACCCCAGATCAATGGTTTAACTCCCGTCAATACGAATATCCACAAAATTGTGATTGGCATGAAAAATATATATGGCACTATTTGGCGCTTGGCGATTTTTTTTTTGGTAAACTATATAAAATCAGACTTGAACCACTATATAAAATCAGACTTCTATAGAACATATTTAACGTCACTACATCTACGGTCTGGGAATGTGTGGCGGCCGTACAAAGTCTCCCTGCCCTACATCGTAGTGTAGTTTGTATTTTCTTGTCCTTTGGGATCATTGATTCCATTGTGAAATATTGGAAATATTTGAGGGTTACTGATGAGGCCTAATTGGCCAGCTGGTCTGGCCCAGAAAACACGTACACTTCATATTTGCTAGTACTGTGTATCCCTTGCTTCCAATGGATAACCCTTTTATAGAACACATTTAACGTCACTACAGCTAGTGTCTGGAAATGTATGGCGGCCGTAAAAAGTCTCCCTGCCCTACATCATAGTGTAGTTTGTATTTTCTTGTCCTTTGGGATCATTGATTCCATTGTGGAATGATGGCAATATTTGAGGGTCACTGATGAGGCCTAATTGGCCGAAACTAGCTGGTCTGGCCTAGAAAACATGTACACTTCATATTTTCTAGTTCTGTGGTGTATTCCTTGCTTCCAAAGGATAACCCTTGTATAGAACATGTTTAAAGCGGCCAACTGTATGGCGAATAATTTCCCCACAAACCACTCATGCACACATCGTATGATATATGCACGATTTGTGCGTGGAGCTGCATTTTTTGCCTACCATATTCCACCTATAATACTTAAGTCGTGCTGCTTTGCCATATACCTACTAAAATAATTTAGACGTGCATAAGCACCAGATAGGTTTCCTATTCCATCTCGTAACACCTGCAACATCGGCATTCTCTCTTCCCATCTGGTTAGCAAGGCGGTATAATTCTGAGGACTTAGGGTGAACATTCTTGTAGATCTCCTTCTCATCTTACTGGCGAGCATGGTGCACCGCACGTCTGGCTATGCGTTTGGTCGCAAGGTATGGTGCACGAGTACCCTTACCAGTCTTCCATGCCTTAAAGGCTTGCCGCTTGGCTGCAATGACCTTATTAACATGCTCATTCCACCACCAGGTTTCGCGACGCCAGAGGTGGGGCCGGGTTGAACAACACACCTCTTCAGTTGTCTTGAGCAAAACAGTCTTGATTCTGTTCCATATATCCAAAGTGATAGCATCAGCTACACCTTCTGAGGCACTCACATGGTGGCTGAAAACGTCCTGGAAATGATTTCTTGTCTGAGATTCTTTCAGTTTCCAAACATTTAGTCTGGGGGTGAACTTGCGCTTGGGTTTAAGTGGCACAACAATCCGCATGTCGCATACAAGTAGCTGATGTTGCAGGGCCACTTCCTCGCCAGGGATCACTTCAACATCTGTGACAAGTTTGCGCATTGTCTTGCGGAAAAGGATGAAATCTATATGCGTCGCTGCGCGTCCTAACTTAAACGTGATAAGATGACTGTCACGTTTCTTGAAACATGTGTTTCCAAGAAGCAGGTCAAATGCCAGGGCATAGTCTAGAATCATCTCACCCTCAACATCTGGTTCCGATCCCACCATGCACTTCCTTGTATCCCGTGCCTGCATGGGATCAGGAATTCGGATCCTGGCAGTCACAGCACGCTATTGGTCCAAGAACAAGCCCTTGACTTCAGCACTTAAACCACTCTGTGGGGCATACGCAGGCAGAAGGGTAACCGCGCACTGGCCGACTACAAGCTTCACCATGATGATTCTGTCTGAGACTCTTCAAAAACTTTCTCTATCCACTCTTCTGCCACAAACACTCCTACACCAGCAGTGCCTTTATCGTTTCCAGACCAGTAGAGATTATACTTGGTGTCCTTGCTCTTGATTGTGCGGCAGTTTCCTCCACGGTATCTGGTCTCCTGAACACAACAGACATCCACTTTCCTGCGGGATAGTGTTTCCACTACCTCGCAAACTCTTCCTCTCAGAGTGTTAACATTGAATGTTCCCACCCTGAATTTCCTCAGTCGCTTGCTTGATTCGCCACAATGGCCCGACCCTGCCTCCAACAACTGAGAGGAGGCCAAGCCGGAGACGTCACCAACATAGATTTGATGTCTGTTGGCGCCGCCTAACCTTGATTCTGAATTTGTAGCTGACATGATTTTGACGTTTATAATTTACAGGACCGCCTGTACTAGCTGACATCTTTTACGGCACCTGAGCAAGCCGCCGTTCCCAACTCACTAGGGCAGGTATGCTTTACCGTTGTCCTTGTACAGCAAGGATCATCCGCCAAACCACAGTAGCTAGTACACTAAGCCATCGGTCGGTAGATGTCTAGCTCTGTCACCCAGGTTTTGGCAGCCTCGTAACCGTGAAGGTGGGGAGGCAACTGTGATAATGGGCAACCTCACATTCCCACACTCATTTAGATTATCACAGCTGGATGTATTCTTATGTAATACCCAGGACCCTGGATGTCGTTATATTTGGCTAAGCACATTCAAGTATCTGTCAATTCACCGGCTCTCCAGATAAATGAATGTGACAAGCTAGGTTTTGTTCAGAGACCTACAAACTCCTAGAAGGATGGCCAGGATATATAGCTCAGCACATTCAAGTATATGACAGCTCTACGGCTCTCCAGATAAATGAATGTGACAAGCCAGATTTCATTCAGTGACCTACCAACTCCTAGAAGGATTGCCAACTAAGGCTATGGGCTCCATCTGGCAAGGCTAGGCTTTGTTTAAGGACCTATGACCCATAGGTGGATTGCCAACCAAGGCCATGGGTTCCACCGACCCAAGCTAATTTTGTTTAGAGGTCCAGCACCTTCTAGATAGATTCCCAACCAAGGCTATGGGTTCCATCTACCCAGGCTAGGTTTTGTTAAAGGGCCTAATCCCTAGGTGGATTGCCAACCAAGGTTATGGGTTCCACCTACCCAAGCGATCTAGCAACTCCTAGATGGGTTGCTCTCCCGAGGTAACGAGTCCCGTCTTCCCGCATGCAACAGGTTGTACTAGATTACATGTTACTAGTAGCAGGAATGAACCTGAACCTGACCTGGCCAACGAAACTGACCTGACCAGTGCGTTCATTAACTCTCTACTTGCATGGAAGACGTCACTCTGGCCAGATTGCATAATTTGATAAAACAAATATCATCACGTGAGCAAGTCTGTGTAATGATTCCCCTCTAACCACATTTATATAGAGAAAACTGGGGGTTAGTAGCATTACGCAAACACGCCTATACAAATACATTGCCACCTTTATCGCCGAAAAAATGAAAATTTTATGATGAACAATTGTGATATTTTTCTTATTTCTGCTCCAAATATAGATTGTGGGCACTCGTTAGAACCGCCTCATCGAGGCGGTTCTAACGAGTATCCATAATCTTTATTTTAGAGCAGAAATAAGAAAAATAAGGTATATCCCCGGAAACCTCAGTTTTACTATATAAAAGTGGGGTTCAAGGGAGTCAAAATTATATAGGTGTGTTTTCGTGATGGACCCTCATTACTCTTCTTATTGTGGGCCCAAGAGATAGGTTGTGGGTAGTCGTTAGAAAAATATCAAAGACTTCCATCTGAAAATAACCGTTTTGAAGATATAAAAGAATGCACTGTGTGAACCGGGAGGGGCGGGGGATGGGGTGGGTTTAGCCTGGGGTATGGAAATACCAGTCCAAACGAGGTGGTTATAACGAGTGCCCACAATCTAATATAGACTGTGGGAACACGTTAGAACCGCCTCATCGAGGCGGTTCAATTGAGTACCCACAACCTATATTTTAGCGCAGAAATAAGAAAAATAAGGTTGTTTCATGTTTGTGCTCCTTTCTCTTTGGTGTCTCGGAATGAAGCTGTGGGTTAATTGTATCGACTCCTGATCATTGCCCTCGCATCTCTTTTACTCCTGTAAACCCTATAGTTTAATTGTATACATAAGTGGGGTTTAATTGTGTCAGAATTATATAGGCATGTTTGCGTGATGAAAAACATCGTAACAATGATGCTGCGAGATAGCGATTTAGCAGGTGTCCGACCGTAGCAGACTATATCCGACTTGTAACATGAAAGTATGGATATTTTTCTAACGACTACCCACAGCATTGTCCTCGCATCTCTTTTACTCCTGTAAACCCTAGTTTAATTGAATACATAAGTGGGGTTTAATGGTGTCAGAATTATATAGGCATGTTTTCGTGATGAAAAACAAAACATCGTAACAATGATGCTGCGACATAGCGATTTATCAGGTGTCCGACCGTAGCAGACTATATCCGACTTGTAACATGGATGTCTGGATCGCACCTTGGATAGGGCAAAATTGTTTCGTGGAGATCGATCATGAAATATGTTACGCGGCCATTCTCACTCAGTTTCTGCTGATTCAAGACGATTAATTGACCTTAATGATATTGAATAGGCCGTTAATAACTTCAAAGCAAACTGAAGACAAATGGTGCGTGTTAGTAAGTCTTAATTCTCAATGAAAGGCAGCGACAAGGCTTTCATAGTCTTTCTGCAGGCAGGTTCATCTAAATGTTATTTTGCCAGACTAATAAACTACTCCAGGCAGACATATCCAGCAGAGGCACGGCTGTATCTTCCGTGACAAACCAGGACCATTACATCTTGTTGTAACATTCCAGACTTCGGTCAACGCCCGCAACCATCGTGTTAACAAATCCGTATAATGAACAACCCCCAAAACCCCATATTATATATAGAAAACTTGGGTTTACGGTGATATACGTGTTTTCCTATTTCTGCTCCAACACAAAGGTTGTGGATGTTCGTTAGACCCGCCTCAATGAGACGGTTCATACGAGTAATTACACGTTATATTTACGTTAGGGGAACTCGTTAGAACCGCCCCCAATGAGGCTGTTTTAACGAGCACCTACAACCTATGTTTTGTATAAAAATAAGAGAAATACACGTATCTCTTATTTTCATCAGACAAAATACACTTTTGGAGTTATGAAAAAAGCACTATGACATACATCACACACGGTATTTATCGTAATGGGACACTGGAGGGAATACTATGGACACACACAACCATCGCATTACCTCACAGACTGTTCGCAGCCAACTTGCTGCCTACAGAATATTTGCCAGGAGGCCTAAAAATCCATTCTGACAGTGCGTCATCATCTTGCTTGATGAAGGATATGGCAGGTATCACTGGCGACAGATTAATTCATTGATGTAAAACTTTCGCCCTTTGCTGCGTTCTGTGGCAAAAACCGATGGTGTGGTGGAGCAATCGTGGTGTTGGTTGACATCAACGCTGACAGTAAGGCGGCATTACATATTTTACCAGGCTGTCTGAATGCAGCGGAAAACTGAGCCACAAAGTGTTCCGATATTGGCACAACATTGTTTTACTTCAGCAAGGCAATGAGGGGCCGCCATGCTCATGGTACAGCATGGTTTAGGCTTGATTCAGCAAGACAACAAGAGGCTGCTAGGCTCATGGTACAGCATGGTTCATGCTTGATTCAGCAAGACAACAAGAGGCTGATGGCTCATGGTACAGCATGGTTTAGGCTTGATTCAGCAAGACAACAAGTGGTCATCAGGCTCATGGTACAGCATGGTTTAGGCTTGATTCAGCAAGACAACAAGAGGCTGCTAGGCTCATGGTACAGCATGGTTTATGCTTGATTCAGCAAGACAACAAGAGGCTGCTAGACTCATGGTACAGCATGGTTTAGGCTTGATTCAGCGAGAAAACAAGTGGCCATCAGGCTCATGGCACAGCATGTTTTAGGCTTGATAAGAGGCCATCAGGCTCATAATACAGCTTGGTTTAGGCTTGATTCAGCAAGACAATGTCTGGCCGCCAGGCTCATGTCATAGCAAGATTTAGGCTTGCTTCAGCAAGACAATGCGAGGGCGTCAGACTCTTTGTACAGCTTGGTTTTAATTGGTTTGATTCAGCAAGACAATGCGAGGCCGCCTGGCTCATGATACAGCTTGGTTTAGGCTTGATTCTGCAAAACGATGAGAAGCCGCCAGGTTCATGGTGCAGCTTTGTTATGACTTGATTCAGCAAGACAATGCGAGGCCGGCAGACTCATTATACACCTTGGTGTAGGCTTGTTTCAGCAAGATAATACGGCGTCAGTCTCTTGGTACATCTTGGTTTTAATAGGCTCGATTCAGCAAGACAATGCGAGGCCGCCAGACTCATGGTGCAGCATGGTTTAAGCCTGATTCAGCAATACGATGCGGGGCCGCCAGGCTCACAACTGACTGTTTTCGTCTACAGCGAACCTCTGCTACTGGATTCTTTAATATGCGATAATTCCTTTATATCCATTCTATGCCTCAAATACCAAGACAAAGACACTGGAAAACAATCCAGACCCAGATCAGACGCCGCATTGCCCGGAGTCTGGTGAAGGGCATAACTGTTTTGCAAACCGTCAACCTGGCACCCCTAAATTTCAAAATAGACTCCTGCTAAAGATGTCAGGTAGACAATTCTGTTTAGAACAAAATAGGTTAATGCGCCATTGAAGCCGATGTTTAATCCTTGATGTGAATTCTAAAGTAATGGTTCTGAAAACTTTTAAGATTCTAGACATTTATCGGATATAAACTAGTTGATAAATGGCACTAATGGAGGTGTCCTATTCAATCTCCTGTACAACAATTGTGTCTCAGGAAGTGTCTGTTAGACAACTATCAGGTTATAAAAAATCCTAACAGATTAACTTTCTCCTCTATATGAATTAATCTGAAAAATGTCTTTGGAGTCTGATGTCGCAGTCAACAAACATTAGGGCAGTCGGTTTATCCACACAATTATGAGAACACGCCTATAAAAATACATTGTAAACTTTACCGCCGAAAAACGAACATTTTAAGAAGAAAAATTGTGATATTTTTCTTACTTCTGCTCAAAAAATAGACTGTGGGTACTCGTTAGAACTGCCTCGATATAGGTTTACCCCTGTAAACCCCAGTTTTACTTTATATATATTATAAAGTTCATATAAATTTCCTGATTTGTGCTGATTTTTCTTCCGTTTAAGACACCCAGCTTTCATAGTTCCTCAGAAACCTTTGACGAAAAATTTAACATAGGCCTTTATGGAGAGAAAGAAGAATGAAGACACAAAAGAACAGATCAACCGAGAAAGCACATGGTCTCTTACACGCCATCAGTCATTATTACCATTGCACACCAAGTTTAATGTCTATCGAAATGTCTACATGGCGCGTGTGTTAAAATTTACGGTGGTTCACTGTTCACTGTTGACACGTTTCTACAAAACCAACTCAAAATGTTCGAAATTATGAATAGTCATAAAACATGCATATTAAATGTGTATTTTAGTTGTTGGAAGAAACACAGATGACTTTGTAAGAAAATCACCTTTCAAACTTATCAAGATTGAACACCTATTGTTCTTCCTCAGAAACAATACATTTTTACATCAACCTAAAGTTTATATTGTGTCCTAGCATCAACGAGAAGTATTTTTGTTTTTCCAGAAACTGTCATGATAACATCATATCCATCCGTTTAACATCCCACCTAACATTCATACTGACAGCGATTGAGTATACATAATCGGTTAAATTTAAAGATTCGGGGCCATAATCCTTTTTTGGAAGAACGGAAGTACTGAAGAAGGTAAAGATGTAAACCCCCACCTTTTTCAAAAGCGGAGGTAAAGTGACTGCAACTGACACGCCTGAATTTCGAAATGGACCCCTGCTGTATATCATTGGGATATTGCATTCATTATAAAAAGGATTAAGGGAAATGTATATACCTGGTAGATTTTTCCATCATTTTTCAAAGGGCGATAACTTTAGGGACTTCCTATTAGCTTTTCTATAAACTGTGTCCCAGGGAAAAAGGTGTTTACTCTTAAAGGAAATATTTGATCCTCAGTAGCAAATTCTTTCTTTTAAACGTAGACCCCTATAGACATAAGAGACAAAAATACTTTTGAAGGAGTTGCCTCCCCTGAAGGTGTACACATTCCCCTTAAATTGTACAAGTATCGTTAAATGAGTCCCGTCAGGAGAATACGTGTTTTGTCTTCGATATTTGTCACCAGATAAGACGAAAATTAGACTGCCAGCAATAGTCTGAACATTTGGTCTTTAACTAGAGATGTCTTTCTATCTAACAGTTCCGTAATGGCACTAAGTATTTGGACATATAGGCCTAAGCATACAGTGCAGAGCCATATCATACTGATCCTGAAGGAACAGTCTGATCAGGTTCTTCAAAGCAAACGGTGCAGACCTAGAGCAGACTGCTCCTGAAGGAGCAGGATCTTCACGGTTTGCCATTTCGCATGCACTTTTTTGGACTCCTTGCTGGATCGTGGAACAAACTTGTTAAAATTTTGAAGAATTTCAGCAAGTCCTCAAGGTGTCCGAATGTTTAGGTTTTAATAGTGAACAATAAGGTACTGACCAGTCTGTTCGGATGTGTTCTGCACCTTTATTGCTCGTTAATACACACCGTACAACCGGCTGCGGCGAAGACAGATTACTGCCTCGAAGACAGATCGCGCAAAAGGTTTCAAAGAAAGGGTAGGTGAAGTTTTGTTGTTTGTATGAATCGAGAAGGCAATCGGTTGATGTTTGATGCTATTGGAGAATATCGCAAATGCCCGGAGATACCGCAGTAACATTCTAACTATATTTCAAAACCAGATAAGGCTTTTCCAGTTCGTCGAAACATATTTTCAAACAAAAACGTATGAAATTTTGTTTTCGGCGTCAAATGTACGTCTACGGAACAAAATGTGTTACGTTCACTTACTCACGCTAAAACTACGATTATTCAGCAGCATTTCTGCGAAATTGGACCGTATAACTCGGTTGAACAAACAAACTACGTTCCCTTAAAGAGACCAGGTGTCAAGAAAAATGCTGTCTCTAACTACAGATTGTTTTTATACGACTGTCCATAAACACAGATCCGAGATTTCGACGGCTAACATTGATGACAGATCAGAATTTTGGTTACATCTTCAAGAAAAACGTATTCTGGATGACTATACACCGGCAACTTCGGTGGAAATTATTTCGAGCTAACTCCAGGGCATTACTTGTAATAATACTGCAAGACTGCTATAATCATTTATATTTCCTGTCAATAATCAGTAAACACCTGAGGCGTTATTTGTTTAATTTTCTTCTGCGTGTACCTTTTCTTTTCTAGATTTCACACGACTCAGGTGGAGGGACTATGCTTTACTCGAATAATTAGTTGAAAGTAAACATGTGAAGCTTGTTCGAATATCTGGTTGTGCCATTATTTTTTTAACATCAAACGCCATGTTTTTTTTTTTTTTTTTCTATCAGTTTTTATTGCATAAAACAGGTGTGAACATTGAAAAGCTCGTGATGCAAACGGTGCAGAGGCGACCGTGTACAACTGCGGCGTCTGATCAGGGCCTACACTGTTTGCACAAAAGTGGAACCATTTTCTGAATAAATTTTGAAGAAAACACAACCTGACACCCCTAAATTTCGAAATGGACTCCTACCGTATATATAAGGTGGAAGATTCCATTTGGTAAAAAAGGTTAACCGATCAAGAAAGAAAGAACAGCGATTCTTTAACTGTGATGGGTCACATTATACCAATATGCATACTCGCTTCCATCTTCATACCTTCTCATTTTCCTTACATAATATTATATAGCCCTCAGTGCTGACTGAAGAGAAGTCCTCTGTCTTCAACAGGTAAGGGGCCTCTTGGGGAAAAATCAATAGTTTACTAACTGTTGACTGGAGTGTACCTTATTGTGCCTCAGTCAGGGATTCAACAAGTGCTACTAATCACCATATTAGGGGCTGCCTTTGATCTGCTATAGAGAGTATATCACAGGGGGTAATAAAACAATTATGAGCACACGGTGTGTCCTACCTTACGAGAATAAATGCCTTTAACAGCTTTCCGTCTCCATTTCTCTTCTCTATACTTTTCTCCTCTTCTATTTTTAGCGAGAGGACATTTTTATTGGATTCGCCACGCTTACTTAGATGAAGCTAATGGAGCATTGTATATAACAAGTGCTAAACGAAACTACAAAGCTACACAAACAGATCACATTACGATAACACCGCCGTGTGATACAGTGCAATCTTTCATACCTCCAAACGGTATATTCTGGTGAGAATTTGTGATATTTTTCTTATCTATACTTCAAACATATGTTTAGGGTGTTCATAAGGACATCTTCATTGAGAAGGTTATGACGAGAAGCCAAAACCTATGTCCTTAAACAGAAATAAGAAAACTAATGTATACACCTGTAAACCACAGATTTCTATATATAAGTGAGTTGTAGAGAGGTATTCATTACATGGACTTGTTAACGTGATGGGAAGCACAGTCTAGTTGGTACTCCGATTATGGCTCGTGCGACTGTACGGGAATATAACCCACAAACGGCACCGAGTGAATTAACGTTAACCCTTTTTTACCAAATGGATCTTCCACCTTATATATGGCAGGAGTCCATTTTAAAATTTAGGGGTGTCAGGTTGTGTTTTCTTCAAAATTTATTCAGAAAATGAATCAACAGTGTTGGCCCTGATCAGTCTGTTCTGGGCCTGCAGGGGTTTCTGGTGCTGAATGGGTTAATACAGACGCACGGACCATACTCGAGCAGTTTGCTGTACATGGTCGCCACTGCACCGTTTGCATCACGAGCTATTTAATGTTCACACCTGAGTTTTGCGAAAACAAAAAACTCCACCTAAGTCGTGTGACATCGAGGAATGAAAAAAGTACAAGCAGAAGAAAATTAAACAAAAAACG
Source organism: Lucinisca nassula (assembly GCA_963580285.1). Classification (NCBI taxonomy): domain Eukaryota; kingdom Metazoa; phylum Mollusca; class Bivalvia; order Lucinida; family Lucinidae; genus Lucinisca; species Lucinisca nassula. Next base: position 13,762,211 of record OY757014.1, on the reverse strand, counting down.
CCTCGGGTGTTTACTGATTGCACAATTTGTGTGTTAACAGGAAATATAAATGATTATAGCAATCTCTATGTTACTCGTGATATACTCTCTATAGCAGATCAAAGGCAGCCCCTCATAATTGAAAAAATTTGCACCGAAGTTGCCGGTGTATAGTCATCCAGAATACGTCTTTCTTAAGATGTAACCGAAATTCTGATCTGTCATCAATGTTAGCCTTCGAAATCTCTGTCTGTGTTTGTGGACAGTTGTATAAAAACAATCTGTAGTTTGAAACAGCATTTTTCTTGACACCTGGTCTCTTTAGGGAGGCGTAGTTTGTTTGTTTAACCGAGTTATACGGTCCAGTTTCGCAGAAATGCTGCTGAATAATCGTAGTTTTAGCGTGAGTAAGTGAATGTAACATATTTTGTTCCTAAGACGTACACTTGACGCCGAAAACAAAATTTCATACGTTTTTTTTTAAATATTATTCAGCGAAATGGAAAAGCCTTATCTGGTTTTGAAATATAGCCAGGGTGTTGCTGCGGTATCTCCAGGCATTTGCGGTATTCTCAAATAGCAGCAAAAGTCAACAGATTGCCTTCTCGATTCATACAAACAAAAAAACTTCACCTACCCTTTCTTTGAAACCTTTTGCGCGATCTGTCTTCGAGGCAGTAATCTGTCTTCGCCGCAGTCGTTTGTACGGTGTGTAATAGCAAAATATGTTTCTCATGCTGTGGCTGAACAACTGCGAACAAGTTACACAAGAAAGCCAACCACCTTGCAATAAAATATGCATTCAGGATCTCACTGTTACACTTTAATTGATAAATGATATATTTTACCCTTCAGTACCTCTTGCGACCAATTAGGCAATCACCTCTTGTCACGAACGAATCATTAGGGACAATTAGAAATCGATATTTATACTGGAGGCTCATGATTACGGAATGAAACGTGAAAGTAACAGTTAATGACTAGATATTTGCTAAAGTCCTTGCTTTGGAAGCATTTCTACCAAAGAAGAAAAAAAAATAATTATTGAAATTGAAGGATATCCAGATAACTTTAATGGTGTATTGCCTGTGAGAACCGTTTCCGTTGGCCAGTTAAGCATGTAACGAGTACTCATAATTTGTTTTAGAACTGCTTTATTAAAGCGGTTTAACTCGACAGTCACAGCTCATAATATCAGAATAGCTGTTCTAAACTAAGTCTGTATTTATTTTTCTTCCCTCACAAAGACAAAAGTCGAAGAACTGTAAACTGAACACATATCATGATGCTGATGCAATCCAGCAACTGTTTGGATAGCAGTCATGAATTGAGTTAGATGAGGGTATATGCAGTATAAATACCTAAACATCACGTGTAATACATATGCCAACAACCCCTAAATGGTATTAAGCAATGTTAGGATAATTGGAAAAATCATTATCTTCATAATCTTTGCTTAAAACATATTGTTGGTACGAGCACCCAATGATTAAATTAGAATTTAATTAAGTGTTTGTTTTACTTAATTAAGCTAACCACTCTGTCAGACATTTGCGGCCCCCGCCTGTCGGGGCTTGAAGAAATAGATGGGCTGCATGATGCTTCCATACAGAGCTGAATCCGACCCGCAATGGAGTACTGGTAAACCGCTTAGAGGATCTAAGCCTGCCCAGGTAAAGCGGTGCGAGTGTCGGACCGTCCATGCTTATAAACCCTATTGGTTTCATTGGGCGACAGGGCTTGAGATGTCATTTCATCTCAATGTCGGGTAAAAGTCCCACAAAATTGGAAGCAACTTCTCCAAAATGACCTTTACAGTGTTGATGGGGACGTTAAACCGCAAATCAAACAAACAAACAAACTGTCAGACGCATGAAATGTCTCCACAAGAATAACCGTGACATCTGTAAGATTAATTCCAACGCACTTTGGAAATCCGAAGTCATTATATAATGTTATTTGTCGTTGTCTGACGTTTGGTGGGTGATAAATTCTAGAATTTTTAACCCTTAAAATAAATAAGGGTAACTGTATTGAAATTAGTCGGATGGGCAGGTGATTCGTCGGGTTTACCCCTGCAAATGACAATTTTGTTTACAGTTATTTCCTCATTTAAATTGAAGAGTAATTGTCGGAAGATTTCCCACGTCATGTTCACCAGATATACAACTGACTGTATCCTACAGCCAGAAGCATGGAAAGTTATGTGAGCTAATCATACATCTGAAATGACGTAATTGTATTGATTTCTGTTCATGTCTTCGTTCAATTTATTATACCTGCGATCAGACCAGATTGTTTCCAAAGGCTTAAGTGGAGCTAAAAGGATGACAGACATCCTCATCTGCTGTGCTGGTTTAAATCAAATGTCATGTGCAGGCTCCTGGCAAACTGGAGAACGACAGTTTATTTGACTGGCCCAGGTCACACGACTAAGATGGTCGCCTATCCATGTATGCAAAAAAAAATATTAAAAAAAAAATCTACATCTCAAGAACCACCAGGCCGATTGCATGTAACGTCATGCATGTGGCTTGGTATTACCAGGTTTTTTAAATGATGACCCTAGGCTGTCATTGACTTATTTTACGACAAGATAAAACTTTGAGGCTTTGAATAGGAAATATATGAAACAATAATTGTTGTCTGTAATATAAAAGTAGTGACTACATGCACGTCAAAAGTGCAAACGGTTAAAGGCTTCCCAATGACGTTTTTTCTAGGTCTCTATACCGAATGTCTATCAAAATGTCAAAGGACGTCTGAAATCAGTGGGCCGATTTCAGTCAAATGTCATATTCATCCTCCTGCCGGTGGATGGCCATGACCCAATGATGGCCGCCATGCTCAAATACGGTAATATAAAATCTTCACCAGACTCGTTTGGCTGATTGCCTTGAAAATATGTAGTATCAGATATTTGAGTACTACCAAGTGATGACCTTAGGTGATGTTTGTTGATTTTTTTGTGTATGTGTGTTTTTTTGTTCAGATGCTGATCCTAAATTTGACCCTGATCCATTTCACGACTTCGCTGATGCTCGTGATGCACCGCACTACGGTCAGCGAAAACGACATGGTATTGACTGTGGTTTGAAGGTGCTGGCTGCCATTACGATAGCACACCCGTACGGCATAGTGCATTTTTCACATCTCCAAAATGGCTACTTTTCTGACGAAAATTCTTCATATTTTTCCTAAAAATGCTCAAAACTTAGGTTGTGTGTGCTCGTTAGAACCGCCTCATTGAGGCGGTTCTAACGAGTACCCACAACCTATATCTTGGAACAGAAATAAGAAAAATATTGACTCTCCCAGTTTTCTCTATAAAAAGTGGGGTTTGAGGCGGTCTTCAGCTCACGGACTCGTTCACGTAATGGTTGAGACTGAGACAAGGCACGTTTTCAGTATAAATAAAACAGAAGTGAAGGCAATGATCAGGAATCGATACAGCTCCCATCAGAGACACCAAAGGGAAAACGCACAAACATGAAACAACTAGACCCTAATGGATGCATCAATAGCGGAAAGCCAAAAGGACAGTTACTTTTCCGCAAAATGGCCAATAGGCTATCCAAAACAAAACAATATAAACGATACACACACTAAAAGACAAACCATAACAAAAATTAACTGCAACAGAAGAACCGCCTTGGAACGGCCAGTGAAACAAATTCCACTGGGGGGTTGGGGTGCCTAAATCGATTTTACGTGACCACCATCCTCGCCCTTATTTCAATCGCGATTTAGACAATTAATTTGTTAAGTCCGCATGGATGCCTCCTAACTCATCAGTGCAACATCTCTGTGAACACAAAATTCAAACAACCACAGAGATTAAACAAAGGTGAGGACTCGACAGAAAGAAACCACAGAAATGCTGGAACAAACGCAGACCAACAGTTAGACTCCGATGGGCCCGACCATAGACAGAGCACCAGGCATCAATCAACACTACATAAAATTAGTCACTCTCTGATTCTCAGTAAAGTAGAAGTAAAACAAAGATCAGGAATTGATACAATTAACTTACTCCACCCATAAAAGACACCAAAGGGAAAGAAATACAAACATTAAGCGACCCGATCATAATGGAAACCTAAACAAAGGAAGGCCATAAGGACAGTTACTTTCCCACAAAATGGCCATATGGCCATCCAAAACCAAAAGACACAAGTGATACACACAGTAAGTAACAAACAACAACATAAATAAATCGCCACAGAAGAGCCGCCTTGGAACGGTCAGTGGAAGATTTCCACTGGGGGGCTTAAATCGATTTTACGTGGCCACAATCCTCGCCCTTACTTCCGTCGCGATTTAGACAAATAATTTGTTCAGTCCGCATAAAGGCCTCCTAACTCATCAGTGCAACATCTCCGTGAACACAAAAATCAAAGAACCACAGAGGTGAGACAACGGTGAGGACTCGACAGCAAGAAACCACTGAAATGCGGGAGCAAAAGAAAACCAATAGTTAGACTCCGATGAGCCCGACCAGAGACAGAGCATCAGGCACCAACAAACATTATCTCTCTAATTTTCAATAAGCCTTTACGTTGGAGCCGTCATAGAATCTGAGGCCTGACCCACCGGCGTGCAATTAAAGACGGAAGCAAAGTTGCCAACCGTGATTGGGTTAACAAAGTTGCCAACCGTGATTGGGTTAACTACCATGCATGCAGTCTGTCGTATAATATCCACATTGTACCCAATCTTTTTATATCGAAGAATGATTTTACGAAATTGGGTGCTGAAGTCATTGCGGTTATATATTTTTCTGAATTTATATACTAAGTCACCATAAAATTCGGGTTCCGATAGACCTTGTTGCAGAAGAGATTTAAGTCCAATATTGAATTTTGAAATTAAATCAGAATGGCGTCTATAAAATTTTGAAAAGGCTTTGTGTAGTTTATGGTACCGATAACCCTGATTAAGGAGTTTAGCCGTTAATAATTTATTACGAGTGTTGAAGTCAGTTACATGACTACACATTCTAGCAAATCGAATAAATTGCGAAATATAAACGCCATAGGATGGCGCACGAGGAACATCAACATCCAAAAAAGGAAAATTTACAATCTCAAAATCAAAGTCATCGCGTTTATCATAAATTTTGCACGAAACAAATCCATCTACAATAGATAGATGTAAATCCAAAGTGTAAGCCTTTACGCTGGAACCGTCATAGAATCTGAGTTCTGACCCTCCGGCGTGCAATTAAAGAGGGAAGCAAAGTTGTCAACCGTGATTGGGTTACCTACCATGCATGCAGCCTGTCGTATATCATTTATGCTGTACTCTATCTTTTCATATCGAAGGATGATTTTATGAAAATGGGTCCTGAAGTCACTGCATTTATATATTTTTCTGAATTTATATACTAAGTCACCATAAAATTCGGGTTCCGATAGACCTTGTTGCAGAAGAGATTTAAGTCAAACATGGAAATTTGAAATTAAATCGGAATGACGTCTATAGAATTTTGAAAAGGCTTTGGGTAGTTTATCATACCGATAACCCTGATTTAGAATTTTAGCAGTAAACAATTTATTAAGTTACATGGCACTCTGGCAAATCGAATTAATGTCAAAATATAAACGCCATATGATGCCGCATGAGGAACATCACCATCCAAGAAAGGAAAATTTACAATCTCAAAATCAAAATCATCGCGTTTATCATAAATTTTACAATAAACAAACCTATCTACAATAGACAAATGTAGATAGATGTAAATCCAAAAGCGGGGCCTCGGTAGTCTCCAACTGGGGCTATGCCGAACATAAGATTTAAATAAATTAAAAAAACACTGAGGTTTCAACTATATAATTAATTTGCCTTCCGAAAAGAAGCTAGCTGATAACTTCCCAATAAAATCTAGTCTGGTCCGAAAATACTTGTACACTCAATAGATGTATTCTGACCGAGTATATTTACTAGTGTCTTAATAGACATGAAAACATTTTGAATAGTCTCTCATAATTCTTTTAAGAATGGTTCAGTTATATCTGTATATGTATATGTATATGTCGCACAAGAGTCTTTTTCTTCTCATACAGATATCAAGACAGGTTGATATTTCAAGATTTATTTGTTGATAAATGATGATCAGGGAAGATGAAGAAGAAGGGCATCCTAAAAACAAATAAAATGCGCATATCTACTGTCGAATCATAACAAGAATAATTGATATAGCGCTGCAGCTGCTTTCACAGAAACGGTAACCTATATGACATCATTTTAGGATGATAACTGGAACATATTGATTGGTGAGATGATCTTGATGAAATAAAATGAACGTCATGCCATATACACGGTGAATGTTATTTATATACAGTAGCATGCAGAATATCACGGCTATGCAGTTCCGGTCATTCAGGCATCATGGTGAGCATAAAATATAGCACAAGCAATTGGGTTAAGTTTACGAAGGCTGAGGTGTAAGGGAGATAACTGCCATAACACGAAGCATGCTACGCAGCCGTTGTCCGACACCGAGCATGGACTAATTGCTAACGTACAATAGAGCGATGCTGTTGCTACTACACTGCAAACAGTCCTTCCTTTGAATGACTGATTGCAGGTGAAGACACTGATTAGAGCCTTTGCATCAAGTATTCTAGAATAGTATTTTCTGACGAAAATAAAAAAGTAATTATTTCATCAGGGCTCAATAAATAAATACATCAGATGCAAATTACTGGATTAATAGGGGACAGGGAAATACCTGTTCAATACAACAGGTATGATGCATGTTATAATACAACAGGTATGATGCATGTTATAATTGATTTTCTGTGATCTTTTTAACTCCGATGTTGACACGGCGAAATGCGATGAAACACAGTAATCGTGCGTGTTAGTCCACCTGCAAGCGTCAAATATGCAACAGAGGTTAATTCCAACCAATCAGACAACTCCTAAACCAATTAAAATCTAATAATTCCTTACTGATTGGCTAATTTACAAAACAGAATGTAACAAACTTGAACAACCGTAAGTGGAAATTGGCCCACGATTTGGGGAAAACAGTATCGGCCCTCGATGTGCTATACAATCGACCCACGATTTGGAAATCGGCCCACGATCTGGGATCGGCCCAAGATCTGGGACCGACCCTCGATCTGAGTCCTACATATTTATTATAATTGATAACGTCAACAGTACTACAGCCGAAGGCCTTGGACAAAATCAGTTACCTTTGGACATGTAACTAGACATAATAATATTGATCACCTGGTTTTAACAAAACATTTTTCTTTGGGGTTGATTTTGTGGGAAAGTAACTGTCCTTTTGGCTTTCCGCTATTGATGTTTCCATAAAGGTCTAGGTAAATCGTCGCCCCCCGCCCATCGGGGCTTGAATAAATAGATGGGCTGCATGATGCTTCCACGCAGAGCTGAAATCCGACCCGCACACGAGTACTGGTAAACCGCTTAGAGGGTCTAAGCCTACCCAGGTAAAGAGGTGCGAGTCGGACCGTCCATGCTTATAAACCCTATTGGCTTTATTGTGCGACAGGGCTTAAGATGTCATTTCATCTCAATGTCGGTTAAAAGTCCCACAAAAATGGAAGCAGCGTCTCCAAAATGACAGTGTTGACGGGGACGTTAAACCTTCAATCAAACAAACAAACAAATCTAGGTATTTCGTGTTTAGGTCTCTTTGCCTTTGGAGTCTCTGATTAGAGGTATGGGTAACTTGTATCGATTATTTCTATTTTGATACTGTTCATTACTTTTACAAGTTCATAACACAAAGATACCCGTAAACCCCACTTCATACAGAAAAAATGAGATTTGCAGGAATATACACTTGTTCTTGTTTCTGAGCAGAAACATAGACTGTGGGTATTCGCAGAAAAAAGGGGAAAAAATACTTTTCAAAAGAAATAATTTTGATTACCTGCGACTAGCATCCTTGTTGTCAGCGCTTCTTTCATTTCCATCAACAAAAACGGCAGACGCCAAGTTCGACCCCCGCCCAGGAAAAGTGATGCGAGTTGGACCGTCCATGCATTTAAACCCTATTATTTTAATTGGGCGGCAGGCTTAAGATGTCATTTCATTTCAATGTCGGGTAAAAGTCCCACAAAATTGGAAGCAACGTCTCCAAAATGACCTATACAGTGTTGACGGGGACGTTAAACCTCAAATCAAACAAACAAACAAAAAGACGCCAAGTTAACTTTGCATTTGAAAGGGATTTTCCAAACCCCTAAGTGGCAGTTTCTGTTTGTCAAATATATGCACATATTGGGCATTGTGTTGCCGTCCCTTAACTTTTGCGGAATTTCGCGGGACACTAATTAATAGCAAAAATTAAAATTTGCGAAATATTTTCCTTTCACTTTTCTCAACAAAGTTACATCGAAAGACAGTGTGTTGTTAACAGCGTTGTGCCACTTTTCAGCTCTGATTATTTGATAAATTGTACAAGACCTATTAAACCGGATGATTAGCAAAATAGAAGTAAAGCAATCTATAATTGCTGAATTAACGCTTGTTGATGATTAACCCCAAGAAAAACTGTGCTAGCTACTATTTTCTATGTCAACAGAAATAACAAGTTCAGCATTAGGACAGTTGGCAGTATTTAGCCTATTTCTATTCAAACTGCTTCGAAAGATTCTCACTTACCATTCCTCATCACGAGTGAGTTTTAGTTTTACGTCCCACCAACAGCTAAGGTCATACTGAGACGGGACCTCGGTTTAAAGACTCATCCGAAAGTCTGGAGAAGACCGGGATCGACCCTGCGATCCCTGGTTTACAAGGCGAGTAGCGTTAAAAAAAATAGTCCTGAACTGAGAGTCGAACAGTTCGTTCAACTTTTAGCGAGCACAGTAGATCTGATCAGACATCGCTTTATGTGGCGTCTGATTATGAAGATTCTGCTTGTCAAGTGCACGTGCACAGTCCACCCGCGCCCCCACCACCGCCCCCCGCCCATCGGGGCTTGAATAAATAGATGGGGATGCGCGAAACTTCCTCGCTGAATCCGATCGCACTCCAGGATTGGTAAGGTGCTTAGGCTGCCCGTCCCTCAAAGACATGTTAAAAATCAAAGTACCAACAGTACCGGAGATCTACGTTATCGTGAATCTGGCGCGCAACGAAAAAAATCAAAGTACCAACGGTACCTCAAATCTTGCAAAAAAAAAGCAAGGGTACTAAAAAACACCTTGAATACTTATATTGAGAGAGGAAAAATCAAAGTACTAAAAGCACCTTAAATTCTTATATTGAGAAAGAAAAATAATCAAAGTACTAACAGTTCCCTTTTGTTTGTTTTTTGGGGGGGTTGGTTTTACGGCCCTTTCAAGATTATTTCATTCATATCGAGCCGATCGTTAATCAGAGATGGGCGAAAACCGGAGTACCCGGAGAAAAACCACCTGACCTTCCGTTGCAGAACTTGGCGTCTCACATGTGACCCGAGCGAGGCTCGAACCACAGCGGTGAGAGACCTAATGATCAAGAGTCAGCGCTCTCAACCACTAGGCCGCGGAAACAGTACCTTAACTCCCAATTTAAGGCAGATTACATACGTCCATACATACATGTATCCATACATCCAAATGCGCGTTGAGGAGGATCATTAAATAAAATAAGGGTTTCGGGATCTCGCCTCGGTGAGGCGGTTCGTAACGCACAAGTTCTTGGCGTTTGTTAGAGGTGGTTCCTCCACAAATATGCTGTGGGTGCGCGTTAAAACAGGTTCAATGAGTTTATTTATAGTAACTGACGTTTGTTTCTAAAATAACGACCTCATGAAGGTCAAACCATGAGTGAGGCTAAATAGAGTAACTGACGTTTATTTCTAAAAATAGCCACCATGTACACGCATACATCTATAAACGCACACATACACCTAAAAACGCAAATTGCTTCAAACTCTAATTGAATACGAAAAGTTTAAAACGACATACCCGACCTTCGCACTCCTATCAGACAATGAACTCTAATAAGTAAAATCTATGTTAACAATGACTACGACACATACCGATCGGTTGTTATTAATAACCAACTTATGCTGTGAACAAATGGCAGCCTCGTTTTGAAATCTGTGAAGAAAGCATGAACGTTGTAGTAAAGAACTTCATTCTCAAACGAATCCTCATAGAAAAAAAACACGGCGCTCTCTGGGAAGGTTTCTGACATTATATAGCGCTTGAGGAAAAGAAAATGACACGCATGGTCAGCTTCTGGGGAGGTATCCAATAATTTTGTGAGAACATTTGATACAAAACCACTTAAAAAACGGAGAGAGAACCTATATGCGAACAATGTATGGATTTGTGTGTATGACACTGGTGATATTAGACGAGTTGTGTTGGTGGTTAAGATGTCATCAGTTGCGAAGAGAAGCCAGAGAGGCTACAGAACGATAGATAGAACCATGCGAAAGACAACATCGCGAAGATTTATACGGCGTTATATTGTGAGCGAGTCAGGACGAAGTGGGACCAGTTTCATTATTAAACGAATTGAAAGGAGATGCACTGGGCATTGGTGGTGGTTGTGGTGGTGGTGGTGGTGGTGGTGGTGGTGGTGGTGGTGGTTGTGGTGGTGGTGGTGGTGGTGGTGGCTGTGGTGGCTGTGGTGGTGGTGGTGACTGACATAAACCCATTTAAGTCGAATGAGTTTCTTAGACGAGTGAAGACAATTCAAAGGGCGAAATGGGGCGAAGGTTTTTGTCATTAATTTTCATCTACGACAGAGAGAATTTACCGTCTTGCTGGAGTATTTAGACAATGGCGATATATATAAAATAAACCAGTCGAAGTTAGAAAAAAACAGCGTATTTATCTTTATGCCATTTAGGCTTGAAATGGTGTCGAATTTAATGACTCAGTGCTGTAACGCGATAAAAACTCACCAAAGGCCATTTAAGCCGAATGAGATCTTCCATCTTAGACGAATGGAATCGACAGGTGAAGTGCCGAATGTAGCTGAAAAATGGCATTAACTGCCATGGTGGTGGTGGTGGTGGTGGTGGCTGTGGTGGTGGTGGTGGTGGCTGTGGTGGTGTAGGTGTTGGTCATAAAAGTTTGTAAGACTGACCCAACTGCAAACTATTGAATAACAAAAATGAATCAATGCTCTGACTGTAACCTCGTGTTCTCCAGGCATGATGCTTTATTAAGGCACCAACGCAATAAGCACGGTAGTGGGATAGTTCCACAATCAGACATGCCAAATAGCATTACCTTTCAGCATTCGTTTTCTATGATAGTGACTGGCCCTAGTGGAAGCGGTAAAACGGAATGGACTAGAAAGTTTCTCCTATCCGACCTCATATACCCTCCACCTGAGCGTATCGTATGGTGTTTTGGTCAGTGGCAAAGACTGTACGACGGCTTGCGACGCATTCTTCCTCAGATAGAGTTTGCACACGGTATACCGGACAACCTGACCAGCTCCGAGTATGTCGATACCCGTAAAAGAAACGTACTGGTTTTTGACGATTTGATGACCGAGGCTAAATGCGACCAAAGAATCGCCGACCTCTTTACCAAGGGGAGCCATCACAGAAACTTGCCCGTCGTATATCTCACGCAGAATCTGTTTTCGCAAGGAAAAGCTTGTAGAGACATCGCGTTGACTACTCAATACCTCGTCCTTTTCAATAATCCCATCGACAGACAACAAGTGGCGACGTTGGCGAGAAGAATTTACCCAGCATCTAACTCTACGTTTTTGAAACGATTCGAACAGGCCACGAGTCAGCCTTACGGGTACCTGATTGTCGACCTAAAACCAAACACGCCCGAAGAAGATCGATAACGCGGTGACATATTTCCGGTAGAAAGAAAACGGAAATTAGAGGTATCCGAAGAGTCCGATATAAACGATAAAGACAGCGACGATGACAGGGAATCGATAAGTGACTTAAACGACACGCATTACCCCTTAATGGGCCCCCCTGGTAAACGTGTCAAAGATGAACTGTCAGAAGACCGTCAGTGTCTAGAAATATGGGAGAGAAGGTTTAAGGAACCTCTTAGGCAATCGAATGCAGAGCGCTTCAAAGACAAAGTGAATAGCTTCATCGAAGAGGGAAACGCTCCCGAGCAAGCGTATCATCGCGCAGCAAACGAGGACTTGCCCTCCCTCAGGAAAAGACTAAGACACGATTACGCGAGGTTTTTAATGGATTACCACCAGCTGCAAAAAAACCCTACTCAGAGGCAGATTCTAGAGTCGGCTAAAACTTTAAGAGTACAGCATGACATGAATGTCGGCGATTCCATCCAGCAAGCCGTGAAACTGAGAAAGGATTTGTTTACCGGCGTATGGCCCGATCATGCATTGACGGAATACGGCGAAGACCAGGAATCTGATGACGAATGAAACAAACGTAAGAAGGGTAAATCAACGCTATATTTGGAGAAAAAAAGATGGGATCGATCGAAGTGTACGACGTAAAACTGGATAAATGGGTGCCTTATGTCCCGGACTACGACGCGTGGTACCAGCATTTCAAAGACTTGAGCGAGGGCTACGTACAGCCCGATTACATGGGGCGGTACATCGTCGGTAGCGGTAGAAGAAACCGACTTCTAAAAGAAATGGAAGAACAACGTCAAAAGGAAATAGAAATGCGGGAACAACAAAAGCCCGTGGTGAAATTGGTCACTCCCGTGGCTCAAGCGGTCGAAATGGCAAAGTCAGATCTAGCTCGATTACAAAAGGAGCAAAAGGGCGAGACTTCCGATCGTAAGAAAACGCGAGTAAAAAACGGGCAGATGGTAGACTGGACAACCTTTAAATATTAAGCCACGATGAACAGCGATCAACTGACTCGTATACTTTCTGGATATCCCGTGACTGTCTGCGCAGCGGACCAAACTAAAAAACGAAGAGGAAGGTTCGTCATTTCCAACACGGCCACTAGTAAAGAAAGAGGGGAGCACTGGGTAACAATCTATTTTCCCGTGCGCGGACCATACGAATTTTTCGATTCAGTAGGAAACGATCCTAGAGATTACGGCGTTAGATTTGAAGAGTTACTCGATAAACCCTACCTGATGAACGCTGTACAACTCCAACAGTCCGGGTCTAACGTATGCAGACTATACTGCGCGTACTATGTGATGAAGAGAGCTCGAGGAAAATCGATGAGAGACATTATCAAAGAATTCAGTCCACGCCGAAAGAAGCAAAACGATCGCATGATTGTGTCAAAAATGAAAAGAATGCTTACGAAAATTAAATGAAACGGATGTGAAGCGCTAATGCTTGGATGAAAGATAACCGGAACGGATGTGGAGCGCCCTTTGTCGGCGCACCGTGCCCAAGAAGGTGACGCTACCTTCCCGTGGTCTAGGGCGTTTCTACTAAACGCGTCACCCCCTCCCCGCAAAGGTCATCCGGAGACCCCCGCGAGGGTCAGGAATGGCGGCCATTTCGGTCACAAACCCCGTGGAGCGACCCCTGCGAGGTCATCGATGGTCAAAATGGCGGCCATCTTGTCGACCGTCTTGTGACGTCATTGGGGCCAAAGTGCCGCCTATACTACTATGGAAGATAACTCTGTGTGTGACTTCATCAGCGACCCCTCAATATTGGAATGATAGTAAACTGCTCCACAGTTTCCGGCTTAAAAAGTTATACCGGTCTGTTTGTATCTTTTTTCTATAATATGGTAATGTATTGTAACTTGTGCTCTTGTGTGTTAATTGTGGATCTCTGTTAAATCTGATGATGGAATTAAAAAAAAAAAAAAAAGAAATGTGAGGTTTAACGGAAAATCCATTATCTTCCTATTTTTTCATAAAACATATTGTTGGTGCGAGCACCCACAATCTATATTTGGACTAGAGTTTTTAACAATTTTCATCTGAAAAATGCCAGGACTAGATATAGTAAAGACGCCATTTTCAGCACACGAATATGTGCGTGCGCACGACAAATCCTACAATAAGACATGTGCACCCATCGAAGACTAAGAGCAGCCTCCACATCCATAAAGTCTAACCAGAGACTTCTCTTGCTGCATGGAGGAGCATAGGACCCTTAGCTATCATAAGAGCGCACAACGAAGACTCTGATCAGACTTCGCGGATGCGCAGGCTGATCTGAGTCTTCGTTGGGCGCACATGTCTAGGTTTTGTCATGCGCTGGCTCATATGTTATCCGTAATGATCAAATGAGACCATCTTAGTCGTGTGACCTGGGAATGAGTGTTCGAGAGCGATTAAATAAGCTTGAAGCTTTCATCGCAATCGAACTATAATAAATTAGTATAAACTAAATGAGAATTTAATTAAGTGTTTGTTTTACTTAATTAAGCTAACAGCTCTGTCATACGTATGAAATGGCTCCACAACAATAACCGTGAGATCTGTAAGATTAATTCAAACGCACTTTGGAAATCCGAAGTCATTATGTAAATGTATTAGTCGTTGTCTGACGTTTGGTGGGCGATAAAATTCTAGAATTTTTAATCCTTAAAATAAATAAGGGTAACTGTATTGAAATTAGTCGTGTGGGCAGGTGATTCGTCGGATTTACCTCTACAAATGACAATTTTGTTTACAATTATTTCCTCATTTAAATTGTAGAGTAAATGTTGGAAGATTTCCCAAGTCATGTTCATCAGATATACAACTGACAATATCCTACAGCCAGAAGCATGCGGAGTAATGTGAGCTAAACATACATCTGAAATGACGTAATTGTATCGATTCCTGATCATGCCTTCGATTCAATTTATTATACCTGCGATCAGACCAGATTGTTTCCAAAGGCTTAAGTGGAGCTAAAAGGATGATAGACATCCTCATCTGCTGTGCTGGTTTAAATCAAATGTCATGTGCAGGCTCCTGGCAAACTGGAGAACGACAGTTTATTCGACTTGCCCAGGTCACACGACTAAGATGGTCGCCTATCCATGTATGCAAAATTAAGATTGAAAAAATGTACTTTTCAAGAACCACCAGGCCGATTGCATGTAACGTCATGCATGTGACTGGGTATTACCAGATTTTTTGAAATGATGACCCGAGGCTGTCATTGACTTATTTTACGACAAGATTAAACTTTGAGGCTTTGAATAGGAAATAGATGAAACAACAATTGTTGCCTTAATATAAAAGGAGTTATTACATTCACGTCAAAACTGCAAACGCTTAAAGGCTTCCCAATGACATTTATCTTGGTCCCTATACTGAATGTCTATCAAAATGTCAAAGCACGTCTGAAATCAGTGGGCCGATCTCAGTCAAATGTCATGTTCATCCTCCTGCCGATGGATGGCCCTGACCCCATGATTGCCGCCATGCTCAAATACGGTGATATAAAATCTTCACCAGACTCGTTTGGCTGATTGCCTTGAAATTTGTACGTAGTATCAGGTATTTGAGTACAACCAAGTGATGACCATATGTGATGTTTGTTGATTTTTTTTTGTGTGTGTGTTTTTTTAGATGCTGATCCTAAGTTTGACCCTGACCCATTTCACGACTTCGCTGATGCTCGTGATCCACCGAATTACTATTAGCGAAAACGACATGGTATTGACCATGGTTGGTAGGTGATGCCTGTTACTACGATAACACACCCGTACGGCATAGTGCATTTTTCACATCTCTAAAATGGCTTCTTTTCTGACGAAAATCCTTCATATTTTTCCTCAAAATGCTCAAAACATAGGTTGTGTGTGTTCGTTAGAAAGTTCAAACGTGCACACACAACCTATATCTTGGAGCAGAAATTAGAAAAATATTGACTACCCCGGTAAACCCCAGTTTTCTCTATATAAAGTGGGGTTTGAGGCGGACTTCATTTCACGGACTCGTTCACGTAATGGTTGAGACTGAGACAAGGCACGTTTTCAGTAGTACTAAAATAGATGTGAGGGCAATGATCAGGAATCGATACAGCTCCCATCAGAGACACCAAAGGGAAAAAAAGCACAAACATGAAACAACTAGACCCTAATGGATGCATCAATAGCGGAAAGCCAAAAGAATAGTTACTTTTCCGCAAAATGGCCAATAGGCTTTCTAAAACAAAATAATATAAGCGATACACACACTCAAAGACAAACCATAACAAAAATTAAATGCAACAGAAGAACCGCCTTGGAACGGTCAGTGAAACGAATTCCACTGGGGGTTGGGATGCCTAAATCGATTTTACGTGGCCACAATCCTCGCCCTTATTTCCATCGCGATTTAGACAATTAATTTGTTAAGTCCGCATGGATGCCTCCTTACTCATCAGTGCAACATCTCTGTGAACACAAAAATCAAACAACCACAGAGATAAAACAACGATGAGGACTCGACAGAAAGAAACCACAGAAATGCTGGAACAAACGCAGACCAACAGTTAGACTCCGATGGGCCCGACCATAGACAGAGCACCAGGCATCAATCAACACTACATAAAATAAGTCACTCTCTGATTCTCAGTAAAGTAGAAGTAAAACAAAGATCAGGAATCGATACAATTAACTTACTCCACCCATCAAAGACACTAAAGGGGAAGAAACACAAACATTAAGCGACCAGACCATAATGGAAACCTAAACAAAGGAAGGCCATAAGGACAGTTACTTTCCCACAAAATGGCCATATGGCCATCCAAAATAAAAAGACACAAGTGATACACACAGTAAGTAACAAACAACACCATAAATAAACCGCCACAGAAGAACCGCCCTGGAACGGTCAGTAGAATGATTTCCACTGGGGTGGGGGGGGGGGTTAAATCGATTTTACGTGGCCACAATCCTCGCCCTTACTTCCGTCGCGATTTAGACAAATAATTTGTTCAGTCCGCATGAAAGCCTCCTAACTCATCAGTGCAACATAAGCCTTTACCCGCACGAGGAACATCACCATCCAAGAAAGGAAAATTAACAATCTCAAAATCAAAATCATCGCGTTTATCATAAATTTTACAATAGACAAACCTATCTGCAATAGACAGATGTAGATATATGTAAATCCAAAAACGTGGCCTCGGTAGTCTCCAACTGGGGCTATGCCGAACATAAGATTTAAATAAATTAAAAAACACTGAGGTGTCAACATAAGCCTTTACGCTTGAACCGTCATAAAATCTGAGGTCTGACCCTCCGGCGTGCAATTAAAGAGGGAAGTAAAGTTGTCAACCGTGATTGAGTTACCTACCATGCATGCAGCCTGTCGTATAACATTTATGCTGTACTCTATCTTTTCATATCGAAGGATGATTTTTTGAAAATGGGTCCTGAAGTCACTGCATTGATATATTTTTCTGAAAATTTATATACTAAGTCACCATAAAATTCGGGTTCCGATAGACCTTGTTGCAGAAGAGATTTAAAAGTAGAAGTAAAACACAGATCAGGAATTGATACAATTAACTTACTCCATCCATAAAAGACACCAAAGGGAAAGAAATACAAACATTAAGCGACCAGACCATAATGGAAACCTAATCAAAGGAAGGCCATATGGACAGTTACTTTCCCACAAAATGGCCATATGACCATCCAAAATTAAAAGACACAAGTGATACACACAGTAAGTAACAAACAACAACATAAATAAATCGCCACAGAAGAGCCGCCTTGGAACGGTCAGTGGAAGATTTCCACTGGGGGGCTTAAATCGATTTTACGTGGCCACAATCCTCGCCCTTACTTCCGTCGCGATTTAGACAAATAATTTGTTCAGTCCGCATGAAGGCATCCTAACTCATCAGTGCAACATCTCCGTGAACACAGAAATCAAAGAAACACAGAGGTGAGACAACGGTGAGGACTCGACAGCAAGAAACCACTGAAATGCTGGAGCAAAAGAAAACCAACAGTTAGACTCCGATGAAGTCCAATATTGAATTTTGAAATTAAATCAGAATGACGTCTATAGAATTTTGAAAAGGCTTTGGGTAGTTTATCATACCGATAACACTGATTTTGAATTTTAGCAGTAAACAATTTATTAAGTTACATGACACTCTGGCTAATCGAATTAATGTCAAAATATAAACGCCATATGATGCCGCACGAGGAACATCTCCATCCAAGTAAGGAAAATTTACAATCTCAAAATCAAAATCATCGCGTTTATCATAAATTTTACAATAAACAAACCTATCTACAATAGACAGATGTAGACATATGTAAATCCAAAAACGGGGCCTCGGTAGTCTCCAACTGGGGCTATGCCGAACATAAGATTTAAATAAATTAAAAAACACTGAGGTTTCAACTATATAATTAATTTGCCTTCCGAAAAGAGGCTAGCTGATATCTTCCCAATAAAATCTAGTCTGGTCCAGAAATACTTGTACACTCCATATGTTTCAGTTCGGTGATGTATTCTGACCGAGTATATTTACTAGTGTCTTAATAGACATGAAAGAAATCTAAATAGTCTCTCATAATTCTCTCATAATTCTTTTAAGAATGGTTCAGTTATATCTGTATATGTATATGTATATGTCGCACAAGAGTCTTTTCTTCTTAGACAGATATCAAGACAGGTTGATATTTCAAGATTTATTTATTGATAAATGAAGATCAGGGAAGATGAAGAAGAAGGGCATCCTAAAAATAAATAAAATGCGCATATCTACTATCGAATGACAACAAGAATAATTGATATAGCACTGCAGCTGCTTTCACAGAAGCGGTAACCTATATGACATCATTTTAGGATGATAACTGGGATATAATGATTGGTGAGATGATCTTGATAAAATAAAATGAACATCATGTCATATACACGGTGAATGTTATTTATATGCAGTAGCATATAGAATATCACGGTTATGCAGTTCCGGTCATTCAGGCACCATAGTGAACATAAAATATAGCACAATCAATTGGGTTAAGTTTACGAAGGCTGAGGTGTAAGGGAGATAACTGCCATAATACGAAGCATTCTATGCAGCCGTTGTCCGACACCGAGCATGGACTAATTGCTAACACATACAACGATCGTACAATAGAGCGATGCTGTTGCCACTACACTGCAAACAGTCCTTCCTTCGAATGACTGATTGCAGGTGAGGACACTGTTTAGAGCCTTTGCACCAAGTATTCTAGAACAGTATTTTCTGACGAAAATAAAAAGTAATTATTCCTTTAGGGCTCAATAAATAAATACATAAGATGAAAATTACTGGAATAACATGGGACAGGGAAATACCTGATCAATAAAACAGGTATGATGCATGTTATAATTGATTTTCTGTGATCTTTTAACCTCGATGTTGACACAAAGAAAGTTGATGGCGAAATGCGCCGAAACACAGTAATCGTATATATCTTTATTTCCTCCAAATATGAAGAGTACATGAAACATGAACATTTAGAAAACAATACAATACAAATACTATGAACACATATACAGCTATATACAAACTAGAGGTGACTGCAATACGATCACGATACCTCAACAACCGTTTGAGGTATCAGGACTGTTTAGAAATGTGATATGTTGTCAGTGGGACTTCAGAGCCACTGAAATTACTGAGTATTTTTTGGTATTTTTTGCTGTGAAGCACAATAAATATCTACCCTGCAATGCCGCAGTACACACTTACTCTTGGTCATCTACTCACCCAAAACCCAAAACGTCTGTGCACGACACAGAGCGATGTCACGCTGACCTCGGCTCTATAACTAGTCAGTGCAGAAGCCAACGGAACATCCATTGCGCCGCACCGTAAACATGCAAGATCCTTGCCGAAACGAAATGCAAGAAACCCACGGGTGAGGGAGAAAAAAAGATATACAAGCTGTAGGACGGTTCCAACGGACTGAATTTCCTTCCTGGAATATAGGTCGTTATAGAAATTATTATATAGAGTATCTTACATGAGCGCCCCTGCATTACTGAATTCATCAAAGAAGTTGAAGAAAAGGGATAAAATGCGATGCTTTGCCGAGCATTTTGTCTTTTCTCCAGGAGCTTAGCAAACTCAACAATGCATGAGCACGACTGCAAAAGTCTATGTATCAAAAAATTATGACAATTAAAAACAATTTTATTCATTATTGACAAAAATGTCACTATTTTGTCATTACAAAACGCGACGTCGCTGAGGACGCCATACATGTAACCCTACGGGCCGTATCTACCTAATTTTCATATTTAATCCACAAGCGGATTATCGAATTTATTACATGGCGTTATTTCACTCTCAGACGCGGCGTCATATGATAAAAATTATTTTACCATATGACATCACTGTTGTTAAGTGGACAATGTTGTGTCATAAAATGAAACACCCCACATGTAGAATCGGATATCACATACATCCATGAGCCGCCATTCAGATTCTTCGAGTTACGACCATAAGATTCGATTTTAAACTGGTATATGATAAACACATTTTACACTCGTGGTCGCCCCATATGAAATCCATTAAATTCGCCATATGCAAGTCCAATAAATTTCATATGAAATGACCATTCATGTAACATTCGTTATATGTGTTAACGTATTCATTCCATGACTATAATAGCATACATGCAACAAATATGTATCATATATGGACTACCGATGGAACATATATCTTCGCCGTTGAAATCATAAATATCTTCATGAAGTCAGTGACATCCGCTTCTGTATCTAGAATTTCACGACAGCCAGAAAAAAGCAGGTCAATTTGCCTGTCCGGTTCGAATGCCATATATGTAACAAAGAAAGCTACACCGAACCGATCCAGCAATCTTTTCCAAAAGGTGTCACGAAAGTCATTCATCTTATTACAGTGTAATAATATATGCTCAGAATGACAATTTATTATTCCATCACAAAAGCAACATCTTTGATACCATTTCCCAGAAAACAATCTCCCAAGCAAGTTGACAACTTTTTGGCTAATTTTCAAAACTTGAACAACCGGAAGTGGAAATCGGCCCACGATTTGGGGGAAACAGTATCGGCCCTCGATGTTCTATACAATCGACCCACGATTCGGAAATCGGCCCACGATCTGGGGCCGGCCCTTAATCTGGGACCGGCCCTCGACCTGAGTCCTACATATTTGTTATTGTTGATAACGTCAACAGTACTACAGACGAAAGCCTCAGACAAAATCAGTTACTTTTGGACATGTAACTAGACATAATAATATTGATCACCTGGTTTAAACAAAACATTTTCTTTGGGGTTGATTTTGTGGGAAGGTAACTGTCCTTTTGGCTTTCCGCTATTGATGTTTCCATAAAGGTCTAGGTATTTCGTCGGCCCCCGCCCATCGGGGCTTGAAGAAATAGATGGGCTGCATGATGCTTCCATGCAGAGCTGAAATCCGACCCGCACACGAGTTCTGGTTAACCGCTTAGGGGATCTAAGCCTGCCCAGGTAAAGAGGTGCGAGTCGGAGTGTCCATGCTTATAAACCCTATTGGCTTCATTGGGCGACAGGGCCTAAGATGTCGTTTCATCTCAATGTCTGGTAAAAGTCCCAAAAATTGGAAGCAACGTCTCCAAAATGTACAGTGAAGACGGGGAGGTTAAATCTCAAATCAAACAAACAAACGAATCCAGGTATTTCGTGTTTAGGTTTCTTTGCCTTTGGTGTTTCTGATGAGCGGTATGGGTAACTTAAATCGATTACTTCTATTTTGATACTGTCCATTACTTTTACAAGTTCATGACACGAAGATACCCGTAAACCCCACTTCATACTGAAAAAAATAGATTTGCATGAATATACATTTTTTCTTGTTTTTGAGCAGAAACATAGACTGTGGGTATTCGCAAACAAAAGGGGAAAAATACTTTTCATAAGAAACAATTGCCAGTTTTATGTTTTGATTACCTGCGACTAGCATCCTTGTTGTCAGCGCTTCTTTCATTTCCATCAACAAAAACGGCAGATGCCAAGTTCCACCTATGCCCGTAGGGGTTTTAAGAAATAGATGGGCTGCATGATGCCTCCACGCAAAGCTGAAACCAACCGCACTTGTGTACTGGTAAACTGCTTATAGGTTCTAAGCATGCCCAGGAAAAGTGATGCGAGTTGGATCGTCCATGCATATAAATCCTACTTGTTTAATTGGGCGGCAGGATTGAGATGTCATTTCATCTCATGTCGGATAAAAGACCCACAAAATTGGAAGCAACGTCTCCAAAATGACTGACACAGTGTTGACGGGGACGTTAAAACTCAAAGCAAACAAACAAAAAGACGCCAAGTTAACTTTGCATTTGAAATGGGTCGTCCAAACCCCTAAGGGGCAGTTTCTATTTGTCAAATATATGCACAAATTGGGCAGTGGGATTATAAGGCTGCATCATTATTTGTGTTGCCGTCTTTTAAGTTTTGCGGAATTTCGCGTGACACTAATTAACAGCGAAAATTAAATTTTGCGAAATATTTTCCTTTCACTTTTCTCAACAAAGTTACATCGAAAGACAGTGTGATGTTAACAGCGTTGTGCCACTTTTCAGCTCTGGTTATTTGATAAATTGTACAAGACCTATTTAAACTGGATGATTGGCAAAATAGAAGTAAAGCAATCTATAATTGCTGAATTAACGCTTGTTGATGATTAACCCCAAGGCAAACTGTGCTAGCTACTATTTTCTGTATCAACAGAAAGAACAAGTACAACATTTTACAGTTGGCAGTAATTGGACTATTTCTATTTCAAACTGCTTCGAAAGATTCTCAATTACCATTCCTAATAGTTTGGCATAATATTTGCTTTCTTTTACACTCATTTGCTTTCTTTTACACTCACCACGGATATGAGAGATTGTATTTAATTAGCCCATATATGACAATGGGATCTCCGGATTTATCCATTTCCAATTATAGGGGTGTCAGGTTTGTATTGTTTGAGGAAAGTCGTAAATATATGCGTGTACTTTGAGCAAACACTGTAAACCCAGATCAGACGCCGCGTTCTGCGGCGTCTGATCTGGGTATACACTGTTTGCCAATGTCAAAAAAGGTCGCTAGGCATATATTGGAAAACACAGATTAGTGATAAATAAACTAGCATTTCGTATTGTAATCGTTCGCCTATGGCAATGATCAGGAATCGATCAAATTACCTCAAACCTCCCATCCAAGACACCAAAGGGGAAAAGATACATCATAGTGAAGTTTATATTTTCTTGTCATTTGGGATCATTGATTGCATTGTGGAATTTTGAAAATATCTGAGGGTCACTGATGAGGCCTAAATGGCCGAAACTAGCTAGTCTGGCACAGAAAACATGTACACTCCATATGTTCACTTCTGTGGTGTATTCCTTGCTTCGAAAGGATAACCCTTTTATAGAACATATTAACATAAAATAACTTCGCCATAATGAAAACGTCACAAGCGGAAGGCCAAATGGACAGTTATTTTCCCACAAAATGTCCAAAAGGAAGATATATTAACATTTACTACATGCACATGTCTGTACATATTAATATTAATTTTATATATTTTTTCACGATATGCATATGGAAGGGGAGGAGGTGCCGAAAAAAAAAAACATTTACTACATGCAAAGAACTATGACAATATTAAACTACAACAGAAAACCCGCCTTGGAACGGTCAGTAGGAAGTACATTTATTTGACTGCCAAGGGTGATGGGGGCGGGGATTAAATCAATTTTACGTGACCTCAATCCTAGCCCTTGTTAAAAGCCTCGTTTCGGTAAACAAGCAGTCTGTAACAGTTACTTTCCCACAAAATTGGCATATATTTTTATATTTTTAAAGAAAAAGGATACACCTGGCAGATTGTTCCGCCATTTTTCAAAGGGAGACAACTTTTGGAACTTCCTGTTCGCTTTTCTATAAGGCTTGTCCCACGGAAAAAGGGGTCATCTCTTAAAGAAGAGAATTTGCCCCTTAGGAATATTTTTTTCCTTTAAGAGTTGACCCTTAATTACATGGGAGACAAGAATACCTTTGGAGTCAGTTAACTTCACTCAAGATGTTTGCATTCCCCTTAAAGCTAAATTAAAGCTCGCGGGAGAACCACAGTCACAAGACGTAACCCACCGCATTACGCGAACACGCCAATACAAATGCATTGCCACCTTTATCGCCGAAAAAACGAAAATTTTGTGATGAAAAATTGTGATATTTTTCATATTTCTGCTCAAAATATAGATTGTGGGCACTCGTTAGAACCGCCTCATCAAGGCGCTTCTAACGAGTACCCACAATCTATATTTTAGAGCAGAAATAAGAAAAACTAGAGCTGTCAGTGAAACTGACTAGGGCCCCGGCCGTGCCATCAGAAGAGTTGGATTTTTTTCAAAGGGCTATTACTCTTAGAGTATTGTAGCAAGAGTTACGTCGGTTGCCATGTAATTGTGTAATGATATTGTGACCATATATCTTAAGTTTGAAGTTGATGCATTTGACTGTTTGTAAGTTATGAATGAAAAACAAAAGGGTATTACTATATGGTAACTGTCAATAACTTCAGCTTCAGTTTGTAAACATGAAAAATGTTGATGGATAGACGGGCAGATGGACAGACGGACGGACGGACGGACGGACAGGGCATTACTATAGGGCAACTGTCAGTAACTATAGGAAGTTTCATTTGAATATCTATAGCGGTTTTAAAATAGAGATGAAAAAAGACGAAAAAAGCAGATTTTTTAAGTTATTCAAAGGGCCATAACTCTGAAAGTATTGAAACTACAGTTACGTTACTTGTCATAAAATTGTGTAATGATAATGCGACCAAATATTTGAAGTTTGAAGTTGATAGATTTGACCGTTTGTAAGTTATTAAAAAAAAAAAACATGAAACAACTGATTTTGTTTAGTTTTTCAAAGGGCCATAACTCTGAGAGTATTGAAGCTACAGTTAGGTAACTTGCCATAAAATTGTGTAATGATGATGAGACCATATATTTAAAGTTTGAAGTTGATAGGTTTGACGGTTTGTAAGTTACTAAGAAAAAACATGAAAAAGCTGATTTTTTAAGTTTTTCAAAGGGCCATAACTCTGAGAGTATTAAAGCTACAGTTAGGTAACTTGCCATAAAGTTGTGTAATGATGATGAGACTATATATTTAAAGTTTGAAGTTGATAGGTTTGACGGTTTGTAAGTTATTAAGAAAAAACATGAAAGTGTGGACATTTTTTAAGTTTTTCAAAGGGCCATAACTCTGAGAGTATTGTAGCTACAGTTACCTAACTTGCCATGAAATTGTGTAATGATATTGTGACCTTATATTTAAAGTTTGAAGTTGATGCGTCTAACGGTTTTTAAGTTATTAAGAAAAAACATAAAAAATGTGGACGGACAGACGGACGGACGGACGGACGGACGTTCTCACAAATGGATACTTATGTGGCTATTTTGAGCAAGATTGATACTTAGGTGGCTAATTTTAACCACATAACAGACCTTTTATGTGTCTAACGGAATAAATCGCACTTTCTCTCATTGACTTACATTGATTCTGTCCAAGTTCATAGCCACCTATCTATCCATTTGTGTGTACGGACAGACGGACAGACAGGGTGATTACTAAAGGGCACCCGCAAATTATATACCCCCGGAAACCCAAGTTTTACTATATAAAAGTGGGGTTCTCGGGGGTCAAAATTATATAGGCGTGTTTTCGTGATGACAATTAACCCACAGCACCTTACAGAGACAACAAAGGGAAAAGAGCACAAACATGAAATGACTAGACCCTGACGGAAATATCAATAGCGGAAAGCCAAATCCCACAAAATGGCCTATTGGCTATCGAAAACAAAACAAAACTATTTAAGCGATAAACACACTCAAAAACGAAACCGCGACAGAAGAACTGCCTTGGAACGGTCAGTGAAAGAAATTACACTGGGGGCTTAAATCGATTTTATGCGGCCGCAATCCTCGCCGATTTAGACAAATAATTTGTTCAGTCCGCATGAAGGCTTCCGCATGAAGGAACGAGCACAACAACACGCGCTTAACAAGCGGGACAATCAACCATCTCTTCCTAACTTCCCCAAACCGGGGATCTGACTGCTAAAACGGACTTCCTCATATCATCAAACCGGTCGATTAGACTGCTTAAACACACAACAACAAACGCACAGCGAAGTACAGATAGCTTAGCTGTTTTGTTCAAATACAGCACGGCCTTAGAACGTCCGGCAGCACAAGCCACCGCTGTGTGTATGTGTGTGTGTGTGGGGGGGGGGGGGCTTAAAGGCCGTTACTGCCAGCATATGACAATTGATTGTAAAGGTTAATATTATTTATTATGGAAAATTTACCTTATTAACCCAGACTCGCCTAGCGTCCCTTTTTGGGACACTGACAAACAGTGTAGCCCCATATCAGAAAGTTAACCAAAAGTCACTCCGAACTTGCTGGGATTCTATTGTCATATATGGGTTAATCAAAATAGCATCAATGTGACAAATAACTATGCGATCTGGGCCCAGTTGTTCAAAGCATCGTTAGCTTAACGAGCTCGTTAGTGGTCATATTGTTAACTGTTCTAGCAAGTTAAATATGTAAAATTTTGGTATTTTTGCTGAAAAAATGTGAGCAGCTTTTGCATCCGCAAAAGCTGCTCACATTTTTTTCAGCAAAAATATTTCCATATTTGCCATAATAAATGATCAAAGTTTTAACGATACGTTAACTAACGACATCGTTAGTTTTGAATAACTGGCTCCTGGAGCTTTATTATACGAATTAGCAATCACCGTCGACAAATGTAGCTTTAACTTCAGTCAAGGAGAGCCGAAAGCTTTCCGTTCGCTGTATTTTTAGACGTTTACCAGCTAAAGACAGCGAACACGATACTTCTACACTCGCTCCTGCTGCTGGTGGGTCAGTTAGTTCACCACAAAGCAGATCGTCTAAGGTAATAACAAGATTGCTCAGCTGATCATCTGAAAAAGGTAGGATAAGAAAATAACAAATCAAGGTCAATATAACAACAAATTCGCCAAATTGTTATGTCGCGACTGCTGGTGAAGTTCAAGTAAGGGAGGTAAACGCAGTCTAAATCTGAAAAAAAGTCATCAACGGCAGTAATGGTCAATGAAAATGGGCACAGTGCGTCATAGTGCATATGTGTAAGCAGTGGATATCTCGATGTTCGAAAACGGAGCTAAATGCATAGCCTAAACATTGTTCAGCTAAGAGAGAAAAGTAAGTTAAGCCCAGTAAGGCCAAAAGCAGTGTTACAATGGCGGTTTGTGTATTAAGTTTCATTAGTCTTAAGGTCATTATGTTCAAGCAACAGCACATAAACATAACTAGGTCACGATAGGTAATGGTCCTAGTCATACATGTAGGTAGGATGCATCGTGCTGGACATGTGTAGGATGTTCCGTTACTCCAGAGGCATACAGTGGAACTTCAATGGCTCGAACACCTTTGGGACCTCAAAAATCTGTTCGAGGCAGGGGTAGTTCGAGCCACTGAGGTTACTGTCAGGAGGCAGAACGAGATACTTTTGGACATCTTTTTGGAGTTCTATAATGAAAATGTATGCTGTGTGTACTCATTAGAATCGCCTCATCGAGGCGATTCTAATGAGTACACACAGCATACATTTGCAAGATAAAAAAAAAACTAAAATCTCCATTTTTTTTATGTAGAGGATTTCCCTAGGGGCTCAAGAATGGGTTCGACTCAGCTATGGTAAACGAGCCATCGCTGTTCGAGCCAGCGAAGTTCTACTGTATTTGGTCAAGACACGGAGCAAAACCCCAGAATAGACACTGTTCAACTACAAGAGAAAAACAGGACACTGTCAGAGACGGTTGATTGCAAAGGGTAGGGTACGACATGGCGGATTTGATTAAAATGACTCATTATCCTAGAGGAATTGGTATTTGAAAAACGGAGCTAAACATAGTCTAAATTTTGTTCAGCGAAGCGTGCAAAATAGGCTAAGATCGGTAACTTATAATCTATGACAATGAGCAGTTTACACTGGCGAAATTTATGTAGTTAAGAGGCTTCCTTGTTCGAGAAACGGAACTAAACGCACAACAGAACAGGCATTCTTCGACTGCCTCTCACAACTCTCTTTCCAGTATTTTTATATCATGTAAGACCCCCCAAAAAATGATTATTTCCTGCATTTTAAAAATACGAGTTTTGAAGTTATTTTGTAATTGGGCCATTAGCGTAGGAGGAAATGTTGTTTCAAGGTTTTTATGTTTCAAGGTATTATGTTATACCCTCCGAAGTTTTGAGTGTCCGTCCGTACATCCGTCCGTCAGCGCCCCGTAGTCCCGTGTCCGCCCAATAACTGATACCGTTTAGAGATATTTTCACGAAACTTCACAGATATGTAAAGCACTATCAGACGACGTGCAGAACATATAAGCCGTAACTTTAATTTTCCTACTTTTGGATCCCGGTTGCCCTTTGAACATTGAACATAGGCATTTCTGTCATAGTTTCGTGTCCGCTCCATAACATTGATACCATTTGAGATATTTCCATGAAACTTCACAGACATGTAGAGCACTGCAGAACATATGAACCGTAACTCTGATTTTCCTACTTTTGGAGTTATTGCCCTTTGAACCTTGAATATCGCTCTTGCTATTAGTTTCGTGTCCGTTCCATGACTCTGATACTATTTGAGATATTTTCAGGAAACTTCACAGATGTGTAGAGCACTATCAGACGACGTGCAGAACATATGACCCGTAACTCTGATTTTCCTACTTTTTGAGTTGTTGCCCTCTGAACATTTGAAATAGCCATTTCTATCGTAGTTTCGTGTCCGCTCCATAACTTCGATATCATTCGAGATATTTTCAGGAAACGTCTCAGATGTGTAGAGCACCATGAGACCGCATATAGAACATATGAACCATAACTCTATTTTTCCTACTTTTTGAGTTATTGCCCTTTGAACTTTGAATATAGCAGTTGCTATCAGTTTCGAATCCGCTCCATAACGCTGATACCATTTGAGATGTTTTCACGAAATTTCAAAGATATGTAGAGCAGCCTGAGTCGACATGCAGAACATATGAACCATGAATCTGATTTTCCTACTTTTTGGAGTTATCGCCCCTTGAACATTGAGCACAGCCATTTCTGTCATGTAGTCTGTTTGAAGCACTATATCTCCTGAACTTAATGATTGGTTCTGACCAAACGTGCATGGTTACACCACTAGGATAGGGGAAAACAGCCATTAGGTTTTGTTCCACTGTGCTATGGCACTTGCTTGATGTAATTGAAGTGGCGGGGCATCATGCAGTGCTTGCAGTTTTACTTTTTTCTATTTTTATTTTAGCTCCTGTAGTCAGTTTATTCAGTGGAGCAGAACTATTTAAGCAATTTTGGTGAAGGGCATGAGATGAACTCTCCTTTGAGAGTTCAAAGGTTTTTTTTTGCTATTTTTAGCTCTGATGGCAATTTTGAAAATAATTTTGAAATCTGACAAGAAGCCTAGAAGGAAATGTTGTTTTAAGGGTGTTTCTGGTTAAGCTTCAGTGGAATTCCTTTCACTGACCGTTCTAAAGGCGGTTCTTCTGTCGCGGTTTGTTTTTGTTATGGTTTGTCTTTGAGTGTGTGTATCGCTAATATTGTTTTGTTTTGGATAGCCAATCGGCCATTTTGAGGGAAAGTAACTGTCCTTTTGGCTTTCCTACTGGTGTTCCATTAGGGTCTAGTTATTTCATGTTTGTGTATCTTTCTCTTTGATGTCTCTGATGGTAGCTGTGGGTTAATTGTATCGATTACTGATCATTGCCTTCACTTCTATTAAGTGACTTTTTTATTCAGCGGAACAGAACCACTTTAGAAATTTTGTTGAAGGATATTTCTGTGAAATTATTTTGAAATCCGTCCATTGACATAGGCGGAGATGTCGTTTAAAGGTGATCTATTTGTAGCTTTGGTGGCCATGTTTTGCAGGTTAGCTGACTAAAACCGTATTAGCAATTTTTGTGAAGGGCCATAAGACGAACATTTCTGTTAAATTATTTTGAAATCAGGCCATTTGCATAGGAGCCAATGGTGATCATAGATTTTTCTATTTTTAGCCGTAGAAGCCGCCAATTGACCTAACGGAAAATGCCATTTAAAGGATTTGTTTTCTAATTTGTTTTAGCTCTTGGCCATTTTGTGAAGCGGAGCGAAACTACTTTAGCAATTTTGGTAGATTGCCATCCTGTAGAACTAATTTAAAACTCATTCACCAGTTTAGGAGGAAATGCCGTTTCAGTAGACTTTTGAAGGATCATTTAAAGATGTGTTTTTTAGCTTCGGTTGTCATTTTGTTCGGCGAGTGGAACCTCCTTATAAGCAATATTGGCGAAGAGACATGGGATGACCACTTTTGTGAAATTATTTTAAATCGGGCAATTGACATAGCAGGGCATTTTGTTCAAAAATTTTATTCTTTTTTCTTAAGCATTTGCTTTCATACTGTTTGTTGAGAAGCGCTTAACGTAGTTGAAAGGTTTAGATATCGGGCAATTTGCCGATATAACAAATTTGAATACAACATAAATGTTATACGACAGAATGCATGCATCGTAGTAAACCCGATCACGGTTGATAGCTGTTGCACGCTGGCGGGCCGGGCCTCTGATTCTATGACGGCTCAAGCCCAAAGAGTAACTTAAATGCTTATTTTGTAGTGTCGGTTGGTGCCTGATGCTTTGTCCCGGTGTCCAACTGGTGGTTTTCCTTTGCTCCAGCAGTTCAGATATTTCATTCTGTCGAGTCCTAGTCGTTGTTTCATCCCTGTATTTGTTTGGTGTTTATGTTCTCGGAGATGTTGCATTGATGAGCTAGAAATCCTTCATGCGGACTAACCAAATTATTTGTCTCAACTGCGACAGAACCAAGGGCGAGAGTTGCGGCCAAGTAAAATCGATTTAGCCCCTCCCCAACACAGTATTTTTACTGACCGTTCCAAGGCGGTTTTTCTGTCGCGTTATTATTATTATTATTATTATAGTTCGCCTTTTATTGTGCGTATTGCTAATTTCTTATTATTTTGGATAGCCGTTTGGCCATTTTGTCGGACAGTAACTGTCCTTTTGTTGTTTTTTCCCCACTTGTGACGTTTTAATTATCGTGGTGTTCATTTATGTAGTACGTGATCCTTTCCCCCTGATGTCTTGGATCAGAGGTGTTGGGTAGTTTTGACAGTTCCTGATCACTGCCTTCATTTCTATTTTCACCATTAACCTTGATTTTGACCTCGACGGCTCAGTAATTTTTAACGAACAGATGTATTGATTTTTATTTATTAAACATTATGTGTATTGGCATGGGGTCCATAAATGTTCCTTGCCTGGTCCACCTAAGGCCAGTTCTTGTTGTCGAAAATTGTTAAAGTTTCAGCGAAATAATTGTCTGTATGTTGTATACAAAAAGCAAATTAGGCAAGATGTGAGAGTTTACTTACGATGGTCCCATCTTAAATCTTTTGATTTCAAGAGGGCGGGGGGCATTGGTGGAATGGGAAGGAGCCTGATATTTCCTGGGTTCGACCCACCGTGATCTAACTGTTGGTTTTTTTCTTTTCCGATGTCGGATTGTTGTCGAGTCCTCAACCCTGATTCATGATTGTATTAATCTATGCATGACCATTTTGCTATGTATTTTATTTTAACTCTCTATTGAGCTAGAAAGCTTCCATGCGGATCAATTTGTTATTGTTATTATGTTTGATACTGCGATGGACTGAGGGCGAGGGTTGAAATTTCATAAACTCCGAAGTTGAAGCCAACAACAGTTTTACTACTGACCGTCACAAGGCGGTCGTTCTTTTGCTGTGTCTTATATATTAATTGGTTTTGTGCCGTTGGTTCGTGTGTCGTCTGTTATTTTTGTGTGCCTCAGTGTCAATTACTTTCTTTAGGTGACTTGAGATGGCTGTGTTCTTTGATTGTGGCCTGTCCTGGGTGACCTTTTCTTACTAGTTTGCTCTTGAAAATGCATATAATACACAGAATACGTACATTTTAAAGATGCTAAAATTTAAATTTGCTTAAGAAATAGATATGCTCTAGCTGTGAATTGTTGAGTAAAAATAGTAGAGATCAGTTGCAAAGAATATCAGTTCGGGAGTACATATCGCGAGTGATTGGTCTACTTACAACTGACCGACAAACTCTGATTTGTTTATAAACAATGCATACACTACAATTAATATCTTGCGATTCTAATTTCCTTCATATTCTCCCAACCTTTCGCCACTGTAAAAAGAAAAGCGCACCAGAATTATTGATTGTAACACATGCATTTTGGTCATTTTGTTACGTTTTCGAAGCGAGAAGATGACGTAATGTCAAGAAATCTACGAGTTATATCAAACAAAAGGCGCCTCATTACGAAATATGTCTATACAAATACATTGTAAATTTTACCACAAAAAAGGAGACAATTTTCAGAAGAAAAATTGCGATATTTTTCTTATTTCTCATTTCGAAAACACGCCTATACCAAATCTATTGACTATTTTTCCTCCGAAAAATCGAAAATTACACGATGAAAAATTGTGCTTTTTTCCTTATTTCTGCTCAAAATATAAATTGTTGATACACGTTAGAACCGCCTCATCGAGGCGGTTCTAACGAGTACCCACAATCTATATTTTAGAGCAGAAATAAGAAAAATAAGACTTACCCCTACAAACCCCAGTTTTACTATTAAAAGTTGGGTTCAAGGGGGTCAATATTATATAGGCGTGTTTTCGTGATGTGGTTCGTGTTTCGTCTGTTATTTTTGTGTGCATCAATGTCAATAACTTTCTTTCGGTGACTTTAAATAACTGTGTTCTTTGATTGGCGGTTCTAACGGGTACCCACAATCTATGTTTTGAGCAGAAATAAGAAACATAATGTATACCCCTGCAAACCGCAGTTTTACTATATAATAGTGGGGTTTAAGGGTGTCAAAATTATACAGGCGTGTTTTCGTGATGTTTTGCGTCAGGCTCTTCCACCCAATAATTTGTTGCAGAATAAATCACTGTTCCTTCCATTTGCAATATAGGCACGCTTGGTTAGAATCTAAATTTTAATTTTCAAATCTAAATTTAATCAAAATGATTGACGGACTAGTTTTAAGGTAACCGGGCGCTAAAAGCGCATAGGGGTTACCTCATCAAAATGTTGCAACATTGACGGACCAGTCAAGGTCAAAGTATCTGCACAGTTTCACGGCTGTAATACAGAACCTCGTACAATGTTCTTGAACGGGTAATCCTTTTTTTCCGTGGGTTGGGGGGGGGGGGGTTGGGGTACGTCCCTTTCAAGATTATTTAACTCCGATCGTTAATCAGAGGTGGGCGAAAACCGGAGTACCCGGAGAAAAACCACCTGACCCTCCGTTGTAGAACTTGGCGTCTCACATGTGACCCGAGCGACGCTCGAACCACAGCAGTGAGAGACCTAATGATTAAGAGTCAGCACTCTTATCCACTAGGCCACGGAGGCCCGTTAGGTAATCCTTTGGAAACTAGAACCTCAACCCAGAACTGAACACCCTGACTATCTAGTTTTGGTCAATTAGGCCTTATCAGTAAAATAGAAGTGAAGGCAGTGAACAGGAATTGATACAATTAACCCACAGCTCCTATCAGAGACACCAAAGGGAAAGAAGCACAAAAATGAAATAACTAGACCCTGATGGAAACATCATTAGCGGAAAACCAAAAAGGACAGTTACTTTCCCACAAATGTTTTTCAGTATTCCGCCGTGGAACCAATAATCCAAAAAGGACTATAATATATAACCAATACTATGTTAAAGGACATGGTGACTATTTACGACCGCCACACATTCCCTTAACACCGTAAATTCTGTATATTTATTTTCTCCGCAAGACTGCTTCAAATTTGTATTGTAAGGGATTTTGTTTGTATTGGAGTTTAACGGCCGGGTATGTCTCACCAAAGGTTGACCATCTCGATTTCCCACGGTGAGCACTTGAACGCCCCATGGTTGTGTTTTCTGTTTTTCATCACGAAAAGACTCCTGTATAATTCTGACCCCATCGAACCCCAATTTTATATAGTAAAACTGTTGTTTATGTGGGTAAACCTTATTTTTCTTATTTTTGCTCTAGAACATAGATTGTAGGTATCTACAATCTCTGTTATGGATTTTAGGTTTAACACCCCCGTCAACACTGTATAGGACTTTTTGGAGACGTTGCTTCCAATTTTGTGGGACTTTTGCCCGACATTGAGATAAAATGAAATCTCAAGCCCTGTCGCCCAATGAAACCAATATGGTTTATAAGCATGGACGGTCCGACTCGCACCGCTCTGCATGGGCAGGTTTAGCATTCTTCGATATAAAAATATTGGGTATAACATAAATGTTATAACAGACTGCATGCATGGTAGTTAACCCAATCACGGTTGACAACTTTGCTTCCCTTTTTAATTGCTCGCCGGTGGGTCAGGCCTCAGATTCTATAAAGGCTTATGTTGGTTGGTACCTGATGCTCTGTCTCTGATCGGGCCCATCTGAGTCTAACTGTTGGTTTTCTTTTGCTTCAGCGTTTCAGTGGTTTCTTGCTGTCGAGTCCCCACCGTTGTTTTATCTCTGTGGTTGTTTGGTTTCAACAGTATTTATTCATCAAGAATAATGTACATGTACAGTCAATTACAACAGCAACTAACAGGATCTGACAGTAAGCTTTGCTTATATCAAAGTCATCTCCTGTGATTCATGGAAGTATCTACGAAAAAGTAAATGGTGGTTACATACTGAGAATTTAACCCAAGTACCAAATGTGAATAGAGAGAGAGAGAGAGAGAGAGAGAGAGAGAGAGAGAGAGAGAAAGAGAGAGAGAGAGAGAGAGAGGATACGATTAATTGAAGAAAGAAATGAAGGAAAAATAGAAAAAGTTTTGACGGGGACCCCACTTGTCAAGGAAAAGTTTAGCAAAGCTTGCT
Source organism: Lucinisca nassula (assembly GCA_963580285.1). Lineage (NCBI taxonomy): Eukaryota > Metazoa > Mollusca > Bivalvia > Lucinida > Lucinidae > Lucinisca > Lucinisca nassula. The sequence goes on along the minus strand of OY757014.1, from coordinate 13,727,383 downwards.
TTTTGGCTTGGAGCCTCATATTAAGAATGGTTTACAAAATGTCCTGATTTTATAATGAAATCTTGAACTTTTAGAAATATTTCTTCACTTTGCTTGTCCGTATTACTGGAACATCCAAAAAGCAAGCAAATCCCGTGTGGTTGTTTGGTTTTTGTGTTCACGTAGATGTTGCACTGATGAGCTAGGAGGCCTTCATGCGGCCTGAACAAATTATTTGTCTTAATCGCGACAGAAGTTAGGGCGAGGATTGTGGCCACGTAATTTTATTTAATCGATTTAAGCCCCCCCCCTCCCCCACAGAGGAATTCGTTTCCGCTGACCGTTCCAAGACGGTTCTTCTGTCGCGGTTTATTTTGTTATGGTTTGTCTTTGGGTGTTTGTGTCGCTGTCGCTTGTATTATTTTAGTTTGGATAGCCTATAGGCCATTTGTGGGAAAGTAACTGTCCTTTTGGCTTTCCGCTATTGATGTCTCCATTAGGGTCTGTTGTTTCATGTTTGGTTTAAACAATTTTTTTTTGCAAATAAATTACAAAGACATACATTGATACATGCATGCAAAATGACATAGGATCTGACGGTAAGCATAGTGCTTATATGGAAGTCATTTCCTAGGTTCAAGTATTGTATACAGTGTATTCAAATAATGGTTAAATAGTGACATCAATATACAACCAAATCGTTCTGTGAACTCAGAGAGAGAGAGAGAGAGAGAGAGAGAGAGAGAGAGAGAGAAATTCATGTGTACGTGTTCATGATTGTAGATTTGCTTGTTTGTATTGGAGTTTAACGGCCCAGTCAACACTATTTAGGCCATTTTTGAGCCGGTCAGTTTACCTATCAACACTTTCCTGGGCAGGCTTATACGTAAGCGGTTAACCAGTACAGTGCACATTCTTTCGCCAGAAACTGACAACTGCCCTTCTTAAATCAGCGGAAGGGAGAGAATGACCGTAGAAAAGGTTTCATGATCAATCGCCACGAAAGAATGTTGCCGACCCCGGCGGGAGTCGAACCCGCGTCCTCCTGATCACCAGTCAGACGCGCATCCGACTGAGCCACTGAGGCCGGCACATGATTGTAGAAGAACACTTTTAGCGTGAGTGGTGAAGATGTACCTCCGAATGTTTGCTACTATATTACGTATTCTAAACATCCTTCAGGCGCCATTACATGTAAGTTGGAAGTTTTATGTATTTCTACTTGCCTTTACAAAGCAAGGAGGTAATCTTAAGCATCTGTGGATCGTCCGTCATAGCAGGCAAATTCCTACTTGTTTCATGTTTGTGTTTCTTTCCCCTTTGGTGTCTCTGGTGAGCGCTGTGGGTTAATTGTATCGATCCCTGACCATTGCCTCCACTTCTATTTAGATCCTCTAAGCGGTTCACCAGTACTCGTGTGCGGGCGGATTCAGCTCTGCATGGAATCATCATGCAGCCCATGTACCGATGGTCGGGGGCCGCTATGTTATGAAAGATATCTAAATTTTTCATCGGAAAATGTTCGTTTTACCCAGTTAAAATTTACAGTGTATTTAAATGGTTTTCGTAATGTTTTTAACCTCTCAGACTGACCAGCTTGTAGGTAGAGAAGTAAGAACGAGGACTGCGGCCGCGTAAAATGGATTTAAGCCCCCATTGGAATTCGTTTCAGTGACCGTTCCAATGCGGTTTTTCTCTCGCGGCTTATTTTTGTTAGGGTTTGTCTTTGAGTGTGTGTATCGCTTGTATTTGTTTGTTTTGGATAACCATTTTGTGGAAGTTACTGTCCTTTTGGATTTCCGCTATTGATTTTTCCATTAGGTCTAGTTTTTTTTCATTTTTGTGTTACTTTTCCTTTGGTGTCTCTAATGGGTGCTGTGGGTTAACTGTATCGATTCCTGATCATTGCCTTCACTTCTATTTTTTGATGCAAAATACATTTTGTGGGTACATGTTAGTTGCGCCTAGATGAGGCAGTTCTAACGTGTTCCCACAATCTGTACTTTTAGCAGATATAAGAGGGTTCTAACGTGTACCCACAGTTTATATTTTGAGCAATAATGAAGAAAAATAACGCAATTTTTCATCTTAAAATTGTTCGTTTCTTCGTCGGTAAAATAAACAATGTATTTGTATAGGCGTGTTTTCGTGATTAAGTTCTAGTCCATTGAAAACTATAGTAATGTTTATTTCAAACTTTTCCATTTTCTGATGATACGTAACTTAACTCGTTTTGAACCAAATGGAATCTTCCATCAGGAGTCCATTTCAAAATTAAGGGGTGTCAGGTTGTGTTTTCATCAAAATCTTTTTGGAAAATGACTTAACTTTTAGCAAACAGTGGAGGCCCTGATCAGACGCCGCGTTCTGCGGCGTCTGATCGGGGCCTGCACTGTTTGCCAAGGTACCACTTTAGGGGTGGGTTAATATTGTTGAAACTCACATAAAGGGGGAGTTCCAAAACTGCCCACGCACAGATTTTCTTGAAACTTCAGTTGTTGTTTACTTGAGGACTATCAACTATATATATAACTTTGTTTCATTTGATACATTACTGTAGGCCTCAGGAGAGCTCCCTGAGGTAGTCCACTGTAGAGGTCATACACACCTGTGAACTTTTCAGTCTTAAATCAATAGGTATGATTATTTTCAAATTTTGTTGCTTTGATTGGCAACAGAACTCTATAAGGATTAATCTAATACAAAAAATGTAAATGTGTCTATGTCTTATAATTTTTCTGATGAATTTATTTACAAAATTTCTTCTACTTTTTATGAAAATTGATAAAAAAAGAGATTTTCATCATAAGTATTAGAGGTGCTACTGATCTTGTCACCCCAAGATATTGCATATAAAATAGGCCATATATATCCTCTGTATATCAAACAAATTTCAAAAAAGTCATAAACCGGTAACATTGTTTTTGATAGCTAGATATGGGTTCAGGTCTATTTTTGTGCTAAAATCATTTGCAATATAAGGGGACAAGATTTCCTTAAAATGTAGTTTCATTGTGTTTTTAATGACCAATTAGTGCCACCTTAGCACACAAAGCTTAGCATAGGCATTTCTGTAATAAAAACTCTCCCCCCCCCCCCACACCCACACCACCCGGCACCCCCCCCCCCCCCTCCAAAAAAAAAGACACTGTTTACAGACAGGAGTTTTAGTTTGACTTTTAAAAAGTAAATGAGAACATACATTAGCATAATATACAAGTTCAATCCAAACATTTTAAAGAGAAAAAATAAAATGCATTCATGCACTGTTCATGATGAATGTTAATGTTGACAGTATTGCAAAAATGACAATCCTGAAAAAAATACATTATGCCACAAAAGGACTAAGACAAGGTGGATCTTTTTACCCTGTTTTATTTGGTCTTTCTGTATATTTTTTAGGAAGTGTCTGCTGACAGCCGGCTGGCACCAGACTTTTAGGTCTACTGACAGCCGGCTGTCACCAGACCTAAAAGTCTGCTGACAGCCGGCTATAATATTTACTTAATAATAAGCATTTTCTTTTTAACTAAATAATTTATCCTGTTCCATGAGCTACCATACCGCTTACAGAACTTTGTTGAACAGTGAAGGATGCAATAATTTCTAATGGGGACTTGTATTTTTGTTCAAACTTTGTGTAGCAATGCTGGTATTATTGCAGCTTAGTTCTAAATCATAAATTTATCATAAGGTTATTTCTAGGCATACCATCAGCAGAACTCACATGTACAAACTTGAGAAGAGTGGTGGGCACACAGTTCATCTGGGTTTGAACAGCATTGACAGAACTAGAAATGTGTCAATATGACACAGATGCCCCCAACTAGGGGCTCACCTCACCCCAAAAAAGTCATGTAACAACAGTTGTCATCAGACAGCATATCTCGCCTGGAATAGTGTGTGGTGGTGGGGTGTATTGCTGATTAAACTTTATAAAAATAACTATGATCATTCCAAATATGGACCTGCACCCGCCCATCAGGGCTTGGAGAAATAAATTGGGCTGCATGGTGCTTCCACGCAGAGCTGAAACTGACCACACATGAGTACTGATAAACCGCTTCGATGGACTAAGCCTGCCAAGGTAAAGTGGAATGAGTCAGACTGTCCAATGCATATAAGCCTTTTGGTTTCATTGGACGGCAGGGCTTGAGATGTCATTTCATCTCAATGTCAGGTAAAAGTCCCACAAAATTGGAAGCAATGTCTCCAAAATGACCTAAATAAGTGTTGACATGGATGTTAAACCTCAATTCAAACAAACACATTCCAAATATGGACCCAATCCATCAAATGGTTTGGAAAATATGAGTGCTTAAAAACTATAGAAAGAGTCAAGCATGCCCCCGGTTAGCGCCACCCTTTGATATATCTTTCAAGCTTTATGTATTATGAATGAAGAAGTCAAGAAGCTAAACGAATCTACAAATGTGCTTGTAAAAGCTAAACCAAACATAAAATTTCTTAATGGACCAATGGAGTGAGGGCATCAAAGTTATTGAAGGGTGGGGGCATCCATGTTACTGAAGCAGCAGGGTGGGGTATACATCAGTGAAATCTTTGGACTGGTATGCAACATCAATGCAAGTATCAAATGAATCTGTCTTAGAGTTTAGAAAATACAGGCATCTACATGTATAAACTTTGTCATAAAACTTAAACCAAATGTAAAATTTCTAAGTCTGTGACCTTGAGGTCAAGGTCACCGTGGGTGGGGGAAGGGCCATACATCACAAAGTCTTTGGACTGGTATGCAACATTGATGCAAGTATCAACTGAGTTTGTCTTAGAGTTTTGCACATACACACATCTATAAACTGTGTCTTAAAACTTTAACCAAATGTAAACCAAATGTAAAATTTCTGAGTCTGTAACCTTGACCTCAAGGTCACTGTGGGGGGTGGGACATGCATCAATGAAATTTTGAGACCAGTATGTAACTTCAATGTAAGTATCAACTATATCTATCAAAGGGTTCAGAAGATAAAATCTCTTAGAAACTTTAACGCAAAACTTTAACCAAGCACCCCCCCCCCCCCCCCCCCAATCAGGGCCTGGAGAAATAGATTGGGCTGCACGGTGCTTCTGCGCAGAGCTGAAACTGACCGAACTTGAATACTGGTAAACAGCTTAGGTCTAAGTCTGCCCAGGAAAAGTGATGCGAGTCGGACGGCTCCTTAAACCCTAACGGTTTTTATGGGTGGTAGGGCTTCAGATGTCATTTCGTCGGGTAAAAGTCCCACAAAATTGGAAGCAATGTCTCCAAAATTACCTAATAGTGTTGATGGGGATGTAAAACCGCAACTCAAACAAAATAAAAACTTTAACCAAAATGTTACCCGACGGACGGACAGACTGACACATGGACGGATGGACAGACAAATGGTCGAATGACAGGCTAAAACTATATACCCCCACAGCATACTTCATTTGCCGGGGGTATAATTAGTGTAGCTTCTAAGACATCCCAGAATATAATGTCAGTGTAGGTAGAATCAATGCTTTAATTATGACTATCAAGTATGACCAGAATTATGTCCCCCAACAAATAGACTTCATGGCCTAGTGGGTAAAAGCACTAACTGTTAATCATTAGGAGGTTCTGCAAGGGACGGTCATGTGGTTTTTATCCGGGAACTCTGGTTTTTGCCCACCTCTGATTAACAACCAGCTCAAAATACGTGAAAATCTTGAAAGGGCCATAAAACCAAAACAAAAACAAGAGGTCCATAGGCCACTTTGCTCACCAAATCTCAGGTGGGCACTGTCCACTGGCAGCAATATATTTTAACATATGATTTTAATATACCGATTTTAAAGTCTCCCAAACATACCCCCATACCCCGGAGCACCCATGTCGACACTGTATCTGAAATATTTGATATTTTATGAAGTGGTGGGGATGGGGCATGGACCCAATGAACCCATGGTTGGTATCACATATCAAAAGGAACAAGAATATATATGGATTAAGGGTGGGGATCTGTGCGATTCTTGCGATACAAGGCCTTTTCGGCATCGGAGGGGTTGGGGCATGGCCCCGCTGGACACCAGAAAAGCTTTAGATTGTGTTGTCTCTGAATGTGTCTTGTCATAAGGACCAAGAATGTATATGGTTTAAGGGTGGGTATTTGAACAGTTTTTGAGATATGAGGCCCTTTTGTGAAATGGAGGGGAGAGGACCCCACAAGTTGGTGTGATTTAATATGTCTAGTTATAAGGAATAAGAATGCATATGATTATGGGTCTGGGATCTGAATGTCTTCTATGATATATGGCATTTTATAAAGTGGAGGGGCGGGGCATGCCCCCAGCACATTGCTGCAGCACAAAGAGACCCTCAGGTTGGTGTGACTGAATGAGTCTTACCATAAGGAATTAGAAAATATATGGTTTAGGGGCAGGGATGTTAATGGTTTCTGAAATATATGGCTTTGTATGAAGTGGAGGGATGGACCGGCGGACCCGGAACACCCCCTGGGCCCACATGTTGGTATCACTGGATGGGACATGGTCTCGGCACACCCTGGGGGACCCCCAGGTTGGCATAAAAGTATATGGCTGAAAGAAATTTACTCAAGGAACATTTCTATAAATTTTTTGTCAAAAGCTTGGCAGTAAATGCCATTTTTCTATTTTCCCCATAGAAACTCCAAGTTGCCACAGCAACCAAACTAATGAGCCCATTTTCATAAAAAAACACACAAACTTTCGATACCCCAGCCCAAAGATGCTACCGATTAAGTTTGGGCTGAATGGGCCCAGTGGCTTCAGAGGAGTTGTCATTTAAAAGTGTTGACGTCAGACGATGAAAGACTACTGCCTATCCCATAAGCTTCGGCTCTGGTGCGCTAAAAAAAATAACAGGGGAGAAGGATATGTTCTTATAGGTGCAGATCCTGTTTGCATCAGCGACAGCGGCTCGGCATATCCTGATTTAGGCACTGAACCTATGGATGGATTGTGGATTTGGGACCAATCTTACATGGTTCACTAGAAGGGGTAAATCAGTCATATTTTGGTTTTAAAAGGCACAGACCCCTAAAAACTGTCAACTTTGGACAAAAAATGGCTTGTCTGCATCCTATCTCATGAACAAATCAATGGATTTTGGTCCAACTTTTCAATATACCAGCAACAAAAACTTAAATTAGACTTTGGTGACCTTGTCCTAATTTTTAAGGTCATAGACTCCAGAAAACTTTATTTTCAGCCAAAAATTGGTTTTCTGCACCCAAGTTCATGCCCAATTGATGAATTTTAATCAAACATTATACATTTCTAGTTCTATAATTGGATCCAGACATATAGTGAAGATAAGACTATGAAATGTAGTTAGTATTGAAGAAATATTATTGCTGGCTGTCAGCAGACTTTTAGGTCTGGTGACAGCCGGCTGTCACTAGACCTAAAAGTCTGGTGCCAGCCGGCTGTCAGCAGACCTCGCCTATTTTTTAACCCTGCAGTACAAGGACACTTGATGTCAGTAATATGCAATGACAGATTGAATATGCTTAATAAATTACTTTCATATTCCTATTTCTTTCTTTAATTATTTTTGTTGTCGTCATTTTCTTTAAAATAAAAAACAGCAGCCAATAAATTGCCAACTGTGAAGGGACAGACTGATTTATCGATTTTTTCTAATGATTGATAGGTCCATGTGTTGTTAATTTTTTCTTACATCACTTGGTCAAAGAGACTCACACTCCGCTCCCCCAACAAAGGTTTTGTGAGATCATTTTCTGCATTTTTTTCTAGATTCATTATAACATCTGCAAAAGTGTAAGCTACTATGTCCTTGTCTTCAAAATAAATGCAGAGCTAATCACACTATAACTAGTTGTAAAATTGGAATTTGGTCATTTGGTAAACACTTCCCTAAATGAAATAGATGGAAGCTAGTTGTTGTAACTAATTCATTTGATAGCTTATATTATATTTAGTTGTTGTAATACCATTCGCATTTATAGTCATCTGTATGCAGTACTTGCCATCTATGATAAGTGTTCTAGCTCTGTATTCATCAATTTTTGCAAATGGCGTAAATCAGCTGTTAGCTGTACAATTAGCATATTTCTGAGCCAAAATCTGCAGCTGGCTTTATATTTTTCTATAATACTGATAGCAAATATACCCTTTGCTCATCATATTTAAGAATATAACTTTTTGACACTGATTTGCACAGCTGGCTACATTTGTTTGTGCTTTAGTTCAGATTTTGCGGAGGCATTGTTAGAGTGACAAAAGAACCAACACAATTGTGTTTCCGTTTGTCTACAGTAATCTGTATATACAGTGAGCCAAGCGATCAGAAAATATTGTCCGTGGTGTTATGACATACCTGGCTCAACCATAATAAACATCATTTCTCTTGGCCATTCAAGCAAGCTGTGCCATTCAGGTGTGACAATCAGACTTTTCAAACTCAGGTATGACAATCAGACTTTTCAAACTTTTTAAGTAGACTGCATCAGTTCAGAGAGTCAAGCGAAATTGTCTGGTTTACAGAACTATCCATTTTACTTGTCATTTCAACAATCTTTGTCATAATAAGCTTCAGCAGGCTTTAGGATTACTTTAAATGCAAAAACGCCTGTTAAGAAATGAAATATATTTTTTTAATAAAATCCGATTGAATTGTTAATGAACGCTCAAAATGAATTGTGTTTTTGGTGTTCCCCAGGGTACCATAACTGATACAAATGCTGATTAAATGAGCTCATACTATACAATCAAGGGTTAAACGTACATATATACATGTGTATATATATATATTTGCGAACAATTTCTCGATTGAAAATGCTATACCATATCTACAAATGGTTTGAAAAAATTAAAATCTGACCATTACTATTCAATGTTCAAATGCAGTATGTTACCGGTCTCAGATTTTCAAGAAAGTTTGACAAAATGTTCTACACATATATGGGCAATTTTCATGTTAAAATGATGGGGTGACAAGATTTGCAACAATGTGATTTTAAAAGTCAAACATACTCCAAAAGATTTTACGGTTGTGAAATCTGGGGCCTGCTCCATATGAAATTGATCATGGTCTACGGAACTTACAGTGAACAACAGCAAATGTGATACAAAAATAATCACAAATGACTACAGCGATGCCTGCCGACAAAATAACTCCAAAACATAAGAAGTTGTTGAGTATATATACACTTGCTTGAGGGTACCCCTATTTTCGGATGTGGAAATAAACATAACATTGTAGATTTATAATGAAAACAGATATAAGAGTGAAATAGCTAAATAATGAACAGTCATTAACCAGGCATTAATTGTGCAAAATATCATGGAAATCTGTGCGTGGGCAGAACCCTATGGAAATTTACTATAGGCTGGAACTCCCCCTTTAGACATTTACTGATCACCTAATTATAAACGTCAAATCATATAAATTCTACAATAGATTCGGAACTTCAGGAAACGGAAAATGTCTTAAAATAAGCTCGACATGTTGTATTGTACCTATAAAAGATTTTTGTTTGTTTGTTTGAATTGATGTTTAACGTCCCCGTCAGCACTATAAAGGTCATTTTGGAGACGTTGCTTCCAATTTTGTGGGACTTTTACCCGACATTGAGATGAAATGACATCTCAAGCCCTGTCGCCCAGTAAAACCAATAGGGTTTATAAGCATGGACGGTCCGACTCGCACCGCTTTGCCTGGGCAGGCTTATATCCTCTAAGCGGTTTACCAGCACTCATGTGCGGTCGGAAGCTCTGCATCCCATTTTTTTTCTCCAAACCCACCTATAAAAGAACATTATTAGAACATGTTTCTGAAGGTTTAGATGGGTGTACAATAACTGATGCGAATAGGTTAGAGCAAGTACAAATAAACGCAACACACATTGTTACTGATCTTCAGGACGGTCTCTTTACTATGAAACCGTCTCGCTACTATGAATTCAGTTGGAAAGCATTGGCAGATAGAAGGAAACGAAGAACTATTCATTGTATTATTGTAGGGAGAGGACTGTGTGTGTGTGTGTGTGTGTGTGTGTGTGTGTGTGTGTGTGTGTGTGTGTGTGTGTGTGTGTGTGTGTTATAAAATGTGTTTATTTGAACGGGTCTTCACCAGGAAGAAGTCCATACAGTGATATCGTTTTACGTAAATATTTTGAGAGGCCGTTTTGTTAATAGTAGCAAGCAACACACCCAAATCATCTAATCAGTATAGTCTGTGACCCCTAATCAGTATAGTCTGTGACCCCTATGTTTAAATGGTGATTTTATAGGTACCGCTTTCGTAGGGGGTACGGTGGACGCTCAGAAAGTTACGTGGTAAAACACCGAATGAACATTTTACCGCCATTACAAGGGAGACAAATTCTGGTCTTTCTTTCCGCTTTCCTATACTATGAGCTCCCAAGAAAATGGTTTGCTGCTAAGAAACAAATAAATTCCCTTTAAGAATAGATTCCTATTTAAATGGAGTCGAGTGTACTCTGAAAATGTTTTCGTGCACAACAGAAATCCTTAACTAAATCCTGGGATTGAAATTCTTGTCATACCAAAGCTATCCTATCTGGGGATAGGATAAAAATGGAGAATGTTTTCCTGTTTGATGTGACAAGACGTCACCTGTACCGTCGTTTATTTTGACGTCACAGCACATACAGTGGCGCCAAAACACGCCGCTTAATCGTCATCAAAATATGGCGGACTTCCGGTTATATATAAACTCAAAAATGAAAGATATAGAGGATCTTACATGAGTGTTCATGTATTATTAAATTTATTAAACGAGTTGAGGAAAAGGGATAAAATGCGAGGCACGCATTTTATCCCTTTTCCTCAACGAATTTAATAAATTCAATAATAAATGTGCACAAATGCAAGATTCTATTTATCATATGACCTTTCAAGCGCATTTTATTCACGTTTGTTTACAAAAATGTCAATATTCCGCCAATAGTAAACACTTCGTCGTTAAGGGCGTCGTACATGTAATGTTACGGGCCGTGTCTAGCTAATTTGCATATTTAATCCACTAGTGGATTATCGAAAATATTACATGGCGTTATTACACTCTCAGACGTGACGGCATATGATAAATGCAAAAAAAAAAAAAAAAAAAGAATCGTACGTGGTTGTGAAGGGCAGATATAAAATCCGTCTCTCGGGTCCACTGTCAGGGTTCACTGTCAGGCTTCACTTAGCAAGCCTCGTGGGAACGGAATTTTCTATCCACCCCTTACACCCATATAAGACACTTGTAGTCATTAAAATTGCTTGCTTACAACAACAGTCATTCCGATTCCAAATCTTTACGCCGACTATGGTAACAGGATTACAGAATTCTAGCTTCCACCACGGTTTCGGCACCACGGGCTCGTAAGCAGTGTGAGCAAGAGTGTTGTAGTCATCATCAACAGCGAGGGATGCAGGACGGCGATTCGTTTCTTCCGAACTTTGAGTAACATGTTCGTACACCATCCCTAAAATGAAAACAAAAACACTGTCATCTTAACGTGTTCATGAAGAGTATACCACTTCAAGTTAAGATTATTTCTCAGCATACTTCTGTCTCTGGTCGGGCCCATCGGAGTCTAACTGTTGGTTTTCTTTTGCTCCAGCAGTTCAGTGGTTTCTTGCTGTCGAGTCCTCCCGTTGTCTCACCTCTGTTGTTCTTTGATTATTTGTGTTCACGGAGATGTTGCACTGATGAGTTAGGAGACCTTCATGCGGACTGAGCAAATTATTTGTCTAAATCGCGACGGAAGTAAGGGCGAGGATTGTGGCCAAGTAAAATCGATTTAAGCCCCCCAGTGGAAATCTTTCCACTGACCGTTCCAAGGCGGTTCTTCTGTGGCGATTTATTTATGTTGTTGTTTGTTACTTACTGTGTGTATCACTTGTGTCTTTTTTATTTTGGATGGCCATATGGCCATTTTGTGGGAAAGTAACTGTCCTTATGGCCTTCCTTTGTTTAGGTTTCCTCTGGCTTTCTTTGCCGGATCATTTCAGGGTTACTGATGAGGCTTTATTAGCCGAAACTACGTAGTATGACCCATCTTCTTTCTTATGATTTGTTTCATTGCTCTTAAAAGAACTCATTTTTGATTTTTATTTGCCTTCACTGCAGCTGGTGTTGTGCCGTGTGGCGGCCGTAAAACGTCTCCCCGTACATCAACCATAGTGCAGTTTATATTTTACTTTTGGTCCTTTGAGATCAGCGTTAATATTCTGAGAAATCAGAAATTAATTATTGATTTACACTCATATTCTAGACAGGTTTTTAATTATTTTGACCCCATTTTGATTTATATCAGTCTTTAAATCGACTGCCTATTCAAAATTCGCAAAATTGCAGTATGTTTCCTCTGGCTTTCTCTGCCGGATCATTTCAGGGTCACTGATGAGGCTTTATTAGCCGAAACTACGTAGTATAACCCATCTTCTTTCTTATGAATTTTTTTATTGCTCTTAAAGGAACTCGTTTTTGATTTTTATTTGCCTTCACTGCAGCTGGTGTTGTGCCGTGTGGCGGCCGTAAAACGTCTCCCCGTACATCAACCATAGTGCAGTTTATATTTTACTTTTGGTCCTTTGAGATCAGCGTTAATATTCTGAGAAATCAGAAATAAATTATTGGTTTAGACTCATATTCTAGACAGGTTTTTAATTATTTTGACCCCATTTTGATTTATATCAGTCTTTAAATCGACTGCCTATTCGAAATTCGCAAAATTGCAGTATGTTTCCTCTGGCTTTCTTTGCCGGATCATTTCAGGGTCACTGATGAGGCTTTATTAGCCGAAACTACGTAGTATGACCCATCTTCTTTCTTATGAATTTTTTCATTGCTCTTAAAGGAACTCATTTTTGATTTATATTTCCATTATGGTCTGGTCAGTTAATGTTTGTGTTTCTTTCCCTTTGGTGTCTTTGATGTGTGGAGTAAGCTAATTGTATCGATTCCTGATCTTTGTTTTACTTCTACTTTTCATATTTTGATAATTCTTCTTACGAACGTGGTGCGGATTTATTTCGCGCGGATCTGTGCCGCCGTCCATAGCAAAAATGCTGCCGGTATGAACATATGTATTGTTGTGGTGCAGAGGCGATAGTTATGGTTTGTGCATCCAAAATAACCTTACTTTTCAGTGGCTAGTTTTACTGTCGCGATCCCAATAACCTAATTTTTCGTACAGTTTTTGTTGTATTCTTTCGCATAAAAATCAAGCTTAGTATGTGCCGATATGAGTACACATAAACTGCAAAACATTTTATTCATTTAGACGAACACAGTAGCGAAACCTTGTATCTGTCAGTTATTAGTGTCCGGTTTTTTTTTTCCTTTTTCTTTTATTGGTTTTTCGCTTTTTTAAGGTTATTTCTCTTATTTTGAGCCAATCGTTAACAGGAAAGCACAGAAGGAAATAAACCACATGACCTTACGCGTTGCAGAACTTTCCGTATCAAATTTGACTCCAGCGAGGCACAAACCACTGTGGTGAGAGACCTAATGATTACGAGTCAGCGCTTATACTCACTAGGCCACGGAGGCCCTATTCAGTACTATGTGTAGCAAGGATTTCCTGTCACTAGAAAAGACGGAGATCACAAAGAATAAGGCAAATTTTCATCTTGTTCACACTGAATGTGGGAAACCCATCTTGAAGTACAAGATTTTTCGTTCCTTTTCTTTTTTTCATCTTGCACATGGTAAACATAAATATTTCTTCTTCGAGAATTGAAAACGCGTCTAATGAACTTGAATGAAACAGAAAAGATCTCAAATATAACTTTCTTATTACCATACCCTGCTGGACCCATGGATAACTTTTTTCATATTTCGGTTTTCACTGATTATCAGCAATTAACTAGAATTTGTTTTTCTACAAAAACACAGATGTCTCCCCCGTTTTTGACTGCTAAGTATAACCTTGACATTGGAGGTTTTAATCTGGGTCTTGTGGGCAACACATCATCTAATGAAGATGAACATTTCTGCAAAGAAACTTTAAAAATGTTCATAGAAAATAAAAAAGTTATTGGCCGTAAACAAAAAAGCACTTTTTTACCTTTGACCTCTAAGTATGGCCTTGACCTTTGAGGTACAACACATAGTCTCATGGTGGTTAACATTTCCGCCAAGTAATTTCATAATCCATCAAAGAATAAGGAAGTTATTGACTGTCCCTTTTTTTAGCTTTGACCTCTAGGTATGACCTTGACATTGGAGGTATGGACCTTGGTCTTGCACATGACTCATGGTCTAATGACGGTGAACATTTCTGCATGGTTACTTTATAAAGTCCATCCAGAAATAAATAAGTAAAAGACTGGACACAAAAAAAAACTTTTTTTACCTCTGACCTCTTAGTATGACCTTGGTCTTGGAGGTACCGACCTGGGTCTAGCGTGCACCACATCGTCTCATGATGGTTAACATTTCTGCCAAGTAATTTCACGATCTATCCAGGAAGAAGAAAGTTATTGACTGAACACTAAAAAGGCCCCTTTTTGTCCTTTGACCTCTTGTCCTTTGACCTTTTGTCCTTGACATTTGAGGTACCAACTTAGGTCATGCACACAACACATCGTCTCATGGTGGTTAACATTTCTGCCAAGTAATTTCAAAATCCATCTAAAAATAAGAAAGTTATTGACAGAACACAAAAAAGGCCCCTTTTTTACCTTTAACCTCTATGTATGACCTTGACCTTTCAGATACCAAACTGGGTCATGCGTGCAACACATCATCTCATGGTGGTTAACATTTCTGCCTAGCAATTTCAAAATCCATATAAAAAAGAAAGTTATTGACCAAACACGAAAAAAGGCCCCTTTTTTACCTTTGACCTCTATGTATGACCTTGACATTGTAGGTACCAAACTGAATCATGCATGCAACACATCGTCTCATGATAGTTAACATGTTTTCCAAGTAACTTCAAATTCTATCTAAAAATAAGCAAGTTATTGACAAAACCCGAAAAAGGCCCCTTTTTTACTTTTGACCTCTAAGTATGACCTTGACCTTTGAGGTACCAACCTGGGTCATGCACGCAACACATCGTCTTATATTGGTTAATATTTCTGCCAAGTGATTTCAAAATCCATCTTAAAATAAGAAAGTTATTTACCAAATACCAAAACAAAAGGCCCTTTTTTTACCTTTTACCTCTAAGTATGACCTTGATCTTTGAGGTACCGACCTGCCTCATGTGCACCACACATCGTCTAATGGTTGTTAATAATTATGCCAAGTAATTTTAAAATCCATCTCAAAATAAGAAAGTTATTGACCAAATACGAAAAAAGGCCCTTTTTTACCTTTGACCTCTAAGTATGACCTTGACCTTTGAGGTACTGACCTGCCTCATGCGCACCACACATCCCCTCATGGTTGTTAATAATTATGACAAGTAATTTTAAAATCCATCTCAAAATAAGAAAGTTATTGACCAAATACGAAAAAAAGGCCCCTTTTTTACCTTTGACCTCTAAGTATGACCTTGACCTTTGAGGTACCGACCTGCCTCATGCGCACCACACATCGTATTATGGTTGTTAATATTTCTGCCAAGTAATTTTAAAATCCATCAGAAAATAAGAAAGTTATTGACCGGACACGATTTTCCCATACTTATATATACATACCGACAAATTTCCAAGGGAGATAATTCAAAAAGTATAAATGCGAGAGTTATAGTTCTTGTGCACTGCACGTCGTCTAAAGTTTCGTGACGATAGCTCTAAAGGTTTTCAAGTTATAGAGCGGACACGAATGTGTGACAGACGGACAGTTATTGCCTAATAGGTCGGCTTTCGTAAACTTCTCGTGAATTTTCGGCAGCACGTGAATAGCGGTCCATTTACCGACCTCTATGTATTGTATAACAATATTACCAAATTCGGAAAACGACGAGGACAAATATATGCATTCAGTCGGGTGTGAAATTATGTGAATAGAGTTCAGGTCAATTTGTTCGCACTATAACATGCATTCTTGATAATATGTTTACCTGTGAAACCGCGGTAGAAGCATGTACAGGTCGATGAATGTTTACTGAACATTACGTCACACGGGCCGGTCCATCTGATACCGTTATCTAGGGATGACAATGTCATCAGTGAATGCAAATTTCTTAAATAAAAGTTGAAACTAATTCCCATGCGCAACAATAGAACACATTGTTTGAATTATAAAAGATAGAAGATAAAAAATATGACAAAAATTGACGAGAAGAACTAAAAACTTAAAAACAAATACCTTACGTAATAATTTGATGGTAGGCATGGTTTTGAATGTAGGTTTACTGTACGCGAGAGTACTCTTGAATAACAAATAGCCGAGTGGTTTTAGTTACAGGCCAGAATCATTGAAGTCCTCGATGTGATGAGGTCGAGGTATGATAGAGACACTCGCACAGTGTAATAATTTTTAAACATTTTTTCTTTTTTTTCTGTATTATATATTTCCTTTGTTGTTGTTTTTTTAATATTAATATGTAATTCTTTATTTTCAAATTTCAGCGATTCACTTTAACTTGAAATTCATAATTTCAGAATTTCATATTTCGAAATTGCATTACAAAAACAGTTTTGATTCTTCGGCAGTTTCGGCAGATTCATCACCCTCAGAAGCACATCAGGAAAACACGCCTATATTATTTTGACCCCCTTGAACCCCACTTTTATATAGTAAAACTGGGGTTTGCAGGGTAAACCTTATTTTTCATCTTAAAATTTCATTTTTTTCGGCGATCAAGGTTACAATGTATTTGTATAGGCGTGTTTTCGTAATGAGTCTCTGTACCTTCTCTCTAACGTCACTGTCGGAGTCCATGTATTTAATGATAAACCCATTTCAGCCTCAACAGCGATGTCAGTTTTACAATAGTTCTTTTCAGCCCCCCGCCCGTTTATGCTTGAAGAAATAGATGGGCTGCACGATGCTTCCACGTCGAGCTGAAAGCGACCGCACACGAGTACTGGTAAACCGCTTAGAGGATCTAAGCCTGCCAAGGCAAAGCGGTGCGAGTCCATGCTTATAAACCCTATTGGTTTCATTTGGCGACATGGCTTGAGATGTCAGTCCATCTCAATATCGGGTAAAAGTTCCACAAAATAGGAAGAAACGTCTCCAAAATGACCAATACAGTGTTGACGGGGACGTTAAACCTCAAATCAAACAAAACAATAGTTCTGTTCAGCCTTTTCGACATGTGTTAAGCACGCAGGCCATTCTTTTTCAACAATGCTTCCAATGTCTTCTTCGATCAGAGCCTTTATTTATACATCTATATATCTCTCATGCGAAGCTGAAAATTTCCTCGGCCAATATAAAAATTTCCCCATATCATCATTTTGGCATTCAGATCAGGATGGTATGGTGAAAGCCGCAGGACTCTGTGCCTGTGTCTCTTCAAAGCTGGTCATCTCGATAAGGAGGAGCTGGTTTATTTCGTTTACAAAGTTCCAAAAGCTCAGGCTTGAACATTTCTTGCCACAGGCTGCATAAAACTGTATATTAAAGGAAACAAAAGAACGAAAAATAAAAATGTTATTCAAAATTTGAGATTCGAACCTACGACCTTTGGGTAACTAGGTCGTTAAAGTTAATGCATCTAACCAATACCGCCACATCGTATTCCTGCAACGCTGTCATATCAGAATAATACACAGCAAAGATTTTGTGAATTAAGCGAGGAAAAAGTTGGTAACCCCCACATAACGGTTTCCGATGGAATGGTCCGTATGACGTAGTGTTCAGTAAACAGTCATCGGTCTATAAAATACAGTATAGATCGATGACTGTTTACTGAACACTACGTCATACGGACGGATCCATCAGAAACCGTTATGTAGGGTTACCAACTTTTCCCTCGCTTTATTCGCAAAACCTTTGCTGTATATTATGCTGATATGACATCAGTACAGAAATACGATGTGGCGGTATTGGTTAGATAGAAAACATTCACTACCTATTTATCCAAAGGTCGTAGGTTCGAATCCCAAATTTTGAATAACATTTTTGTTTTTCGTATTTTTTTCTGTTTAATACACAGGTTTATGCACCTCGGGCAAGAAATGCTCAAGCCTGAGGTTTTGGAACTTTGCAAACGAAATAAACCCGCTCCCACTTATCAAGTTGACCTGCTTTTGAAGAGACACGCGGCTAGCACCATACAATCGTGATCTGAATGCCAGTGAGATGATATGGGAAATTTGAAAGGTTATACGAGTATAGGCCGACGAAATTTAAAGCTTCACATGACAGATATCAAGGCTCTGATCGAAGAAAGCATTGAAATTGTTGAAAAAGAATGGTCTGCTTGCTGCACATATGTCAAGAAGGCTGAACAGGACTATTGGAAAAGTAGCATCGCTGTCGAGGCTGATGTGGAGCGAATCATTAACCACGTGGCCTCTGACAGTGACGTTAGGGATGATAGCGACGGAGGTACAGAGACTGTTTCTGGGGTGATGAATCTTCCGACAGTGCCGAAGACTCAAAACTGTTTCTGTAATGTAATTTTGAAATATGAAATTCTGAAATTGTGAAATTCAAGCTAACGTGAATTGCTGAAATTTAAAATAATTAATTACATATTAATAAAAAATTCAAAGGAAAAATCAAAATAGGAAAAAAAACTCTTAGAATAAAAAACACAAAACGAAACACACACACACACACACACACACACACACACACACACACACACACAAAACAAACAAAAAAAAAACAAACAAACAAACAAATATATGTAATAAAAATTATCAAAACTATATGGGGAGCTGTAGCAAGGCTCAAAATATATGTGATACAATTTCATTAAAATAAGACAGAAAAAAAAGAAATAAAAGTTTTAAAATAATTACACAGTGCAAGTATCTATTCCATCCCTCGCCCTCACCATAACGGGAAGTTCAATGATTGCGAGTTGTAACTGGAACCACTCGGCTATTTGTTATTCACGAGAATTTGTGCGTACAGTAAACCTGCATTCAAAACCATGCCTGCCATTGAATTATTACGTAAGTTATTTGTCTTTAAGTTTTTAGTTCTTCTCGACATTTTTGTCATATTTTTATTTCCTATCTTTTATAATTCAAACAATGTGTTCTATTGTTACGCATGAGAATGAGTTTCAGCTTTTATTTTAGAAGTTTGCCTTTACTAATGACATTGTCATCCCTTGATAACGGTATCAGATGGACCGGCCCGTGTGACGTAATGTTCAGTAAACATTCATCGAACTATAGTAACTTTTGGATTTTCATATAAACTCGATGTCTTTCTTTGTCTTTCTTTGTCGTAGTATCGCGTGAACAAAGTAGAAGTAAAACAAAGATCAGGAATCGATACAATTAACTTACTCTACCCATCAAAGACACCAAAGGGAAAGAAACACAAACATGAAGCGACCAGACCATAATGGAAACCTAAACAAAGGATGTCCATAAGGACAGTTACTTTCCCACAAAATGGCCAAATGGCCATCCAAAATAAAAAGACACAAGTGATACACACAGTAAGTAGTAACAAACAACAACATAAATAAACCGCCACTGAAGAACCGCCTTGGAACGGTCAGTGGAAAGAATTCCACTGGGGGGCTTAAATCGATTTTACATGGCCATAATCCTCGCCCTTACCTCTGTCGCGGTATACACCAATTTTGTTAAAGTCCGTGAAATGAACACCCCCGAACCCCCACTTTATAAAAAGAAAACATGGGTTTACGGGGGTATGCATTACTTTTCTTATTTCTGCTCCAAGAACTGGTTAGAACTGCCTCAATGAGGCGGTTCTACTGAGCATTTCTTGAATTAGCGGAAATAGATAATGATTTCAATACAGACACTTCGTCCCCATGCAATCTCGGCCACTAGACACCTCGGTCCAATTCAGTGTCGGCCCAGACGCCTCGTCCTGAGTCACTTTGGCCCTAGTCACCTCGGCCTAGATTCACTTCGGTCCTTAGACATCTCGACCTCATAGTGACTTCGACCCACTTATTATTTTCTCAGAAAGTACCTTCTGCAGTGCCTTTGCAGTAAATATAGGCTCTCCAATCATCCGTTGTCGCTGTCTCGTATTCAGTGCATTGGCCTTTATCCCACGTGAGCTCACAGTTCCTCGTTACCGCATTATAGTTTACACCAGAACAAACGTCTGGATCACTGCACTGGGCGACACATTCCAGTACTGATATACCCTCGATTGTTTTAAACTGTTGACCAAGACGCAGTGGGCTGGCTGAAAGCCGTCTCATTCTTGTAGAGAACAGTAGTGATGTACAAATAAAACAGCCGATGAGAATGAACAACACATGGACCTGTCCCAAAGCCATCTGTGAGAGTTTATCATATATTCTCCTTTAGAAAAATAAATATTATCTTATATTCCCCTTTAGCAAAAGAAAGATTCAGCATATTTTATTATCCCCACAAAACATCGCATTTTATTATGCCCACAAACATCTCATTTTATAATTCCCACTAACATCACATCATTCTGCAGCAAGAAGCAAACCCATGTATTAGAGCAATCTGAACAGAGTATTTTATTGTACATTGTATACACAGCCACAGATCCAAAGCTTCATTGGACCATTACGAAACCATGCCTATTCAAATATTTTGAAAATTTTATTTTCCGGAGAAAAAGTCATATGTTTTCACTTTTCTGCTTAAAACACTTGCTTTGGAGCAGAAAAAAAGAAAAAATGTACACCTAGGTTAACCTCAGTTTTATTATATAAAAGTGGGGTTTAAGGGAGTCCAAATTACTCCTAAGATGCGTAGGCTAAATTGAGTGCTCGCTTGCTCGCTGGGCGCACATGCTCCAATGATACATGTTTTATTGCAGTGGCCCAGCTATACCTTCCAGTAAAATTAATCAAACACTTAAGACAACAGTCAGGCAAAAATTGTCGTTTACTTTTTTGTCTGCTGGTTACTTTAAAAAAAACATTATTGCAAACCGCGTGTACTACGATCAGACTGCTCCTCCAGGAGCATTCTGATCAAGGTCCACACCGTTTGCCTGTATGCAAAATTTGTTTGAATCGTTTGCGAGAATGGTCAGCAAACGACACAGACGACATTCTAGATTATGTTTTTTTTTTTTTTTTTTGACATCTTAAGGGTTAGCCTACACGGCATCCGAAGCTTTGTTTTGGATATCCATACAGTGCACATAAGATACTCTGACCAGGCTGCGCGGGTGCGCAGACTGATTTGATTTTCCGATAGGCGTAACGGTCGCCAATCCTAGCACAGATGATGGCGTTATGCAGAGTAGTTTTTGTCTTTTTATTATTAATGTTATTCTGAGGTAACAAACCTGGATCGTGATGCCAGTTATCAAGCGGGATCGATTTTTATAAATAATATCAGCCTGTGCACATGCCAAGGTGCAACTTTACATGCGCGATCAGCGAAGACTTAGATCAGCCTGCTTATCCACGCAATCTGATAACACATCCGTAAGGGGCCCCACCCATCGAGGCTCGGAGAAATAGATTCGGCTGAATGGTGCTTCCACGCAGAGCTGAAACCGACCGCACATTAGTACTGGTAAACCGCTTAGAACCCAGGTAGTGAGACGAGTAAACCCGTCCATGCATATAAAGTCTTTTGGTTTGTTTTGGCGGCAGGGCTTTAGATGTAATTTCATCTCAATATCGGGCAAAATTCCCTCAAACTTTGAAGCAACGACTTAAAACCTCAATTCAAACAAATACACCCGTATGTTTCTGATAAAATGATGTGATAGTTTTCTTTCCCTTCAAACATTGAGACGGTTCATAAACATATGTCATGGAGCAGGAATAAAAATGTGCATTATAAATATGAGCCAGCGCAGGACAACCTACAATACGACATGTGCGCCCAACGAAGACTCAGATCAGCCTGCGCATCCGCGCAGTCTGATCAGAGTCTTCGTTGTGCGCTCTAATGATAGCTTAGGGCCCAATGCTCCTTTATGCAGCAAGAGAAGTCTCTGGTTAGACTATATGGATGCGCAGGCTGATCTGCACATGTAAGTTGTAGGAAATGCTCATCGAGGCGGTTCTAACGAGTACCCACAATCTATATTTTGAGCAGAAATAAGAAAAATATCACAATTTTTCAACTAAAAAAAAACGATTTTTCTGGGGTAAAGTTTACAATGTATTAGTATACATGTAGGCGTGTTTTCGTAATGAAAACAACTTCACCATAATGGAATCGTCACAAGCGGAAAGCCAAACGGACAGTTACTTTCCCACAAATCGGCCAAACGGCAATTCAAAATATAAAAAAAATATATAAGCAATGCATACATGCAAAGACGAACCATAACAACAGTAGCCCTTGTAAACCCATGCCTTCTCTTTATTTAGTTGGGTTTAACAGGGTTCATTTCACGCACTAGTTAACGTCATGAAATACAGTAGACTAATTATGACTTTAAATCATGCTGTAAAAATAAAAATTTAGGCGGAACTATACAAAATTTAGTGACACAGAGGCCTTTCCGATATTTAATCTTCATCAGTGTGTCTCAACCCCAAAATTTTGAAAACGAAACGGATGATGGACAAGATCCCCGGCAAACACAGCACATTCCTCTCCGAGCACAAACCGAACAGCGTAGCTCATGAGACAGGTCAACTGGAGGCATCAGGCAAGAGGCGCCTACCCTAGGACTTATAGGCGCCCCCCCCCCCCGAGCCAACATCAGCAAACATGACCCACACTCAATGGAAGCCCCGGGCATCAGGAAGGAGATATCCAAAGTCGCGAGACTTGCAAAATATAAAATATTACAAAAAGTGGCAACCAAATCCTTTAAGATACATGTCTCACCTGAAAAGTCAGTCTTAGTTTTAGAAAAATTAGAACTTTATACTTAACAAGAAATATCTTTAAAAAAGATATGCGGCGTAGATTTAATTGGAAGGTTGTTTAGAAACCAGTGCTTCAGCTGAAGTGCACGACCCGCCGGATGCTTTTAGCTTGATGAGTGTTACCATATATGGGTATGGCGGCCATTTTGGTCATGTGACCTGGACCTAAAACGGTTCCCCCAATAAATGCGCCTTATCGTAAGGAGCAAAAATATATCGTATACTTTAGTACTGTATTCTGAATCGTTTGCAGGATAAAATGAATTCTCACTTTTCCAATACAAAAGCATATGTGTCAAAGTTTGACCTAGGCACAAAGAAGGTCAAGGTCAACCCAGGGTCACCACTTTAGCAATTTATGATGGGCCTACGTCCCAGATGTTATTTATCAAGTTTCGTGGAAATCTGCCAAGTGGTTCTGGAGAAGACTATTTTGAAGCGTTTTTACCATATATGGCTTGGCGGCCATTTTGGTCATGTGACCTGGACCCCATGAGCAAATTTTTGGTTTCCTTCATCCCATAGAGGCTCCATATGAAATTTGACCTTAATCGGCCCAACGGTTTCCGAGGAGAAGCAGTTCGAAAATTTTCACATTTTTCGCCTCGGCGAGGCTATACTAAATGGAATGTAATATTTCGCAAGTTCATTGGTTAGATCTCATTGATACTATCAGTATGCCAAAAATTGTTTAAATATTCCAAGCGGTTAAGTCACTATCACCAATTTTCACAAACGGGTTACGGACGGACAGACAGACAGACCATATATGGCATGGCGGCCATTTGGGTCATGTGACCTGGACCCCATGAACAAATTTTGGTTTCCCCCATCCCATAGAGGCTCCATATGAAATGTGACTTCAATCGGCCCAACGGTTTCCGAGGAGAAGCAGTTCGAAAATTTTCACATTTTTTCGCCTCGGCGAGCCTATACTAAATGGAATATAATATTTCGTAAGTTCATTGGTTAGATCTCATTGATATCTATCAGTATGCCAAAAATTGTTTAAATATTCCAAGCGGTTAAGTCACTACCACCAATTTTCACAAACGGGTTACGGACGGACAGACAGACTGACAGAATGACAAGGTGATTTTAGGGCACTCTTAGAAAATCAACCGACTTCAGTCGGTCGCTTTTTCTGCGGGTCGTGCAATATGAGCTACAATAGTGACAGCAACAATTGTCTAGCTATGAACTGGTTTACTGTATTCAAACAATTCAGATGTCACGCGAGGAAAAATAGCTTTGCAGAGGGCGGTGTCCCGCCTGTTTGAGCTAAGGTCAATGTAAAAGGTCAAGGTTAAAACCATGACCTCATTTCAAGAGCATATGATCTCAAGTATATGCACAACAAATAAGAAAACGTTATCATTTCGGGTTGTCGCTATGGTGAACGTAAACGCATAGGCGGACGAACAAACGGACGAGCAGACAAACGGACGGAAACTTGATCTTATGTGCACCTAATTAAAACTCAAATTACACTTATTCCTTTTCAGAATTTATATAACATTAATGATATTCGAAAATGTCCATTTTGTGTTAAAATGGAGGACATAAAGTATGCTGAAGACAAATTATACACTGCAACTTTTATTTAGCATATATTGTAAATTAAACATCTGTCAATTTGTAATGCGGTTATTACATGTTTCTGTCATGCTATATCTCTTTATTGGTTTCATTGGGCAACAGGGCTTGGGTGTCATTTCATCTCAATGTCGGGTAAAGATCCCACAAACTTGGAAGCAACGTCTCCAAAATGACCTACACAGTGTTGATGGGGACGTTAAACCTCAAATCAAACAAACAATTCCTTTCGCAGAAAATTCTTCCTTTCACGAAAGGAACCTTCCTTTCGCGAAATGGTTCCTTTCGCTATATAGACCAATCACGTGAAATTAGGTCAAAATAGCTATTCACCGCAGCAGTTACAGAATTCACTAGAAACACAATTATACATATGACCTATGGTCATCAAAGGACAAGACGGTGAGCAAGCCGAAACTGTATATATTTTTCATTCATGTCTCACATAAAAAATGAAACATTTCCTAGGTTAAAACTTCAGTAAACTGTCGTACTTTTGAGTAGATTTATTTATGCAAATCATTGACCAATGAAATGGTCATCTCCTTGGACATGTGGTTTTATTGACCAATGGAATAACGAAAAATGTAGGACAAAAGCAAAACCATAACGGCTACGCCGTAAAAATTAAAGATATCATATAGTTATTTAAATCAGTACTTGAGTACTAACGTCAACACCGCAGTATCCACCTCAGCACTAAGGAACTGATACTGAGCTGATAATACCCTCGGGGACGAACGAATCATCGTCCAGCAGAGATACCGACCCAGTGGTTGCAATGAAGGCGTAACTATAACAAATTTAGTGACACAGTGGCCTTTCTGATATTTAATCTTCATCAGTGTGTCTCAACCCCAAAATTTTGAAAACGAAACGGATGATGGACAAGACCCGGCAAACACAGCACATCCCCCTCAGAGCACACACCGACCGACGTAGCTCATGAGACAGGACAACTGGAGGCATCAGGCAAGAGAGGCCTACCCTAGGACTTATAGCCCCCCCCCCCCCCCCCCCCCGAGCCAACATCAGCAAACATGGCCCACACTCCATGGAAGCTCCGGGCATCAGGAAGGATATATCCAAAGTAGCGAGACTTGCAAAATATAAAATATTACAAAAAGTGGCAACCAAATCCTTTAAGATACATGTCTCACCTGAAAAGTCAGTCTTAGTTTTAGAATAATTAGAATTTTATACTGTAAAAAATAAAGATATCATATAGTTATTAAATCAGTACTTGAGTACTGACGTCAACACCGCAGTATCAACCTCAGCACTAAGGAACTGATACTGAGATGATGATACCCTCGGGGGCGAACGAATCATCCACCAGCAGAGATACCGACCCAGTGGTTGCAATGAAGGCGTAACTATACCAAATTTAGTGACACAGAGGCATTTCTGATTCTTTCCGAAAATAAAATTTATTTTTATTTGGTTTTGGATTTAAAGCCATTCCGATATTATTTCACTTATTTGTAGCCGATCGTTAATCAGAGGTTGGCGAAAAGCGGAGTACCTGGAGAAAAAACACCTGACCTTCCGTTGCAGAATTTGGCGTCTCACATGTGATCCGAGCGAGGCTCGAATCACAGCGGTGAGAGACCTAATGATTAAGAGTCAGCGCTTACGGAGGCCCATCTGAACCAGTGTATTGCAGAACATTACGAGAACACGCCTATACAAATACATTCTTATCTTTATTGCCGAAAAAAAAATTTGGATAAAAATTGTGATATTTTTCTTATTTCTGCTCAAATATAGATTGTGGATACTCGTTAGAACCGCCTCACCGAGGCGGTTCTAACGAGTACCCACAATCTATATTTTAGAGCAGTAATAATAAAAATAAGGTTTACCCCTGAAAACCCCAGTTTTACTATATAAAAGTGGGGTTCAAGGGGGTCAAAAAAGCGTACAATAAATTCCCGAGCTTGACAGTTTTTGTAACATTAGGTATCCTGTTGGAGCAGTCTGGTGTGGGCCGACCCTCTTTGCAACAATGATTGTCAAAGTATCAAAGTGGCCGGTAGACAACAAAGCAGACGACAATTGGTGTAAATGGCATTTAAAGGGTTAACAGTTTAGCTGAAGAAAGTAAAGCAGAGTTATATTATTCACTACGAACTGACTGGCACTTTTTCTGCATTTTTTGTGGCAAGTGGATTTTTACGAATAACAGCATTAACTGTTTCTTTATACAACAAGTCAATGGGGTCTGGGTCTTATCCTCTTCCTTTTGAGAGTAGATCCCTTTCTATAAGGCAGAGAAATACTTAACAAATAGTTGTTTCCCCTAGAGGCATAGCCATTCCCCTTAAATAAACTAAATTTTAAGACGTGACAGAAAGAATTAGGAATCTTGGGGGAAGTACTTATCAAATAAACAAATGAATAAACAAACAATATTTTGTTATATCCATCCACTCAAACGTCTGGCAGCAGAATGAAGTATGACCGGAAAAAAAAATATTAGAAACACGTCCAACAATCAGGTCGTGGGGTTTCAGATGATCACCGCTGTGCGGAAACATACAGCAAGCCAGTAATGATACATATCAACTCGTCTTGTTATTTTTACCTGGCATTATGAGATATGTAATATGAATTTGGCTTAGAGTCTTTTTGATCTATAATTTCGAGTAATAATAAGGACAAAATACATGTATATCGCTCCCCCGACCTAAAAGATTAAAAGTTTTAGGAACTTCCAATCTATACCGAAGAATTTATGCTCATGACAAAGTCAAAAGCAGGTATTTTCAGCATTCAAGGGGACGTAACTCTATGACAGATAGGCAGAAATCACGAGTTTTCAAACTCATCCGAACTTTCATTCTCAAACTACTTATATGCTAGTTTCAGGAAGATTCGACCAAAACTAAAGGACTTATAGTGATGACAAGGTAAAAATAGGCATTGTCATTAAATAAGGGGACTTAACTCTGTGAGTAATGTGCCAACAATGTTAGTTTGCAAACACATTCAAGCTTTTATCTCTAACTTACTTATATGTAAGTTTCAGGAAGGTCCTTTCAAAACTTATGGACTTATGATGATGACAATGTCAAAAATGGGCATTTTCAGGAATCAAAGGGACATAACTCTATGATAAATAGGCCGACCTCACCAGTTTTTGAACTCATCCGAGCTTCTTACATGTTAGTTTCAAGAAGATTCGATCATAACTGAAGAGGCTACGGTGAAGACAAGGTCAAAAACAGGCATTTTCTGCAAACAAAGTGACGTAACTTTATGATAAATGAGCCGACTTCACCGGTTATCCCTGACTTGCATATACAGGTATGTAAGTTTCAAGAAGATCCGATCAAAACTGAATCGGCTACGGCGATTACAAGGTCAAAAATAAGCAATTTCAGCAAAGTAGGGAACATAAATCTGTGAGTAATAGACCGACATCGCTAGTTTTCGAATTCATCCGAGCTTTTACCCCTGACTTACTTGTTTGTAAATTTCAAAAAGACATGATGAAAACTGAAGGAGTTATGGTGATGACAAGGTCAAACATAGGCATTTTCTCAAATCAAGGGGGCCATAACTCTCTGAAATATAGGCCGCCCACACCAATTTTTAAACTCTGCAGAAGTTTTATCCCTTACTCACATGTAAGTTTCAAGACAATCCGATGGACAGTGAAGGCACTACAGTGATGGCAAGGTCAATAATAGGCATTTTCAGCTATAAAGGGGACGTAACACTATGAAAGATAGCCGACCTCGCCAGATTTCGAACTTATCCGAGCTTTTATCCATTGTTTGTAAGTTTCAAGAACATCCGATGAAAACTGAAGGGGCTACGGTGAAGACAAGGTAAAAAATAAGCATTTTAAGCACAGTAGGGGGCATAAATCCGTCAGTAATCAACCGACATCGCTAGTTTTCGAACTTTTCCGAGCTTTTATCCCTGACTTACTTGTTTGTAAGTTTCAAGAAGTTCCTTTTAAAACTGAAGGGGCTACGGCGATGACAAGGTCGAAAATTAGCATTTTCAGCAAAGTAGGGGACATAACTCCGTAAGTAATCAACCGACATTGCTAGGTTTCAAACTCCTCCGAGCTTTTAACACAGACTTACCTGTATGTAAGTTTCAGGAAGAACCGATCAAAACTAGGGGGCTACGGTGATGAAAAGGTAAAAAATAAAGGCATTTTCAGCAATGAAGGGGACTTAACTCTATGATCTCTATGATTAATGGGCCGACTTGGCCGGTTTTCGAACTCATCCGAGCTTTTATCCACACCACCTTACATATAAGTTTCAGAAAGATCCGATCAAAACTGAAGGCTCTACGGTGATGGCAAGCATTTTCCCATTGTAAGTCTATGGGACCTCGTGGTGTTGCTATAGCAACCAAAGGTTTCGTCCAATTTCGAAAACAAAAAGCTTAGCTCACCAATGCCTCACCAGAGACATGATACAGATGAGAAATGGTTCAGATCAGCCTGCATGTTGCAGGGATATGACTGGTCGAAGGTGTTGATGGACGGACGACGGACGGACGGATGACGGAGGACCCACTATACTATAAGCCCCCCTCCCACACACACACACCTGCAGCCTTCGGCCCAGGTGAGCTAAAAAGTGAAGGCATCGACCAGGAATCGATACAATTAGCTCACATCTCCCAACCAGTACACCAAAAAGAAAGAATAACCAGCATAAACAGTTTTACCATAATGAAAACGTCCCAAAGACGTCGTGCTATCGAGTCCTCACCGTCGTTTCGTCTCTGTGGTTGTTCGATTTTTGTGTTCCCGGAGATGTTGCACTGACGAGATGGGAGGTCTTCATGCGGACCGAAAAAAGTATTTGTCTAAATCGAGACGGAAGCAAGGGCGAGGATTACAGCTGCGTAAAAATTTTAAGCCCCCCCCCCCCCCCACACACACACACCACCGTGGAAATTATTCCATTGACCGTTCCAAGGCGGTTCTTCTGTCGCGGTTTATTTTTGTTATGGTTTGTCTTTGAGTGGGTGTATCTCTTATATTATTTTGTTTTGGATAGCCAATTGGCCAGTTTGTGGGAAAGTATATGTCCTTTTCGCTTTCCGCTGTTGATGTTTCCATTAGGGTCTAGTTGTTTCATTTTTGCGTTTCTTTCCCTTTGGTGTCTCTGATAGGAGCTGTGGGTTAATTGTATCGATTCCTGATCATTGCCTTCACTTCTAGTAAACATCCTTTTCTGCACTTAAGATGGGGTTTTAGCCCTAAAGATGCCAAGAAAATTCTGTCTTTTATGTCATCTGTTTCTTCTTTTTGTAAACTTATAAAAATACTTTTGCATACCTTCAAACAATGTGGACCCTTAACAGACTGCATCTACTGATCTGGATCCTCACTGTTAGCAACAATGATTTTTAAAGCAACAAGCAGACAACATATCAGACGACAATTGTTGTGAGTGGCGTCTTAAGGGTTAATTGAATTCATTTCACGGAATGTTAAATATGAGCCCCGCCAAGCGAATTTGGGTCTTCGAGCATTCCGTCATGACAAATTTTAACTGCGCATGCCCAGCCATTCAGATGGGCCAGGGATTTGGCTTACTGCCTGAAGGTTCCTCTTGATTCAGTGCTTGTATGAGCGAGCAGCGAAGGTTCTGGCGAGACTGCGCGGATGCGCAGGCTCGCCTGAACCTTCGCTGCTCGGAGCATAGGCGATAAGTACCAAAATCGCTTGGCGGGGCCCATATGATGTTTTCGAGTACACATGCTCAGTTATTATTCATTGTGTAATTCCAAAACTATCTGTATTTTATAAATAATTGCAATTAGGAGCCGCCTGGGACCAGTCATTACTGGCAATAAATTACTTTCGAACTGTCGTGTTCTATTACTGAACGGTCTTAATCCTCAAACTGCTAATCTCGACTGTAACTGTCATTTTCAAATATGTTTATTGTTACAATTATTATTAGTAGTAGTAGTAGTAATAGTTTTATTATTTTGTTTTCAATTAAAATGGTAATTATCTGCAGATAAATCATGTGTGATGCTAAATCTTATTTTCTTTGACGATTAAGTAAAAAAATCAAATGCGGTTTGTTATACATTTTCCTTCGCGCTTTAACAGTTGTTAAATCGCTGAATACAACGATATTTACCAGTAGAGCAGATCTGAGATGCATTTCGAAAATAGCGGCAACAATGTCATATCTCCAACAATTGAGATTAAAAGAATAACATTTTCGATATAAAAGTATAGATGCCCAGGAAAGGCCACAGCCAAAGATTAAAGCCTTAATGCACACTGAACAAATTATTTGTCTAAATCGCGGCGGAAGTAAGGGCGAGGATTGCGGCCGCGTAAAATAGATTATTTACTTCAGTGAAATTCTTTTCACTCACCGTTCCAAGGCGGATCATCTGTCGCGGTTATGTTTTTTGTTATGGTTTGTCTTTGAGTGTGTGTATCGCTTACATTTTTGTTTTGGATAGCCAATTGGTCATTTTGTGGAAAGATAACTGTCCTTTTGACTTTCCGCTATTGATGTTTCCATTAGGGTCTAGTAATTTCATGCTTGCTTTTCTTTCCCTTTGGGGTCTCTGATGGGAGGTGTGGGTTATTTGTATCGATTCCTAATCATTGCCTTCACTTCTATTAAGAGTGCTATCAATTCTATGTCCATCAGCCGATTAAAACTGTTGGATGCTACCATCTTACCATCGACACACATCACAATCTTAGGAAAAGGAGCATGGAATAATGGTATTTGGGTTTGGGTTTTTCTTTTGTATTTTTTAACTTTCCAGTATCTTGCATTTTGTTTCAAACAACAATTGGAAATAATTTTACCATTTTACTCTGGTCAGAAGCATGTTAAGGTTATTTTCATATGATGGTGATGATCATCATCATGATGAAAGCTGCACTTTTCTAAGTAACCAAATCGAATTAAGGTCATGTCAGTGGTATCTTTCTGTAAAAAGAGGTGTTCTATCTCCCACTAGATGTCAGTGGTATCTTTCTGTAAAAAGAGGTGTTCTATCTCCCACTAGATGTCAGTGGTATCTTTCTGTAAAAAGAGGTGTTCTATCTCCCACTAGATGTCAGTGGTATCTTTACAGAAAGATACCACTGACATAATGTATGAAAGTTTCAGAAATTGTCTAACTTTCGGTTTTGGGGAAATCTTGGTGGTTATGTGAGCTTAAATTGCTGAAAAGTGATAGTTTTATTATATGGGCGATGTTTTCATACAAATTAAGAAACTCAAACCTTTGAGGGCGATTTTTTCGATGTTTTAGAAAAAAGGACATAGATCACTAAAGGACCCAGCCGAGTTTTATTTGACATTTTTATGCCCCCAGAATCAAAGATTCGGGGAGCATATAGTTTTTGGTTGGTCTGTCTGTCTGTCTGTCCGTCTGTTTGTTTGTCTGTCCGCAAAAACCTTAACACTGAACATATCATTTAACAGTAACTGATACGGCTTTCATATTTCACATGTGCATTTCTTGTCACAAGACTTTTCCAGTGGTACCATAAATTTTGATCTCCTGAACTTGACCTTTGACCTATTTTTTTTAATTTAACATCGGCAACACTGGGCATAACTTATTAATGGTAACTCATGGGGCTTTCATATTTCACATGTGCATTCCCTACCACAAGGCCTTTCAAGTGGTACCATAATTTTTGACCTTGTGACCTTGACCTTTAATCTACTTTTAAAAACTTTAACATTGGCCCTAACTTTTGATTGGTAAGCGATAGGGCTTTCGTATTTCACATGTGTAATCTATGTCACAAGATCTTCCCAGCGGTACCATAATTTTTGACTTGTGACCTTGACATTTGATCAAAATTATGGTACCACTGAAAGGTTACCGTTCAAAAGTTATGCCCAATGTTAAGGTTTTTGCGGACAGACAAACAAACAGACGGACAGACAGACAGACCAAAAACTATATGCTCCGCGAATCTTTGATTCCAGGGGCATAAAAACGACACATAGATTTTAGTTATGTCATGCAGTCCTTGCTTCAAAAGGATTACCTTTCTCTAAAACATATTTAACTTCGCCACAGCTGGTGTGAGAATGTGTGGCAGCCGTAAAAGTTCCCCTGCCTTCATCATAGCGTTGGTTCATTTTTTGTCCTTTGGATCATGGATTCTAATGTTTGAGGGTAACTGATGATGCCTCATTGGACAAAACTATCACCGGCTCCGGCTCATTGGACAAACGTAGGTCCGGACCAGCAAAAAGCTTGTATTCCCCATAGTTTTCAGTTCTGTCATGTAGTCATTGCTTCCAAGGGATTACATTTCTCTACAGCGTTGAATGCATTTTGCCCAACGATATATTGCGAGGCCTTTCTGATAGTGCGGCTACATCCCAAAATATGTTTGAACCCCAAACTGATTTATTGACAAGACTCGGCAAGCGAAGCAAATCCTTCTTCGAGCATACATCAAGCAACGCACCTCATGAGGCAAACCAACTGAAGACATAAGGTAAGAGACGTCTCCCTCCAAACCAAGTCACCTCAGCCAACATGGTCCACGAACTACGGCTGTCCCGGATATCAGGAAGGAGATGTCTCAAGTAGATAGAACCTGCACCATATTCGTTAGGATTCGTGTCACTATAACAAATTAGTTTTAGTTTTATAAAATGTTGTTACAAGTTACTGTATCTGCAAAAGTTAAGGTATAAACAAGTAACTAAGTACTTAATTTTGACGTTAACACCGCAGTATCAACCTCAGCACAAAGGATCTTATACTATGTTAATTGGTATCCTCCGGAACAAACAAAGATACCGGCCCAGTTGTTCAAATATTACGTAACTATACCTAATTTAGTGTCAAAGAGCCCTTTCTTATATTTAGCGTCATCATTGTGGCTAAACCCTAAAGGTTTGAGACCAAATCAGGCGATGACCAAATCGGCAAGCAAAGCACATGCTCATTCGAGCACACATCAACCAACAAAACTTATGAGACAGGCCAACCGCAGACATCAGGTAAAATGGAAGTGAAGTCAATGATCAGGAATTGATACAATTAACAGCTGATTAACCCACAGCTCCCATCAGAGACACTAAAGGGAAAGACACACAAACATGAAACCACAGACCCTAACTTATATACTAAGTTAACAGCGGAAAGCCAAAATGACAGTTACTTTCCCACAAAATGGCCAATCGGCTATCCAAACCAAAATAATATAAGCGATACAAACACTCAAAGACAAACGATAACGAAAATAAAATGCGACAGAAGAACCGCAGGGGGGGGGGGGGTGTAAATCGATTTTACGTGGCAACAATCCTCGTCCTTCCTTCCGTCGCGATTTAGACAAATAATTTGTTCAGACCGCATGGATGCCTCCTAACTCATCAGTGCAACATCTCCGTGAACACAAAAAATTCAAAAGATGAGGACTCGACAGCAAGAAACCACTGAAATGCTGAAGCAAAAGAAAACCAACAGATAGACTCCGATGGGCCCGACCTGAGACAAAGCATCAGGCACCAATCAACGTTACATAGAATTAGATTGCACGACCCGCAGAAAAAGCGACCGACTGAAGTCGGTTGATTTTCTAAGAGTGCCCTAAAATCACCGTGTCATTCTGTCATTCTGTCAGTCTGTCTGTCCGTCCGTAACCCGTTTGTGAAAATTGGTGATTGTGACTTAACCGCTTGGAATATTTAAACAATTTTTGGCATACTGATAGATATCAATGAGATCTAACCAATGAACCAATTTAAAGGCTGCCACCTTTTGCACTGTAGCAAGATCTGTTAAGTATGTATATGAAGGGCACCATGTTAAGTATGTATATGAAGGGCACCAATGCAGCATTCCTCTGTTCACATTAAACAAAGTCTGGCTTATATTCATTTTTGGCGAAGTTTAACTCAAGTGATCAACGCGCATGATTGTATACATGTATTAGTTTAAGTTGAAAAATTCCATGAATGATCAGACAACACAAGCATCACGTGAACAAGTCCGTGAAACGAAGACCCCCTTAAACCCCACTTCAAACAGAGAAAACTGGGGTTTACGGGGGTATACATTAGTTTTCTTATTTCTGCTCAAAGACATAGGTTGTGGGTACTCGTTAGAACCGCCTCTAACGAGCACCCTCAACCTATGTTTTGAACACGTGTAACAAAAATATTAAGGATTTTCATCAGAAAAGTAGCCATTTTGGAGATGTGAAAAATGCACTATGTCGCACGGATGAGTTTTCGTAATGTGCCTTTTAAATATCGCTGAATAATCGTGTTATTTATCCTTAGAGCCACATGCAAGGTTTTAAAGCAGATGACATTCAGAATGTATTTCTTTTTCTTCAGAGAAAATCAGAATCAGCATATCACTACGACCGAATCAAAGACTAAAGACGTGAAGCGAGAAACTGAAACCGTAGAGTGAAAAGCAAGCAATAATAGTGTCTTACCAGTTATGTTATCACTATCCAACTGAGTAATTGTTGTATGCTAGGCAGGTCAAAACAACTTTGATCATAAATTAGGTATGGCCGCAAAAGCGAGGTTTCTTCGATGTAAGCACATGGCATAAGATAGGTGGTGGATTTTGCTATGAATTTATTTGTTTGATTTGAGGTTTAACGTCCCCTTCAACCCTGTATGGGTCATTTTGGAGACGTTGCTTCCTAGTTTGTGGGACTTTTACCCGACATTGAGATGAAATGACATCTCAAACCCTGTCGCCCAATGAAACAATAGGGTTTATAAGAGTGGACGGTCCGACTCGTGCGCATCGCTTTGCCTGGACAGGCTTAGATCCTCTAAGCGGTTTACCAGTACTCGTGTGCGGGTCGGATTCAGCTCTGCGTCGAAGCATCATGCAGCCCATATATTTTTAAGCCCCGATGGGCGGGGGCCTTTGCTATGAAAAGAAGATGGTGGGCATCGGTAAGAGAGTTATTTTCAGGTGCATGGAAATACCAGAATGCTTCATTATTTCATGAACGAATCAAATAAGAAGTAACGGCAAACCACTTATATATTTGAGATTTCTGTGTCTCCTCATGTTATATAGACCGTTGCATGTTTACTTATTTCTTTTGTTGACTTCCAATGTTAGTTGGTTTACTAATGTATGATTTTGAAAGCTTACACATTGTCCTTTGAAAATTCGAACCCTCGAATGACCCTTTATAGTACTACCGGTATATAGAGATCTGCAAACATTTCATAATTAAATTTGCAGATCTGCTCTTTATAATTTTAAAACCTTTTCGTAAATGCCTTATGTAAGTAAAGATTGGCTCACAGAATATGTCGTTTCAGTGCCTTTAGCGCTTATATTTATAGCTTCGGCATAGGGGTGGAACCATTAAAGTGAATGACCACCATTTTTTTTCTCAGATCCACTTAACAATAACACCATTGAGGAATGATAATATCATATTCTTCTCCTAAACTGTTTCTCTAATTAACCGTAATGGCTCATCAAAGTTCTTTATAGGGTGTCAGACATCTTTACAGATTATAGCTCCTGCAGTGACCTCACAGAAACTGTTCATTTCATCTTCTGATATCTAACTTTAGCAGCTGAGGATTTTAGAGGAGAAAGTGAACTTTAAAATAAAAATTCCCTCTGGTAAGGCCAAATACTGGACAAGAAATAAGCTGTTTTGCTATCCCTGACCCTAAGAAAAATAGAGAGTTATGTAAAAAATGGATTCATAATCTTTAACATCAAGACATTTGTTAATGCAAAGCATAACATCGTTTGTGCTAAACATTTTGAATATAGGTGTTTTCAAGTGGACTTTGAAGTTTGTTGATTACTTGTTTTCTTTTCTTCATTCATTAATGGAAGCCTCCGTGGTGTAGTGGTTATGCTACTCGCCATGTAAACCAGGAATCGCAGGATCGATCCCGGGCTTCTCCAGACTTTCGGATGAGTCTTTAAACCGAGATCCCATCTTTGTATGACCTTAGCTGTTGGTGAGAAGTAAACTTTAAACACACACACACTCTCTCTCTCTCATTAATTAATGCCTATCAGTCATTACGTTAACACGCCTTGACAATTTTTGGTAATATTTCATGGCATTTCACATGGTATCTTGTGATATTTTTCTTAACCCTTTTTTGTACAAAATTGAATCATCCTTCTTATATATACCAGGAGTCCATTTCAAAATTTAGGGCTGTCAGGTTGTGTTTTCCTCAAAACTTATAAGGAAAATGGCTGAACATTTTGCAAACAGTGTAAGCCCTGATCAGACGCCATATTCTGTGGCATCTGATTTGGGCCTGAACTGTTTGCCATTGTACCTCTTTTGGGGTTTATTGTACTAAATAGGTTAATTCAGATTGAAGCATAGATTGTGGGTACTCAGTGAGGCGATTCCTTTGAGTTCCCATAATTTATGTTTTCAATTTCGGATAAAGTCCTGGATTTAATGCAAACAGTGTACAGAATACAGGGTCTGGAATATAAAGTGATTCACTGTAGATCAGACAAGGATTACAGAAAACAATTGTTTTGTTGGAAATGTAAGGTAGAACAAGTTTTGTTTGTTTGATTTTATGTTTAACGTTCCCATCACCACTTTTTAGGGCATTTTGGAGATGCTGCTGCCAATTTTGTGGGACTTTAACCCGACATTGAGATGAATGCCACCCAATAAAACCAATGACACCAAACTCAGAAAAACTGTCCTCAAAGTTTTTATTTTCATCCAAAGACATAATGAAGCCCCTATGTAAGATCCTTAACTGACAGCCTATTTAAGGATTTTTGAGAATGCAACCTGATTAGAGAGCCTCATTACTTTTCCTTTAATAGCAGCATAGAAAGACATAGAGCTTTAATGGTCTCCTTGAGGTCAGGATTTCAGCAAACATGTTGAACTCTGGGAACCATTTGGATTACCTTGGGGAAAATATGGCCGCTGCCAGAAGGCTTCACTGAACCCATTAAATGTTGATTTCATTACCTTAGCAGATTTCAATTGGCAATAAAAGTCAGATATTAATCATTATAGTAACTTTTTCTTGCAAATGAAGTAATTGTATTTTAAAGGTGGTCATTCACTTTAAGCTATTGCTAGAAGGTTCCCTAGGTAAATGTCCTGTGAAACTTAATAAAATAAGCCTAAGGGTATAGGAGGTGTATAGGAGGGATTGTCAGTCACAGATTTTTTCTTTTCTTTTTATTACTATTCCTTTTGGCGGAACGGTTTAAGCTTTTCTGGTAAAACATTCCAGACAACTGAATAAAGTTGGCTAAACGGCATCGGATAAGTTGCCATTTAAAGAAACTTGTTGATGCAATACGTGCTCAGGTTTGCTAAAAACTGCACTATAATGTAGTACGGAGAGATGTTCTCCCCTTCCACACGACACTTACATCACATAAACACGCCTATACATTGTATACATTGTAAATTCGACCGCCGAAAAAATGAAAATTTTCTGATGAAAAATTGTAATGTTTTTCCTATTCATCACGAAAACACGCCTGTATAATTCTGACCCCTTCAATTCAACTTTTATATTGTAAAACTGGGGGATTTATAGGCGTACACTTTTTTTACTTATTTCTGCCTTAAAATATAGATTGTGGGTACTCATTAGAATCGCCTCGATGAGGCGGTTCTAACGTGTACCCTCAATCTATATTTAGAGTTGAAATAAGAAAAATATCACATTTTTCATCTGAAAATTTCGTGTGTTTTCTTTTCGGCAATAAAATGTACACTGAATTTGTATAGGCATGTTTTTGAAATGGGGGTACTCGTTAGAACCTCACACTCTATATTTTAGAGCAGAAAGAAGAAAAAGGGTTTACCCCTGTATATATAACGTGGGGTTCAAAGGCCCGGATCAGAATTATATAGGCATGTTAGTAAAGCTATAAAACATTACGAAAACACGTCGATGCAATTATATTTAAAATTTTGCCACCAAAACATTTAACATTTTCCGATAAAATTTCAATATTTATCTTATATCTATACTAAACATAGATTGTCGGTACTCGTTAGAACTGCCGCGGTGAGGCGGCTCTAACGAGTACTCACCATGTGTGGTTTTGAGCTGAAAAAAGAAAATACATAAACCTGTATACCCCACTTCAACTATATAAACATGGGGTTTGCGGGGATAAAATTATATAGGCGTGTTCTCGTGATGAGTTGCTTTACTACTTTACTACGTCCAATGTAAGCATGTGGCGTTGCATCGTGTTTTTGTTTGAAACGGAAGACACAGTAAGTGATAAAGCGTCTGACATTCCCCTCCTACAAGTTTAATCTAATGTTCCTGTTTCAATAGACGTGATGTAATTATAACAAATTTAATACAGGATACAGAGGGCAGAAAAAACTAATTTAGAATGATAGATTTAAGTTCATAAAAGTCATGAAAGCATGCCCAACTTGTATGTCGTTTTTAAGAAGAAATACATAGTTTCAATTAAAACAGCTCTTTCGCACCAGGTACTTCCCATCCCTCTAAAAGGCCCCCGCCCATAGGGGCTTGAAGAAATATATGGGCTGCATGATGTTTCCACGCAGAGCTGAATTCGACCCTCACACTAGTACTGGTAAACCGCTTAGAGGATCTAAGCCTGTCCAGGAACCGCGGTGCGAGGCGGACCATCCATGCTAATAAACCCTATTGGTTTTATTGGGCGACAGGGCTTGTGATGTCATTTCATCTCAATGTCGGGTAAAAGTCCCACAAAATTGGAAGCAACGTCTCCAAAATGACCTTTACAGTGTTGACGGGGACGTTAAACCTCAAATCAAACAAACACCCCTCTAAACCCCACTTAGTATAGAGAAATGCGAGGTTTACGGATAAATACATTACTGTCCTTATTTTGGCTCACAAACATAGAACGGTTCTAATGAGAACCCACAACCAATGTTAGGAGTATAAATAAGAACAATTTCTACATTTTTTACCAGCAAAAAATGGCTATTTTGGAGACCTGAAAGTATCCACTATGTCACATGGTTGTGTTATCGTACTGGAAAGTATTGCGTATCATTACGAAAACACGCCTATACAAATACATTGTGACCTTTATCACCGAAAAATTTATTTTTTTAAGACGAACTAGAAATGGTGTTTGTAAAACACTATGCCCCCAACCATATGCTTGGCCATAAATGCCCAAATTTTCAAAAGGGCATTTAATTCAGATTTTTTTTTTTTCAAATGTTAATTAGGTGATGTATTAGTCATTCCAAATCAGCATGTCAAGTTTTTAGGCAACAATTTAAATAGTTTTTTTTCTTTTCAAGATCTTGCTACAAGAAAGAAACACAATTAAATGACCTGAAAATGCAAAGGGCAATCACTCCAACGAAATTTCATTAAATTGGTTGAAAATTTAATCAGGTGATCTCCTCCTCAGCCCAAATCAGTATACCAAATTTCAAGGCTCTAGCTCAAATACTTTTTGAGAAATCTTGCTAACGAGATATCTATGTTATTTAATTAAAAGGGAAATAACGCGAAAAGGAGAGATAAGTCAGATAAAAAAATATGGGTCAACTATTTTTTCATGAGGAAACCATAAATGAAATTTCAAAACACTAGCATACATAATCAACACAATTAAATTGCCAGAAATTGTAAAGGGCCATAACTCAAATAAAATTTCATTAAATTGGTTGAAAATTTAATCAGGTGATCTCCTCCTCAGTCTTAATCAGTATACCAAATATCAAAGCTCTGGCTCAAATACTTTTTGATATATCTTGCTATCAAGCTTTCTATGTTATTTAATTAAAAGGGAAATAACACGAAATGGGGAGATAATTCAGATAAGAAAAAAAGAGGTCAACTATTTTTTTGTGAGGAAACCAAATATGAAATTTCAAAACACTAGCATACATGGTTATAAAGTTGTGTGATGCACCAGAAAGCAACACAAATAAAAGGCCAGAAATTGCATAGGGCCATAACTTTAACAAAATTTCATTAAATTGGTTGAAAATTTAATCAGGTAATCTCCTCCTTAGTCCAAATCAGTATACCAAATATCAAGGCTCTAGCTAAAAACTTTCTGAGATATCTTGCTAGCGAAATTTCTATGTTATTTAATTAAAGGGGCAATAACTCAAAAAGGGGAGATAATTCGGAAAAGAAAAAGAATATGGGTCAACTATTTTTTCATGAGAAATCAATATATGAAATTTCAAAACACTAGCATACATGGTTATAAAGTTATGCTATGCACTAGAGAGCAACACAATTAAATGACCAGAAATTGCAAAGGGCCATAACTCTGACAAAATTTCATTAAATTTGTGTTGAAAATTTAATCAGATGATCTCCTCCTCAGTCCCAAGCAGTATACCAAATATCAAGGCTCTAGCTCAAATACTTTTTGAGATATCTTGCTAAAGAGATTTCTATGTTATTTAATTAAAAGGGAAATAATGCAAAAATGGGGGATAATTCGGATAAGAAAGAAAATATGGGTCAACTATTTTTTCATGAGAAAACCATATATGAAATTTCAAAACACTAGCGTACATGGTTCTTAAGTTATGCTATGCAGAAGAAAGCTTGACGAACGTACGAACGAACGAAAGAACGAACGAACCGACAAGCCAGAAGCAATATGCCCCCCAATTTCAAATTGTGATATTTTTCTTATTTCTGCTCAAAATATATATTGTTGTGGATACTCGTTAGAACCGCCTCATCGAGGCGGTTCTAACGTGTACCCACAATCTATATTTTAGATCAGAAATAAGAAAAATAACGTTTACCCCTGTCAACCCCGGTTTACTATATAAAAGTGGGGTTCAAGGGAGTCAAAATTATATAGGCATGTTTTCGTGATGTAAAAGGAGGGTCTGTTCGAATTCGTTTGCAGGGCTATTTTCTGCTTTTAAGAACATACCCCTTTTTCGCATGTTTAAGGCTTTGTGATAAATTGAGTTGGGGAACAATGAACACTTTGCATATATACAGCAGGAGTCTTGGTTTAATTCCGACTTTAAACATAACTGTAGATTTTTGGACTGCTTTCAGCTGCGTTTGTGTGTGTGTGTGTGTGTGTGTGTGTTTTTTGTTTTTTTTTTTTTTTGTTGTTTGATTTGAGGTTTAACGTCTCCGTCAACACTATTTAGGTAATTTTGGAGACGTTGCTTCCAATTTTGTGGGACTTTTACCCGACATTGAGATGAAATGACATCTCAATCCCTGCCGCCCAATGAAACCAATAGGATTTATAAGCATGGACTCACAGCAATTTTCCTGGGCAGGCTTAGACGTACTAAGCGGATTACCAGTACTCATGTGCGGTCAGTATCAGCTCTGTGTGAAAGCATCGTGCAGCCCAATCTATTTCTCCAAGCCCCGATGGGCGGGGGCGGTTGTGTAGAATTAAATTTGACTAAATGATCTAAATGAAATTAAAAACAATCTACACTATGGTGAAATAGGGGACGCTTCTTAACGCCATCACATAACACTTAAAACAATCTGCAGTGCAATGAAATTAAACAATAAAATGTGCCTTGGGAAACAATGACTACATTTAACCCATTTAGTACCAGAAACCCCAAAACGGGTACCCTGGGAAAACAGTGCAGGCCCAGATCAGACGCCACAGAACGCGGCGTTTGATCAGGACCTACACTATTTGCAAAAAATTCAGGCATTTTCCAAATAAATTTTGATGAAAACACAACCTGTCACCCCTAAATTTTGAATTGGACTCCTGCTATAAATAAGGAGGAAGATTCCATTTGGTACAAAAAGGGTTAAAGATACGAGTAGCAATCTGGTCCAGTTCTTTAAAGCATCGTTACCCTAACCATTACGATAACACATCCTGTGACATAGTGCATTTTTACATCTCCAAAATCCGCCCCCGCCCATCTGGGCTTGAAGAAATATATGGGCTGCATGATGTTTCCTCGCAGAGCTGAAACCGACCCCCAAACGAGTACTGGTAAACAGCTTAGAGGATCTAAGCCTGCCCAGGCAAAGCGGTGTGAGTCGGCCCGCCCCAGCTTATAAACCCTATTGGTTTCATTGGGCGACAGGGCTTGAGATGTCATGTCATCTCAAGGTCGGGTGAAAGTCCCACAAAATTGGAAGCAACGTCTCCAAAATGACCTAAATAATGTTTACGGGGACGTTAAACCTCAAATCAAAAAAAAAAAAAAAAAAAAAAAACATCTCCAAAATTGGTCCTTATCTGATGAAATTCCGTGATATTCTTCTTATCTCAACAGCAAACATAGGTTGTAGGTGCTCGTTAGAACGCTTCATTG
This sequence comes from Lucinisca nassula, assembly GCA_963580285.1. Classification (NCBI taxonomy): domain Eukaryota; kingdom Metazoa; phylum Mollusca; class Bivalvia; order Lucinida; family Lucinidae; genus Lucinisca; species Lucinisca nassula. The sequence continues at coordinate 13,684,657 of OY757014.1, read as the reverse complement.
AGGCGGTTTTAACAAACACCAACAACCTATGTCTTGGGGTAGAAATGCGAATAATTATATATACTCTCTTAAACCCCAGTTTTCACCATATAAGGTTTAGGGGGTGGGGGCGAGATGTATTATTCCACGGACTTGTCCACGTAAAGCGAGCTCGTTAGTGGTCTAATTGTTAACTGTTCTAACAAGCGTGTTAAGCCCCTGCCCATCGGGGCTTGAAGAAATAGATGGGCTGCACGATGCTTCCACGTAGAGCTAAATCCGACCCACACACGAGTACTGGTAAATCGCTTACATGATCTAAGCCTGCCCAGGCAAAGCGGTGCGAGTCGGACCGGCCATGCTTATAAACCCTATTGGTTTCATTGGGCGACAGGGCTTGAGATGTCATTTCATCTCAACATCGGGTAAAAGTCCCTCAAAATTGGAAGCAACGTCTCCAAAATGACCTTTACAGTGGGACGTTAAACCTCAAATCAAACAAAAAAAAAAAAAAAAAAAACAAGCGTGTTATCTAAAACTCTGCTATTTTGCTACACAAATATGAGTAGCATTTACATTCGCAAAAGCTACTCAATATTTTCCCACCAGATATAGTATAATTGCCATATTAACCAATCTAATATTAACGATTCGTTAACTAATGGCATCATTAGTTTTGAAATCATATTTACAAGTCCGCGAAATGAAGATCCATGTAAACTCTAATTTATGTAGAGAAAAGTAGTGTATACAGTGGTATCCATTATTCTCTTTATTCTTGCTCGAAAACATAGATTGTGGGTACTTGTTAGAACCGCCTCACTGAGGCGGTTCTAACACGCACCTACAATCTATGCTTGGTGCAGAAATGAAAAATAACAACATTTCACCAGGAAACAATGAAAGTTCTGAACCAATGAATGCCACCATTTCGTGGATATGTTATCGTAATGAACAACTGCCCCCAGAAGACACTTGATAAACAGTAGTATAGTACGCCCTCTAGCGTATTCTTAAGGGGAAATGGATACACATCTATGGAAGGCATCTCCTGCAAAAGTATTTTTGTCTGCCATGTTAGTGGGGCTCAACCTTAAAGAATTGAATTTGCTCCCGAGGAGCATTTTTTCCTTCAAGACTTTACCCCTTTTTCAGTGGGACAGTTTAATGAAAAGCGAACACAATGTCCCGAAAGTTGTCACCCTTTGAAAAAAGATAGATATTCTGCGAGGGGTATCCATTTTCCTTCAGTAGAGCTCTTATATCAGGGTAAAACAAATTACAAAAATGATCCCCAAGCAAATTTAAGATAAAAACTATAGTATGACTATGTACTGGAGACGTTATTCTGCCAAAACACCACGCTTTATAGACCTACCTCCATGAGACGGTGTAAAGTAAACCTACAGTATAATTTGTAACATGTGTTTGTTTGTCTGTTTGTTTAATGTGAGAGTTAACGCCCCCTTCAGCACTATATAGGTTCTTTATGAGACGTTGCTTCCACTTTTATGTGGCTTTGAGTCTTTGACCAGACATTGAGATGAAATGACATCTCAAACCCTGTCGCCCAATGAAATCAATATGTTTTTTTTTTCCATGGACGGTCTAACTCCCAACACTTTGCCTTGTCAGACTTAGACCCTGTAAGCGGTTTACCAGTACTCATGTGCTATCGGTACGTGGAACCACCATGCAGTCCAATCTATTTCTCCAAGTTCCAATAGGCGGGTGCTGTTGTAACATATGTAAATGAGTGGTTGATTGATTTGAGGTTTAACGTCCCCGTTAACACTGTAAAGGTCATTTTGGAGACGTTGCTTCCAATTTTGTGGGACTTTTACCCGACATTGAGATGACATGGCTTCTCAAGCCCTGTCGCCCAATGAAACCAATAGGTTTATTATCATGGAAGGTCCGCCTCGCACCGCGGTTCCTGAACAGGCTTAGATCCTCTTAGCGGTTTACCAGTACTAGTGTGCGGGCCGGATTCAGCTCTGCGTGGAAGCATGATGCAGCCCATATATTTCTTCAAGCCCCTATGGGCGGGGGCGATTAACATATGTAAAATGCCTGTCACTATGATCTTTATGAATTTGAAGATGGACATTTTTAAACCGACATCCTGCTTCATTATGTACCCAATGAACCACAAAATGCATGCAGGATTATCACAGATATGGCATGGACTTCACTCAGCCTCACATGTATCATATAATGGAAAACTACTATTGATAAAGTAGTAGCAGTACTTACGGACATTTTCATAAGGAAGATACAATCCATGAATGTCCTTTTTCGTGTAATAGTAAATGAATAAATAAATAAATAAATAAATAAATAAATAAATAAATAAAAACTAAATGTCTACCCTTAACCCATATTTGCTTAGCGACCCTTGTTTGGGACATTGGCAAACAGTATAGACCAAGATCAGACGCCACGAAACACGGGGTCTACACTGTTTGCTGAAAGTGCAAACGTTTTTGCAAAACTTACTCCTGGGACCCGTATAATTGGAACAGACCACTCAAAACTAATTAGGTGGGAAATTCCATTGCCATATTGGTTAAGACACCAACTCAAAGGAAACACTTTTTCGCACTAAGTGATTAAGAAGACCCGAGATCCTCCTCCGGGCCGGGCACAGACTCTGCAGACTTTTCAGTTAGTCGATTGGTGCCTGATGTTCTGTCTCATGCCACGCCCATCGGAACCCTACTGTTGTTTTCTGTTGCTTCAGCATTTCAGTTATTTCATGCCGTTGAGTCTTCATCATTGTTTCATCGATGAATTAGTTCTTTTTTATCCCCCGACCGAAAGGTTCGGGGGATATAGCGATCAGCCTGGCATCCGCCCCTCTGTCCGTCCGTCCGTCCGCAGACGAAACCTTGTGATGGCCATATCTCCAACACCTTTTGAGATTCATTGATGATACTTGGCACAATTGTTCACAAGACCGAGACGGCATGTCCTGCGCAAGAATCACAAATCTGGGTGCCATAACTTTTTAGTTATCTCCCCTTCCAATAAAATAGAATGACTACCTTGTGATGGCCACAACTCCAATACCCTTTAAGACATATATTGGTACCTGGCACAATTGTTCACAGGGCCGAGACGGCGTGTCATGCGCAAGAACCTCAACTCTGGTTTCGACTGTTTTTGAGTCATCTCCCCTTCCAATAAAATACATGTAGAGTGAATACCTTGTGATTGCCTAACTCCAATAGACTTTGAGATATATTGGTGGTTCCTGGCACAAAAGTACACAAGGTTGAGATGGTGTGTCATGCACAAGAACCACAACTCTGTGTGCCATGTTTTTATTTATCTTCCCTTCCAATTAAATTGAATCACTACATTGTGATGGCCATATCTACAATACCCTTTAGGATATATTGATGATACTTTATACAGTTGTAGATGAGGTTAATCAGGCGTGTCATGTGCAAGAACCACGACTCCGGGTGACCTGGTTATTTAATTATCTTCACTGACAATATAACCATGCGATGGCCATAACTCCAGTACCTTTTGAGATATATTGATGGTACTTTGCACAATTGTATAGAAGGTTAAGACGGCGTGTCATGCGTAAGAACAACAACTTTGGACGCTATTGTATTTGTGTTATCTCCCCTTCCAATATAACAGTATGACCACCTTATGATCACCATATTTCCAATACCTTTTAGAACTTATTGATGGTACTTGTTACAGATGTACATGATGTTAAGCAGTTGCGCCATGTGCAAGAATTACAACTCTGGGCGCCCTGGTTTTTGCGTTAACTCCCCTGACAATATAACATTGTGATGTCCATAGCAACAATACCCTTTGAGATATATTGAAGGAACTTGGCACAATTGCATACAAAGCATGCGCAAGAATCACAACTCTTGGTGCTGTTGCATTTGAGTTATCTCCCTTCCAATATAACTATGGCCAGCTTGGGATCACCATATCTCCAATACCGTTAGAGACATATTGATGGTGCTTGGTACAGATGTACATGAGGCGTGTCATGCGCAAGAATCTCAATTCTGAGTGCCCTGGTATTTTAGTTATCTCCCCTTACAATATTATCTTGTAATGGCCATAACTCTGCAGCCCCCCGCCCATCGGGACTTGAAGAAATAGATGGGTTGCATGATGCTTTCACGCAGAGCTGAAACCGACACGCACACGAGTACTGGTAAACCGCTTAGAGGATCTAAGCCTGCTCAGACAATGCGGTGCGAGTCGGCCCGTCCATGCTTATAAACCCTATTGATTTCATTGGACGGCAGGGCTTGAGAAGCCATTTTATCTCAATGTCGGGTAGAATTCCCACAGAATTGGAAGCAACGTCTCCAAAATGACCTTTACGGTGTTGACGGGGACGTTCAACTTAAAATCAAACAAAACAAACAAAAATGGCCATAACTCAAATACCTTTGAGATATATTGCAGTTGTATACAAGGTTGAAAAGGCATTTCATTAGCAAGAACCACAACTCAGTATACCTGGACTTTGTGCAAAGGAAATCTTGGATCTTCATCATGTTGAGAAGCGATCCGTAGTATCATGAGGTGAAGATAATCGCATAAAATATTAAAATATACAAAATATACTTCAGGCGTACTAGTGTATTTTAATTCTGATGCACTTTCTATTTGTGAACAATCTTCTGAAGGCCATATTGGCTCTTGGTCGGGGGATTTGCCACTGATGGCTATTTTGCAGTTCTCTGAGATGTTGCACTGATGAGTTATAATGTCTTCACGCGGACTGAACAAATTACTTTGGTAAACCTCGACAGAACTAAGGACGAAGATAGTGGCCACGAAAAATCGATTTAATAGGCATACCCAAGCCAGGGATTTTACTTTCAGTTCCAAGCTGTCTTTTTGTTATTGTTTTTTGCATGTATGTATGTCCAGGTTATACCTTTTATTTTGGGTTTCGGTCCCGCCCATCGGGGCTTGAAGAAATGGACAGGCTGCATGCTGCTGCTTCCACGCAGATCTGAAACCGACCCGCACACGAGTGCTGGTAAACTGCTTAGAGTATCTGAGCCTGCCCAGGCAAAGCAGTGCGAGTCGGACTGTCCATGCTTATGAACTTTATTGGTTGCATTGGGCGGCAGGGATTGAGATATCATTTCATCTCAATGCCGGGTAAAAGTCCCATAAATATTGGAAGCAACCTCTCCAAAATGACCTTTACAGTGCTGACGGGGGCGTTAAACCTCAAATCAAACAAACAAACATTTTATTTTGGATAGCATTTTGTCATTTTGGGGAAACGAAACTGACCTATTAGTTCTGTGTGTATCACACACGGAAAAACAGTGTAGACCCAGATCAGACGCCACAAAACGCGGCGTCTGATCTAGGTCTTCACTGCTTGCTGAACTTTGAAAAACTTACCGTTAACAAAACAAATCTGGCACTCCTATTCCTACAGGAATGTGTGTATCGCTTAATCTTTTTGTTTTAGACAACCAATTGGCCATTTTGTGGGAAAGTAACTGTCCCTTTGGCTTGCTGCTGTTTGTGTTTACATTAGGTTCTACTTCATATTTGTGTTTCTTTCCCTTTGGTGTCTCTGATGGGAGTTGTGGGTTGATTTATCGAGTCCTGATCATTGTCTTCATCGTGTATTGATTTGTCTATTTATTTATGGTGTCGTAGATTTAGGTTTCTGCTCATCACGAAAACACACCTATATAATTTTGACCCCCTTGAATATGTTCTATAAAAGGGTTATCCTTTGGAAGCAAGGAATACACCACAGAAGTGAAAAATATGGAGTGTACATGTTTTCTGGGCCAGACTAGCTAGTTTCGGCCAATTAGGCATCATCAGTGTCCCTCAGATATTTTCAAAATTCCACAATGGAATCAATGATCCCAAAGGACAAGAAAATATAATCTACACTATGATGTAGGGCAGGGTGACGTTTTACCGCTGCCACACATTCCCACACACCAGCTGTAGTGAAGTTAAATATGTTCTATAAAAGGGTTATCCTTTGGAAGCAAGGAATACACCACAGAAGTGAAAAATATGGAGTGTACATGTTTTCTGGGCCAGACTAGCTAGTTTCGGCCAATTAGGCCTCATCAGTGTCCCTCAGATATTTTCAAAATTCCACAATGGAATCAATGATCCCAAAGGACAAGAAAATATAATCTACACTATGCTGTAGGGCAGGAAGACGTTTTACTGCCGCCACACATTCCCACTATATATAGTAAAACTGGGGTTTACAGGGGTAAACCTTATTGAAAAATTTTGATATTTTTCTCATTTCTGCCTTAAAATATAAATTGTGGGTACTCGTTAGAACTGCCTCATCGACGCGGTTCTAACGTGTAGCAACAATTTATATTTTGAGCAGAAATAAGAAAAATATCAAAAAGTTTCATCGAAAATTTTCATTTTTGGCGGTAAAATTTTCCAATATATTTGAATAGGCGTGTTTTCGAATATTCTTTCCCTTTGGTGCCTTATGTGGTAGGTGTCTTTTCCTAATCATTGCCTTAAATTTTAGTTCCTTTCTCCTGGAAATTCGTAAACAAGCAGATTAAAAAGTAATCACGCTTCCCTGAAAATCTCTGCCATTAATGGGCATTAGAGGAAGTAATTACGTAACTGTTCACTAAAGGACATAATTGCCTATCCTGAGAAACGCTTTATTGAATGAACATTCAAGAACGTAAGATAACTAAGGTGGCTGGATATCGCTCTATATGTGTTGCATCAAATGTCAGTCTGTAAACATCACGAAAGCACGCCTACTATATATAATTTTAACCACATTTAACCCCACTGTAATTGTTTTTGGGAGTCTTTTTGGTTGGTTTTAACAACAATTTGTATACTAGTAGTTCAGCGATAAAAAGATTTGCGTGTTTCATTTTAAAATAAAGTGTATGTAGCATGTGAAGAATGTGCCTATTTTTTGTAGACTATATGAATATCTACAGGGGGACCAAGAGGTCTTGATTGCTCTCCTGAGCCCTGAGCTTTATTTGATTAGTTTTTTTTTCGCAGTTGACTGACCTTGGCCTTTGGTTCTTTTAAATATTCCTGAAGTTATATGGGGATATGTTGGTCAACTTGGTCGTGTGAGCTGGACTATTAATACAGACTTTCGTTCCTCCTTTGCCAGGATGCTGCATATAAAAATTTAGTTGAAATCATTTTATGACGTCGGCCAAAGGGCATTCAAATAGATAGCGACATTGTGTAATACCCTTTCAATATGGTATAGGCTACAAGTGTTCTATGAAATGCATTGCTATACCGATAAAGAGCCAACCTTGATTGTGCCAAGAAATAGGTTAAGGTCAAAATAAGTTCATCATTAGAATAAATTTGATACTAAGACCTCTGATGCTACATTCCATGTTTAAGGGCAAACGGCCAAGCGATTTAGTAGAGAAAGGTCCTTACCATATATGCGCTTGTCGCCCATCTTAGTCATGTGACCTCGACCATTCGAAGAATTTCCTTCCTCGGCTTAATCCCTCATCTTTGATTCATCGCAGTTATTCAGTTTGATTGTCCAAGTATTCCCAATGCAGTGCGTGTTAAGAAATGACCAATGCATTGGATACTAAAGTACAGCATTTCAACGCTTTGCACTACACTTCCCCATGATTTTATTAAAGAAACACTTAATGGTTTAATTCAATGGATATTCCCTAAAGAAGATTCCCTCTATCCTGGTGTATTAAAGAAATGCCCTGTCCACTTCTGAATAGCACAGAAATTACAAGTTTTGTTCATGTCAAAAAGTGTGTGAGCTTGACAAATTTATGGTACATTTTGAACTGAGTTATTGAGACAAATTGTGGATATTGCGCTCTCTTGTGGCTTAATTGATCATCTTCTGCTATTCCTAACAGATTTTTACAGATTTCGATGAGGCGGTTCTAACGAGTACCCACAATCTATATTTTGAGCAGAAATAAAAAAAATATCACAATTTTTCATCATAAAATTGTCATTTTTTCGGCGATAAAGGTGGCAATGTATTTGTATAGGCGTGTTTTCGTAATGGCTTTCCGCTTCTGCCATTTTCATATTTGTGAAGCTATTTCATGTTTGTGTTTCTTTCCATTTAGTGTCTTTGATGGGAGGTGTGGGGTAATCGTATCGATTCCTGACCATTGCCTTCACTTCTATTGTTCATGATATCCCTTTCTGTATAAAAGATATCTGAAGTTTCAGTAGTTCGAAGTCACGATATTTTGATGGTTTATCCGATATTGACAATGTTTATTTTGATGCTTTATCCGTCAAATTGTCACTTCAGAACGTCAGCTCAATAAAGATACCCAAAAAAAGAAATGAAGGCAATGATCAGGAATCGATACAATTAGCCAACAACTCCCATCAGAGACACCAAAGGAAAACAAGCACAGACATGCAACAACTAGACCCTAATGGAAACATCAATAGCGGAAAGCCAAAAGGACAGTTACTTTCCCACAAAATGGTCCACTGGCTATCCAAAACAAAATAATATAAGCGACACAAACACCCAAAGACAAACCATAACAAAAATAAACCGCAACAGAAGAACCTGTTTAGACAAAAATGTAAGTAGGTAAACTGAATGACTCGATATGACCTAAATGGTGTTGACCGTCAAATTCCAGGAAAACAAACGTTTTTGCCGATTTGTAAGTTGTTAATTACAAAAGGGAAAGTAAGTGACTGTTGTCGTGGCCGAGTGGTTAAGGCGATGGACTAGAAATCCATTGGTACCGCGCAGGTTCGAATCCTGCCGACAACGATTTTTATTTTTCCAGTCATCATTTTTGTCGCGCCTGCTTTCAGCATAGGTTTCCGTTCGTTCGTCAAGCGACCATCCTTGTGTTGACCCTAATGTTAAGTCATTTCACACAAAATGGCCCATTGGCTATCCAAAACAAAATAATATAAGCGATACACACACTCAAAGACAAACCATAACAAAAATAAACCTCGGCTGAAGAACCGCCTTGGAACGGTCAGTGAAACGAATTCCACTGGCGGGCTTTAATCGATGGTCACAATGGCCCTTATTTCCGTCGTGATTTAGACAAATAATTTGTTCAGTCCGCATGAAGGCCTCCAAGTCGCCTTTTATGCCCCTGCCATCAAATTTTTAATGGGACAGGGTTGGGGTGAGATGACATGTAGTAACACACTTGTCCTTACGTTTGTGTGTTTGTATTGGAGTTTAACGGTCCAGCCAACACTATTTAGGTCATTTTTGAGCCGGTCAGTTTACCTATTCACACCTTTCCAGGGCATGCTCACATGTATACATGTACGTTAGCGGTTAACCAGTACAGTGCACATTCTTTCGCCAGAAACTGACAACTTCTTGAATCAGCGGAAGGGAGAGAATGACCGCAGAAAAGATTTCATGATCAATCTCCACGAAAGAATGTTGCCGATCCCGGCAGATATCGAACCCGCGTCCTCCTGATCACCGGTCAGACGCGCATCAGACTGAGCTACCGAGGCCGACTGTGTCCTTACGTATGTCCATTCCCGTTCCATACGAATGGTTACATTCGATATCATTTGAAAACATCATTACGAAAACACGCCTATACCAATACATTGTAACCTTTATCGCCGAAAAAAATGAAAATTTTAAGATGAAAAATTCTGATATTTTTCTTATTTCTGCTCAAAATATAGACTGTGGGTACTCGTTAGAACCGCCTCATCGAGGCGGTTCTAACGAGTACCCACACTCAATATTTTAGAGCAATAATAAGAAAAATAAGGTTTACCCCTGTAAACCCCAGTTTCACTATATAAAAGTGGGGTTCGAGGGGGTCAAAAAGGCGTGATTTCGTGATGAGTAGATGAGATTCAAATGTCCACGGCCAACTATATCTGACATTAGCCCGATGACTTTCAACCGTGACAGTCGCACAGAAAGTCAATACTGGGTTGTCTCCCTTTGACTGAGGCCTACGATAGATACCTATCGTGTACCTATCGTGTAATCAATATTGTGTTTTCATACCGGCTGTGTGTGAAAATGACCCCGGGGGATATTGAACGATAGATACGTATAGTTAATTTAGAACTGCGTGTTTTGGTACTTTAAGCGTGAAAAATTCTCTTTTTGTCAAACGGTTAAAATTGAGCCTTTTTGTACTTAAAATATTATCGGTTCTCATAAATCCATTTTTTTCTGGACTGTGATATTCCAAATTATTTAAAAAAAAAAAAAAAAAAAAAAAAAAAAAAAACATTTATAGTTAATGGATTTCAGATTGCAATATTTGAAATTGCAATGTTTAGAAAACCAACATGTTCATAAGTCCATGTAATAAAAACCCCTGTAAACTCCACTTTACATTATATACAGAAAAGAGAGAAGAGATGTTTAGAGGGGTTACAATGTGTGTGTTATCCACACTGAGACATTGTATTGTTCATCATAAAAAATAATGTGCTTTTTTTAGATATAAATTAACATTTCTAAGATAAGAAAAAAGCATTGTCACAAGGATATTTTTCTTAATGGGTTGACAGTTTTGTTTGACTGGAGGCTTAACGTCCCCGTCAACACTGTATAGGTCATTTTGCGGACGTTGCTTCCAATTTTGAGGGACTTTTACCCGACACTGATATGACATCTCAAGCCCTGCCACCTAATGAAACCAGTAGGGTTTATCTGCATGGACGGTCCAACTCGCACCACTTTTCATGGGCAGCCATGTCACTGATGAACACCCCTTCTAAATCCAACTTTATATAGAGAAAACTGTGGTTTGCTGGAACAAACATACATATTTTTCTATTACTTTTGTCCCAAACATATGTTGTGGGTACCGCGGTTAGAAGCGAGGCGGTTGTAACAAGATCCACAACCTATATTTAAAGTAGTAATAAACTATGACACAATTTTTTAATAACCGTTTTCTGCAACCTAAAGAAAAATTTGTTTTCATAATGGTCACAATGAGCATTCAATATTGCAACATATCCATGTAAGGCAATGCTTACTTACACTGTTTGAAATTAACTGTGACTAATCAATATAAGTTAAACACAATTGTGGGTGCTTGTTAGACTCGCCTCCATGAGGCGATTCTAGCGATTGCCAACTACCGCTCAGAGACATAAATTGTCAACGTAGCGTTTCCAGCAATCACCTTAACCTTTTTTTTCTCCACAAGACATAGGTTGTGGGTACTCTTTAGAACAGCCTCAATGGGGCGGTTCTAGTAATAACCCACAACCTATACATGGAAATATGAAAGACGTCAAACGGATGTATCATCGTAACTCGGACCAAGTATACAGCCGGCCTCGGTGGCTCAGTCGGATGCGCGTCTGACCGGTGATCAGGAGGACGCGGGTCCGATATCTGCCGGGGTCGGCAACTTTTTTGCGTGGATATTGATCATGAAATCTTTTACGGTCAATCTCTCCCTCACGCTGATTCAAGAAGGGCAGTTGTCAGACGCGCACTGTACTAATTAACCGCTTACGTATAAGCCTGCCCAAGAAAAGTGTGGATAGGTAAACTGACCGGCTCATAAATGACCTAAAATAGTGTTGACTGGGCCGTTAAACTCCAACACAACAAACAAAAACCCAGTTTACATGTAAATTCGATTCAAGATATAATAATTAGCCCCCGCCCATCGGGGCTTGAAGAAATAGATGGGCTGCATGATGTTTCCACGCAGAGCTGAAACCGACCCGCACACGAGTGCTGGTAAACCGCTGAGAGGATCTAAGCCTGCCCAGGCAATGCGGTGCGAGTCGAACCGTCTATGCTTATAAACCCTATTGGTTTCATTGGGTGGCTGGGCTTGAGATGTCATTTCATCTCAGTGTCGGGTAAAAGTCCCACAAAATTGGAAGCAACGTCACCAAAATGACCTTTACAGTGTTGACGGGGACGTTAAACCTCAAATCAAACAAACAAACATAGATATAATAATAATAATAATAATAATAATAATAATAATAATAATAATAACAACAACAACAATTGGTACTCATTATCTAAAAAGCACCAATACTTCATATGAAAAAAGAATGCACAGTAGTACCCATGACACAATCTTTCCGGAAATAAGGTAATCCATTATACAGTCACGCGTGTCCATTAATCTTCGAGCTTTCTGACGGTCGGTAGCCGGAACGCAATGCACAATCCACGTTTCATAAAAGCGATAATTGTCTTCTGCTTAAATACCCGTGATATTTTCCCCTGAGTGTAATAAAACGTTGATTATGGGCACAGAAGCGCCAAATTGAAATCTTTCTACCTATGTTTTTGTGTTAATTAAGTCAAAATCATGCTCAAAACATAGGTTGTGTGTGCTTGGTAGAACCGGCTCATTGAGGCGGTCGTAACGAGTACCCACAACCTATGTCTTGGAGTAGAAATAAGAAAAATAAAGAATACCCCAGTAAATCCCTTTTTCTCTATATAAACTGGGGTTTAAGGGGGTCTTCATTTCACGGACATGTTCACGTGATGCATAAATAAATTAAAAAAAAATCAGAATGAGCTGGTTCTAAATAGTACCATCAATCAACGTATTGAGCAATAAATAAATTTTAAATAAATAAATCGTAAATAAATAAATTACGCTAACACATCCGTGCGGCATAGTAGGGTATTCTTGATATCTCAAAAACAGTTAATTTGTTAATGAAAACTTATCGATACCCAAAACCGGTTTTGTATTCTCGTTAGAACCGCCTCATTGAGGTGGCTCTAACGAGCACCCACAACCTATGTCTTGGAGAAGAAATAAAAAAAAATTAACACCACAGTAAACCCCAGTTTTCTCTCTATAAAGCATGGTTTAAGGGGATGTTCATTACACGGCTTGTTCCCGTGATGAAACAACAACAGTGACTAAAATAATATAGAAGAATAAGAAGCAAGCACTTTCGAACTATGTTTTTGTGTTATGTTAAAATCATGCTGATCTCTGATTATCCAACTGTTCAATATATAAAGTTGGGTTTACATGCAAATTCTTTTCCCCGGTATGATGGAAGAAACACCAGAAAAGGTGTACACCCTGATCTTAATAAATCATTTAACAGTTGAAATAAATACATAAATATAAAAATAAATAAATCGGAATGAGCTGGCTCTGTATATAACCAACAATCCACGCATTGAGCAAACATATAAACAAATAAATAAATAAATTACGATAACACATCCGGGCGGTTCAGTCAATTCATGATAATTTGTTAATCATCACGTGAACAAGCCCGTGAAATGAAGACCCCCTATACCCCATTTCATATAGAGAAAACTGGGGTTTACGGGGGTAAACATTACTTTTCTTATTTTTGTTCCAAAACATAGGTTGTGGGTACTCGTTTGAACCGCCTCGATGAGGCGGTTCTAACGAGCACCCAAAACTAATCGGGTCATGAAAAATAAATAAATAAATAAGACGCAGATCAGACACCGCATTTTAGATTGATAAATAAATAAATAAATACATAAATAAATAAGACGCAGATCAGACACCGCGTTTTAGATTGATTTACATTCCAAGGAGATGCCCAGGCGAAGATGTGTTCATTTCACGTTCTACGGAGAATGACACGCTTTGGGATTACACGCGTGTGTAGACGATAAAGCTTTTTCTGAATTACCTCCAAATTTAATCACAAAATGCCGCTATTAAATATAATTTTGAAATATTATAATTGCTATCAAACTTTACAATATTGTAACCAGATTGGGTCTGATACAGGCGATTGTTTGCAATATTAACAGGAAGTGAAGATTTTAGCCGTTAAAGTAGGGCACTGTCGTTGTTTTTCCACAGTTTTGTATGCTTCATATAAGGATTAAGGGTTGTTAATTTGAAACTAAAAATGCCGGCAGCTAATTAAGTAAAAGTTCCACTTATTTGATATCTTTTTGAAGGTATTTAAACGGACAATTAGATTAAATCGGAACTTGTTTATCAAATTGAAAAATAAATAAGTTATATTTGTTTAAAAAATAGTTTCCATTAAAGCGCCTGCTATTTCCAACAAGACATTCTGTACAGGTAAGCCGTGAAGGTCAGCGCACAGTAAAAGGCTTAATCCTTTGCGCCAACGGCATAAATGTCAATAATAGTTCCGGATGATACACAGTTATGTAATCATAATATTCAGGTCCGGTTTGATTTCGGGCAGAATCCACCAATCATTATGAGAGTATGGTCCTTTTAAAACTATCATGAATTGGTAGATTGGCTCCATATTTTATACACGTGTATATAATTTTAAAATACGTGTCTTGTTTGATTGGCGAAAGCCACCAATTATTACAAGAGGCTTTTTTTTACTTTTTTCCTCCAATATTTATATATGATGCTGGTATATAGTTGGACTGATCAGATTTTGGATTTAACGGGTATTAACCCTTTCAGCCATGTAACCGGGTACAGGTATTAATATGCAAACAGTGTAGGCTAATAATGCGCCGTTATATTAGGATATTCCTTGCTTGCCACACTGTTGACGATTATTTGTTAGATACCCTATTTGGTAGAATTGGCGAATCCAAATTTAGCGACACAAGGGAGTAATTAAAAAACTCGGAAGCGAAAGGTTAAAGTGTATATTAGCATATTGTTATGAGTGAATAGTTCATTAAAGGCTTGAATTTTGATGTATTTGTTCTGGATCTCATTGAAAATTTGTGCAAAATGGAAAATAGAAGTGAAATGAACCCAGTTAGCCCACAGCTCCCCTGCAAGACACTAAATTGAACGAATTGCATACTAAATACAACTTTACCATACTGCCTTGGACCGGTCAGTGAAACGAATTCCAATTGGTGGTGGGGGGGGGGTGAGGAGGGGCGCTTAAATCGATTTTACGCGGCCGCAATTCTCGCCCTTACTACCGTCTCGATTTAGACAATAATTTGTTTAGTCCGCATGAGGGCCTCCTAACTCATCAGTGCAACATCTCCGAGAACACAAAAATCAAACAACCACAGTGATAAAACAACGGTGAGGATTCGACAGCAAGAAACCACCGAAATGCTTGGGTAATTTTCGTTTCTAATTTTCTCTTCTATTAGTTGCACGGTTAGGTTATGACGCACAGACTATTATATACTGTGTTTTAGGTTTGAGTTTGTTTCTCGGTGCATATTTCACTGTATATAATCTGCATTTGTGTATATATTGGGCACTGGTTGGGGCTAGCTAACACAGGCCCTACCCCGGTTGACCCGGAGAATACCTGAAGCATTGAACGGATCAGATTTCGAACCATGGACTTTGGCGAACGTCGTACGTTGTTATTGTTAGTTATTCATAAGTTTTACTACCACTGTTATGTTTATTAACAACAACATTTATTATTGCTATTATTATTATTATTATTATTATTAACATTATTAATATTATTATTATTATTATTATTACATGGATGTATAAGCGACTGCTAAGCATCACGAAAACACGTCTATATCATTTTGACCCCGTAAACACCTTTCATATAGTAAAATTAGGGTTTACAGGGGTAAACCTTATTTTTCTTATAGATTGTGGGTACTCTTTAGAACCGCACCGATGATGAGACCGCCTCGATGAGGCGGTTATAACGAGTACCTACAGTCTATATTTTGAGCAAAAATAAGAAAAATATAATTTTTCATCTTAAAAGTTTAGTTTTTTTCGGCGGTAATGTTTACGATGCATTTATATAGGCGTGTTTTCGTAATGATTGGCCCCCAACCATAAGCTCCATTTTTTCCCTTTTCAGACTTTTAAAACTTATTGAAACAAGTTGGTTCAGTCATATACACTCAAACTTTACTATATGCAAAATGAAAAACCAAAACAAGCTTTGAAATTGAGGTCTACATTAAAGTTCATGTTGGTCTGAATGTTTCAGTTACACATATATGCAGTGAACTGTGTCAGATACATGGGGCATCTTGTCATAAAAACTGTAAAGGTGGTAAAACTGACCTGAAAGATTAGCCCTGTCCTGGCCAGCCAAGAATAGCTGCTAGAAAGGCTACTGTCACTGCTGTGGCAGATTTGTTTGTTCACTTGTTTGAGTTGAAGTTTAACGTCCCCGTTAACACGTTGCTTCCAATTTTGTGGGACATGACATGACATCTCAAGCCGTGCTGCCCAATAAAACCAATAGGGTTTATAAGCTTGGGCGGGCCGACTCGCAACGCACTGCCTGGGCAGGCTTAGATCCTCTAAGCGGTTTACCAAATACTCGTGTGCCGGTCGGTTTCAGCTCTGCGTGGAAGCATCATGCAGCCCATCTATTTTCTCAAGCCCCGATTGGGCGGGGGCTATTGCTGTGGCAGATATGGTCTAACAAGATGCAAGGTTCATGGTGCCATAAACTATTGATAGTGTTGTTGTTTGATCGGTGACAGGTCATACGATTTTGACTCAGGGGCTAAACTTATTAGGTTTGTGACAATGAATCCCACATCTCTTGGCCAAAGAACAAAATACCATCTGTGTAAAAAATGGTGGTAAATCTTTGAAAAGGTACAAAAATTTTGATAACCATAAAATTTCGGAGCTGTTTTCAGGTGATGAAACCTGTGCCTATTATTTTGAGCCACAGAGACGCATCAATAACAAGCGTTGGCTATACAAAGACCATGCTACAGGAACAAAATGTTGACTCAACGTTGAACTAACGTTGAAACAACGTTTTCAACGTTGTTTCAACGTTAGTTCAACGTTGAGTGCCTGCTGGGAAGCAACCGAAAGAATTAAAAGCTCATCAAAAGTTTTGTATGCGGTATTTTTCGGGATGGACACATTGTTCAAATTCCCGTAGCAAATGGCAAAACAATCGCAGGTAAATTTTGTAAGAACGGTGTGTTGTCAAAAGTAAAGGCGCACTACGAAAAATGTTGGCCTGTTACCGGTTTAGGACGTCTGTGTCTTGCACACCAGACAAGGAACTCCGCGATTTTACCCACGGGATAGAAATTTTTGTTCTGACCCTGGTGTTCCGACCCACAATCGAATATAATCCCGTGTTTGATTACCTTGTGTGTGCCGTCATAAAGAATGACGTCATGCACGATCCGTGAGGTCACTTTACATTTCTACAGTGTCAACACAATATGGCGGACGTTGGTAACCGAAGTGACTGCAGCACTGAAATTCCGCGCTAAGAAATGGAAGGTATGCAAGAAAAAGAATCCAATATGGATGTGAGGGGTGGATAGAAAAATCCGTCCCTCGGGATCACTGTCCGGCATCACTCGTCAAGCCTAGTGATGCCGGACAGTGACCCTTGGGACAGACTTTTCTATCCACCCCTCACACCCAAATAAGATTCTTATAGTCTTATCCATGACCACGCACCTGCTCACAAGTGTGTCCTTGTCCAAGAGTTCCTGCGGCGTTTTCCTGTTTCCTTTCCTAAAGAATACCCTTTCTGTCCGTCGCTTTAATCCCGAAGTGGACTTGGTAGTACTATTTACCAGTGTCTTCAGGGTATGTTCTATAAAAGGGTTATCCTTTGGAAGCAAGGAATACACCACAGAACTGAAAAATATGGAGTGTGCATGTTTTCTGGGCCAGACTAGCTAGTTTCGGCCAATAAGGCCTCATCAGTAACCTTCAGATATTTTCAAAATTCCACAATGGAATCAATGATCCAAAAGGACAAGAAAATATAATCTACACTATGATGTAGGGCAGGGAGACGTTTTACCGCCGCCACGCATTCCCACACACCAGTAACATGTTCTATAAAAGGGTTATCCTTTGGAAGCATACTTCTCTAGCTTTACAGAATGGATTTCGAGACTTGAAAAGTGTGGAATACTTTGGAGGGTTGAAGAAAACGAAATGTGAATGGGATTATTAACGTGCCATGTAGAACCACAATGCCAACATTAAATGAATGCCCCTCGTATACCGTAATAAACAAGAATTTTGCATATTGTTATGCCTCCGTCATCAGCATGAAGCACTTATAATTTTTTTGGTTTCCATATGCAGGTACGTACCTACGGGTGCACATGTCTTTCCGTACGTCTGTGTGAGTACATTTGTACGTACGCATGTGATCATGATATATTCAGGCAGTTTGTACCGGGTAGAACGTGAAATTATGATAGCTAATATTCACCAAACCATATGGTAGATTTGGTTCCAATTTGGATATGATGATAGATATATGATCAGAGTTGTATTCCGCAATACCTTTATCCATGCCCACAGGTTCAAGGTCCCGGTCTTTGTAACCTTTAACATTTTAATAGGTCCAAACCAAAGTATAGTAAAGCAATACCCCCACCCGTGCCCATGGCCTCAAGCTCGGGGTCTCAGATTTAGAAAATTGTAATGTTAAGTTTTTTTAAAAGCTCCTATTTTCAAAACGACAAAAAAAGATATTATGATTATAGATACAGGTCCAAATAATTCTTCGGCAATACCCCCGCACAAGGTCAGGTCACTATTTTGGAAATTTATGCTTAAGAAGCTTTTTTAAGAGCTTATATTTTTAAACCATGCGATGTTGGTTCAAATCGATTTAAGCCCCCAGTGGAATTCGTTTCACTGACCGTTCCAAGACGGTTCTTCTGTCGTGCTTTATTTTTGTTATGACTTGTCTTTGAGTGTGTGTATCGCTTATATTATTTTGTTTTGCATAGCCAATTGGCCATTCTGTGGGAAAGTAACTGTCCTTTTGGCTTTCCGCTGTTTATGTTTCCATTAGAGTCTAGTTATTTCATGTTTGTGTTTCTTTCCCTTTGGTGTCTCTGATTGGAGCTGTGCGTTAGTTAATCGTATCGATTCCTGATCATTGCCTTCTCTTCTATTTTATTATAATGATAGATATTGGTCCGAAGATTTAATCAGCAATAACCCCACATGAGCCCCGCCAAGCGAATTTGGGTCTTCGAGCATTCCGTCCTGGCAAATTTTAACTGCGCATGCTCAGCCACTCAGAGGGGCCATGGATATGGCTTTCTGTCTGAAGGTTCCTCTTGATTCACTGCTTGTATCAGCGAGCAGCGAAGGTTCTGGCGAGACTGCGCGGATGCGCAGGCTCGCCTGAACCTTCGCTGCTCGCATAGTCGATAAGTACCAAAATCGCTTGACGGGGCCCACATATGCCCATGACCTGGCAAGCTATGCTGTAATTGAAAAATGCTTTTTCCGGTTATGAATGGCTTCTGGAAGCTAGCACCTGTGTCGAATTGACACATTCCTAGTTGGATTTATATTTATCTTTTTAGATGGGTTTGTTTCATGTGAATATTATGATGAACGCGATGGTTTTGATTTTTGTATTGTAAATTGTCCTTTCTGGGATTTGGATTTTCCTCATGTAACATCCCACGGTGTTGGTGTTATGCATCACAATTAATTCGGTTCGCAAGAGTGTCTGGCCATGTTACTGACTACGACACTGTTAATGAGCTATCAACTGCTATGCTTCTTTATTAGGGTTATCGATATCATAAACGTCGCAAAACATTATCTAAAGTTTACAGACGTCATTTCGATTTAGTTTCAAAATTCAATGTTAGACCAAACTCTCTGCTGCAACAATGCCTATCAGAACCTGAATTTTATGGTGACTTCGTATATAAATTCAGAAAATATATGCGTGCAATGATTTTTGTACCCGCTTTCGTATATTATTCTTTCGATATAAAAAGATCGGGTACAATATAATGTTATACGACAGACTGCATGCATGGTAGTTAACCAAATCACTTTTGATAACCGTCCTGTCTTCTTTAATTGCACGCCGGAGGGTCGGGCCTCTGACTCTATGACGGTTCAGCCTAAAGACTTATTTAAACATGTCTGTAATGTCGTTTGATGTCTGATAACCTGTCGCTGGTCGGGCCAATTTGAGTCCAACTGTTGGTTTTCTTTTGCTCCAGCATTACAGTTATTTCATGCTGTCGAGTCCTCATCGTGGATCATCTCTGTATTCGTTTGATTGTTATATTCTCGGCGATGTTGCACTGAAGAGCCAGAAATCCTTCATGCGGACTGAACAAGTCATTTGTCTAGACCACGATAGAACCAAGGATGAGGATAACTGGCCACGTAAAACCCGTTTAAACCCTCCATCCTTCCTCCCTCCCTCCATTAAAACCTTTTCACTGATCGTTCCAAAATAGTTCTTCTGTTTAGGGTTTTAATATTGTTATGGTTCGTCTTTGCATTGTATGTTTTGCTATAATCTTTCTATTTTCGGTAGCCGTTTGGCATTTTGTGGGAAGGTGACTGTCCTTTTGGTTTGCTGCTTGTGACGTTTTCATTATGGTGGGATCGATTTGTGTTTTGTTTCCTTTGGTGTTTTGGATGGGAGGTGTGAGGTTATTGTATCGATTCCTGATCATTGCCTAGACTTCTATTTCATAGGCACAACAGTTTCTGAAAAAATAAAGAACAATTTTCACTTTTTCTAATATAAAAGCATATGCAACCAAATTTGACCTCGACATAAATTGGGTTTAGGTCAAGACAGTCAGTATTTCAAGGCAGTTCGTCTGTCGCGGTTGGTTGTCGGGCATAGTTTGTCTTGGAGTGTGGGTATCGCTTATATCTTTTTGTTTTGGATGGCCAATTGGCCATTTTGTGGAAAGTAATTGTCCTTTTGGCTTTCCGCCAATGATGTTTCCATTAGGGTCAAGTTATTTTGTGTTTATGTTTCTTTATCTTTGGTGATGGGAGGTGTGGGTTAATTGTATCGATTCCTGATCATTGCCTTCACTTCTATTTCGAACAACTATGATGGACCCAAGAGACAAAGTAGAAGTAAAACAAAGATCAGGAATCGATACAATTAACTTACTCCACCCATCAAAGACACCAAATGGAAAGAAACACAAACATTTAGCGACCAGACCATAATGGAAACCTAAACAAAGGAAGGCCAAAAGGACAGTCACTTTCCCACAAAATGGCCATATGGCCATCCAAACTAAAAAGACACAAGTGATACACACAGTAAGTAACAAACAAAACCATAAATAAACCGCCATAGAAGAACCGCATTGGAACGGTCAGTGGAAATATTTCCACTGGGGGGCTTAAATCGATTTTACGTGGCCACAATCCTCGCCCTTACTTCCGTCGCGATTTAGACAAATAATTTGTTCAGTCCGCATGAAGGCCTCCTAACTCATCAGTGCAACATCTCCGTGAACACAAAAAAATCAAAGAACCACAGAGGTGAGACAACGGTGAGGACTCGACAGCAAGAAACCACTGAAATTCTGGAGCAAAAGAAAACCAACAGTTAGACTCCGATGGGCCCAACCAGAGATAGAGCATCAGGAACCAACCAACATTACCTTGAATTAGATCTCTTTAATTCTCAATAAGCCTTTACGTTGGAGCCGTCATAGAATCTGAGGCCTGACCCACCGGCGTGCAATTAAAGAGGGAAGCAAAGTTGCCAATCGTGATTGGGTTAATTTAAAGTTTCAAGGCAATCGAATCTGTTGTTCCGAGGTAGAAGGCTTTTGGAATGTTATTTACTATTATGTTTCTTTTTTTTGACATTTCGAATGATATGTAGTAGATGTATAACTTTTGTATGTTTATGTGTTTTAGAGAGTGGGGTGTAATGCCAGCATAGAGCGCCGTCATTACACCCTGCAGGTTTTAGAGGGATACATGGGTAGACTAGCTATTTAGCTAAATGTGCTGTCCTCTTTAAATAATGTATGAATAAAAATAAATGAATAGCCCATGCAATTTATTTGAAAACATACGTTCTTTTAACATATACAACACAGTCATATTTCTCATCCATGGGACAACAATATCCGTTTGTATGACAGTGTGTGATTTCTTTGTCTCATACTGCTGTCTTACCAAAGTGTTTATTAGCTGCCTCGGACTGCCACCCTTTTCTTTAGGAAATTATGGACATTGCAAGTGGAACTGTTTTTTTAACTGTCCTTGTTGCATGTTTTGTTACCCATGCAAACAGGGAAGTACTTTTTTTCTGTTTCTCCCAAGATGTCCTTTTTAACAGCCATAAAATCATGACATTGTTCAACTTTCAATGAAATAGACATTCAGTGTGTCATCAAACTGCTGTCAGGTGTCAAGGAAAGAAATGTGCATGCAGAAATCAACTACTAGTTTTACGTTCAAAATTACCACTACGGGCTGTCTGCTGTTTTTACCATTCAAAGCACCTTTTTTAAAGTGGCTGGGTGAGAAAAATATAATCAAAGACGAGGTTGAGACTTTGACAAGGAAATCTCAGGCTCTTTTTAGCTTATATAAGTCTTATGCTCGGCATTGCCACACATGAGACTAAAATAAACTGAAACGTACCTGAGATTTCCTTGTCGAGTTAACAACCCCAACAAAGATTATATTTTTATCATATGACATCGCGTCTTAAAATGTAATTACGCCATGTAATAAATTCGATAATACACAAATGGATTAAATATGCAAAATAGTTAGAACTGTCTCAATGAGGCGGCTCTATCGAGTACCCGCAAGCTATGTTTTCGAGCAAAAGTGAGGAAGATAATGTATACCCCCGTAAACTCCACTTTTCCCTATATAAAGTGTAGTTTAGAGGGGTCTTCGTTTCACGGACTTGTTATCGTGATGTGGCAGCAACATACAGTAAAGCTAACCCTTGTTCTGCTGAATAAAAAAACAAGAGGGCCATGATGGTCCTATATCGCTTACCTGAGCTAATAGATTAAAAGTTTCAGGAAGTTCCAATCTTTACCGAAGGATTTTTACTGAAGACAAAGTCAAAAACAGGTATTTTCAGCAATCAAGGGAACGTAACTCTATGAGTGATAGGCAGACATCTCCAGTTTTCAAACTCATCCGAACTTTCATTCCCAACCTACTTATATGCTAGTTTCAGAAAGATTCGATCAAAACTAAAGGACATATGGTGATGGCAAGGTACAAAATAGGCATTTACAGCAAAGAAGGGTACTTAAATCTTTGAGTAATATGCCAACAATATTAGTTTGCAAACACATTCAAGCTTTTATCTCTAACTTACTTTTATGTAAGTTTCGGGAAGGCCCATTCAAAACTTAGGGACTTATGATGGTGACAATGTCAAAAATGGGCATTTTCAGCAATCAAAGTGAGGTAACCCTATGATAAATAGGCTGTGATAAATAGGCCGGCCTCACCAGTTTTTGAACTCATCCGAGATTTTATCCCTGACTTACTTGCATGTTTGTTTGATTTGAGGTTTAACGTCCCCATCAACACTGTAAAGGTCATTTTTGAGACATTGCTTCCAATTTTGTGGGACTTTTACCCGACACTGAGATGAAATGACATCTCAAGGCCTGCTACCCAATGAAACCAGTTGGGTATATAAGCATGGACGGTCCAACTCGCACCGCTTTGCCTGAACAGTTTTGTTGAAATCGGTCGAGAGATGACAAACTTACGTACGGTGATGACAAGGTCAAAGATAGGCATTTTCTGTAATCAAGGGTGTGGGGGGGAGCAATACCCTCACGATTTTTTTTAACTCAGCCGAGGTTTTATCCCTTTGTTACTTACATGAAAGTTTAAAAAAAATCCTCTGAAAACTGAAGGGGCTACGATGATGACAAGATCAAAATAGGCATTTTCAGTAATCAAGAGAATGTAACTCTATGTTTGATAGGCCAACCTCGCCAGTTTTCGAACTTATCCGTGCTTTTATCCCTGACTTACTTGTTGGTAGATTTCAAGACGATCCGATTAAAACTGAAGCTGCTATAGTGATGACCAGGTCAAAAATAAGCATTTTCAGCAACGTAGGGGATATAACTCCATGGGTAATTGATGGACATCGCTAGTTTTCGAACTCATCCGAGATTTTAACCCTGACTTACTTGTAAATAAGTTTCAGGAAGTTCCGATCAAAACTGAAGGGGCTATGGTGAAGACAAGGTCAAAAATAGGCATTTTCAGAAATCAAGGGGTCGTAACTCTATAATTAATGGACCGACCTTGCCAGTTTTTGAACTTATCCGAGCTTTCATCCCTGGTCTACTTATATATAAGTTTCAGAAAGATCCGATCCAAACTGAAGGTGCTACGGTGATGACAAGCATTTTCCCATTGCAAGTCTATGGGACACTGTGGTTGCCATAACAAGCAAAGTTTTCATTCGATTTCGATTAAAAGCTTATGTCATTAATGCCCCACCAGATTCATGCTACAGATAAGAAATGATTGAGATCAGCGTGGAGACTGCAGAGATATAGCTGGGCAAAAGTGTGGACGGACGGACGACCAACTATACTTTAAGCTCCCCTGGAGCCTTCGGCTCAGGTGAGCTAAAATTGTCATATACTTTCAACCAATCAAATCACTTGATGTAATTAATTGATATAAATTCACCAACAGAATTGCAAACAGTGAAAGCCCAGATCAGATAGCTTCTCTTGGGGCCTTCTGATCTGGATATTCGTTGTTTGCAAAGATGGATTCTGTCCTGTTTCAACAGGACAATGGTTTAGGCAATCATGAATCTTAACTCAATCTGAAGTTAAAACAGAGGCTAAGCATGCTCAGGCTAATGCGGGTTTATTTTTTCCTACTTGCACAGATTTGTTGTATGTTTTGCCATGCACCATATCCTCTCTGCTTTGACTCAAAGATAATATGACGCTTTCAGAAAGACGTCTGAAGTCGTGGAAAGTTTTTGTGTACGAAAAGAAATTCCTGACCGGCGAGCCAAAAATTATAATTCAGAAACATGTCATGCACACAATGGTCATTAAATTAAATATATTTTGAACACATCTAGAACATTGACTATTTCACATCTCTGTAAACAATATATGTATGTATTAACTTAACTTAATCATAAGTAGTTGACTTTTTTGTGAAAGAACAAAAAGTTAATTTTGCTTGGTTGCTTGCCGTTTGCACTGAGGTCAACTTTTAAATAGGCTTGTTTGATTAAATCCATTTTGTACTGAATTAAATCTTCCCTCTGATATACAACAGAAGTCCATTTAGAAATTTAGGGGTGCCAGGTTCAGTTATTTAAAAAAAAATATTTAGAAAAAAAGGTAGAAGTGAACCCCTGGTCGAGGCCTACAATGTTTGCTTCAATTAATTCAATTGGAGTTAAGAATGATTCGTTCATACTTACAAGAGCCGACACGAGGCAGAAAACCGCAATGATTTAAGTGTACCAATAAATAAATAACTTAAATATTCAAGTACATTCCGCAAGTCAAACTGTATATTTTTCGTAACAATTTACAAATGAGTTGAAAACAAAACAAATTTATTCAGAAAATGTCTGTATTGTGCCCAGATTACTGGCTTGGACGCATGTAATCGACGTAAAGTTATATTCTGCACGGCTATATATACACCTTATGTAGAGAGCAACATATTGGCTTGATACCAGCGCTTTGGAATCGCCAAGGACGATATAAATGCCTTTTCTGTTCAACCCTTATACGACTGTCAACTGTAGGTGTGTGATCTGGGTCCACACTTTGCTTACAGTAAAAAATTAATGAACTTGCAATCAACTTGCAATAAACAAAAAAAACACCCTTAGATTGAAAGTGCAATTATGTGAAACTTGGTTAGGTAAATGTCATCGGAAGCGATAAATTTTAAATGACGCAATCCCCTTGGCGAACAGAAAGCCAATTATGCTGATATTTACGCTTATCACAGGACTTTAACATCTATCATATTAATGTTGTCATTGAACAACCCATTTTAACTACAGCTAATGATTACTTCGTGACATTTGGTGGATGAGTAATAAGGCTCAGTGGGAAATGAAGTGTAAAATATGTAATGCTATAAAAAAGAATTGATGTAAGCAACATCTGCCAATTGAAAAAATATGCATTGCTAAGAAGTCAATGGTGTTTGGTAAACAGTCTTGTTTCATGGCTGACATTTTTTTGCCCTTTGAAGTCGTTTAGTGGTTATTTTCAATAACTTGTTCTGAGTAGACGGGGCTTATACCGATTGGTTAACTATTAATGCAATTGGGATAACTAAATACAATATTGGCTGTAATTATAGCCCCGCTTTGAAAAAGTGGGGCTATACTCGATGGGCCATGTCCTTCCGTCTTTCCGTGATTATGTCATGCTGTGACTCTATGATTCCGGTACTGCAAAATTAAAATGCATCTATCTGTGTGGCCCATCTTTGATGAAGCTTATAAACACTTGATCTCTAATGTAAGAAAGGAGTATTTGCAGAATAGTGAGCAAAGGCCAATAACTCTTGGAGTTATGTCCCTTTATAGGTTTTCAAATTTTAGAATGCATTTTGCTTAATAACTCTTACTTCAATGAAACTTATACTACACGTGGTCTTTAAGTTAAGAAAGGCCTAGTAGCAGAATAGTGACCAAGGTCCCATAACTCTTGGATTTGTGTCCCATGTAAGGTTTTCAAAATTTGCCATTCGTGAGACTTTCGTGTTAGATTTCTCAGGAACTATGGAAAGTTTGCACAAACATGAGCAATGACTGGATCAATAACTCTTCAAATTACGTCCCTTGATAGGTTATCAAATTTTGTCATTCTTGATTGTTTTCTTATCAGATTTCTCAGGAAATATAAAAAGCTAGAAAGCTGAAAAGTCTTACATAAACATAGGCAATGAATAGCTGTATCCTTTACATCATAAAAGGGACCAAAGATCCATAACTCTTGCAGTTATATCCCTTAGTAGGTTTCCAAATAATAATAATAATAAACGTTTTGTTCAATAGTTTTTATGCTTATGGTTCTACCTCAATGAAATTTATACCAAACTTGGCCTCTAAAATAAGACAGGTGCAATAGCAGAACTGCTCCATGACTCATGGAGTTATCAATTTATGTAGGCTTTCAAATTTTGCTATTCTGGGGGCCTCTTCTGCAACGAGGTCTATCGGAACCCGAATTTCTTGGTGGCTTAGTGTATATAAGCTCAGAAAAATATAGAATTGCAATGACTTCAGAACCAAATTCCGTAAAATCTTTCTTCCATATACGGCCCCCGCCCATCTGGGCTTGAAAAAATATATGGGCTGCATGATGCTTCCACGCAGAGCAGAAACCGACCCGCACACGAGTACTGGTAAACAGCTTCGATGATCTAAAAAACGTAGAAGTATAACAAAGATCAGGAATAGATACAATTAACTTACTCCACCCATCAAAGACACCAAAGGGAAAGAAACACAAACATTAAGCGACCAGACCATAATGGAAACCTAAACAAAGGAAGGCCATAAGGACAGTCACTTTCCCACAAAATGGCCATATGGCCATCCAAAATAAAAAGACACAAGTGATACACACAGTAAATAACAAACAACAACATAAATAAACCGCCACAGAAGAACCGCCTTGGAACGGTCAGTGGAAAGATTTCCACTGTGTGGGTGGGGGGGGGGGGCTTAAATCGATTTTACGTGGCCACAATCCTCGCCCTTACTTCTGTCGCGATATAGACAAATAATTTGTTCAGTCCGCATGAGGGCCTCCTAACTCATCAGTGCAACATCTCCGTGAACACAAGTAATCAAAGAACCACAGAGGTGAGACAACGGTAAGGACTCGACAGCAAGAAACTACTGAAATGCTGGAGCAAAAGAAAACCAACAGTTGGACTCCGATGGGCCCGACCAGAGACAGAGCATCAGGCACCAACCAACATTACCTTGAATTAGATTTCTCTAATTCTCAATAAGCCTTTACGTTGGAACCGTCATAGAATCTGAGGCCTGACCCACCGGCGTGCAATTAAAGAGGGAAGCAAAGTTGCCAACCGTGATTGGGTTAACTACCATGCATGCAGTCTGTCGTATAACATCCATGCTGTACCCAATCTTTTTATATCGAAGGCAAAGCGGTGCGAGTCGGCCCGTCCATGCTTATAAACCCTATTGGTTTATTGGGCGACAGGGCTTGAGATGTCATCTCAATGTCGGGTAAAAGTCCCACAAAATTGGAAGCAACGTCGCCTAAATGACCTTTACGGTGTTGACGGGGACGTTAAACCTCAAAACAAACAAACAAACAAACTTCTTCGATATAAAAAGATTGGGTACAACATAAATGTTTTTTTTTTTTTTTTTTTTTTTTTTGATTTTAGGTCTAACGTTCCCGTCAACACACAACATAAATGTTATACGACAGACTGCATGCATGGTAGTTAACCCAATCACGGTTGACAGCTTTGCTTCCCTCTTTAATTGCACGCCGCTGGGCCAGGCCTCAGATTCTATGCCGGTTCCAGCGTAAAGGCTTACAGAGAATAAGAGAGTATCTAATTCTATGTAATGTTGGTTGGTGCCTGATGCTCTGTGTCTGGTCAGGCCCATCGTGGTCTAACAGTTGGTTTTCTTTTGCTCCAGCATTTAAGTGGTTTCTTGCTGTCGAGTCCTCACCGTTCTTTCAGCTCTGTGGTTGTTTGATTTTTAGTGTTCACGGAGATGTTGTACTGATGAGATAGGAGGCCTTCATGCGGACGGAACAAATTATTTGTCTAAATCGCGACGGAAGTAAGGGCGAGGATTGTGGCCACGTAAAATCGATTTAAGCCTCCCAGTGGAATTCGTTTCACTGACTGTGCAAATACGGTTGTTCTGTCGCTTTTTTTTTTTTTTTTTTTTTTTTTGTTGTTGTTTTTGTTATGGTCCGTCTTTGAGTGTTTGTATCGCTTATATTATTTTGTTTTGGATAGCCAGTTGGCCATTTTGTGGGAAAGTAACTGTCCTTTTGGTTTTCCGCTGTTGATGTTTCCATTCGGGTATGTTGTTTCATGTTTATGTTTCTTTCCCTTTAGTGTCTCTGATGAGAGCTGTTGGTTGTATCGAATCCTGATCATTGCCTTCACTTCTATTTTGCAAATCAGAGCCGTTTTGTTTGTGCCGTGTGGTGGCTGTAAAAGGTCTCCCCGTACATGCATTTAATTCTCTTATTTTTCCAACCCTCAGGGATTGCTTTTAAAATTGCGTTTCATCGTTCCTTTATTTGACATCCTTTAGATACCTGTTGAAGGTCTTAATTGGACCGATGTTTGTACCTCGTTGTATAACAATTGCTTGTTTGATATATATGGGTTTTTTATAGGCATAGCTGTTATGTGGGCTTTTGTTATACTTGCCTTCTATTTGAAGTATTTACCGTTCTTCCTTATACTGTTTAACTTAATGACCGGTATGAATATCGATTTAGTTTTGACAGTATCGCCCCTTTAAACAAACAAAATATAAACTTACAAGATCTCCCATTAGTTACATTCTGCTTCTTCTGTTCGGATCCCCCATTTTATTAATAATTTTAATAGCTATGTTGCCGTCGGTACTGGTGAGACCGAAAAATTTGTTTTCTGCCGCTTCCGTTAATTTAAGTGGAGCAGGCGGTACTAATTTATTTAAAAATAATCTGAGAGTTAGATTACCTCCTATCAAATCGCTCATACTTCGGAAACATACCAATCCTTTCAAAAGAAGTGGAATGTATCCTAGTATTTCAAAGTGCAATGCTAAGAGGTGCAGGTGCTGTTCACATTTATGCACTGCGTCTACCGTTTCTTCGTCTCTAAACGGTAAACGTTTTTCTGTAGTCATCATGTCCGATGCGACATGAAAGTCTACGGATATGATATATGTGATAACCTGACGTACTGCAAATTGTAAAATGCAGTACGTCGGGCAAACTAATCGCATGTTAAAACACGATTTAACGAACACTATCGTTGAATGATTAAGCCTAAA
The DNA here is from genome assembly GCA_963580285.1 of Lucinisca nassula. Lineage (NCBI taxonomy): Eukaryota > Metazoa > Mollusca > Bivalvia > Lucinida > Lucinidae > Lucinisca > Lucinisca nassula. Next base: position 13,654,951 of record OY757014.1, on the reverse strand, counting down.
AACACTGACAATTTCTTGTACCGTCATTTCAAACGTACAGGTCAGTCTATAAAATATATACGAGTATTTCTATACAGCCAGTGGAAAAAATGTACTATGATGTAAATTCTACAGCAAGGTTTAAAATTATTAAACGGCGTGAAACTGAATTAAAATGGATTAGATTATTACAGACACCTTTACCATTTGGTTTTAATGACAACATTTATCAGGAGGGTAATATATCTAAAACGCCCGATTTTGATATTGTCTCGCTTCGGAACTGTCGAAGGCGTAAAACTAGATCGCACGGCACCAGAAAAAAATGACAATTATAAATGTGCAATTAAAGAGGGAAGCAAAGTTGCCAACCGTGATTGGGTCAACTACCATGCATGCAGTCTGTCGTATAAATATTATGTTTTACCCAATCATTTTATATCGAAGAATGATTTTACGAAATTGGGTGCTGAAGTCATTGCGGTTATATATTTTCAGATTTATTTAACGACAGACTGCATGCATGGTTGTTAACCCAATCACGGTTGATAACTTTGCTTTCCTCTTTCATTGCACGCCCCAGGCCTCAGATTCTATGACGGTTCCAGCTTACAGAGAATTAGAGAGTATCTAATTCTATGTAATGTTGGTTGGTGCCTGATGCTCTGTCTCCGGTTGAGCCCCTCTGAATCTAACTGTTGGTTTTCGTTTGCTCCAGCATTTAAGTGGTTTCTTGCCGTCGAGTCCTCACCGTTCTTTCAGCTCTGTGGTTGTTCGATTTTTTGTGTTCACGGAGATGTTGCACTGATGAGTTAGGAGGCCTTCATTCGGACGGAACAAATTATTTGTCTCAATCGCGACGGGAGTAAGGGCGAAGACTGTGGGCGCGTAAAATCGATTTAAGCCCCCCAGTGGAATTCGTTTCACTGACCGTGTCAATACGGTTGTTCTGTCGCGTTTTTTTTTTTTTTTTTTTTTTTGTTATGGTCCGTCTTTGTGTGTTTGTATCGCTTATATTATTTTGTTTTGGATAGCCAGTTGGCCATTTTGTGGGAAAGTAACTGTCCTTTTGGCTTTCCGCTGTTGATGTTTCCATTCGGGTATGTTGTTTCATGTTTGTGTTTATTTCCCTTTGGTGTCACTGATGGGAGCTGTGGGTTAATTGTATCGATTCCTGATCATTGCCGTCACTTCTGTTTTGCAAACTATATTGCTGTGTAGGAATAGACTCAGTAAAACCGAGTCTCCGCTTTTCGTTCTTTTATCTGTTTTTTTGTTTCCAAAGGCACCGTCATAGAATCTTAGTCTTGACCCACCGTCGTGCAATTAAAGAGGAAAGCAAAGTTATCAACCGTGATTGAGTTGACAACCATGCATGCAGTATGTCGTTAAATATTTATGTTGTACCCAATCTTTTTATATCGAACAATCATCATCATCATCAACGGATTTTTATTAACGTGCAGATACAGGGGCTACGTCCACATAAGTGGGCCCTCTTCCAGGTAGCTGGCTTGCTGCACGCATGGCAGATCTTACACCAGATCTCCAGGCTTGTCTATCATGAGGATCGATAGCAGAGAGCTTCCATTCTCCGCAGTCCCTGTGTTTTCGAAAAGCTGTAAGTTCTAGTTTGTTTTGATTAAACCAAAGAGAAACGAGATCACGGAGGATACATGTTAAAAGCTCCTGACAAGCATGAGTAATGGGGGATAGCATGTTTTGAATATATCATGTTAAAATGTTGTAGTGGTGGCGTTTTACTTATAATGACACTGTCTAGTTTTGATGACTGTACACTAAGTATCATGTATATGCTTTATTCTAACACAGCGCGCGTATATAGGCAATGGAAAATAACTGTGTTTTATTCTGCAACAAAACACAGCTTGGAAGAGCGTGACGAGTGACGTCATTAAAAACTGTCAATTTATGACGTCACTAGTCGATTTCCTTGACGTTAGACGGTGTAACGTCATTTTGTCGCATCGAAAACGTAAGAAAAGGATATAAATGCATGTGTTTCAGTCGATAATTTTAGCGGAATTTCTTCTAACAATGGCGAAAGGTTGTGAGATTTTGAAGGAAACAACAACATTATTGCCGATTTTCAGCGTGTTAGAATCGAAATATATCAGCTCTAATATACGATTTGTTGAGTAATAAATCACAGTTTGTCGGTCGGTTGTAAGTAGACAAATCACGCGCGCTACGCGCTCGTGATTTGGCTACTTAACAACTGACCTCCAAACTGTTATTTATTACTCTACAAATCACAGTTAGAGCTGTCCTTCATTCGCCGGAAATTACCGAGTAGAATATCGATTTCCGTAGGAAATCGGCAGTTAAAGTTACCTGTATATTTTGAAGGTTTTTATATTAAAATTATGAAGGAAAAAAATCTTAAGTCCTCGAATCTTATTTATCCTTAACACTAGAAAAAAAGTCACTGTTATCCTCATGTAAGAAAATTATTCAAGTTTTATTTGGTGCATTTCAAAGTGATGAATAATTCATTCTTATTGCTTCCATCTGCAATTTAATGTCATGCCTATATGCGCCATAGACGGCAATGTATTTTTAAAAAAAAAAACGTTCAGATTTCCATGTTTGGTTGCCAATATTAAATAGAAATGATTTGTTTGGAATTAAGTCACTGTTATATACTGTTAGACAGTTGTTCAAAGTTTACGATGATATAAAGTTTATTTCTACTGAAAAATGATAAATTGCTTCCCCGAGAGCTTAAAAATCGTTTATAAGCTGGTTTTCAGTACTGCAGTTCATGATGCGAAAATCGCTAAGTCCACATTATATGTACCAGAAATCGTATCAAACCTGTAAAGCTTTTTTGTATTATTTTTGTAATTACTATTAATAAACAACATGCGGATAATAAACTTGATACAGTGGTTATATTTCTCGGATTTCTTTCTTTTATTTTGTCTCAGTTTTGTTACATTTATGTTTTCATTCATTATGAATGGGCGGCAAATATGTCAAAAGGACAAAAATTGTCGAAATCATTAACTGTGAAATGGCGATTAAATGGCGATTAAAACCAACATGAAAAGTTAATTGGCAGTCTGAAGCCAGTGATTGATTTTGTTTGTTTGTATTGGAGTTTAACGGCCCAGTCAACACTATTTAGGTCAGTTTTTAGCCGGTCAGTTTACCTGTCCACACTTTTCCTGAGCAAGCTTATACGTAAGCGGTTAACCAGTACAGTGCACATTCGCCTCATCGAGGGGGTTCAAACGAGCACCAACAATCTATGTTTTGTGCAGAACAAAACACTGTTTGCTGTCTGTTGATTTCTGTTAATAAGTTTCAACTCTGCCTGTCCGCACAGTTACTTTGCAAACAGTGTAGAGCATGGTGCGACTGCTCAGGATGAGCCGTCTTTTCTCCAGATCTACATTGTTTCCAGTCTGTTGATGACTTTGACTAAACCACCATCAATAAAAATGGAATTGTCTAATTTCACATTACGAAATCACGCCTATACTGACAAATATTACCACAAAAAAAAAAAAAAAAAAAAAAAAAGAAAGAAAATGTTTAGATAGAAAATTCTGCTATTTTTCATACTTCTGTTCCAAAAATAGATTAAAGGAACTCGTTAGAGCCGCCTCGATGAGGCAGTTCTAACGAGTATCCACAATCTTTGTTTTGATCAAAAATAAGAAAAAATAATGTATACTACTGTAAACCCCAGTTTTACTGTATAAAACTTATTTATCTTCACTGCAGCTGGTGCTGTGCCGTGTGGCGGCCGTAAAAAGTCTCCCCGTACATCCATCATAGTGCAGATTATATTTTCTGGTCCTTTGGGATCATTGGGTTCATTTAGAATCATTTTGAAAATAGAGTTCTGCTTAAGCCGGTGCTAGAGGGCGTGGCCGGTGTCGCACATTTCAGTACTGGTCATGAACAGACTCCATAAAATCGAGTCTGCTATTTTCGTTTATTTGGTGTATTCTTTGCTATCAAATGATCTACCTATTCAGAACTTATTTATCTTCACTGCAGCTGGTGCTGTGCCGTGTGGCGGCCGTAAAAATTTTCCCCGAAAATCCATCATAGTGCAGATTATATTTTCTGGTCCTTTGGGATCATTGGGTTCATTTAGAATCATTTTGAAAATAGAGTTCTGCTTAAGCCGGTGCTATAGGGCGTGACCGGTGTCGCACATTTCAGTACTGGTGATGAACAGACTCAATAAAACCGAGTCTGCTATTTTAGTTTATTTGGTGTATTCTTTGCTTCCAAGGGATCTAACTATTCAGAACTTATTTGTCTTCACTGCAGCTGGGTCTGTGCCGTGTGGCGGCCGTAAAAAGTCTCCCCGTACATCCATCATAGTGCAGATTATATTTTCTGGTCCTTTGGGATCATTGGGTTCATTTAGAGTCATTTTGAAAATAGAGTTCTGCTTAAGCCGGTGCTAGAGGGCGTGGCCGGTGTTGCACATTTCAGTACTGGTCATGAACAGACTCAATAAAACCGAGTCTGCTATTTTCATTTATTTGGTGTATTCTTTGCTTCCAAAGGATCTAACTATTCAGAACTTATTTAAGGAGTCACAATAATAAAGGTGTGTTTTTGTGATGAGAGCTGGATCAATCAATCAATCAAATATTTTATTCTCTCAATCCATCATACATAATGGCAATATAAGGCGATACAAACAATTGTTATAATAATTCAGAGATGAAAGAATCTATTTTAGTAGAAACCGTCCTCTGTCCGAATTTTCCACTATTTTCAGCATATCAAAGGTATGTCTTTAGTTTAAAGGTTAATAAAGGCATTTCTTTTTGCTTGTTTGATTTGAGGTTTTATAGTAACAGTCAAATAAATAATATATACCCCTATAAACCCCAGTAACGGTTGTACTATATAAAAGTGGGGTACACGTGGGTCAGAATTATATAGGTGTGTTATCGTGATGACGAAGTTAACAAACGTGCTTTAATTTAACAATGAGTTGGCGCGTGCCCGTCGTCCCCTACTATGTGTTAATCTTTATAGTGTCAATCCACGTAACCCTTAAAGTGCCAATCATAACATTGAAGATAACAATTTGATTAATTAAATTAAATAAATAAATAAATAAACAAATAAACAGTCTCATCATTGTTCACTTTTTGTGATTGATTTGATAGACAAATTTTGTAGTGTCTTGATTTATGTACAGTTTTATTAACTCTTAAAGTGTAAATCATAACTAGTGCAGATGACATTTTCCAGGTTTTGAGTTGATTAATTTTGAAAACACGTCTATTATACAAATTGTGAATTTTACCACCAAAAAATGAAAGTATTCAGATTAAAAAAAATGCTACTTTTCGTATTTCTTCTCGAAACATAAATTTATGGAATCGTTAGTTCCACCTCAGCGAGGCGGTTCTTACGACAAACAACAATACTTTTTTAGCAGAAATAAGAAAAATAATGATCCATATTCTACTACATAAAAGTGGGTAATATGGGGTGTTTTTGTGATGTGATCATAAAACTATTGCAGCCCATTCACATATTAATTGTATGCCCCATTTTAATAAATAAATAAATAAATAAATATGCCGTATCTGAAATCACCTTCTATGACCGACTTTTAATGCACTTTTTATATCTTTCTTGAATTCTTAAAGTGTCAACCAAAGCTCGACAAACAACAGTTTTCGAAAGCGTGTTTAAATTGTTTAGGACAAACATTACAGCCTATTCAAATATGAGTGAAATGTCCTTTATAATAAATAAATACATAAATAAATAAATATATAAATAGGCTTATCTGTGTTTACACATTATGTAACTTTTATGGCGTCCTTTCAATTATTCAGGGAATATCTTATACAATATACTGTATATTGGTGTAGTGTTAACTCTTAAGGTGTCAATCATGACTTGGGAAGACAACATTTTTCAAAATGTGTTTACCTATAAGTTACTTTTTATGGCGTCCTTTTAATTATTCAGGAAATATCTTATACAATATACTGTATATCGGTGTAATGTTAACTCTTAAGGTGTCAATTATGACTGCGGCAGACCATCACGAAAATTTGACCCCCTATAACCCCACTTTCATTATTGTAAAACTTGGGTTTCCAGGGGTATACATTATTTTTATTATTTCTTTTTAAAAACATAGATTGTGGGTACTCGTTAGAACTGCCTCGCCGAGGCGGTTCTAACGAGTATCCACAATCTATGTCTTGAGCAGAAATAAGAAAAAAAATATCATTTTTTTTTTCATCTGAAAATTTTCATATTTTGGTGGTAAAATTTACAATGTATATGTATAGGCGTGTTTTCGTCATGGAACAAAATTGGTTTTAATGTAAGAACTTTCTCATCTGAGTTCATCTCGGCTCCCGCCCATAGGGGCTTGAAGAAATATATGGGCTGCATGATGCTTCCACGCTGAATCCGGCCCGCACAATAGTACTGGTAACCGCTTAGAGGATCTAAGCCTGCATGTCCAGGAACCGCGGTGCGAGGCGGATGCTAATAAACCCTATTGGTTTCATTTGGCGACAGGGCTTGGGATGTCATTTCATCTCATGTCGGGTAAAAGTCCCACAAAATTGTAAGCAACGTCCCCAAAATGACCTTTACCGTGTTGACGGGGAAGTTAAACCTCAAATCAAACAAACAAACAAAATCTGAGTTCATCTTTATCGAGTCTTATAGGCGTGTGTTCGTGATTGGCTAACAATATTTTTCATGGCGTTATTTATTTAAATAAATAAAATAGATAAAATAAATGCATAAAAAGATCGGAGTCAAGAGATTTCACATATCATGTTTGACCTTAATCCTTATTTAAAATCACTGGACAAGACACTGACAAGAGATATAGACCCAATATCCTACATGTCAAAAAAAAAAAAAAATAAATAAATAATAAAAAAACAACAACAAAAAAAAAACACTACTACTACTAATAATAATAATAATATTGATAATTATAATAATAATAATTATTATGATTATTATTATTATTAAGCAATTCTACATAATGTAGCTCTTCATTATGTTAAAAATGTTCGTTCATACTAGTTGGCTCGAAATGCAAAGGCATGGTTGTTACTTCAAGAAGTTCTTTTTCACAGTTAGATAGCCTTAATTTGAGCACTACTTAAGCGCTCCTTTGAATACCTACAGGTAGATCAAAGTGTCATATCTGCAGATATATGATTAATGATTCCCTGAGGTCAGCGACTGGAGAAAAAATATTGGCTATTCTGTACCTTGATCCCAGTGGTGTACAGGGAGATAACTGGAATATCTCGCCCAGATAGGTTTTAACGGAAATTCACGACTTATTCCGATCGCCGCCTATGAAGGAAAAAGTTCGGTATGTAAACAGAGAAACAACAAAGTTTCCTTATTACTCTTCCGTATCTGAAGACCTGTCTTTTTTCCTTTGGCGCAGAAAAACAGTGTTTTATTTAAGAAATAGATCAGCTCTAGCTGTGATTTGTAGAGTAAGAAATCACAGTTTGGAGGTCAGTTGTAAAGTAGACAAATCACGAGCGCGTAGCGCGCGTGATTTGTCTACTTACAACTGACCGACAAACTGATTTATTACCTAACAAATCACCAGCTAGGGCTGATCTATTTCGATTCTAACACGCTGAAACTCGGCAATAATGCTGTTGTTCACTTCAAATTCTCACAACTTTTCGCCATTGTTAGAAGAAATCCCGCTACAATTATCGAGTGAAACACATGCATTTATATCCTTTTCTTACTTTTCGATACGAGAAAATGACGTTACACCGTCTAACGTCAAGGAAATTGACTAGTGACGTCATAAATTGTCAGTTTTTAATGCCGTCACTCGTCACGCTCTTCCGAGCTGTGATCTGTTGCAGAATAAAACACAGTTATTTTCCATTGCTTATATAGGCGCGCTGTGTTAGAATTCTCCTTTTCAGAACAAAAATGTGAAAACTTAATGATCTGTCGCGTTTTATTTTGTTATGGTTCGTGTTTGAATGTGTGTATCGCTTATCTCTTTTTGTTTTGAATAGTCAGTTGGACATTTTGTGGGAAAGTAACTGTCCTTTTGGCTTTACGCTGTTGACGGTTCCATTATGGTTTAGTCACACCTGCCATACAAGACACCAAAGCCTGCCCAGGCGAAATGGTGAGAGTAGGACCGTTCCTGCATATATTTTAGGATTTGTTTTCTGCATATAAACCCTAGCGGTTTGTTTGGGCGGAATGGCTAGAATATGTTCTAAAAGGGTTAACCTTTGTTATCAAGGAACACACCGTATAACTGAACAGTATGAAGTTTTTCTGGGACAGACTAGCTAGTTTCGGCAAATTATGCCTCATTTGTGACCCACAGTTATTTCAAAACCCCACAATGGAATCAATGATCCCAAGAACAAGAAAAATAAAGGGCATGGATAAGGCTGACACGATAAATCGTATAATCTATTAATCGATCGATAAATTCTAAAAAAAAAATGATTATCATTTCTGATTTGCTTTTAATCGGTTACTTGATAGGTACAATTTACTACCCAAAGGCATGCCTAAAATAGCTGGATGTGTGGCAAACAGTGCAGACCCTGATGAGACGCCGCATTATGCGGCGTCTCATCTGGGTCTACACTGTTTGCTCAGGCCTGTCTGTTCAAATATACATATGGTAAAGTGCAACATATGGTAAGAGTCATGCTCAGACAGAAAGTCAGACAGGTAAAACCATGACAAAAACCTTAGCGATTACTAATCGATTATCGATCGCAATGACAGGACTGTTAATCGATTATCTTTTCAGCTCCGATTAGCCAGTCCTAGGCATGGAAACGTTTTACGGTCGCCACACATTCCCTTAATAGCAGCTGTAGTGACGTTAAATATGTTCTATAAAAGGGTTATCTTTAAAAGCAAGGAACACACCTTAGACCTGAACGGTATGGAGTAAAACAGATTTTCGGGAGCAGAGTAGCTAGTTTCGGCCAATTAGGCATTGCCAGTGTCCCTCAATCATTTTCGAAACTCCACAATGGAATCAATGATCCCAAAGGACAGGAACATATAAACTACATTATGATGAATGTCATTGCTTCTCAATGTCGAGAAAAAGTCCCACAAAGTTGGGAGCGACGTTTCAAAGATTACAAAGACAGCGCGCGCGCTTGTGTGTGTGTGTGTGTGTGTGTGTGTGTGTGTGTGTGTGTGTGTGTGTGTGTGTGTGTGTGTGTGTGTGTGTGTGTGTGTGTGTGTGTGTGTGTGTGTGTGTGTGTTATAGCCTATCGAATGTTTAGCTGATATCGCATGACAAACTGAAAATATATTTTCTAGAACATATTTAATGGCATAAGGGAATGCGTGGCGGCCGTAAAAAGTCTCCCTTTTCCTTCATCATAGTGTAGTTTATAATTTCTTGTCCTTTGGGGTCTATGATTCAATTGTGAAATGTTGAAAATTTTTTATGGTCACAGATGATGTCTAATCGGCCGAACTTAGCTAATCTGTGTGAAGGTTACAGTTATGAAAGAGACATTATCTATTTTATATTTGCTTCTAATAAACCTGGGTTACTTTAAATTTTATTGTGACGTCACTGACATTATGAACCCATAGCGAAGACGTCGCCATCTTACTTTGTGTTCATTCAGTGTTAAGTAACTTTCCTTTTGGCTTTCCGCTATTGATGTTTCCATTAGGGTCTAGTTTTTTCATGTTTGTGACTCTTTCCCATTGGTGTCTCTGATGGGAGCTGTGGGCTAATTGTATCGATTCTTGATCATTGTCTCCACTTCTATTTTGCATATCAGAGCTGTTTTGTTTGTGCCAAAAATGACGTTTGGAAAAAAAATAAAAAAAAAATCGTTGTCGGCAGGATTCGAACCTGCGCGGGAAGATCCCAAAGGATTTCTAGTCCATCGCCTTAACCACTCGGCCACGACAACTGTGACTTATTTCCCTCTTACGGTCAACACATTTAGGTCATATCGAGCCACTCAGTTTACCTACTTACATTTTTCCTAAACAGGCTCATATTTTAGCGGTTTACTAGTACAGTGCACATTCTTTTGCCAGAACCTGACGACTGCCATCATCAAATGTTGCAAAATAAGTGCAAACTGAAAGCATGACAGTGAATCTCAGCAAAACTAATATAAATCGACTAATGGGCCCGTAGTGTGTTTTAGAAACAGCGTTGAGTCTACCTTGTGTTGAGCCCATCTGGTGGCTTATTACTGGTGATCAGAAGTGAATGGATCCGATTCCCACAAGGATCGGCATCATTCTAATTAGAAAATTGATCGCGGTTGAACTTTTTTTCTGCGGATATTCTCTCTTTTCTGTAGATTTCAAATAGGCCGACGTCATTTGCTGACTGCACATATTCTGGTTGAAGTTCAGTGATGTTAGAAGAGTTTGAATTTGCAATAAACCGTGCGTTGTATGGTCTTTTATGAAGCTTAGGTAACCAATATAACGTAGGAAGCTTGCCTTGGCCTTCTGTAACACATACAGCAAACTTGTTGGCTGTATGAAAAATGTGGTCATCAACTACAGCCCTATCTATAGCCAAAGGCTGTAGTTCATAGTCCTTAGTACCACTAAGCTCTTGCTGAAGAGTGTTAACATTGTTGAGCCATCAAACAACGACCATTTTGTTAGCGGTCTTGTCTGTTGGAGCAAAAACAAACTTCTCATAAAATTCGTTAATACCTTGTTTAAAATGATGTAAAGACGTCTTCGGTCTAGGAGGTAATAAGTTCGTATTTTGAGAGTAAAAAGAACAGCGTTTGTTTACTAGTTTCCATTCTTTGAGAAGTAGAAGTAAAACAAAGATCAGGAATTGATACAATTAACTTACTCCACCCATAAAAGACACCAAAGGGAAAGAAATACAAACATTAATCGACCAGACCATAATGGAAACCTTAACAAAGGAAGGCCATAAGGACAGTTACTTTCCCACAAAATGGCCATATGGCCATCCAAAACCAAAAACCACAAGTGATACACACAGTAAGTAACAAACAACAACATAAATAAATCGCCACAGAAGAACCGCCTTGGAACGGTCAGTGGAAGATTTCCACTGGGGGGCTTAAATCGATTTTACGTGGCCACAATCCTCGCCCTTACTTCCGTCGCGATTTAGACAAATAATTTGTCCAGTCCGCATGCTCAACATACTCTCGTTTACACCATCGATTTCAAAATCCATTCAAGGTATCAGCGATTTCATCTCTACACTTATTGAAATCAATTTTAGAAGGAAATCGAAACCTAACTAAAAAGAGCAATATACATAATAGGGGAAAGAATCAGAATCACCAACATGACAAATGTTAAACTGGAAGGACAAACGTAACTAAAATAAACAACGCAAAAGGAGGAAGAATCAGAATCATCAACGTAACAACATATATGATAAGGGATGATGATGATGATTTCGTGTTTAACGACGCGTCAACCCCCTCTCTCTCTCTCTGTCTCTCTCTGTCTCTCTCTCTGTCTCTCTATATCTCTGGGTCATATGCGTCAAACAGTTTATTACTGGCACATATCTAGTGTGTCTGCAATGCTACAGGATCTCTACTGGTGCCCCATTGACTAATAGACAGTCGGCTGGTCCTCCTGTATAAGGTCACATAAGACCTTGCAGCAATACTACCTGTTAACTATCTGATCACCTGTCCTACAAAGAACCAGGGAGATCACAACTCTGAAAGACTACAAGTTCACACCCCCTCCCCTTCTTCCAGACTATCATCCACTGGAATGACCTACCATCCCACATACCGGTTCTTCCAACCCACAGCTGTTTGCCAGGTTGTCCATTCAACACCTTAAAGGGTATATCAACTAACGTCCTTCAGCACTCGGTTACCGAAACCCATCTGAAGTCCTCTTCGCAGGTAAGATAAATAGTTCACTGAGCGTTGTTTCGTACTGCATGTACGACTTTGTACCTTGTTTTTGTTTTTACCGCCCACCAGATCATATTGGCTCAGAATATCTCGGTGGCTTTTAATTCATCTTCGTCTATGATAATGCAAAATAGAAATGTTCACATTTTTGTCGATGGAGACTTGGAGTGGTGAAGCCATTGAATGGAGCAATATGAATGTACCCAGTCGGGGTACCAAACAGGCATATCAACAAAACAGCAGCTTTTGGATACAGTAAACTAACAATACCTGGCCATAGTTGTCAACCTTCCCACCCGCCATCCATTGTTTACAAAATTCTGGGACCCCTGTTAGGCGAGTTAAGGGTTCGATCGGCAAAGCTGATAATGACATAACCCTCATTGTTTAAAAACACATATCTCTCAAGTTGCGGGTATGGATGGTTTGCGAGACCTAATGACACGATTTAGGGATTTGTTTCTTTCCTCTGACCTTGCTCACATGTGAAACGCTTGTGTGTCAGTTTCAAGACCCATATGGTTTATACCAGTGAAAACGACCAAAGGCAAGACAGGGTGTACAGTCGATCGATGATACAAACAAACACCTAATTAGAAGACGTGACCGACACTACTTCCATTCGTGAATCGAGCAGTCCAGACGTTAGGAATCATTACAGATGGTTCAGAGCACGTGAATTAAAGGTGATACTGGAAGTTTGTTTTTGAAGACGTCAACACTGATCCCCAGGTCCCAAGAAGAATAGAAGAGTTTGCTTCTAAAAAAGGAAGCGTTTGGGATAACCTCCCAAGGGAAAACGGTATTCTAACAAGAATTCCCACACTTTAGGGGGCGCAAAGTTAGTGAAACATGAAATTTAGGTCAAAGTGAAACATGGATGCTTGCATTAAAGTTTCCATCCCTAGATGCAAGTTTGCACCAAGTATCATTAATGCAGCTCTAATAGTTCTTGAGAAATGCGCATGAACATTAGAGTAAACGCTAGGCTTGGTGCGATAGTTACGAAGTCAGTAAACCATGGAATGTAGGCCAAGGTCGAATATGGATGCTTGCAATAAAGTTTCTATCCCTAGATGCAAGTTTGAACCAAATATCATTAATGCAGCTTTAATAGTTCTTGAGAAATGTACATGAACATTAGAGTAAACGCTAGGCTTGTTGCGATAGTTCACGAAGTCGGTGAACCATGGATTGTAGGCCAAGGTCGAATGTGGAAGCTTGCATTAAAGTTGCCATCCCTAGATGCAGGTTTGTACCAAGTATCATTTATAAAGTTCAAATAGTTCTTGAGATATGGATTTGAACATTTGGTTGAGCGCACGCGTTGAATCAATAGTTCACAAAGCCAACGAACGATAAATGTAGGTCACGGTCAAATATGGGCGCTTGCAGTAAAGTTGTCAGTCCAAGATTCGAGTTTGTACCAAGTAGCATCAGTGAATGACTTAACACTATGGTCAACACAAGGATGGTCGCTTGACGAACGAACGGACACCAATGCTGAAAGCAGGCGCGACAAAAATGACGATTGGAAAAATAATAATAATAAATCCTTGTCGGCAGGATTCAAACCTGCGCGGGAAGATCCCAATAGATTTCTAGTCCATCGCCTTATGGTCCAATCTCTTCTGCAACAAGGTCTATCGGAAACCGAATTTTATGGTGACTTAGTATATAAATTCAGAAAAATATATAACCGCAATGACTTCAGCACCCAATTTCGTAAAATCATTCTTCGATATAAAAAGATTGGGTACAACATGGATGTTATACGACAGACTGCATGCATGGTAGTTAACCCAATCACGGTTGGCAACTTTGCTTCCCTCTTTAAATGCACGCCGGTGGGTCAGGCCTCAGATTCTATGACGGCTCCAACGTAAAGGCTTATTGTGAATTAGAGAGATCTAATTCTTGGTAAAGTTGGTTGGTGCCTGATGCTCTGTCTCTGGTCGGGCCCATCGGAGTCTAACTGTTGGTTTTCTTTTGCTCCAGCATTTCAGTGGTTTCTTGCTGTCGAGTCCTCACCGTTGTCTCACCTCTGTGGTTCTTTGATTTTTTGTGTTCACAGAGATGTTGCACTGATGAGTTAGGAGGCCTTCATGCGGACTGAACAAATTATTTGTCTAAATCGCGACGGAAGTAAGGGCGAGGATTGTGGCCACGTAAAATCGATTTAAGCCCCCCCCCCCCCCCCCCAAGTGGAAATCTTTCCGCTGACCGTTCCAAAGCGGTTCTTCTGTGGCGATTTATTTATGTTGTTGTTTGTTACTTACTGTGTGTATCACTTGTGTCTTTTAATTTTGGATGGCCATATGGCCATTTTGTGGGAAAGTAACTGTCCTTATGGCCTTCCTTTGTTTAGGTTTCCATTATGGTCTGGTCGCTTGGTGTTTGTATTTCTTTCCCTTTGGTGTCTTTGGTGGGTGGAGTAAGATAATTGTATCGATTCCTGATCTTTGTTTTACTTCTACTTAACCACTCGGCCATGACAACTGTCATTTTATTTCCCTCTTGTAATTAAGAACGTACAAATCGGCAAAAACGTTTGTTTTCCTGGAATTCGACGGTCAACACCATTTAGGTCATATCGATTCATTCAGTTTTCCTGCTTACATTTTTCCTAAACAGGTTCTTCTGTCGCGGTTTATTTTTGTTATGGTTTGTCTTTGGGTGTTTGTGTCGCTTATATTATTTCATTTTGGATAGCCTGTTGGCCATTTTGTGGGAAAGTAACTGTCCTTTTGGCTTTCCGCTATTGGTGTTTCCATTTGGGTCTGTTGTTTCATGTTTGTGTTTCTTTCCCTTTGGTGTCTCTGATGGGAGCTGTGCGTTAATTGTATTGATTCCTGATCATTGCCTTTACTTCTATTGAGTGTTGTCATCAAATTAATTTACTGACAGTTGTCTGCATGATGCTTCCACGTAGAGCTGCAACCGACCCGCACACGAGTACTGGTAAACAGCTTAGAGGATATAAGCCTGTCCAGGCAAAGCGGTGCGAGTCGGCCCGTCTATGCTTATAAACTCTATTGGTTTCATTGGGCGACAGTGCTTGAGATGTCATTTCTTCTCAGTGTCGGGTAAAAGTCCCACAAAATTGGAAGCAATGTCTCAAAATGATCTTTACAGTGCTGACAGGGACGTTAAACCTCAAATCAAACAAACAAAACAAACAATGGTAGCAGAGCAAGCAAATGATACTTTTACATGGAAGTAGATAGTAAATGAGTTATATACAATGGGACTGTGAAGAATTGGTGAAGTAACAGGTAACAGAAAATGGTTGTTTATTGAGATACGAGCAGATCATTACGAAAACACGCCTACAAAAACATTGTCACTTTTACCGCCCCCCCCCCCCCCCCCCCAAAAACAAAGATTTTAAGATGAAAAATTGTGATATTTTTCTTATTTCTGCTCAAAATATAGATTGTGGGCACACGTTTGAACCGCCTCCGCCTCAGTGAGGCGGTTCTAACGAGTGCACACAATATTTTAGAGCCGAAATAAGAAAAATAAGGTTTACCCCTGTAAACCCCAGTTTAACTATATAAAAATTGGGTTCAATGGGGTCAGAATTATATAGGCGTGTTTGCGTGATGTGACAGCAGAAAATGGTTACAGAGTTAAGTCTTCCAACCTTAACAGAGTCTAAATGTTATGAATTATGGAAACAGGAGACACACACTTTAATAGTTATAACAGATTTGAGTAAGGACAAACAAGCAGTATCTGTGGCACTGAATCTTCCACGTGATGAATGGGAAATTATTTTGTGAACTGATGTGAACATTTGGGAATGGATTATATGAACAGTGAAAATGGTATGTGTATATTGTTTGAATTTGGGGCAAATATTTACTTGATGATGAGCTGATAGATAGCTTAAATAACTTTGAAAATTTTTAGAACTATAAGAGAAAATATGGTCTCCGCATTGGAGAGTATATTGCTAATTTTGATCTGAAAGACAGCAAACTTGAAAACTAAACATAAAACTTCCATCTGCGATATTTGCCTTAAAACTGCTAAATTAAGTAAACAAGACAGAATGATTGTTTTGACAGGAGTAAATTTCGCTGATAAGGGAAGATATATAAGAAAATGCAAAAAAAAAAAAACCTTTAATAAAATTTGTGGGAGTATTAACAGACAGAAAAGGTTGGAAGGGGCCAGATGTTAGACTGAAATCAGCATGGAAGAAGTCAACCAGCAGCCATACTACTATTACTATTACTACTTCTACTACTACTACTTATAATAATTATCATCGATTTTAATTATAGAGGGTAACATTTTTAGTACTAGTACTAATCTTCCATGTGGTCCTTTTTTCTTCCTATTCCTGGGTATAAACAGTACTATACAATGTAGATAAAGTCTCTAGCTCAAGGAAACAACACCTGATGCTTGCGGGAATCGAACCGGCTACCTCTCGATCAACTCACTTCCGATGCTTTACCACTGCACCACAGTGCTCCAATTGTAAGTGGTATGTACAACATGATAGCATTCGCGTGACGGAAAAGAAATTGAATTGGATAAATTTTGTTGTGTAACTCGTAGGGGTCATATAGGCATTGGGTAGCAGAGTTTTCAGACAGATTGAATATGGCGAAAGGGAATGCAAGTGTTGATAGATCAGAGTGATGAACAGAAACTGAAGGGAAAAGAAGAGTGGGGAAGAATCACACATTGTTGGTGGACAGGTAGGTGCAGAAATGGCACAGCTGAAGGATGAAATGAGGAAGTTGAAGGCTGAAATTAAGGAAATAAAGGCTGTGAAAGATAAAAAAATTGAAAGGACAGAAAGAACAACGGGAAGACAGCAGGATAACGATGCAAGAGTTAATTCAAAGAAAAATGCAGTTGGAAAAAAGATGAGGGTTTCTGATGAGTGATTGTGAAGCTTTAATTTGAGCCCCGCCAAGCGAATTTGTGTCTTCGAGCATTCTGTCATGACAAATTTTAACTGCGCATGCCCAGCCATTCAGAGGGGCCAGGGATATGGCTTTCTGTCTGAAGGTTCCTCTTGATTCACTGCTTGTATGAGCGAGCAGCGAAGGTTCTGGCGAGACTGCGCGGATGCACAGGCTCGCCTGAACCTTTGCTGCTCGCATAGGCGATAAGTACCAAAATCGCTTGACGGGGCCCATTTACATCATATTATCCGATTTGTTTTAAGTCAGAAATGGGTGTGGATAGTTTTATACAGCAGGAAAGGAGTTAGCCATGGCAGTCTAACTGTTGGTTTTCTTTTGGCACCAGCATTTCAGTATTTCTTGCTGTCGAGTCATTATCGTTGTTTCATCTTTGTGGTTGTTTGATTGTTTGATGGTTTGTCTGTGAGGTTGTGTATCGCTTATATCTTTTTGTTTTGGATAGTAAAAGTAACTGTCATTCGGCTTCCGCTATTGATGCTTCCATTGTCTAGTTATTTCATGTTTGTGTTTCTTTCCCTTGTGTGTCTCTGATGGGATGGGGGCTGTGCGTTAATTGTATCGATTTCTGATCATCTGATCACTGCCTTCACATCTATGGTCGAATTTGATAAACTAAAGTGGCAGGTGATCAGAGAAGAGTGATAAACTACAGTGGCAGGTGCTCAGAGAAGAGTTAATTTTCAGTGAGAAGATGCCAGCAGGGGATAAACTGTCGCTGGATGGCCAATACGGTAGGATTGAAGACCACAGCCTAAAAGTCTTTGGGTCCCATACGAGTAGCATGGGGACCGAGACATATCAAAGACAAAGTAGAAAGAAAGAAACAAAGATGGATGGAATACATTGGAAGTAGAATGAAAATGCATGCACTGGGTTAAAACAAAGTCTCTTGGAAACAGCAAAGAGAGTCAAAAAAAAGCTAGAGAGGGGACAAGACAATATCAAGAATGAGTAAGAAGCTGGTGAAACGAAATCTTAACAGTGCAATAGATATGAAGGAGCTTACACGAATGATCATTTCATATGAAAATTATGACACGAGCCTTCGGCGAGTTTCAAAAATCTCATATGAAATGTCCACGAGTCTAAGATTCTGTTTATCATATGACTTCTTAAAATTGGATTTTAACGCCTATAAATTTGACAATTTTTTCACAAAAAAATGCATGGTTGACATGGACGTCGTCATGACGTTACATAATCCCGCTAAAGTATTATTATACATGTGGTAACACGATTTTTATTACACGACGTTATCCACTGCTTATAAACGATGTCGCATGATAAACAGATGATACTAACAAGTAAGATAGTGGTCTTGGTGTCCTGTGGAGAGGCAACAGCTAAATGGTATTGCATTGCAAGAGATCACTGGAAACTGGTTTTTAAAACTGTTACGGAGTTATAATGTGTTGAATGACATGCAAAACATGGTTTAGTTGGAAGTTATTCACAATGCCTTATCTTTGGACAATCATCCATATTCAGTCTTTACCAACGAACATCCATTGATTTCAGTGATAGTCACACAGTAATATATATGATATTTATTTATTTTTTTTTTCATTACTGGTAATTCTTTTCGAATATCAACACACCAAAAAGAAAGTATCATTAAAGTAAAAGTACATTTACAGTAAAGGGACATTATCCACTTTACATTTGCTTCTGATAACTTTAAATTGATTATGACGTCACTGACGTCATGAATCCATAGCGAAGACGTCACTATCTCACTTTGTGTTCGTTGTCATTAGTTTAATATACTGGCAGTTGGTGTTATTTAGTGACTTTAACAGTCTGGCCCAGAAAAACTGTACACTCCGTGCGTTTCAGTTCTGTTGTGAATTATTTGCTGCAAAATGATAACCCTTTTCTAGAACATATTTAAGAACAGGGCAGAAGATTCCTAGACCCTACGTCTCATCCCACCGGTCAGACGTCGAATTTGATGAATCGTCAACTCTTACCACTCGTGATGTAGGACTGCTTCCAGTTCGTACAGATTCTGTGCAGAGGGTTTCATGTTCTGCATCCGACGCCAAGGAATGCCCCAGATATGCTCCAGCTGAAACAAATATCGGAATTCTATTGCACTGACGAGTTAGGAGTCCTTCATGCGGACTGAACAAAGTATTCGTCTAAATCGCGACGGAAGTAATGGCGAGGACTGCGGCCGCGTAAAATCGATTTAAGCCCCTAAGTGGAATTCGTTTCGCGAATTCTTCTGTCGCGGTTTATTTTTGATATGGTTTGTCTTTGACAGTGTGTATCGCTTACATGTTTTTTTTGTTTTGGATAGCCAATAGGCCATTTTGTGTGAAAGTAACTGTCCTTTTTGGCTTTCCGCTATTGATGCTTCAATTTGGGTCTTGTTATTTCATGTTTGTATTTCTTTCCCTTTGGTGTCTCTGATGGGAGCTATGGGTTAATGGTATCGATTCCTGATCATTCAAAAGTCTCACAAAATTGGAAGCAACGTCTCCAAAATGACCTATACAATGTTGACGGGGACGTAAAACCTCACATCAAACAAACAAAACAAATTCACTTCTATTCAAGCTGGCTAAATTAATGTTTGAATATGTTACTGTGTAAATAGGTCGCCACTGCCCTAAAACGGTTGGTTAAGCCTTGCCATGTGCACTGGTCTAGGGGCAAGTGCATTGTTGTCAAAACGAGGCACAACTTCTGGCTCTATCCGAGCAAAACCTGGCTACCCCACGTGACGCCTATCTAGTTCATGTTAAAATTAATACATTTTTGATACGCCGGGGTTTTTGGCATAAAATTGTGCATTTTCTGGTCGGTTGTTGCTTTGTTATGTTAACCACAGTGTTGATGTTGCACAGTATACCATTTCTCAATTGATTTCAAAAGCTTTAAGGCACGCTTACCTAGATGAACAGCCTGGTAAGGAACATATGGCATAAGTGCCTTTCTCGAGCTGACCGGCATAACATAACTTATTTTATTGGAGGTTTTTTCTCCCTTGGTAGGCTAAACACTTACTTCCTTTCCCCCTACTTCTAAATCTTTATCCTGTACCAACACTTTAGTCTGTACTTACAGAATATTCAATCTGTACAAACAGATGGACTATACTTTAAAGATAAATCCTTGTTTTACTTATATGCTACGCCATGTGGTATTTGTATTTTGTATTTTGACAATTCTCATTTAATACTGTATGTATTCTGAGAAAAAATAAAGCTGATTTGATTGAGTTAGTCGAAATTTCGAGAAAGTAAGTCAAAATTTTCGAGTTAATATGCCGAAATTTTGAGTTTATGCGTAGAGTTAAATATTATGCAATAATTTCGAGTTAGTAAACAGAATTTTTTAAATATTATCTCCAAATTTCGAGTTGATAAGTAAATATTTCGAGATACTAAGTCGAAATTTCAATAAGTCGAAATTGCTAGATAATAAGTCGAAATTTCGACATACTTATCAAAAGAAATAAATGCATGCTCTTACGTATTGCTGACCACTCTAGTAACATACAGGAAATGGAAAAGACACAACAATTTAAATGTTTATATGGACGGGTCCGACTTGCACCACTTTGCCTTTACCAGTACTTATTTACGGTTGGTGTGAGCTCTGCGGAAGTATCATGCAGCCAAAGCTATTTCTCGAAGCCCAGATAGGCGGGGGCCCCAGAATATATGAACCATGCAGGACATGTGAACCATAACTTTGGATTACCTACTTTTGGAGTTATTGTCCTTTAAACATTGAACAAAACCAGTTCCACTCCTATCCGCTCTGTAAGTTGTTTTGTTTGATTTGAGGTTTAACGCCCCCGTCAACACGGTATAGGTTTTGTTTGTTTTGTTTGATCTTAGATTAAACGTCCCCGTCAACACTGTAAAGGTCGTTTTGGAGACCTTACTTCCAATTTTGTGGGACTTTTACCAGACGTTGAGATGAAATGACATCTCAAGCCATGCCGCCCAATGAAACCAATAGGATTTATAAGCACGGACGGTCCGACACTCGCACCGCTTTGCATGGGCAGGCTTAGATCCCCTAAGCGGTTTACCAGTACTCGTGTGTGAGTCGGTTTCAGCTCTGCGTGGAAGCATCATGCAGCCCATCTATTTCTTAAAGCCCCGATGGGCGGGGGCCTAACACTGTATAGGTCATTTTAGAGACGCTGTTCGTCCAATAAAAGATGCAATAGGGTTTATAACCATGGACGGTCCGAGTCGCACCGCCTTGCCTTGGCAGGCTTCGATCCCCTATCAGCACCGTGCGCGGTCGGTTACAGCTCTGCGTGGAAGCATCATGCAGCCCATATATTTCTTCATGCTCCGATGGGCGGGGGCACCGCTCTGTAAGTTGAAAACCATATGAGATATTTTCATGACCAAAATCCAAAAAGACAGTTTCTTTCCCTAAAATTGGCCAAGAGGCTAACAAAAATAAAACAAAACATATATCAATAGTCAATAAATGCTAAGACAATGGCAATAATAAACCACAACCGAAGTCCCGCCTTAGTACGGTCGGTATAAAGTACTGAGGAAGTGGGGTGGGGGTGGGGCACAATCCTCGCCCTTGGTTTTGTGCACCAAACCCAACCCCACCCAAATCACCACACACACACACACACACACACACACACACACACACACACACACCGTTATTTTTCTGATGACGTCTCTGTGTAGTTTTTTCCCCATTTTTCGCTATAAAAAGGTCGGATAGAATTTTGAAATGCACGCACGATTGTTGGCTAGTTACGCAATTTTTCAGGCTTCAGACTCAAATGACGGCCTCAACATACAGCTTCTATAAATTGGATCAGGCCTGACGGACCCGTCGTGGTTAAACTTTAACTCTGGCTAACACTGTTGGTGGTACCGACCAGCAGTCTTCGTCTTTGCTTCATGTCAGTGGCTGATCATGAATGCGATTAATATGTGTCGTGATGCATTGATTGAGTTAGTAAACAATTATGCGAACAGAATATTGTTTTTATGTCAGAAGAAGATTTGTCGGCAGTAAAAGGTCTTTAAGCCCTACTCCATCCCCATCCCCCTCTCCTTCCCCCGCGCAACTTGTGCTTCCGACCACTCCAACGTGGTGGCCTTGAATGTTCCTTTGTCATATTTCTGGAAAAGTTGAAATTTTGCATTAGATAAGATTAGATTAATTTAGATAAGATAATATAAAATGATAAGATGAGATAAGATAAGATAGTTTCCTTAGTTTCAATATGCCTAAAGACGCAACAGAGAAACATGATCGTGCAATAAAAGTGACACTCGAATATATATTTCAACTTACTAATGACTAGTTCCCAAAAGACGGACGCACTGACATATTTTAAGAATTCTTGTTGGACATCTGTATCATCTGCGGTCCTAAGGAACTTAAACTTTTCTTTATCTGGTATGACCTTGAAAGGTGCTACAGAAAAACTCAATTTATCAAAACGTCTACTTCTTATAACGTTGTATGTCGAGCAGTCCATTATGAAGTGAAACTCACCTGCAATTTTTCAGGGGCATACTTTACAAAACCTTTTTTTTCAGGCGGAGATTTCTTATAGCGTCCTTGTTCAATTTCAAGCTGATAATTAGAAATCCCCGGTTTTTATTGAATTTTAAAGACTATTTGTTTGTCAATACTAACCTGGCAGATATTTCCCCCATTTTTCGGAGGGAGACAACTTTCGAAACTTCAAGCTCGCTTTTCTATAAGCCCTTTGAGAGTTAACCCCCTTGAAATGGTCGACAAAAATACTTTTCAGGAGTTGCCGCCCCTGAAGGTCCCATTAACTTAGGTAATTTTCTAATCTGTAGTTTTCTAATCATCCCTTATGGGGAAGAGGGGACTGGCTGTTCCGCTTGTTAATCGCTTGCTCCCCGCCTGTGAGATTTTGTCTTCGTCACATGAACAAGTCCGTGAAATGAAAACCCTTCTAAACCCCATTTTATATAGAGAAGAATGGGGTTTACGGGGTTATACATTATTTTTCTTTTCTGTTCCAAGACACAGGTTGAGGCGATTCTAACGAGCACCCACAACCTATGATTGCAGTAAAAATTAGAAAAACATAACGGAATTTCATCAGATAAGTAGCCAGTCTGGAGATGTGAATAAATGCGCTATGTCCCACGGATGTGTAATCGTAATGTCCTCCTTTCGTCTTATGATTCAGGGATCGCAGGATCGATCCCGGACTTCTCCAGACTTTCGGATGAGTCTTTAAACCGAGGTCCCGTCTCCATATGACCATAGCTGTTGGTGGGACGTAAAACTCAAGCACTCACTCACTCACTCGTCTTATGATTATGGCTCTTCCTAGAGTTTTCTGTTAACCCTTTTGTACCAAATGGAATCTTCCTCCTTAAATATAGCCGGAGTTTATTTCAAAATTTAGGGGTGACAGGTTGTGTTTTCATCAAAATTTATTTGATAACCAGTGCTTCAGCTGAAGTGCACGACCCGCCGGATGCTTTTAGCTTTATGAGTGTTACCATATATGGGTATGTCACCCATTTTGGTCATGTGACCTGGACCTAAAACGGTTCCCCCAATAAATGCACCTTATCGTAAGGAGCAAAAATATATCTTATACTTTAGTACTGTATTCTGAATCGTTTGCAGGATAAAATGCATTCTCACTTTTCCAATACAAAAGTATATGTGTCAAAGTTTGACCTAGGCACAAAGAAGGTCAAGGTCAACCCAGGGTCACCATTTTAGCAATTTATGATGGGCCTACGTCCCAGATGCTATTTATCAAGTTTCGTGGAAATCTGCCCAGTGGTTCTGGAGAAGACTATTTTTGAAGGGTTTTTACCATATATGGCTTGGCGGCCATTTTGGTCATGTGACCTGGACCCCATGAGCAAATTTTGGTTTCACCCATCCCATAGAGGCTCCATATGAAATTTGACTTCAAACGGCCCAACGGTTTCCGAGGAGAAGCGGTTCGAAAATTTTCACATTTTTCGTCTCGGCGAGGCTATACTAAATGGAATGTAATATTTCGCAAGCTCATTGGTAAGATCTCATTGTTATCTATCAGTATGCCAAAAATTGTTTAAATATTCCAAGCGGTTGAGTCACTATCACCAATTTTCACAGACGGGTTACGGACGGACAGACAGACAGACCATATATGGCTTGGCGGCCATTTTGGTCATGTGACCTGGACCCCATGAGCAAATTTTGGTTTCCCCCATCCCATAGAGGCTCCATATGAAATTTGATTTCAATCGGCCCAACGGTTTCCGAGGAGATGCAGTTCGAAAATTTTCACATTTTTCGCCTCGGCGAGGCTATACTAAATGGAATGTAATATTTCGCAAGTTCATTGGTTAGATCTTATTGATATCTATCAGTATGCCAAAAATTGTTTAAATATTCCAAGCGGTTAAGTCACTATCACCAATTTTCACAAACAGGTTACGGACGGACCCAAAGAAGGTCAAGGTCAACACAGGGTCACCATTTTAGCAATTTATGATGGGCCTACGTCCCAGATGCTATTTATCAAGTTTCATGGAAATCTGCCCAGTGGTTCTGGAGAAGACTATTTTTGAAGGGTTTTTACCATATATGGTTTGGCGGCCATTTTGGTCATGTGACCTAGACCCCATGAGCAAATTTTGGTTTCCCCCATCCCATAGAGGCTCCATATGAAATTTGACTTCAATCGGCCCAACGGTTTCCGAGGGGAAGCAGTTCAAAAATTTTCACATTTTTTGCCTCGACGAGGCTATACTAAATGGAATGTAATATTTCGCAAGCTCATTGGTTAGATCTCATTGATATCTATCAGTATGCCAAAATTGTTTAAATATTCCAAGCGGTTAAGTCACTATCACCAATTTTCACAAACGGGTTACGGACGGACAGACAGACAGACCATATATGGCTTGGCGGCCATTTTGGTCATGTGACCTGGACCCCATCAGCAAATTTTGGTTTCCCCCATCCCATAGAGGCTCCATATGAAATTTGACTTCAATCGGCCCAACGGTTTCTGAGGAGAAGCAGTTCAAAAATTTTCACATTTTTTGCCTCGGCGAGGCTATACTAAATGGAATGTAATATTTCGCAAGCTCATTGGTTAGATCCCATTGATATCTATCAGTTTGCCAAAAATTGTTTAAATATTCCAAGCGGTTAAGTCACTATCACCAATTTTCACAAACGGGTTACGGACTGACGGACAGACTGACAGAATGACAGAATGACACGGTGATTTTAGGGCACTCTTAGAAATCAACCGACTTCAGTCGGTTGCTTTTTCTGCGGGTCGTGCAATTGACTGAATGTTTAGTAAACAGTGGAGGCCCTGATCAGACGCCGCGTTCTGCGGCGTCTGATCTGGATCTGAACTGTTTGCCAGGGTACTCGTTTTGGGGTTTCTGGTACTAAATGGGTTATATTGTTTGTTTATATTTTATAGCTTATCAGCTCGGTGGCTTGAGATGGATCAGTTTTGTTATCGTGGCGTTTTTCTGAGTATCGGTAAACTTTCTTCTATTTAAGCAACAGGACGTAAGCAGTCTCGTGCTGGAGGGCATTAGAGGTGTTCCAAACTTCATTTCTGCTTGTGATGAATCCCAATATATCCGACACTATACTCGTTTATCATATGTTTTTTCCAACGACAATTCTTATAGCTGTATCTTAATTGTCGTGTGGTCAGAGCAAAATAACTATCCGTAGCTCAGTATAATGCTGTACATATTGTATTTCTTATTGGAGCACTGAGCCATTTTTATATGGAGTACCAGTACACGCTTGAGTGTGTATTAAAGCATTCTGCTTGTGAAGAGTGTCATTCAAATGTACATACGTTACAAAAACATGCACAAATCAAATATCAAAATAAAAAACATAAATACCAATATCAAAATTGATTCAAAAAGCGTAGACGACATCCATAGACAGGGTGCTGGCGTGACGGTGTATATGCGGCTGAAGCTACAAGCTAGACGAAAGAAATGGATGAACTCTACAATTTTGCGGTGCAAATAAGCACCACAAAATGGCTAAAAACTTTACGTCTCGAATCCCCTGATTGGATATAAGGTGCATAACCCGTAACATGGAAACGTGTATAGCAGTCTTTAGAAACGTCTTCCAAATCGCAATGAAACTTTCAAACAAAATCAACTGCTAAACGATCCCCTTAATGATAAGTTCAAACTCGGAGCCTACCCTGTTACACAAAACAACCCACACGCCTTTGCGACAAACCGCAAAAACCCAAGGCACAGCACTGCTATAACTTAAACGCAGTGCAATCACGTAGCCAAACCTTTACTAAGAATGGAGTTCCAATTTATTACAACTAATCTACGTTGCACCAAAACAAAGGCTCATATTGGCACTGCGCAACACATCCACAGCCCTTGAAAAATGAAGCACGCCTAGCCCAGAAACTCCAACAAATAAAGATGCCCTTTAGCGACAGGGCACATGCACTCCTGAAGCAAAACTGGAAGACAAAGTATAAGCCCCACCGAGACCTGGAAAGATCACGGCACCGTTTCACAAACCCCTCAGGATGGAGCCCGGCGAATGGCTACAGGGCAAGGGGATGCCCGTGGGCTCGGAGACACCTGAGACGTGAGACGACAAATACGGACGGACGGGACTGGAGCCGAGCGATGGTCTCCCTGTTCACCGGCAACGGGGAATAGGGGTACCACCGAACGGCTATGGTGTAGTGCCAGCATGGATTCGTTCCCTGGAACGCCACCAGCTGACGACCCGCGACACGGGGAAACTGGAAAACAACAACAACAAGAGTGTCATTCTTTCAATCTGGCATTTGTTCCTTGATTTCAAAGGGAACCCATACACAAGTGTAGCTTTCTTTCACTTGTTAGCGTGTGTTAGGTGTCTTCAAGTGTAATGCACCATAGTGCAACATTTTTTTTAAATTTATTCATTTGATATCATTGAGCCTATTTAAGTATCTTTGCTTTAAACCATTACATGCGGGAAACCCCTAGAGGGGTACATTGGTAAACAGTGCAGGCCCAGATGAGACGCCGCAGAACGCGGCATCTGATCAGTACATGCACTATTTGCTAGCAGAATATCCCATCAAAAATAGAATAAAAATAAAAAAGGTCTACCACCCCTTATATGACAAAATGACTTGTCCCACCATATAGCAATGGACGAGTCCACTAGTATACAATGGGTTACTGCCGATCTGCTTTTGTACATGTCATAGGGTATAGGTATATAGCAAATGTGACCTAAATATTGATGACGGGGACGTTATTCCTCAATTCAAACAAAACAAAACACAGTGTCGCTGCTTTTCAATATTCAGCTTACAGTATCATGCAAGAAATCTGGTTAGAAACAGTGCATATTGGCTGAAAGAAGCCGCCTTATTTTATGACAGTTATGATAAATTAAACCGACGCTCTGAAATGGTCGACCGCTTTTGTGATTAATACTTAGATTATAACCAGTGCATCTTTAAACGACTTCTTAATTGATCCACATGGAAACTTCGTAATGTGAACAGATGAAAATGTCAGAATGATAAGATTGCCAAAGAACTGCCAAATTGGTTTTCGCAAAATGTTCATGGGCGTCAGTTTTCAAATAAGCATTTCTCACAGATATTTTCATTTATATATTCAAATTTCTGACAGTTTGACAATCTGAATTGATACGATATCATCAATGATTTTTCGATATGTCAGCTAGTTCGGAAACTGAGCTTTTATTTAGTATATAGTTTGACATAAATGAGGTATTTGCCCATTTGGAGACGGAACTATATATATATAGTAGTTCCATTGGATGTAAATGCGATTAGGTCTGAATATGAATGTATGTTATCCCATACCAGCTTTTTGAGTTATAAAGTTATAAAGCATAGAAACTCTTCAGTACTAAAGTTCACGTGACTATCACTGATTTGTAGGAAATCCAGGTAATGTATTTAAAGTAAACAGAAGCGTTAATTTTATCACAGTGAGGTCAGTGTTACGTAATATGGACACCAAATGTTGCGTAATTAGGCTATATCTCTATAATCTTTGCTGGAATCAGGAGTTGGGCTAAGCAAACAGTGCAGACCCAGGTCAGGGGCCACAGAAGATTCTGAAGTCACAGCGACAAGAAAAGCTTGTCTATAAATCGTATCAATTCACAGTGAGAATGTGACATCAGCTTCTTAATTAAAATAAATGTAAGCTCTTCACGAAGGCAATGAAATCTC
Organism: Lucinisca nassula; assembly: GCA_963580285.1. Taxonomy (NCBI): domain Eukaryota; kingdom Metazoa; phylum Mollusca; class Bivalvia; order Lucinida; family Lucinidae; genus Lucinisca; species Lucinisca nassula. The sequence goes on along the minus strand of OY757014.1, from coordinate 13,626,869 downwards.
TGCTTGTCTTCAAAAGCACTTTAGACATGATAAAGTGACTAAATACACCTCAACCTCAACCGAATCGTGTTATAAACGCCTGCTACTAGCATTTAATTTATTGGTCACGTCAAGCTTCTAGATAGTAAATAACTTTGAGTCGATTGATAAATAATCTACCCATAAAGGATAATTATTACACACACTTACGGGGAATGTGAACATCGGGCAGATTTTTTTTTTTTTTTTTTCATTTTTCAAAGGGAGACAACTTTCGGGACTTCCTGTTTGCTTTTCTATAAGCCCTGTGCCACTGTAGAAGGGATCTACTCTTAAAGGAAAGAATTTGCTCCTCGGGAGCAAATTCTTTCCTTTAAAAGTTTATCCTTACTGACAGGGGAGACAAAAATACTTTTGTAGGCGTTGCCTCCCCTAAAGGTTTATCCATTCCCCTTAAAGCGCAAACTTTTTAAAAAGATAATCATGTTGCATTCTCTTTAATGACATGGGCCGACATGACACGATCTACTTTTCAGGCTTCAAAGAACGTTAAAAGCTCTGTGCGCATAGCAGCTTCCACACCCTGTTGAGGGACATTTCCAAACAGTGTAGACCCAGATCAGACGCCGCGTGGAAAATTCCATTGTCATTTATGGGTTAAAGCCGCCGGTCTCTGGTAAATGTATTTACAGATGCACCCTGCAGTGCTGTATTGACTGCCATACGTCACAACAACAAATCCTTACAACGAACACCCATCAAAACCCCAGATTATAAGTAGAGAAAACGAGGTCATTACGAAAACATGCCTATACAAATACATTGTAAATTTTATCACAGAAAAGTGAAAATTATTAGATGAAAAATGTAAATATTTTTCTTATTTCTGCTCAAAACATAGATTGTGGATACTCGCCCCGACGAGGCGGTTCTAACGAGTACCCACAATCTATGTTTTTGAGCAGAAATAAAAAAATAATGTATACACCTGCAAACCCCAGTTTTACTATATAAAGTGGGGTTCGAGGGAGTCAAAATCATATAGGCGTGTTTTCGTGATGTTACTGGGGGAATACAGTCGTTTTACTTTTCTTCTGAATATAATTATACTCTGTCAAAAAAGTAACTATACCAACTTTCGGGTAACTGGTAGCTATTCAGCCAAAGATGGCTGTAGGCATGCGAATCGGACGTTTAGCTACAAAATGCACAAACTTGCATTTGCCCATGCAATTCTGCTCAAGAGTTGTCTTGCAATATGTGCCTACAAAGGTTTTGCAAGGAATTTGGCATTACGCAGGCACAGATGATCTTTTTGTGTCTGAGATGAAAGTCCATGTCCATTGAACATCGAAACTCATATTACCTTTACAACAGCTCATGGTGTTACACTACGATCCAGGCTTTAAGTTGTGAAATTCTTCAATTATCTCCCTTTCAATTAAACATATAGCAATTTTCAAACTGTCGTTATTTCTATACATGTCATTCGATTTTTGTAATTTCTTTAAAAACGATTTGTTGCCACCATTGCTGTTAACCATTATGGAAAATAATGTAGAAAATTCATGAAGCATGTAGCACTACCGATTGCAATTCTGTTATGGAGTTTAAATTGAAAGCAGCATTTTGCACACAACTTCAAAGAATCGGAGGCCTATACGTGATCGCCAGTTTCTCTTAGCAAAGAGGACTAAAGTTCCAAATCCTTTGTCAATAGATACACATGGTATCTAATGAAAGGTTACATGAATCAAATTTTAGAAACCTTGCGCTAAGTCTATTTTTGTGGTGTTAAATCTTGACATTTTTATTGATTTAGTCTGCGAAATTGTCACAGTGACCTTTTGGGTGTTTAAAACCGTAGCACAGGCTGGTGAGTTTACACAAACAAAAACAGTTTGGGCTTTTGCATGAAAAAATGTATCCTCTGCCCAAAACAAAACAAGTTTTGTGTATTTTTCATTTGTAGTTACCATGGTAACATAAGCAATTTTATGTATAGGAACTTGACCGAGTGTTCGAACCGCGCCATTAAGGCGGTTCAAAAGAGCACCCACAGCCATGTTTATACATATATTAAATTTAAGAAATATTCTGACAAGATTTGTCAGAGGATCAGACTGCTATATTCCCGCGTTAGCGTATTATCTGAAACAGGGATCAAACGTTCGACTTCTTTTACGTAAACTGGAATTTTCGAGGGTGTTCATTGCACATTGCACAGATCTTTTAATGTGATGATACGTCATCATACAACTATTATCGGGAAAACATTCTTATTCCAACACAGTGGGTCTAAACAGGCAATGGAAAAAATGTGATTTCTTCTACAACAAATCGCAGTGCGGAATGGAGTGACGCCAAAAACCGCCATTTTATGACATCACTCGTAGATTCATAGATGTTTAAGAAATAGATCAGCTCTAACTGTGATTTGTTGAGTAATAAATCACAGTTTGGAGGTCAGTTGTAAAGTAGACAAATCACAAGCGCGTAGCGCGCGTGATTTGTCTACTTACAACTGCCCGACAAACTGTGATTTATTACTCAACAAATCACAAACTAGAGCTGATCTATTTCGATTCTAACAGGCTGAAAATCGGCAATAATGATGTTGTTTCCTTCAAAATCTCACAACTGTTCGCCATTGTTAGAAGAAATGCCGCTAAAATTATCGACTGAAACACATGCATTTATATCCTATTCTAACATGACGTTAACGTTTTTCCCATTGAACCCATTGGAAACGTCAGCGTTTGCAAATATGCGATAATTCACGTCGTCAACGTGGTGCGTGCAATTTGGCGTCATCGTGACGTTGCATGTAAACATTTCCTTCTGTCGACATCCGCTGCAAAATAGTCCCCAAGATAACGCTTTGTTACTACTGTATTTCAGTTTAGCATCATGTTAGAATCGAAATAATTTCCACGCACCCGGTGTGTTATCGTGATTAACACACGGTGTTGTCGGGCAGATGCGAATATTAATTCACTCCGGCTTCGCCGTCGTGAATTAATATTTCGCAATCTGCCCTCCAACACCGTGTGTTAATCACGATAACACACGGTACGTGGAGATTATTTCTTAATTCTAACGTTTTCGATACGAGAAAATGACGTTACACCGTCTAACGTCAAGGAAATCGACTAGTGACGTCATAAATTTGCAGTTTTTAATGACGTAACTCGTCACGCTCTCCCTTGCTGTAATTTGTTGTAGAATAAAACACAGTTGTTTTCCATTGCCTATATAGGCGCGCTGTGTTAGAATAAAGGGTATACGTCATTTTCTCGCATTGGAAACGTTACAAAAGAACATAAATGCATGTGTAACAGTCAATAATTTTGGCGGGATTTCTTCTGTGAGTGGCGAAAGGCTGGGAGAAATTGAAGGAAACAAGAACATTATTGTCGATGTTCAATGTGTTACAATCGAAATTGTTACTGTGTGTATCACTTGTGTCTTTTTATTTTGGATGGCCATATGGCCATTTTGTGGGAAAGTGACTGTCCTTATGGCCTTCCTTTGTTTAGGTTTTCATTATGGTCTGGTCGCTTCATGTTTGTGTTTCTTTCCCTTTGGTGTCTTTGATGGAAGGGGTAAGTTAATTGTATCGATTCCTGATCTTTGTTTTACTTCTACTTTGATAAGCTCTAGCCGTGAATTGTTGAGTAATAAATCACAGCTTGTCGGTCAGTTGTAAGAAAACAAATCACTCGCACTACGCGTGATTTGATCTACTCTGCAACTGTCCCCAAACAATTCACGACTAGAGCTGATAAAATATACAACAACAATTACTTCATTAATATTGCACAGTGTCCATTCCAAGAGTTCGAAGTTACATTTGGCTACCTCAAGTGGTTTTCGAGTTGTCTTAGATGTTTCTTAGATGTTAGACGGTAAACGTCATTTTCACGCATTGAAAACGTTACAAAAGAACATTTATAAATGCATATGTATCAGGCAATAATTTTGCCTGGATTTCTTCTAACAATGGCGAATGGTTGGGAGAATGTGAGGAAACAAGAACATTATTGTCGATGTTCAATATGTTACAATCAAAATTGATTAGCTTTAGCCGTGAATTGCTGAGTAATAATCCGGACAAAATTCTAACCAAAAAATGCAAAGTCCAATATATCCGATAATGTTGCAGATAGAGTTATGGACCTTGAACACACCATTTCTGCACAGTTCCCTATATAAGTGTGTGCAGTTTCATTTGGATATATCAAGCGATTTTCTACTTATTGTCAACACAAAATTCTAAATAAATTACAGTCTAATATACTTTCGCTAATATTGCAAATACAGTTATGGTCCTTGTACACTGCACTTTTGCATAGTGCTCTTTCTTTACACGTATGTTGACTTTCATTTGGAGCGGTTTTTAAGTTATTGTCCGGACAAATTTCTAAATAACAACAAAAGACAAACAGAGTCCGCCAATATTGCACATAGAGTTATGGCTCTTGTGCAATGAACTTCTGCATAGTGCCCTTTACAAGTGTTTCTTTGTTTGTTCTTTGTTTGCCCTTTCTTTGTTTGTCGCAATAAAAGCTCTACAGAGCTTATGTTACTTGTTTCGGATATGCGACGTTAAATGAAGCTTATTTATCTTTATCTTTTAGTGTTTGAAGTTTCATTGGGATATCTCAAGCGGTTTTTGAGTTATTGTCCGGACAAAATTATGGTGGAGTGAAAGACAAACGGGACAACAAGTTAACTCCTAAACTTCGTTTGCCGGGGTATAAAATGTATATTTCAGAGTCTTAAATAACGAGGTATTATCCTAAATGATAGACTGGACCTTGATCCACCTTAAACATTTCATTGGCATTGGTCCACTTTTCATGCTGCATTGAATATCACTGAGTCTGCGACAAGATTCTTACACAGAAAATAGCAAGGAATCAGCCAGAATATGTGCAGTCAGCGACTGACGCCGGCCTACTGAAATCTACAGAAAAGAGACAATATCCGTTGAAAAAAGTTCAACCGCGATCAATGTCCTAATAAGAATGATGCCGGTCCTTGTGGGAATCGGATCCATTCACTTCTGATCGATAGTAAGAAGCTCATCTGACTGAGTCCCCAGGTCGGCTCAACACAAGGTAGGCTCAACACAAGGTAGGCTCGACGCTGTTTCTAAAACACACTACCGGTCGATTTATTTTAGTTTTGCTGAGCTTTACTAGTGTCATGCTTTCAGTTCGCACTTATTTTGCAACATTTAAGAAGGGCAGTCGTCAGTTTCTGGCAAAAGAATGTGCACAGTACTGGTTAACCGCTAATATATAAAATATAAGTGGAAGAATCGATGCAATTAACCACAGCTCCCATCAGAGACACCAAAGGGAAAGAACAACAGACCCTGATGGAAACACCAATAGCGGAAAGCCAAAAGGACAGTTACTTTCCCACAAAATGGCCAAATAGGCTATCCAAAATAAAATAATATAAGCGACACAAACGCCCAAAGACAAACCATGACAAAAATAAACCGCGACAGAAGAACCTGTTTAGGAACAAGTGGCCCGAGCGCTCACCTGAGAACTAGACCAACGACTTAAGGATCAAGCTTGCTTTATGTTTGTATGGCCTGACATATGGCAAAAGAACGGCTGAAAATTTTTATCCCAATATTGCGCTATGCGGAAACAGGCATGCCAGAAACTGGAGACAAACTCCCAAATTCAAACTCAGCATAGAATTTAAGCGTGTTTTGGTTAGCTGCAAGCAAGTCAGAAGTGGTCGAGAAAAAATGGAGAATTTTCTCCATAATTATTAGTCTATGGAACTTTTTGTGGGCAACCACAGTTCTGATCAAAACTTGTTCATGCCTAGTGTAATGGCTCCCCTACTTACGATGGACAGACGGAAGCCTAATAGGCACTTTCCAGCCTTTGTCTCTGGCGAGATAAAAAGAGATTCATCTAAGTCCATTGTAAGTCTATGAGGAAATTGTTCAGGCTCTAGGGCTTGTACCTGCAAAACTGAATGTCAGATTCAAGCCTAATTCGAACTCGACTGAGGTTTTATGCTTGTCCTCGTTTGCTATAAGATTCAAAAAGATCAGATCAAAAAGGTTGAGAAAAAGTGCAGACATCATTTTTCACTAATATTTATGCTCCAGGGCAGGTAACTCCAAAGTTGTTTGTCTCATGCAGCCAAAATTCGAACTCTATGTAGACTGTATGTCCCTCCTGGTTATCTGCAAGTTTGATGAAGATCAGATCAGAAATGGCGAATAATTGGTAATGTCGTTTTTCCATTGTAAGTCCATGGGAAAATTGTTCGCGCTGTAAGGGCTGTAACTGCAAAACAGAATGTCAGATTCAAGCCAAATTCAAACTCATCTGAGGTTTTATGCTTGTTCTCGTTTACTGAAAGTTTCAAAAAGATCAGATTAGAAACGGCTGAGAAAAGGTGGAAACACAATTTTTCATTAATATTTATGCTCAAGGGCAGGTAATTCGAAAGCCTTTTGTCTCATGCGGCCCAAATTCGAACTAAACACAGACTGTAAGCTCCTTCTGGTTATCTTGAAGTTTGATGAAGGTCAGGTTAAAAATAGCAAAGCAAAGTTGGAGACATCGTTTTCCCATTGTAAGTCTATAGGAAAATGTTTCACCCTTAAGGGGATGTAACTAGAAATTTGGTGGTCACATTCAATTTGTTTGTTTGATTTGAGGTTTAACGTCCCCGCCAACACTGTAAAGGTCATTTTGGAGACGTTGCTTCCAATTTTGTGGGACTTTTACCCGCCATTGAGATGAAATGACATCTCAAGCCCTGTCGCCCAATGAAACCAATAGGGTTTATTAGCATGGACGGTCCACCTCGCACCGCGGTTCCTGGACTGGCTTAGATCCTCTAAGCGGTTTACCAGTACTAGTGTGCGGGCCGGATTCAGCTCTGCGTGGAAGCATCGTGCAGCCCATATATTTCTTCATGGCCCCACCGTCCCGGTGGTCAGATTCAAGCCAAAATCTAACTCATTAGAGATTTTATGCTTATCCTCGTTTACCAAAAGTAACAAAAAGATCAGATCAAAAACTGTTGCGGAAAGCTGGAAACATCATTCTTCGCTAATATTTATGCTCAAGGGCAGGTAACTCAGAAGTCATTTGACCTCGTGGCCCAAATTCAAACTCAACATAGACTGTATGCCTCTCCTGGTTATCTGCAAGTTTGATGAAGATCTGATTTGAAATGGTCGAGAAAAGCTGGAGACGTCGTTTTCCCATTGTAAGTCTATGGGAAAATCTTTCACACTTAAGGAGATGTAACTGGAAAAGCACTGATCAGATTCAAGTCAACTCCAAACTCGCTCGTGATTTTATGCTTGTCCTCTTTACCAAAAATTACAAAATGATCCAATCGAAAACGGCTGAGAAAAGCTGGAGACACCATTTTTCACTTACATTTATGCTCAAGGGCAGGTAACTCAGAAGCTGTTTGTCCCGTGGAGCCCAAATTTGAACTCAACGAGCCCAAATTTGAACTCAACGTAGACTGTAAGCCCCTCCTGGTTATCTGAAAGATTGTTGAAGATCGGATCAGAAATGGCGGAGAAAAAGTGGAGACGTCGTTTTCCCCATTATAAGTCTAATGGAAATTTTTTTCACGCTCAAGGGGATGTAACTGAAAAAAAAAAACGCTCGTCAGATTCAAGCCAAATTCGAACTCATCCAAGATTTGATGCATGTTCTCGTTTATAAAAAGTTACAAAAAGATCAGATCAAAAACGGCTGAGAAAAACTGGAGACACCATTTTTCACTTATATTTATGCTCAAGGGCAGGTAACTCCAAAACTGTTTGTCCCATACATCTCAAATATGAACTCAACGTAGACTGTAAGCCCCTCCTGGTTATCTGCAAGTTTGATGAAGATCGGATCAGAAATGGCTGAGAAAAAGTGGAGACGTCGTTTCCCAATTATAAGTCTATGGGAAAATTTTTCACGCTCAAGGGGGTGTAACTGGAAAACCGCTGGTCAGATTCAAACCAATTTCGAACACGTCCGCGATTTTATGCTTGTCCTCGTTTATGAAAGGTTACAAAAAGATCAGATCATAAACGGCTGAGAAAAGCTGGAGACACCATTTTTCACTTATATTTATGCTCAAGGGCAGGTAACTCCAAAGCTGTTTGTCCCGTGCAGCCCGGTTTCGAATTCGACGTAAACTGTAAGCCCCTCCTGGTTATCTTGATGAAGATCGGATCAGAAATGGCCGAGAAAAAGTGGGACGTCGTTTTTCCCATTATAAGTCTATGGAACCTTTTTGTTTCCAACGCAACCACAGTTCTAATCAAAACTGGTCAAAACCCAAATGCAGTCAATCCCCTAACCCAGTGATGCTGCACATAAAATTTGATTGGGATTGGCCAGCTAGTCACTTAGATATTCAAGTTCAAAAGTGTGGACGACTGACGGACGCCGGATGCCTACCTATACTATAAGCTCACTTTGTGAGCCTTCGGCTCAGGTGAGCTAAAATGTAATTAGGTAAACTGAATGACTCGATATGACCTAAATGGTGTTGACCGTCAAATTCCAGGAAAACAAACGTTTTTGCCGATTTGTACGGTGTTAATTACAAGAGGGAAAGTAAGCGACAGTTGTCGTGGCCGAGTGGTTAAGGCGATGGACTAGAAATCCATTGGGATCTTCCCGCGCAGGTTCGAATCCTGCCGACAACGAGTTTTAATATTATTATTTTTCCAGTCATCATTTTTGTCGCGCCTGCTTTCAGCATAGGTGTCCGTTCGTTTGACAAGCGACCGTCCTTGTGTTGACCCTAATCTTAAGATGCTATTCGGTACAAACTGGCATCTAGGAATGACCACTGTACTGCAAGCGCCCATATTTGACCATGACCTACAATTATCGTTCACTGGCTTTGTGAACTATTGCGTCAACGTGTGCGCTCACCCAAATGTTCAAATCCATATCTCAAGAACTATTTGAACTTTATAAATGATACTTGGTACAAACCTGCATTTAGGGATGGCAACTATAATGCAAGCATCGGACTCGGGATCGAGAGGTACCGGGTTTGATCCCCACGAGCAGCAAGTGTTGTTTCCTTGAGCAAGACACTTTATCCACATTGCGTAGTACTGGTTTCTACCCAGGAAAAGAGGGCCACATGAAAGATTAGTTCTAGTTTACTAAATGTGTTACCCTCTATAAATAAGGTCGATTATTATTATTATTATCATTATTCATATTCGACCTTGGCCTGCATTCAATGATTTACTGACTTCGTGAACTATCTCATCAAGCCTAGCGTTTACTCAAATGTTCATGTGCATTTCTCAAGCACTATTAGAGCTGCATTAATGATACCTGGTACAAACTTGCATCTAGGGATGGAAACTTTAATGCAAGCATCCACATTCGACCTTGGCCTACATTCCATGGTTTACAGACTTCGTGAACTATCTCATCAAGCCTAGCGTTTACTCTAATGTTCATGTGCATTTCTCAAGAACTATCAGAGCTGCATTAATAATACTTCGGCCCCCGCCCATAGGGCCTTGAAGAATATATGGGCTGCATGATGCTTCCACGCAGAGCTGAAACCGACCCGCACACGATTACTAGTAAACCGCTTAGAGGATCTAAGCCTGCCCTGGCAAAGCGGTGCGAGTCGGCCCGTCTGTGCTCATAAACCCTATTGGTTTCATTGGGCGGCAGGGCTTGAGATGTCATTTCATCTCAATGTCGGGTAAAGTCCAACAAAATTGAAATCAACATCTCCAAAATGACCTTTACAGTGTTGACGGGGGCGTTAAACCTCAAATCAAACAAACAAAATTAATGATACTTGGTGCAAACTTGCATCTAGGGATGGAAACTTTAATGCAAGCATCCATGTTTCACTTTAACCCAAATTTCATGTTTCACTAACTTTGCGCCCCCTAAAGTGTGGGAATTGAATACCGTTTTCCCTTTGGGGTTATCCCAAACGCTTCCTTTTAAGAAGCAAACCTTTCTATTCTTCCCAGGACCTGGGGATCAGTGTTGACGTCTTCAAAAACAAACTTCCAGTATCACATTTTGTTCACGTGCTTGGAACCATTTATAACGATTCCTAACGTTTGGATTGCTCGATTTACGAGCATGGAAGTAGAGTCGGTCACGTCTTCTAATTAGGGTGTTTGTTTGTATCATCGATCCAATGTACACCAGGTCTTGCCTTTGGTCGTTTTCACTGGTATAAACCATATGGGTCTTGAAACTGACCCACAAGTGTTTAAAGGTCAGAGGAAAGAAACAAATCCCTAAATCATGTCATTGGGTTTCGCAAACCATCCATATCCGCAACTTGAGAGATATATTTATTTAAACAATGATCAGCTTTGCCGATCGACTAACAGGGGTTGGAGAATTTTGTAAACAATGGATGGCGGGTGGGTAGGTTGATAACTATGGCCAGGTATTGTTAGTTTATTGTATCCAAAAGGTGCTGTTTCGTTGATGTGCCTGTTTGGTACCCACTGGGTAAATTCACATTGCTCCATTCAATGGCTCCACCACTACATCGACAAAAATGTGAATATTTCTTTTTGGCATTATCATAGACGAAGATGATTAAAAGCCACCGAGATATTCTGAGCCAATATCATCTAGTGTGCGATAAAGAAACAAGGTACACATGCAGCAACAACGTTCGGTTAACTATTCATCTCACCTCCGAAGAGGATGTCAGATGGGTTCCGGTAACCGAGTGCTGAAGGACGATAGTTGATATACCCTTTAAGGTCTTGAGTGGACTACCTGGCAAACAGCTGTGGGTTGGATGAACCGGTATGTGGGGTGGTAGGTCATTCCAGTGGATGATAGTCCTGGAGGAGGGGACGTGAACGTGTAGACTTTCAGAGTTGTGATCTCCCTGGTTCTTTGCAGGACGGGTGATCAGATAGTTAACAGGTAGTATTGCTGCAAGGTCGTATGTGACCTTGTACAGGAGGACCAGCCAACCGTCTATGCGTCGTTAGTCAATGAAGCGCCAGTAGAGATCCTGTAGCATTGCAGACACATTAGATATGTGTCGGTAATAAACTGTTTGACGCATATGACCCACACAGAGAGAGAGAGAGAGAGAGAGAGAGAGAGAGAGAGAGAGAGAGAGAGGGAGAGAGGGTTGACGCGTCGTTAAACACGAAATCATCATCATCATCCCTTATCATATATGTTGTAACGTTGATGATTCTGATTCTTCCTCATTTGTGTTGTTCATTTTAGTTACGTTTGTCCTTCCAGTTTAATGTTTGTCATGTTGGTGATTCTGATTCTTTTCCCTATTATGTATATTGCTCTTTTTAGTTAGGTTTCGATTTCCTTCTAAAATTGATTTCAATAAGTGTAGAGATGAAATCGCTGCTGCCTTGAATGAATTTGGAAATCGATGGTGTAAACGAGAGTATGTTGAGCAAATGGAAACTTGGCATTCTGAAACTAATTAACAAGCGCTGTTCTTTTTACTCTAAAAAAAACGAACTTATTACCTCATTAACCTAAGACGTCTTTACGTAATCATAAAACCGGCCCCGATAGCTCAGTTGGTAGAGTGTGCGCTCCGGGGATAGGAGGTCACGGGTTCGATCCCGGGCCGCGACATACCAAAGTCGTTAAAAATGGTACTAGCTGCTCCTCGCTTGGCACTCAGATTTACGGGGTAGAGCTAGGACTGGTCGACCCAGTGTCAGGATAATGTGACTGGATGTGGTATCATGTAATGTGTCTGGGACATGATACTTCAGCGAGGCAGCACTATAAAAGTGAGCATTGAGCTCCCTGTCGCAACCAGACACCGTCGTGATATGACTGAAAAATTGTTGAAAGCGACGTTAAACCCGAATTCACACACACACACACACACACACACACACACACACACACACACACACACACACACACACACACACGTCATCTTAAACTAGGTATCATCCCTTATCATATATGTTGTAACGTTGATGCACGTCATCTTAAACTAGGTTTTCAAGAATTGCACGACCCGCAGCAAAAGCGACCGACTGAAGTCGGTTGATTTTCTAAGAGCGCCCTAAAATCACCGTGTCATTCTGTCATTCTGTCAGTCCGTCCGTAACCCGTTTGTGAAAATTGGTGATAGTGACTTAACCGCTTGGAATATTTAAACAATTTTGGCATACTGATAGATATCAATGAGATCTAACCAATGAACTTGCGAAATATTACATTCCATTTAGTATTGCCTCGCCGAGGCGAAAAATGTGAAAATTTTCGAACTGCTCCTCCTCGGAAACCGTTGGGCCGATTGAAGTCAAATTTCATATGGAGCCTCTATGGGATGGGGGAAACCAAAATTTGCTCATGGGGTCCTGGTCACATGACCAAAATGGCCGCCAAGCCATATATGGTCTGTCTGTCCGTCCGTAACCCGATTGTGAAAATTGGTGATAGTGACTTAACCGCTTGGAATATATTAAACAATTTTTGGCATACTGATAGATGTCATTGAGATCTAACCAATGAACTTGCGAAATATTACATTCCATTTAGTATAACCTCGCCGAGGCGAAAAATGTGAAAATTTTCGAACTGCTTCTCCTCGGAAACCGTTGGGCCGATTGAAGTCAAATTTCATATGGAGCCTCTATGGGATGGGGGAAATTTGCTCATGGGGTCCAGGTCACATGACAAAAATGGTCGCCAAACCATATATGGTAAAAACCCTTCAAGAATAGTCTTCTCCAGAACCACTGGGCAGATTTCCACGAAACTTGATAAATAGCATCTGGGACGTAGGTCCATCATAAAGTGCTAAAATGGTGACCCTGGGTTGACCTTGACCTTCTTTGTGCCTAGGTCAAACTTTGACACATATGCTTTTGTATTGGAAAAGTGAGAATGCATTTTATCCTGCAAACGATTCAGAATACAGTACTAAAGTATAAAATATATTTTTGCTCCTTACGATAAGGCGCATTTATTGGGGGAACCGTTTTAGGTCCAGGTCACATGACCAAAATGGCCGCCATATCCATATATGGTAACACTCATAAAGCTAAAAGCATCCGGCGGGTCGTGCACTTCAGCTGAAGCACTGGTTTCATAAGAAGTTTGTTTTTAGATCCAACAGACAAGACCGCTAACAAAACGGTCGTTGTTTGACGGCTCAACTTTGTTAAGTTCACTCTTCAGCAAGAGCTTGGTGGTACTAAGGCCTATGAACTACAGCCTTTGGCTATAGAGAGGGCTGTAGTTGATGACCACATTTGTCATACAGCCAACAAGTTTGCTGTATGTGTTACCGAAGGCCAAGGCAAGCTTCCTACGTTATATTGGTTCCCTAAGCTTCATAAAAGACTATACAAAGCACGGTTTATTGCACCTTCAAACTCTTGTAACATTACTGAACTTCAACCAGAATATGTGCAGCCAGCGACTGACGCCGGTCTATTTGAAATCTACAGAAAAGAGAGAATATCCACCGAAAAAGTTCAACCGCGATCAATTTTCTAGTTAGAATGATATCGGTCCTGGTGGGAATCGGATCATTTCACTTCTGATCACCAATAATGAGCCACCAGGTCGGCTCAACACAAGGTAGGCCCAACGCTGTTGCGAAAACACACTGCGGGCCCATTAGTCGATTTATTTTAGTTTTGCTGAGCTTCACTAATGTCATGCTTTCAGTTTCCACTTATTTTGCATCGTTTGAGAACGGCAGTCGTCAGATTCTGGCAAAAGAATGTGCACTGTACTAGTTAACCGCTAAAATATGAGCCTGCTTAGGAAAAATGTAACTTGGTAAACTGACTGACTCGATATGACCTAACCCGCACACTAGTACTGGTAAACCGCTTAGAGGATTTAAGCCTGTCCAGGAACCGCGGTGCGAGGTGGACCGTCCATGCTAATAAACTCTATTGGTTTCATTGGGCGACAGGGCTTGAGATGTCATTTCATCTCAATGTCGGGTAAAAGTCCCACAAAATTGGAAGCAACGTCTCCAAAATGACCTTTACAGTGTTGACGGGGACATTAAACCTCAAATCAAACAAACAAAAAAATCGATATGACCTAAATGTATTGACCGTAAGAGGGAAAGTAAGTCACAGTTATTGTGGCCAAGTGGTTAAGGCGATGGACTAGGAATCCATTGGGATCTTCTTACGCAGGTTCGAATCCTGTCGACAACGATATATTTTTTTCCAATCGTCATTTTTGTCGCGCCTGCTTTTAGCATAGGTGTCCTTCCGTTCGTCAAGCGACCATTTTGTTGATCCTAATGTTAAGTCATTCACTGATGCTACTTGGTACAAACTCGCATCTTGGAATGTTACGAGCCAGGCGTAGTAGAAAGAAAAAGCAAACAAGCCTTTTGGAAAAATTTAACAGAATTTATTTACAAAGTATCTTTAACCTGTAGAAGTAAGAAAATTAAATGTACTTAGCTCTGTTATGAAATATCCTTGAATGAATCTATTTTCCTTGATCCCACAGAATCCACAGTCCGAAATGAAAAATAATATCCTATCACTGCTGGTGGATGATTCGTTCGTCCCCGAGGGTATCATCAGCTCAGTATCAGTTCCTTAGTGCTGAGGTTGTTACTGCGGTGTTGACGTCAGTGCTCAAGTACTGATTTAAATAACTATATTATATCTTTATTTTTTGCAGCATAAAATTCTAATTGTTCTAAAACTAAGACTGACTTGTCAGGTGAGACATGTATCTTAGCGGATTTGGTTTACACTTTTTGTTATATTTTAACTTTTGCAAGGCTAGCTTCTTTGGACATCTCCTTCCTGATGCCCGGGACTTCCGTGGAGTGTGGGTCATGTTTGCTGATGTTGGCTCGGTGGGGGACCCTATAAGTCCGCGGGTAGGCTCTCTTGGCTGATGCCTCCAGCTGACCTGTCTCATAGGCTACGTCGGTTGGTGTGTGCTCGGAGGGGGGTGTGCTGTGTTTGCCGGCTCTATCCCATCATCCGTTTCGGTTTCAAAACTTTGGGGTTGAGACACACTGATGAAGATTAAATATCAGAAAGGCCTCTGTGTAGGTATAGTTACGCCTTAATTAACAATCCATTACAGAATTTAGAAATAACTTTTCTTAAAAACCCAAACATCTAACTCCAAAGTCTGACTCAAAGAGAAAAATCAAGCTCTTTTATAGACCCTAAGATTTCTCTAGAACATTCCAGAGGGCTGTGGAATAAGATTAGGTATTTTTTTTCTAAAAATAATGCAACCCAGAACTTTCTGGAAGATTCCAAAGTACTTTCCCTTGTAAACAAGTTGTTTACAAAAATGAAATTAAACTGTGACTCATTTCTTTCCAGAAAGTTCTTTAGGAAGAAGAAACATGTTATTAGGTCACCCAGTGGGGTGAAAGTGGGAATCAGAAAAATAAATTCTTATGCATAACAGGAACGACAACTTTAATGCAAGCGCCCATATTTGACCGTGACCTACATCTATCGTTCACTGGCTTTGTGAACTATTGCGTCAACGCGTGCGCTCACCTAAATGTTCAAATCCATATCTCAAGAACTATTTGAACTTTATAAATGATACTATCTAGGGATGACAACTTTAATGCAAGCATCCATATTTGACATTGGCCAACATTCCATGGTTCACTGACTTTGTGAACTATCTCGTCAACCCTAGCGTTTACACTTATGTTCATGTTCATTTCTCAAGAACTATTAGAGCTGTATTAATGATACTTGGTACAAACTTGCATCTAGGGATGGAAACTTTAATGCAAGCATCTATGTTTCACTTTGACCTAAATTTCATGTTTCACTAACTTTGCGCCGCCACAAGCGCGGGAATTCTGGTTAGAATACCGTTTTGCCTCGGGGAGGTTATCCCAAACGCTTCCTTTTAAGAAGCAAACTCTTCTTTTCTTCTGGGGACCTGGGGATCAGTGTTGACGTCTTCAAAAACAAGCTTCCAGTATCACCTTTTGTACACGTGCTCTGAACGATTTGTAATGATTCCTAAAGTCTGGACTGATCGATTTACGAGCATGGAAGTAGAGTCGGTCATGTCTTCTAATTAGGTGTTTGATTGTATCATCGATCCAATGAACAGCATGTCTTTCACTGGTATAAACCATATGGGTCTTTAAACTGACCCACGAGTGTTTAACATGTAAGAAAGGTCAGAGGAAAGAAATAAATCCCTAAATCGTGTCATTGGGTCTCGCCAACCAACCATATCCGCAACTTGAGAGATATATTTATTTAAATAATGAAAGTTATGTCATGATGGTTCTGGGATAACTCGGCACATAGCAAACTCGGGACATAGCAAACTCGGCACATGACCAACTCGGCCTATACAAACTCGACACATAATTAGCTGATTAGGCCAATCATCTATTGTTATGATAATTAAATTACCAAACAAACAATCAAATTAAAGTTACCCATGAAATAGGGACCAACTAAATAGGGCTAAAAGACTTAATAAGACAAATTTCATATCAATATTTAATGGAGTATATCTAAAAAAATATGAAGAAGCTTTTTTCAGTGTATTGAGTTGTTTCTTAAATTGACCAGCGAATAAAGCTTTAAAAAAATGTCTAATTAATTTATCAGCATTTTCCTGTAACTTGAGAATATGATAGTTTTTTTTCTAGTTTGTTGTATCAGCAACCGTTTTTGTTTACGGGTTGGTCCGTTGTGGTATGCCTACTGCATCTTCACATTGCGTTGAAACACCTGTGCAATAATGTGTGTTCCACTCGGCTGGGCAGTCATGGGTGGCAATGTGTACCGAACATCATATTCACAGCTTTATGAATTAACTTTCAGTAATCTTCTGATTAATCAGATAATTAGTGTAGCAATGAAGCCATATTTAGAGCCTATTAAGATGATTTGAAAATGCAAAAAAAACTATAAACTATTTTATTTAATAAATATTATAAAATAATAATAATAAAAAAATTATATTGTGGGCCGAGTTTGCTATGTGCCGAGTTTGTATGGGCCGAATTGGTTATGTGCCGAGTTTGTTATGTGCCGAGTTGTCCCGTCGAACCCTTAACTCGACTAACAGTGGCACCACATGCAATAACAACGTTCAGTGAACTATTCATCTTCATTTTCATCTTAACAAGAGGACTTCAGATGGGTTCCGGTAACCGACTGCTGAAGGACGTTGGTTGATATACCGTTTAAGGTGTTGAGTGGACAACCTGGCAAACAGCTGTGGGTTGGAAGAGCCGGTTTTTTGTTTGATTTGAGGTTTAACGTCCCCGTCATCACTGTTAAGGTCATTTTGGAGACGTTGCTTCCAATTTTGTGGGACTTTTACCCGACAATGAGATGAAATGACCTCTCAAGCCCTGTCGCCCAATGAAACCAATAGGTTTATTAGCATGGATGGTCCGCCTCGCACTGCGGTTCTTGGACAGGCTTAGATCCTCCAAGCGGTTTACCAGTACTAGTGTGCGGGCCGGACTCAGCTCTGCGTGGAAGCATCATGCAGCCCATATATTTCTTCAAGCCCCTATGGGCGGGGGCGATGGAAGAGCCGGTATATGGGTGGTAGGTCATTCCAGTGGATGATAGTCCGGGAGGAGGGGAGGGGGATGTGAACTTGTAGTCTTTCAGAGTTGTGACCTGTCTGGTTCTTTGCAGGACGGGTGATCAGATAGTTAACAGGTGGAATTGTTGCAAGGTCGAAAGCGACCTTAAACAGGAGGACCAGCCGACTTTCTATGCGTCGTTGGTCAATGGGGCGCCTGTAGAAATCATGTAGCATTGCAGACACACTAGATATGTGTCCTTCCAGTTTAATGGTTGTCATGTTGGTTATTCTGATTCTTTCCCCTATTTTGTATGGGGTATAAAATGTATGTTGAGCATGAAGCTCTCAAAGAATGGAAATTTAGCATTCTGAAACTAGTGAAAAAACGCTGTTCTTTTTACTCTCAAAATACGAACTTATTAACTCTTAAACCTAAGACGTCTTTACGTCACCTTAAACTAGCCATTCAAGAATTTCATAATAAGTTTGTTTTGGCTCCAGCAGACAAGGCCGCTAAAAATGGTCGTTGTTTGACGGCTCCACCATGTTAATACTCTTCAGCAAGAGTGTGGTGGTACTAAGGCCTATGAACTGCATTCTTTGGCTGTAGAGAGGGCTGTAGTTCATGACCACAATTGTCATTCAGCCATCAAGTTTGCTGTATGTGTTGCAGAGACCAAGACAAGCTTCCCATGATATATTGGTAACCTAAGCTTCATAAAAGACCATACAAAGCACGGTTTATTGTAAATTCAAACTCTTGTAACACCACTTAACTCTCCAACTTATTAACTTCATGTTTTACTGCCATCAAAAAAACATGTGATTAAATATTGCGACAAAGTCTTTGGAAGATCAGGGAGAAATCTGCTTTGGTCTATAAAAAATTCTAACGAAGTTTTAACTAAATTGAAATCAAGACGTTTTTGTGCTTCAAAATAGAAGTGGAAGCAATGATCAGTAATCGATACAATTAACTCACAGCTACCATCAGAGACACCGAAGAGAAAGAAACACAAACATAAAACAACAGACCTTAATGGAAACATCAATAGAGGGAAGCCAAAAGGACAGTTACTTTCCCACAAAATGGCCAATAGGCTATCCAAAATAAAATAATATAAGCGACACAAACACCATAAGACAAACCATAACAAAAATAAACAGCGACAGAAGAACCACCTTGGAACGATCAGCAGAAACGAATTCCACTGGGGGGCTTAAATCGATTTTACGTGGCCACAATCCTCACCCTTACTTCCGTCGCAATTAAGACAAATATTTTTTTCAGTCCACATAAAGGCCTCCTAACTCATCAATGCAACATCTCTGTGAACACAAAAATCAAACAACCACAGAGATGAAACAACGGTGAGGACTCGTCAGCAAGAACCCACTGAAACGCCGGAGCAAAAGAAAACCAACAGTTCGACTCCGATGGGCCCGACCAGAGACAGAGAAAGTGTGTCTACTTATGATTTTTTCCAGTCTTTACAATTCCTCATAACCATATAAAACAAAAACTTAATGATTTAATTGAATGGACTTTTCATGGGGAAGATTCCCTCTATCTTGCATGTAATGTAAGAAATGCTTTTTTTCACTTCTGAAGAGCATAAAAATTATACTTTATGGTCATGTCAAGGTGTGTGAAGCTCTCACTTTTCTACTTGACAATATTTACATAAGATTTGGTACTAAGTTATTTGGACAAGTTGTGGGTACGATTGCGCACCCCTTGTGGCTGATCTCTTCTTATTGTGTTATGAAAGATACTTCATGATGTCCCTTTCCATTGAAAAACCAATCTGAAATCATTGAAGACTTTTTTATTTTGGATGGCCATATGGCCATTTTGTGGGAAAGTAACTGTCCTTATGGCCTTCCTTTGTTTAGGCTTCCATTATGGTCTGGTCGCTTAATGTTTGTGTTTCTTTCCCTTTGGTGTCTTTGATGGGTGGAGTAAATTAATTGTATCGATTCCTGATCTTTGTTTTACTTCTATTTAGCTTGACTTCTAGATATTTGGATGATTTATTAAATATAGACAATTATCTATTTCGCTGGTTTGATCAGTTAAATTTACATAAAGTGTGGTTTACCGGGGTGTTCATTGACCCATTAACGTGATGTTTGACTGCTTCTAGCAAATATCCAGGGCATAGATGTACATATATCTATAGGTTCTTCCTTATTTAGCCTTAAGTGTTCACTAATGTAATAAAATTAGTTCACTCATTAGTTGACCCATCCAGTAATTCACTTTCATGCCATTCTTCAATTCTTTGTTTGTATGCAAATATATGTTGCATCACGATTAGCTGTATATGCTTAATTGAATAAATTTGATTGATTGACTCTGTAATTAAACTACAGATGTCATAACCCGTCTACCTGCTGGTAATGGGTGATAATACAGTTATCTTGTAAGCTTTCATTGACTATGTTGAGGCTTGACGCAGCAGTCAAAAATATTTCAATCATGTCGACCATTGATAGTTCATAAACCTGAAAAGGGGGCATTAAGTTTCCAGAACAGAACAGAACAGAACTTTATTTTTTCATGTCATCTCAGGCCACACACAGGTGGCATATGAAAAAAAATCATACATTGACCATTAACCATTATGGCCTTCCTTTGTTTAGGTTTCCATTATGGTCTAGTCGCTTAATGTTTGTATTTCTTTCCCTTTGGTGTCTTTTATGGGTGGAGTAAGTTAATTGTATCAATTCCTGATCTTTGTTTTACTTCTACTATACATATAAATTCAGTACAATGATGTGCATAACTAGCTATACTAATAAATTGTACATTACAAGGTTAAATATTCTGTAAAGGAGAAGTAGAAAATGTAAATGTGATCCATAGTTGAATAGCTTGAATGGAAGCCCGCTTGGTTTTCTTCTAACACATTATAAAATGAGAGAAACTCGCTTAGTTGATTGTTAAGGATTGCCGTAAAAAGTTTGCCAAAACAGCTTAATATTGTTATTGGTCGGTAATTTTCAGGTTCTAGTGGGTTTCCATTACGTTTATAAATTGGTCTTATTATGCCCTCTAGCCATGAGTCAGGGACGTGCCCAGTGTCCAGGACAAGATTAAAAAAGGAAATATAAATTGGGATCATTATATGTTTGCTACTCTTAATATATTCATTTATAATACATGTATTATCATTAGCGGAAGCCTTATTATTTTTTTAGGGAATTAATGCATTATAATATTTCTCCTTCTGTAATGGAGGAATTTAGGATTTCGTCGTCATCTGTTATGTCTATAGTAATTCCATCGTCTTGTACATCGTTATTATCATTATTTTCGTTGAAAAATGTGAACAGGGTAGCTATATCTACAGGTGGGTTGTCAGTTTTATTGTCGAGGTTATTTATAATCTTCCAAAACTCCTTAGGGTTATTCGTTTTCAATTTTCGTAGTCTTTCTTGCGTTTGTTTATATATTTATGTGAATATTCATTGTTGTTTTTTTTATAATCCTTACTTGCTTGCTTCAGGTTTGCGCTGTTTGTGGCTGATGGATTCATATTACTGATTTTGCATGCAATATGGTGTTTTCTCCTGGCATTTTGGCATTTGTAGCCAAACCATTTCTTATTATTACAATTTTATCATTAGTACTATTATTTTTGATTTTAAAACTTTTATTTGCAGAATTCATGAAAGTTTCACCTATTGTAGAGCATATATTGTTTATTGTATCTTTGTCAACGTTATCAATATTTTGTTGTGTTTGATGCAGCAAATTTTTTATTTCTTGAATTTGGTTTCTGTCAATGTTGGAGAGAAAATCTTCACGTTTTGATGCCTGCCATCGAGGCCGTTTTATATTGTTGTTTAAACTGGGTTTAACTTTTGGTTTCTTAAAGTTTTCAATTTCCAAGACTGTTGTCAGCAGCGCATGACCATCACTATAGAGTGAATCAAGCCGTGTTATTTCAAAGTCTTGAACAAAGTTAAGAGCTTCTACCGATGCTATAGAATAATCTATGATTGATATGTTCTTGAATGTATAGGCGCCCGTGTCCCTATCTTTACCACACCTGCCGTTTAAAATCAAAAGATTGCTACTCTTACAGATATCTAGTAACATATTACCCTCGTTGTTTACAGTTTGATCTTTTGAACAACGCGACTTATCAAAATCGAGTCGGTATATAAGTATATAGACCTGAAATTAGCAAATAATCTACTTCAAATTATCTCAGTGTTACACAGTTAACATTTTAATGTTGACTAATTAAGGCAATTAATGATTGTGTTACTCTACAATAATTGTTTGAAATGAGAAAAAAAATATATATATAATGAAAGTTGGAAATTGATGTTCTTTGTAATGCAGCCGCATTCATAATGAAAGAAAAGCAATTAAAGGTAAATAAATCATGTTTTTGAAAGGTTAACAAGTTTGTTTGGGTTGAGGTTTAATGTCCCCGTCAACTCTGTATAGGTCATTTTTTAGTTGCTGCTTCTAAGTTTGTGGGGCTTTTCAACACGAAAACGCACCTATATAATTTTGACCCCCTTAAACCCCACTTTTTATAGTAAAACTGAGGTTTACAGGGCTGTACATTATTTTTCTTATAGATGCTCAAAAACAAAGATTGTGGGTACTCGTTAGAACCGCCTTGCCGAGGCCGTTATAACGAGTTTCCACAATCTATATTTGGTGAGAAATATGGGAAACTTCAGATTTTTTTATCTGAAATTTTCATTTTTTTTTGTGATATGTTTTTCCAATATATTTGAATTGGAATGTTTTTGTAATGCACCCGACATTGAGATGAAATAACATCTCAAGCCCTGCCGCCAAATGAAATCAACAGGGTTTATATGCATGGATGATGGTCCAACTCACACCACTCTTCCTGGGCAGTCTTAGAACCTCTAAGCAGTTTACCAGTACTCATATGCGGTTGGTTACAGCTCTCCATGGAAGCATCATGCAGCCCAATTTATTGCTTCAAGCCCCGAACGGCGGGGGCCAACAAGCCCATATAATGATACCCATGTGTACCCAAACGGAGATCAAGAAAACAAATGGTGTTTATAATGTTAACAGTAAACTACTATCACAACTCTGTATTCTTGCAGTCATTGTACCGCACTTGCGGTACTGGTGTATGTTGTTGCTCATATCTTGCCCGATGAAAGTATCTTTGTGAAAGTTTCATTAAAAATACTAAAACATGCATCTTTATATTATATTCTAACTTTTAAAGAGTCCTTGTCCCTCCTTGCAAGTCCTTGTCCGTCCCAGCAGTGTTTAGTAGGACCGTGGCAACACTATAACAAATCCGAGCAACATAGTGCATTTTTTCACATCTCTAAACTGGCTGGCTACTTTTCTGATGAAAATCTGTGATATTATTCTTTATACTGCAAACATAGGTTGTAGGTGCTCATTAGAGCCGCCTCATTCAGGCGGTTCTAAAAATACCCACAGCCTATGTCTTGGATCAGAAATAAGAAAATAATGTATACCCCCATAAACCCCAGTTTTCTCCTTATAAAGTGGGGTTTAGAGGGGTGTTCAATTCAGGGACTTGTTCCCGTGCTGTAGTTAAACCAATACTCATAAAAGATTCTTATTATGTAACATGCACCGTATTGATCCTTATGTTAGCAAACAAAGCAGACCCAGATCAAACTGCTCCATAGAAGCAGTCTGATCAGGGCCTGCACTGTTTGCCAATTTGTTTGAACTTTTTGGACTCCTTGTTGGATTGTGGAACAAATTTGTTTAAATTTTATGAGAATTAAGTCATTAACCCATTGTATGGACTCTTCCATTGCTATATGTTGTACAAGTCCATTTGTCATATAAGGGGTGTCAGACCAATTTTTTCATTGTTATTCTATTTTTGACAGACAAATTTTGTTAGCAAACAGCGTAGGCCCTGAGCCAACGCCACATTCTGGACCTACACTGTTTGCCAAGGTAACCCTTTAGGGGTTTCTCGCATGCAATGGGTGAAGGGTGTCCGTATTTTTAGGATTTTTTATGGTATGTTTTATCTTAATGCGTGAGCTTCAGGAACAAGGTTAAGTGACAATAAGAAACATAAGCTGGTGATTTCTATTCATAAATAAATGACATCTGTAACATTTTACATTTTTAAAAACAACTACAGTAAAACTTCGATGGCTCGAACACCGATGGCTCGTTTACCATGGATGAGTCGAACCCATTCTTGAGCCCCTAGCAGAAATCCTCTACATAAGAAATAGTGGGGGATAATTAAGGAAATTTTAGTCTTTTATCTTGCAAATGTATGCTGTGTGTACTCATTAGAATCGCCTCGATAATAGAACACCGAAAAAATGTCTAAAATTATCTCGTTATGCCTCCTGATAGTAACCTCAGTGGCTCGAACTACTGCTGTCTCTAACAAATTTTCAATGTCCCAAAGGGGTTCGAGCCATTGAAGTTCCTCTGTATGTGCTTTGTTCTGAAAAGCATGTAGAAAGATACATTGCAGACAACACTGAATTCTGGCCATATGAGCTTCTTCATGCAAAAACTGAGCAACAATACTCAGAAGTGAGAAAAACAGAGGTTCATAATATCTAACTTTCCCTTCTTACTTGTGATCTAATGGCAACTTTGAATCTACTGAGATTCTACAACTAGTGATTTAGGCATTGAGCTTCATTGTACTATATGGAACTAGCTAAGGCTTTTATCATTAAGCTAATGAATACTGTCCTAGTAGAGCCATTGCTAGGCAATATTTGGTATATACATGTAAAAGGTTTTAATCCTTAACATGCCGAGAAAAGCTACATCTAAAACTGTTGTCTGCTTATGCCGTCTGATAAATCTTCTTGCAAACTTTTCTCAGAAACATTTTTTTCATACAGGCAAACAGTGTGGACCCAGATCAGACTGCTCCTAGAGGAGCAGTCTGATCTGGATTCACACTGTTTACAAAAATGACTTTTAAAATAACCGGCAGATGACAAAGCATACAATAATTGCGATTGGCGTTTTATGGGTTAAGGCTTGTTTTTCAGGCAGACAACCATAAATCTGACTACACTCAGTTGAGTAACCCAGCGACTGCTGTCACAAAGGATACTGGTACTCAGCATTAAGTTGTACATGTGTATGAGCATGATTTAACCTTTTACACTCTCTCGGCTAATTCAGCAGACAAATTGTTGATATTTTCTTATTTTACCCAGTAAACAGGACTTTAATCTCCTTTTCTGTTTTGGTTTTACAGCCCTTTCAAGATTATTTCACTCATATCAAGTTGATCGTTAATCAGAGGTGGGCAAAAACCACCTGAACTTCCATTGCAGACTTTGGTGTGTCACATATGACCCGAGTGACGCTCGAAGGACAGCGATGAGACCTAATGATTAAGAGTTAGTACTCTTACCATATAGCCCAATGTGTAGCCTATATGCCTAAAAAAGACAAATCCTGTTTTCTTAGAAAAATACAAATGAAAAAAAAAATCGAGATGTTATCTGCAGTAAAACAAAAATACCACATAGACGTTATTGTTTGTCTTGCTGAAGCAGGATATGCTCTACCTTGGGAACAGTAAAGATCCAGATCAGATGGCTTCTGGGGAATCCATCTGATCTGGATTTTCACTTTTTGTCACATGGGTGTGTTATTCTAACGTTGAGCCAATATTAACCCATTGAATAATGGTGGAATCTTCCATTGTTACATGAAGGACAAGTTCTTTTTTCACTGAAGCGGGGTGTTGGGCCTATTTTTTCAGTTTTATTTCTGACAGAAAAAAACTGACAGCAAATAGTATAGACCCTGATAAGACACAGCATCTGATCAGGGTCTGCACTGTTTACCTATGTCCAATTTAGAAGTTTCCAGGTAAGAACGTATCAAAGGAATATACTGGCTACTCCTTCCCACAAACTCTTTATAACATTGTTTATTATATTTTGTTTTTGATATAAAACAGTTTGAAGATGGATCCAAAAATAAATTCTTTTCTTTGTGTTGTTTTACAGCCCTTTCAAGATTTCACTTCATTGGAGACGATCTTGTAATCCGAAGTTGGCGAAAACAGGAGTACCCAGAATATCACCTGACCGTATGTCGCAGAACTTGGTGTCTCGCATGACCCGAGCTAGGCTCAAACCACAGAGGTGAGAGACCTCATGATCAAGAGACAGTGCTCTTACGCACTAGGCTACGAAGGCCAATCTAAAAAATATATAAATTGTTTAGAACAATAATTCCACCGAAGGCACGGGCCTCCGTGGCCTAATGGATAAGAGCGCTGACTCTTAGTCATTAGGTCTCTCACCGCCGTGGGTTCGAGCCTCGCTCGGGTCACGTGTGAGACGCCAAGTTCTGCAACGGAAGGTCAGGTGGTTTTTCTCCGGGTACTCCGGTTTTCGCCCACCTCTGATTAACGATCGGCTCGATATGAGTGAAATAATCTTGAAAGGGCCGTAAAACCCAAACCAAAAAAAAAAAAAAAAAAAAAAAAAAAAAAAAAAATTCCACCGAAGGCTATGTTGAGCTTTGGGGTGCAAAGTCACTGAACTATTATATATAGGTCAAGGTCAAACATAGATGCTTGCATTAAAGTTGCCCTTCCTAGATGCAGGCTTGTACCAAGTATCATTAATGAAGCCTCTATAGTTCTTTAGACTTCCCTGCCCTACATCATAGTGTAGATTATATTTTCTTGTCCTTTGGGATCATTGATTCCATTGTGGAATTTTGAAAATATCTGTGGGTCACTGATGAGGCCTAACTGGCCGAAACTAGCTAGTCTGGCCCATAAAACATGTACACTCCATATATTTCAGTTCTGTGGTGTATTCCTTGCTTCCAAAGGATAACCCTTCTATAGAACGTATTTAGCTTCACTACAGCTGGTGTGTGGGAATGTGTGCCGGCGGTAAAACGTCTCCCTGCCCTACATCATAGTGTAGATTATATTTTCTTGTCCTTTGGGATCACTGATTCCATTGTGGAATTTTTAAAATATCTGAGGGTCACTGATGAGGCCTAATTGGCCGAAACTAGCTAGTCTGGCTCATAAAACATGTACACTCCATATATTTCAGTTCTGCTTCCCAAGGATAATCCTTTTATAGAACGTATTTAGATATGAACTTAAACATTAGGGTGAAAGACAGGGTTAACACAATAGTTCACTAAGTCAGTGAGTGAACCATGAAATGAAGATCAAGATCAAATATGGATGCTTGCATAATAATTGTCATTGCTAGATGTAAGTTTGTACCAATTTTCATGAATGAGGCACTTATAGTTCTTGAGAAATGAACTTGACCATTTAGGTGACAGCTAGGACTGACACAATAGTGAAACATGAAATGTAGGTCAAGGTCAGATATGGATGCTTGCATCCACGCTGCCATACCAAGATGCAAATTTGTACCACATATCAAGCTCTTAGAGGGCCGTCACAATAATTCACAGTCAGTAAACCATCACAGTCAGTGAACCATGAAATGTAGTTCAAGGTCAGATATGGATGCTTGCATTCTAAGCAGATTACCAGTACTCATGTGCGGAGACATCATGCAGCCCAATCTGTTTCTCCAAGCCCTGAGGGGTCCTATAGAAATTACATGGAAACATCTAAATTTCTGATTGCCCAGCCGAACAGTCTTTAAAATTATGTATCACATTCTGGTGTTTGCTAATTTGGATAGGAGAAGAGAGGTGATATCTATGAAATTACCACCTTTAATGGATTGAAAATTATCCCACTGAGCATGAAAACCCCTTCCTTTGCAAACAGTGTAGATCCAGATCAGATGGCTTCTGAAGCCATCTGATCAGGATCTACAGTTTGTCATTCACTTTGTGAATAGAACTAATACATTATATCCGTGTATTTAATTGGTTGATAGTCAGAAATGGGTGTGGCAGGATAAGAGTTAATTCTGCAAGCCAGCTACCTTTCACACATATTTTCACAATGTGAAAAATAACATGTCCTTGTTAGTTTCACAGTAGCAGCCAATACTACTTTTTTTCCGCCAAAGTCATGTATAAAATAAAAAGAAAATTTACTTTTTTCGATACCTCAATATTTCACTGTGTTTGTGTGAATTCGATTTAACGTCGCTTTCAACAATTTTTCAGTCATATCACGACGGTGTCTGGTTGCAACAGGGAGCTGCCTCACTGAAGTATCATGTCCCAGACACATTACATGATACCACACCCAGTCACATTATCCTGACACTGAGTCGACCAGTCCTAGCTCTACCCCATAAATCTGAGTGCCAAGCGAGGAGCAGCTACTACCATTTTTAACGACTTTGGTATGTTGCGGCCCGGGATCGAACCCGTGACCTCCCGTTCCCCGGAGCGGACACTCTACCAACTGAGCTATCGGGGCCGGTCAATATTTCACTGAATGTGTTGAAAACAAATTTCATCAAGTGTGTTGAAAACACCAGAAATTTTCACGAGTGCAAATCATGTTACAAACAATTACATTACAGTACATCGCCAAAGTTATGTATAAAATAAAAATTTACTTTTTTTGATAAATACCAAATATATTTCAACTCATGTGTTCAATGAAATACTTTTGGTATTCATCTTAAAAAAAAATAATATTATAGGGATCAACCATGGTTTTTCATGCATTAACATTTGCCGGATCCCGAGGAAGCTGTTTGAACATGAGGCCGCTAGGCCGAATGTTCAAATATCTTCAGAGGGATCCGGCAAATGTTAATGCAATGAAATAATCATGGATGATCATTGTTCTTGCATAACTTATGAATCTGACAGCAAATTTTGATGAAAACGCCCAAAAGCTCCATATAAATTCCATATAAACTCTTCAAATGCGACAGGCAAACCAAAATGGCGGCCAGTTCAGAATGTTGTTTAAAATGACGTCATGCAGTGACGTCATCATAGAACCCTAAAACGCTATGTTCAGGGCGATAATGTTACGTCGCTCACATAAGTAAATAAAGCAAGGCCCGTCTTGTGATATCAAAAGCTCAAAATCCATGTTCAAACAGCACACGAATTTCATGATTTGAACATGTTTTTTGCTGTTTGAGCACGGCTTTTGGTCCATTTGACAATGGCTTCAAATAGCAATGCACATAGGTATTTTTATGCAAGAATCTCTATTTACACACCTATATAATTTATGAATTACATGTTATACAAGTAGCTTTTATCACTCTAAATAACGAGCTCACAATGAAATCCAAGACCCAGCTGATCCTACATGATCAGTACACTCAGGGTCTTTAACCCTTTTTGTACCAAATGAAATATTCCACCTTATATATAGCAGGAGTCCATTTAAAAATTTAGGGTGTCAGATTGTGTTTTCGTCCAAATTTGTTCGGAAAATTGCTGAACTTGTTGCAAACAGTGTAGGCCCTGATCAGAGGCCGCATTCTGCGGCGTCTGATCTGGGCCTGCACTGTTTGCCAGGTCTGTGGCATCTGATCTGGGCCTGCACTGTTTGCCAGGGAACCCGTTCGTGGGTTTCTGGTATTAAATGGGTTAATACAAATGAAAATTCAAGATTCTGTCAGACAGCAAAGTTACATGTAGCCTTGATCAAATTTTACGGTGACTATGCAATCAATAATTAGTTGAGACAAACTGAAAGGGATGCAACTTCAAAAGTAGGTAATCAGGGCATCTTGTAATGGAAAGAATATGCTCCCTGAGGAGAGATATTTTGGAGTGTTTTATATTCACCATATTTGCATTATTTGCTGGCTCCCAGCTTGCACTTTGTCAATATTGGAAAACCAGGTAACCAGACCCCCTGACCTTTTAAGGTCAGGGGGGTCTGGTTACCTGTTTTTTCCAACACTGATAACCTTCAGACTAGGAACCAGCAGATAATGCAAATAAGGTGAATTACAGGAATGCAAACATGAAGCCACAAAATTTGTCTCCCATCAGGGGCCAGTTGTTCAAAACTAACAATGTTAGCTATTAATGTAATGTTAAAACTTTGATCATTTATTATGGTATGTATACTAATAGTTTTTGCTGAAAAACTATGAGTGGGTTTTGCAAATGCAAAGCTGCTCACAATTTCCCAGCAAAAAAAGGCAGAATACTCAATAAGGTACTTGCTAGAATAGTTTACAATATGACCACTAACAAGATTGTTAAGCTAACAATGCTTTGAACAACTGTCCCCAGGTGCATGCCTTCCTCTTGATTTTCATCGAGCAGTTTGTCAAACAACAGAGCATAGTTGTTCAAACACTAACAATGTCAGTAGGTAACATAATTCTTATGGAAACATTAACAATAAACATTAAAATAAACTGTAACTCTATGTAAAACTCTTGATGCAACGAAACGTAAACAAAAAGCTACTCACACTTTTTCATTAAAAATTACTGCCTGTAGCTATGCACAGAATAACGTATCTCACCTGTCAGAGCTTTGACTATGGAAACTGTAACAGTAAACATTTGAATATACTGTAACTCTGACACTGTTAAACTCTGATTTAACACATCAATTTTATTTCTTGTCCCCTAGGGCCCATCCTCCGGCTTAGCCTGAAACTTTGGTAGTATGGATGCAAAAGGTAAACATCTCTCTCTCTCTCTCTCTCTCTCTCTCTCTCTCTCTCTCTCTCTCTCTCATAGAAATGAACATGTTCTAGTTCATGGCATGCCAAAATGTTTGCCGCCATATAATGCTATTTAATTTATATTTCCTTAAATGTCATGTCAATGTACTTAAGAGAATAAAGTGTTTGTCTGTCTGTCTGTCATATCTGGAGACAAAATTCCAGATATACTGCATCCTACCATAATAAAAGCACAGTAAAAGGCACTTTTTTCATCCGAAAGTACAGAATTTTTTCTTATTTCTGCATGAAAACATTTGTGGGTACTCATTAGAAACGGCTCGGCATGGCGCTTCTAATGAGTACCCACAAGATATGTTTTATTTTGCAGAAATAAGAAAAAATAATAGTTGGATACTCCCTCTTAACTGGGGCTATGTCTCTCCACTTTGACATATCATTTTAACCCATTATCTACCGGAAACCCCAAATGAGTATTCGGTAAACAGTGCAGGCCCAGATCAGACGTCTCATCAGGGCCTACACTGTTTGCAAAACATTCAGCCATTTTCCAATTAAATTTTGAAGAAAACACAACTTGGCACCCCGAAATTTTGAAATGGACTTGTGCTATATATAAGTCGGAAGATTCCATTTGGTATAAAATGCGTTAACTATGAAAATAATCATAAAAAGTACCCTCACTTAGTGCATGGTCAGGTGCAACAACCATAGAAACCAAAAAAAATCGGAAACCTTGAGGACTTGCTGTTATTCTCCTAAAATTTAAACAAGTTTGTTTCGGGATCCAGCAAGGAGTCCAAAAAGTGGAGACAGAATTGCAAACAGTGTAGACCCTGATCAGACTGCTCCTGAAGGAGCAGTCTGATCTGGGTCTGCACTGTTTGTTTAGGCCTATCTGTCCCAATACTTAGGATCATTACGGTGTATGCTCTTTATGCCAACTTTGGTCATGTTTGGTGGAAATGCTGGGTTGAACTAAACATGTCCAACACCCATAGAAGCACCCAGCCACAAACGCATACTTAATCTGGCAAACTGATGTGTAATGGTAAAAAATAGGCTGCAAAAATTAAGTGTTTGCATGCATTGCTTATATTGTACCAGATTAGCCCTCACAGCACTAATCAGAATTAATAGCAGATGACAAGCTCAAGAAAGGAATAATAAATAAATAAATAAATAAATAAAATCAATTTTCAGAGGAAATAAATAATTGTGAGAAACTCAACACTGTCAAATTGTAAGGGCAGTTGACATTAAAAAATAAAAAAATAAATTTTCAGAGAATATAGGAGAATATAGAAAAAGACTGACATCTCCTGTTAATTGGGTTCACAAAATTGAGCTTGACATTTCCAATGCAATGTCATTCAAGTAACATTGGTGCTGTTTTATGTGAGTAATTATGTAGAAAAACTGACTTGACATTTCATGTGAATTAAGTGCCTTGGAAAAACAGGCTTGACAATTTAGTGGTGGGATAACTCACATGAAATATAAAGCCTTAGACTTTTTTTTAATGTTTTTTTTTTTTTATTATTATTATACCCGCTTTTTCGAAGAAAAATCGGGTATATTGTTTTCGTACCACACTTCGATCCGGCGTCAGTCCGTCTGTCTGTCCGTCTGTCCGTCTGTCCGTCTGTCTGTCCGTCTGTCCGTCCGTCACGTTTCTTGTGATTGGATCTCCTCTGCAACCACTGAAGTTACACTTTTGAAACTTTGCATGTGGATAGTACATGGAATGTAGATGGCAGTGGGCAACTTTTTTGTGACCTTGACCTCAACATGACCCCAAGGTCAAAGGTCAAAAATTATGATTTGCCATAACTCCCAAACTATTGGAGTTACACTTCTGAAACTTTGCTTATTGGATGGTCCTTGGAATATAGAATATGTCTGGTTACTTTTGGTATGACCTTGACCCCAAGGTCAAAGGTCAAAAAGTATGATTTTGCCATAACTTCTAAACTATTAGAGTTACACTTCTGAAACTTTGGTTATTGGATGGCCCTTGGAATATAGAATAAATTTGGATACTTTCGATGTGACCTTGACCTCAACATGACCCCAAGGTCAAAGGTCAAAAATCATGATTTGCCATATCTCCTAAACTATTGGAGTTACACTTCTGAAACTTTGCTTATTGGATGGTCCTTGGAATATAGAATATGTCAGGTTACTTTTGGTGTGACCTTGACCCCAAGGTCAAAGGTCAAAAAGTATGATTTTGCCATAACTTCTAAACTATTAGAGTTACACTTCTGAAACTTTGGTTATTGGATGGCCCTTGGAATATAGAATAAATTTGGATACTCACGATGTGACCTTTACCTCAACATGACCCCAAGGTCAAAGGTAAAAAATTATGATTTGCCATATCTCCTAAATTATTGGAGTTACACTTCTGAAACTTTGCTTATTGGATGGCCCTTGGAATATAGAATATGTTGGGCTACTGTTGGTGTGACCTCGACCCCAAGGTCAAAGGTCAAAAAGTATGACTTTGCCATATCTTCTAAACTATTGGAGTTACACTTCTGAAACTTCGTTATTGGATGGCTGTTGGAATATAGAATAAATTGGGATACTTTAGGTGGATTCAACATAACCCCCAAGGTCAAAGGTCAAAAAGTATGACATTGCCATATCTTCTAAACTATAAATGTTACACTTCTGAAACTTTGCTTATCAGTTAGAATGTTCTTTGCAACTTTTTTTAACTTACATGTAGTTTTGGCTAGCTAATACATAGTCATTAGTGTTATTAATAAAAAAAAGCGGGTATTTGCGATGGTTTACCATCGACTGCAGATCTAGTTTTTATTTTATTTTTTTTTTAAAAAAGAAGAAATTTACAATTGGTATGTGAAATGAAAATTGAAGTTGACAGACGGAAACAGTAATGTCTGCAGTAAGAAGAGAATTGACATGGATGTGAGACATTTAGGGTATCACAGGAAAAACTGCAAATGTAGTGTATATCTACCATCAAGGCATTGGACCCTCGCCCACTGGGGCTTAAAGAAAAAAATTGGGCTGCCTGATGCAGAGCTGAAACCAACCGCACATGAGTACTGGTAAACTGCTTAGAGGATCTAAGCCTGCACAAGTAAAGTAGTGCAAGTCCACGCTTATAAACGCTATTGGTTTCATTGGGCGGCAGGGCTTGAGATGTCATTTCATCTCAATGTCGGGTAAATGTCCCACAAAATTGGAAGCAACATCTCCTAAATGACCTATACAGTGATAACGGGGACTTTAAACCTCAAATCAAACAAAAATCAAACCATCAGCTTTTCAAAGTATAAATGACTTACCGTATTTACCCTATGATATTTTAGGATAAGTACAGTAAGGAATTGAGGGGTCCGAAAACTTAGGGTATATGAAGTAATTAATGGTGGCAACTTAAAATCTTAGTAACAAGTCTGTACAATGAATACCTTGGTAAACTCATCTTTCATAAAGGAAAGTGGGGTTTACCAGGGCATGCATTATTTGTCATATCTCTGCTGAAAAAGTATGTTGTGGGTGCTCAGATCTGCCTCATTGTGTTTCTAACAAGTGCCCAAGACCTACATTTACAGCAGCAATACAACAAAAATCACAAAATTGAAATGTTCAGCATAAAAATATCACTTTTGAAGACATGGAATAATGAAGTAAGCCACTCAAGTGTGTTTTGTTTGATTTGAGGTTTAACGTCCCTGTCAACACTGTAAAAGTCATTTTGGAGATGTTGGTTCCAATTTTGTGGGACTTTTACCGGACATTCAGATGAAATGATATCTCAAGCCCTGTCGCCCAATGAAAACCAATAGGGTTTATAAGCATGGAGGATCCGACTCGTGTGCACCGCTTTGCCTGGGCAGGCTTAGATCCTCTAAGGGGTTTACCAGTACTCGTGTACGAGTCGGATTCAGCTCTGGGTGGAAGCATCATGCAGCCCATATATATGGGCGGGGGCCAGCCACTCGAGTGTGTTATCCTACTGAAATTTTCTAGAAAGTACAGTATCTCATTAGCAGGTGTTTTTGCTGGAAAATGTCTCTAGCTCTTGCATCTGAATATACCCTATTATAATGCAGATGGTGGGATGGTAAGAAAATTTAGTATAGCAGACTCCACATGGGCAATCTTGTCGAATTTGACAGTCAAATTTTACTACATTACGAAAACACACCTAGTCAAATATATAGAAAAATTCGCTACCAAAAAAAAAAAGAAAATTTTTACATAAAAAAATTCTGATTATTTTCATATTTTAGCTCAAAACATAGATTGTGGAAACTCATTAGAACTGCCTCAGTGAAGTGGTTCTAACAAGTACAATGTACCCACAATCTATGCTTTTGAGCTGAACTAAGAAAAATAACGTCTACTCTGTAAACCCAAAATTTACTATATAAAAGCGGGATTTAAAATGGGTCAAAATCATAGTCATGTTTTCGTAATGTGTTAACAGCTTGTATAACAAAACTTCTTTCAAATTCACATGTAGAAAAACAAATTCAACAGTTTGGTATGACGAATTCAATGGTTTCATTTTCAAGAGTATTGACTTTCACAAAGTTTGTTCATTAGATATAGTCTGAATGAGATGAACACAATGATCTGATCATTTTTGTGTGTAGACTACAGTATTTGCTAAAACATAGAAAAATAGCTGCATAGTAAACTCTGAGCTTCATCAAGACCCAAACTCTGACGTATCTTCTGTTATTTGTTTGAATTCATAGTTGCCTCGACCATCTAACATCAAGTAATACTGAAAGATAAAAAAAATATGATGGATAATTCTACTGAAGCGGTATTAACTATGTATTCATACAAAGGTACGAGTGTGTGAATTCGGGTTTAACATCGCTTTCAACAATTTTTCAGTCATATCACGACGATGTCTGGTTGCGACAGGGCGCTCAATGCTCACTTTTATAGTGCTGTGTCACTGAAGTATCATGTCCCAGACACATTACATGATACCACACCCAGTCACATTATCCTGACACTGGGTCGACCAGCTGTCCTAGCTCTACCCCGTAAATCTGAGTGCCAAGCGAGGAGCAGCTATTACCATTGTTAACAACTTTGGTATGTCGCGGCCCGGGATCGAACCCGTGACCTCCCATTCCCCGGAGCGGACACTCTACCAACTGAGCTATCGGGGCCGGTATACAAAGGTACGAAAGTGGTTTTTGAGCCAGGAAACAACATATGCCTGCTTCAGGGATGTTTGGCCAGGTTAGACTAAAACTTGCCTACTTAGTCTAAAAATCCCCACAGAGTTTTGGGTTTGGGTTTTTGAATACAATATGGAAGCCTAGTCATTATACACCACAACCTCTTTATAACACTATTAATGGGGTCCACAGCAGAAACCATGCTAGTTAAACAACCGTGTTATATCCAAACACAAATGTATAGATTATATAGAAAAATGACCATTACAAATGTATAGATTATATAGAAAAATGACCATTTATGGTCATTTTTCTATATAATCTATACATTTTGGGATCCATCTTGAAACTGTGTTATATATCCAAAACAATGTTATAATGAAGTATGTTTTAGTGAAGTTGTGGTGTACTATCCAAGTGGCAAACAACAAAGGCGCTGATTAAACAGCTTGGATGTGCAGGTTCTCATTTTCTATTGGTGTAAATTATATCCCTTTTGACAGCAATATTGAAACATAATGAATTATAAAACAACCTTAAAATTTATAAATAGCTAATATCTCTGTTTAAGAAGAACAAGACCTTATGGACAAAACAGTAATCTGTCAAGTCATTTTATACTATGATTTAGAGAACTTACTTCATGATGTTTCCATAGTGATTTTCTGTGTGAGACTGTGAACAATGTGATCCCAACTTGGCGACAGTGTTGGTATATGAACCCCTCTACGTCCATACTGACAGCACTGGTACACTCATCCAGTATGGCAAACTGTGGTTTGTGGTAAAATAATCTTGCCATCTGATAATAAACAAAAAGATTCCATCAGTAAGTTGTACAATAAATCTATAGTCCACCTCTGTTTAGCTGCCACCTTTCATCAGCAGCTACAATCATTTCCCACAATGCATTTCACTGTATGTTCAACCTCTACTGAGCAGCCACCTCTCTCTAACCAGCAGCTTTTTTACTAAATCTAAATCTTGTCTATTAAGGGGAATGGGATCACTGGGCAGATTTTTCTGCCATTTTTCAAAGGGAGATAACTTTCAGGATTTTCTGTTCACTTTTCTATAAGCCCTTTCCCACTGAAAAAGGGGTCTACTCTTAAAGGAAAGAATTTGCTCCTGAGGAGTTGCCTCCCCTGAAGGTGTTCCCATTCTCCTTAAAGAGCCAGCGTTTTCTCAATAACCAACAACTAGAAGTACAAACAAGAATTCTTTTCTGTGTGTACATGCCTAGCAAAATTACCATTTTGATACAGTTAATGAAAAGTAAAACCAATGATGTAAGGGTGTCAGATAAGTTTACTCATATGACACCTTTCCATCATTTTTTTTCACATCCATGTTGAGCTGCCTTCATTTGTTTGTATTATATATTTTCCTCCGTCTATATCAGATCATAACTCATCTCAGACATTTCTTTCTGCTGAATAGCCACCTTCCTTAAATAGCCAGTCTAGAATTTCTCTGGATGGTTGCTTAATGGAGGTAACACTGTTCTTGCCTGGTATAGTAGTCGCAGATAAGCTTGACTAGGCGGAGCTATCATTTGAACCAGCCTTTGGAATGTTCTACTAACAAAAAGGTAAAGCAAGTCGCACGATTATGTGAAGTCAACTGTAACACAAACAACACCATGTGGCGTATATGGCTATTTGGTTCGTTTGCAGAAAGCATGCTGAAGGCACTCTACCGAATCTTCTGGTGGACTTAGAGAATTGACAGGTATTGACAACACCTGAATAGCTCCGCCTAGTCGATCTTATCTGCAACTACTATACCCTGCAAGTTTATGAAGTTTCCAGAGCACAAAAACAATGAATATATAATGTTATAACCAATATGCAATTAGGTCTGTTACAAAACTTAATACAATGTATAGTGATTATTTTGACTTTTTTTTTCAGCAATAATATTTGCATATTTGCCTTATTTAATGAAAATATTTTAAAGATACATTAACAAACAATGCTGTTAGTTTTGAAAAACTGGACCTGGTCGATTTTCCTGATATTTTACCAAGGGAGACCTATCCTGTGACATCCTGTTAATTTTCAGTACATTTAGCCCCTATAAAAGGGCCTTTATTTAAGGGAGCAAATTCATTCTATTGACAAGGGAGACAAAAATATTTTTGAAAGTGTTGCTTCCCCTGAAGATCTACCATTCCGGTTTCGGAAAATTCATATTTCCAATCATACTCTAACATTGTGTACAAAACAGACAACCTGTCAAACTTCTTGTTACCCAACCCACTGAAAAAGAAGTCTATTCTTAAAGGAGAGACAAAACTTATTTCAAAAGTATCCTCCAACCCCCCCCCCCCCCCCCCCCCAACCTCCACTCCTCAAAAAGTTGTATATTTTAACCCCTAGTAATAGAGAACTTACAGCAACTCTCTGTTTCTCTCCTCCACTCAGGACATCCATCCAATCCTACAAAATATTTAAACACATATAAATCAGACTTAATAGTCCTTATGGAAGCATAATGCAGAGCTACATATAAGAAGATGTAACTAGGATATTTAACCCATTTTGTCCTGGAAACCCCTAAAGGGGTAATTGGCAAACAGTGCGAGCCCAGAACGTGGCGTCTGATCAGGGCCTACACTGTTTGCAAAAGTTCAGCCATTTTCCAAATAAATTCTGAAGAAAACACAACCTGACAGCCCTATATTTTGAAATGGACTCCTGCAATATATTAGGAGGAAGATTCCATTTGGTACAAATAGGGTTAAGGGACAATTTTCCTTATTTCTCTGTAGAAAAATGTTGTGGGTACTTGTTAGAATTGCCTTGAGTATCCACAACATGTTTTTCTGGAGAAAAAAGAAACATTATTATTAAATTATCATACTTATACCTCCTTATCTGGAATTTAGTTAGACAGAAAAGGGAGTTATTAGTTGAGCCACATAAAATATCTATTTCACACATGCACTCTCATTGCCTGCATATCTACTGGTTTAGGTAGAGCATAAGCTTTCCTGTCAGATATCAATATACAGTAAAATTCCTATATTAAGACTGTCTTTGGGACTGTTCAAATGTGGTCTTTAAGACCACTTAAGTGGTCTTTAAGACCACTTTTGAACAGATCCAAAGGTGGTCTTTACCTAGAGCATACTGGATGTAGAATTTAGAAGCCTCCGTGGTGCAGTGGTTACGCTACTCGCCTTGTAAACCAGGGATCGCAGGATCGATCCCGGGCTTCTCCAGACTTTCGGATGAGTCTTTAAACCGAGGTCCCGTCTCCGCATGACCTTAGCTGTTGGTGGGACATAAAACTAAAAACTCACTCACTCACTGGATGTAGAAACACAAAGAAAATATATATTGAAACCTTCAAAAATAAGCCTTTTTAAAGCATAATTTGTCTTAATTTTAGGTGGTTTTAATGGCAGAATTTTACTACACTCTGATCAGACTGATTAGATGCTTTGGTTTGATATGCGTCTTTGCTATGTGCATATGTCAAAAAAATCTCTTATCACTGCCAAAATACTGGTCTAGTATTCTTTTAAGAAGACAAGACTGATGCATTTAAAGAAAGAAATTACAACTTAATCTGATGTTTTCCATCATTTTTTGAAAGGGAGACAACTTTCAGTTTCCTTCTTTTCCTGTAAACAAAGATCTTCCAGAAATGTCTGAGTTTCAACAGAAGCCAATAAATCCTTGCAATTTATATTACTACTGTCTTGATAATGTCCAAATTCTTTGCAGTGTTGCTTCCCCTGAAGATGTACCTGCAGTAAATTAAAATACAGAGTTATCTCCCATGCAGTGAATCTTTATTTTAACACTGACAGAATCCATGCAGTTTTAGTTTGCCACACTACATGTACATTCTAGTAGCCCTGTCTTTGAGATACTCTCTTGAATATCATCTTTGACTTTTTTTCTTTACTTGTCCTCCACATACTCCGGGAAGACAATCTGTTTGACAATCTTGTATGGCCAGTTTTTGCAGACAGATGGATGCTTCAATGTCACAAATGGTGGCTACTCTGAAGAAAAGAATTTGCTTCCCGGGGGAAGCAAATTCTTTTCTTCAGAGTAGCCACTAAACATGTAAGAGACAAAAACTCTCCAAACAGGATAAACCTTGCTTGCAGGTAGGACTGGCTAATCGCAGACATGTTAAGTTTTGTAAATAAAAATGAGGGAGACAGCGTGTTCGAGATGGATTGGCGGGCGCCAATGCGCGAAGCCTTGGGGTCAAGCTCCCAGGATAGGCTAGAAAATGGTGCATTCTGATGGCTTTTTGAACATTATTTTGTTTATTCTTTACACTCCTGTTCATTGATAATTAACTAGTAAATTTTTTTTTTAAATCATTCCTTGGGGGAGATGCCTTCAAACAAACACCTAGCCATACCAGTGCCCCACCCCAACCACATCCCCAGGTGTATAATGCTACAGTGCAAGAGCATATCTTATCAATTATGCCCAGATAGATAGATACCCCCAGACCTCTTTATAGCACGATTGATTAAGCATGAATTCGGATACAACACGGTTTTGCTTTTGACCCAAAATTTTACCCAACCAACATTTATAAATATAATCCAAGGTTTCTATCAAGTTTCAAGCACAATAACTGTATTTCCCTCCGACTTTTAAGTGTGGAAATACGGTAGATAATCGGTCAATAACGGTACTTTTTCAAGTTTATGACATGTCATAATTAGCAATTAAAGACACTGATAGTTTATATATAAACTTGACAACCATGATTAACACTAGCTGCAGCGGTTATACTCAAAAGATCAAAATTGTCAGCTTAGGGAGATAAGAGAATAAAGAATGCAGATTAGTTTATAATTTAATGATCCAGCCACAAAACGAGGACCCCTCCATCCAAAACTTTCACACCTACTCAACAAGCAAATTCAAGGCGAACATCAAAGATCTCCCGGACCAAAAATCGCCATGAAATCCGCCGTCCACAAACCGCAGCTACCATTTTTCTGCATGTGATCGGTAAATGACGTCAACCGACCCTAGCAACCCCGCACGTGTTTAATGTCATTGTTTTATTTTAATGGGGCATATTTCTTTCATAATATGCAAATGTTTGCAACCGGTAAAAAAAATTATTTTATCGATAGCTAAACGGTTGTGGATAGAGCTGGATAGAGAACGGCGCCTTGCACAATTCCCGACTTATCCCCGGAAGCTCCTTGTCAATCACCAACAACAGCATACAGATGCGTTTATACACTTAAAGCGTTCAACTATTCCCGCCTAGCGTCTGCAATTTTGGCGCCAAAACATGACCATGCACGAGACAGTAAAATAGTCCATTTTTAATATGCATACATATACCGTTAGATGTAGCTAAATGTCTTAGGAGCGTTTATATCATTTTCACACTGACTGTGTATTAAATTTTATGATTGAAGGATAAATGCAAATAAGAGACATAACTTAATCTTATTTTCACACCTTGTCACGCAGAAGATTGTAGAAGACCGAGAGCACCGGAGGCTTGTGCTTACAGTGTAATAGTAGAATAGACTGATCCGTGACAAATACGGTCGGCGTTTTTAAGATGATTCGGTTAACTAACACGGTCCGTTGGTTGAAGGAAAGTAACCGGTATGATTTACTTCCATTTTTGCAAACACTTTTAGAAACGACTGTTTACATTTGTCTGTGTGGACCAGTGTTTTAATCCGACAGTGCATTTATTATTATCAGTTTTACTCACGGATTACCTCGGAATTTTCCGCTGGATTTCACACACGAAAATACAAGCGCAGCTTTTCAAATATTTGCCCCAAAAGGGTATTTTCATTTTTCCGGGAGTTTTATACTGAATTTCGTGAGGCGTGAGAAACGCTATTTTTTCGGGAGTCTCCCGCGATTTTCGGGAGACTTAACATGTCTGTAATCGGAGCTGAAATATAATCGATTATCAGTCATGCAATTGTGATCAATAATCGATTAGTAATCACTGAAGATTTGGTAATAATTTTACCTGTCTGGCTTTCTGTCTGAGCACGAGTCACCATATATTGTACTTAACCATATGTATTTGAACAGACAGGCTTGAGCAAGCAATGTCGCCTCAGAACGCGGTGTCTCATCATGGTCTGCACAGTTTGCCAATCATCCAGCTATTTTAGGCACAACCTTGGGAAGTAAACTGTACTTATCAAATAATCAATTACAAGTAAATCAGTAATGATAATCATTTTTGTGGAAAGTATCGATCGATTATTTGATTATCCCACTGATCGTGCCAGCCTTACCTGCAGGCATATATTTATTCCTTAAAGGAAACTACAGAAACTTACATTGACAGTGTCCCAGCCATTCTCTCTCTCCAGGATATATTCCAGCTGAACTTTCTTCAAGATATCTTCTAGAACAGCATCTGAGACTTTCTTCTTCTTTTGGTCCTCCACAGAGTCAGGGTAGATAATCTGGTCTCTCAGTGTTCCTACAGCCATGTACGGTCGCTGGAAAACAATTAAAACTAGACAGTCACTAAAGGTGATTAATGCCCCCACCATATAACTGACACCGGATGAGTATTTGTTTGACATATGCAGTAGACAGGCACACATTCTAAGTAAGCTAGAAACTGCAACATTCTCCAAAAAACCTATGGCCAAAATGTTTAAGTAGTTCAAGGGGACATTATTCTGCAATAAGGAGCTGGATCAGAATCCTGTTTCCTTTATGCACATGTTCAATGCATGCCTGAACTGTATTGCAAGTTTCAATGTTCTGCATCAAACACTGTAGGAGGAGTTGCTGAGACACAAACAGTACTATTTAACCTATGGCCAAATGTGTAAGTCATTCAAAGGGGCATAATTCTGCAAGCAGGTGGTGATGGATCAGAATACTGTTTCCTTTATGCACATGTCTGATGGATGTTTGACCTGTGTTGTAATTTTCAATGCCCTGCATCAAATACTGTAGGAGGAGTTGCGGAGACACAAACAATACTACTTAACCTCCCATGCTTCACATATGGCCAAAATATTTAAGTCATTGAAAGGTGCACAATTCTGCAATAAGCAGCTGGATCAAAATCCTGTTTCCTTTATGTACATGTATAATGCATTTCTGAAGTGTGTTGCAAGTTTCAATGCCCTGCATCAAATACTGTTGGAGGAGTTGAGGAGACAAGAATAGTACTATAAAGTGTGACATATAGACATATGTATGTACTTACGGACAAGGGTAAAACTATATCCCCCTCCACACTTCATGGCGGGGGCATAAAAATTCTGTTACACACGAATGTTGTTGAAAAGGAAATGTTAATCCAAATATACCCTAGTAAATCATATGAAGTATTTCTATGTCTATAACTTAGATCTCACCTCTAGCCTACCCCTATCTAAAAAACTATGGGTATCCCATACAGCCCACAACTCCCTCCCCTATCCATACCACTCTTCTCGAATATGAAAGTTTTCTGGCAAGTATCTACAGTGATACAGTCAAGCCTATCTAATCCGGCCAGCTCTGACTGAGAACTAGAAATGCGTCCATAGGACACGGATGCCCCCGCCTAAAAATATCTCTATGTTCGTATTCATCCATAGAAAGTTATTGACCGTGTTTAAGTTTTGGACCCTTTTTTCACATTTGACCTCTAAGTATGACCTTGACCTTGGAGGTAAGGACCTTGGTTTTATGTGATTGTCTCATGATGGCCAACATTTCTGCCAAGTAATTTCAAAATCAATCCAGAGATAAGAAAGTTATTGACTGCGTTTAAGTTTCTGACCATTTTTTTACCTTTGACCTCTAAGTATGACCTTGACCTTGGAAGTGCGGATCTGGGTTTGCACGTGACACATCGTCTCATGATGGTTAACATTTCTTCAAAGTAATTTCAAAATCCATCCAGAAA
Source organism: Lucinisca nassula (assembly GCA_963580285.1). Lineage (NCBI taxonomy): Eukaryota > Metazoa > Mollusca > Bivalvia > Lucinida > Lucinidae > Lucinisca > Lucinisca nassula. Next base: position 13,583,666 of record OY757014.1, on the reverse strand, counting down.
TAAGTAAGTTATTGACTGGGATTAAGTTTCTGACCTTTTTTTTTGACCTTTGACCTCTAAGTATGACCTTGACCTTGGAGGTACGGACCTTGATTTTGCAGGTAACACATCGCCTCATGATGGTTATCATTTCTACAAAGTAATTTCCAAAACAATCAAGAAATAAGAAAGTTATTGACTGCGTTTAAGTTTCAGACCCTTTTTTTTATCTTTGACCTCTAAGTATGACCTTGACCTTGGAGGTACGGACCTGGGTTTTGCATGTGACACGTCGTGATGGTTAACATTTATGCCGAGTAATTTTAAAATCCATCAAGAAATAAAGAAGTTATTGACTGCATTTAAGTTTCGGACGCACGGACGAACGGACAGACTGACAGACGGACAGGGGCAACACTATATGCCCTTTCCACCATTCTTCGAATGGCGGGGGCATAAAAATGGCCGGATAAGAAAGGTGGCCAGAATAGAGAGAATGACTTAGCCATGTGACCTCAAGATGACTTTGCTTAGTGTAGGTATCCACCGATGGGTTGAGAATGGATACCCTGCACACTTGTACACACAAACTTTATTCCATATAAAAAGCATGAACAAAGTTCAACACAATTTAAAATCACGTTAATAGTGTTGCCTGGGCCGTTAAACTCCAATACAAACAAAAAACATTTGTTTACACTGTCTCATGCTAATATGAATGTTCTGCGGTTTTGAAATTGCCGACAGTTCTAAAACTCGAACATACGTACTGGCATTTGAATTGGTGTTAATTACATCTCACAGAAGATTTTGACACTTATTGTAGAAAAAACAAAGTAATGATGAAAGGTATTAGGACAATTAAACTGAGCATCTGTTCTCTCACACCACAAATGAAATTTTCAACACGTAAATAATGGTCACTTATTACAATGGGGTTAGCGATTTCAATCACAAACTGTGCTCAATCAGCTGTTGCGGTTTACCTGGGTTATTCCTTATCAATATGTCAACACTTTGTCCAGAATACACCGCAAAATTCGTTCCCAACAGTCTGGAAAAGTAAGTTGGAATTTGGAATGTGCAGTGTCCAGAGTAGACAGGAAATTTTAACATTGTGGTATAGTGATTTAACTGACTGACATTCTTGGCCCGATTGGACAGAAAATCGGAATAAACAGGGGCTGGATAATGAAGGTCTGACTGTATATGTCATTTTTGCAACAATCATCATATCCAAAATTTTTGCAATAAGGTGTGGGATCAGTTGAGAAGAAGCTGTGGAGATTGAAGACAGGTTTTAATCTAAACTAACTTTCTGAAGCAGCCATCTGATCGGGGTCTACACTGTTTGACATGCAGTTTGTGAATTGAATGAAGACATGATATCAAGTATTTTGATTGGTGACAGACAGAAATTGGTTAAATTAATTTATTCAGCAGGACAAGGATAAAATAGCAGGAAAGTAGTAAGAGGGCAAGTCAATAAGTAACCAGCCTATCCCATTTATCATATGACGTCACGTCTGAGATTGTAATAATGCCATGTAATAAATTCCGTAATCAACTAGTGGATTACATATGCAAATTAATTAGATACATCCAGTAACGTTACACGTACCATGTCCTTAATGATGTCACATTTACTAATGGCGGAATATTGACATTTTTGTAAAACAATCGTGAATAAAATTCATTTTAAATGTCATATGATAAACAGAATCTTGCATTTGTGCTCATGTATTGTTGAATTTATTTAACTCGTTGAGGAAAAAGCATAAAATGCTCAGCAAAGCCTCACATTTTATCACTTTTCCTTAACTCATTTAATATATTATTGAATTTATTAAACATGTTGAGGAAAAAGGATAAAATGCTCGGCAAAGCCTCGCATTTTATCACTTTTCCTCAAGTCATTTAATAAATTCAATAAGAGCTGTTCCAGTAAAATCTATATGGTGGGGGAGGAAGGCACTTAGATTTTCACATAGCCTACGCTTTAAAACAATTTTTTTTCAATACAGCCTACGGATATTTGTATTTTTTTCTAGATATAACCAACGGACATTTGTATTTTTTTCTAGATATAACCAATGGGGTAAAACTATTTCAGGTAGAGACAACCCACAGGTAATCAAATATATATTTAGATATATTCATCAGAAAAGATCTTGCGACTAAAAATCTTTCCCTCTTTATAAACTGAAATCCTGGATCATGTGTAAAAACCATTGTCACAGTTGGTGTCTTTATATTGATTATTGAATGCCCCAAAAATGAATAAATTTATCATGAAAGTTGTTTTTTGTTTACTTAAAAAAAAAGAGAAAAGACAAGAAAGCAGTCTGGAGGACAGCCAAATCCCCCGCCGCATTTAGTATCAAGGCTCAACCTTGTGACCTTCGCCTGTGACCTTGACCTTGAGTTGGCATGGTTAGCTCACTGAGGGGGATATATAATTGACCCAAAGTTTAATGAAAATCCTTTTAGGGGTAAAGGAGATATGGAAGGGACAAAAAATTCAAAGTTTTAAACTCGTGACCTTCAAATGTGACCTTGACCTAGAGTCGGCATGGTTCATTTATAGGTTCTGCATATCAGCTTACTGAGGGGGATAATTGACCAAAGTTTAATGAAAATCTATTAAAGGGTTCAGGAGATATGGAACGGACAAGAAAAAGTTACGGACAGATGGACAGACTGACAGACAGATGGATGGAAGGACATGGGTTCTGCACATCAGCTCACTGTGAAGACTATTTGACCAAAGTTTAATGAAAATCCTTCCAAGGGTAAAGGAGACATGGAAGAGACAAAAAATTCCAAGTTTCAAACTCGTGACCTTCAACCATGACCCTTGACCTTGAGTTGGCATGCTTCATTTATAGGTTCTGCACACCAGCTCACTGAGAGGTATAATTTACCAAAGTTTAATGAAAATCTATTAAAGGGTTCAGGGATACTGAGCGGACAAGAAAAAGTTACGGACAGACGGACGGACAAACTGACAGACGGACAAACGGACATGGGTTCTGCACATCAGCTCACTGTGAAGAATATTTGACCAAAGTTTAATGAAAATCCTTCCAAGGGTAAAGGAGATATGGAACGGACAAAAAATTCCAAGTTTCAAACTCGTGACCTTCAACCATGACCTTGACCTTGAGTGGGCATGGTTCATTTATGGGTTCTGCACACCAGTTAATTGAGACGAATAATTGACCAAAGTTTAATGAAAATCTATCAAAGGGTTCAGGAGATATGGAGCGGACAAGAAAGTGTTACGGATAGACAGACGGACTGACGGACAGACGAAGGCCATTCCTATAATCCCAGCTCTGCTCCGCTTCACGGCGGGGGATTAAAAATTCAGACAAGGCTAAAAAAAATGTGTTTCAGGTAACCTGACTATTCCTAATTTTTTGCCCTCAATCCTATTTTAAATGGTTGACGATGATTCTTTTGGACTTTTCCATTAAAAATATTGTTTTCTTATCCTCCCCATTGGATAAATTTCAGGAAAAGCCAAAAAAAATATCTTACCTTCCGACGGTATTCCAGGTTAACTGACTTAAGTTGTGGGTACTCGTTAGAACTGCCTCAATCTATACCCACAACCTATGTTCCGAGTATAAATAAGACAAATATCAAAGTTTTCAATGGAAAAGTAGCCATTTTGGGGAAATCAAAGAATGCACTATGACACACGGGTGTGATTTTTTTTATAAAATAATATAATAAGATAAAATAACTTTTATCGTCTATCTATCATTTTTGCACCCCCTTCCCCAACTTTACTTTTTTTTTCAAATCAGTGTATCAACCACCCCATAGCCAGCTCACCCCAAAGAGCTGGCTATGGGGTGGTTGATACTCAAAATGTGTTTGAGTTCTTGCGATTGCAAGGTTACTTTGTCAGGGGAGATATCTAAAATATCTTGGCACCCAGAGTTGTGGTTCTTGTCCAAGACACATCGTCTTCACCTCTTGTATTTCTGTACCAAGTCCCATCAATATATCTCAAAGGGTAATGGAGTTATGGCAACCACAAGGTTACATTGTCAGGGTAGATAACACATTGCCAGGGGAGATAGCTAAAATACCATGGCACCCAGCGTTTTGTTTCTTGCTCACGACACTCTTTCTTGACCCCAAGTACACTTGTACCAACTACCATCAAAATATGTCAAAGGGTATAGGAGTTATTGATCGCAATGTTATTTTGTAAGGGGAGATAACTATAATACCATGACATCCAGAGTTATGGTTATTGCTCATGACAACCCTTCTTGACCTTATGTACAACGGTATCAAGTCAATCAATATATCTTCAAATATATAGGAGATATTGTGATCACAAGTTTATATTGTCAGGGGAAATAACTAAAATACCAGGACACTCAGAGTTTTGGTTCTTGCTCACGGCATGCTTTTTGAACCTCATGTTCTATTGTAACAAGTACCGACAATCTATCTCATAGGGTATTGTAGTTTTGGCTATCACAATTTGGTGTCTGCGGACGGACGGATGGACGTCAGGCTGATCGCTATAACCCCAAACCTATTTGGTCAGGGGGATAAAAAATAAAACGCACCGTCAGCGGTCAGACCCTAATCAGACGTCACATGATCATTGTACAGCATCTGGTCTGGGTCCGTGCCGTCGCATATGCCGTCTACAAACCTGTAGACCCTATTCAGACGCCGTATAATAATTGTATGACGTCTGATTCACTGTTTGCACCTTTGTGTTCTGTCTATTGTCATACAGACGGACGGGTGGATGACGCCACGCTGATCGCTATATCTTCCGAGCCTGTTCAGACTAGGGATAAAAAACACCACCGTCGGCGATAAGACCCTGATCAGACGCCGCATTGTCGTTGCGCAGCGTCTTGTCTGGGTCTGCGCCATCTCAGATGTCGTTTCAAACCTGTAGACCCTCATCAGACGCCGTTTAATAATTGTAAGACGTCTGATCCGGATCTGCATTGTTTGCATCTGTCTATTGCGTCTACGGACGGATATTTGAACGGACGCCACTCATAATGTTGTGTCTACGGATGGGCGGATGTACGGACGCCAGGCTCCGAACCTGTTCAGACTAGGGATAAAAAACACCACCGTGGGCTATAAGACCCTGATCAGATGCCGCATTATCCTTCCGCAGCGTCTTGTCCGGGTCTCTGCCATCTCAGATGCATCTGCAAACCTGCAGACCCTCAACAGAAGCTGTTTAATAATAGTATGGCGTCTGATCTGGATCCGCATTGTTTGCATCTGTCTGTTGTGTCTACGGACGGACGGACATTTGGACGGGCAAAAGACTCATCGCTATATCCTTCAAACCTATTCGGTCGCGGAAAATAAAATAAAATGAACCGTCGGCGGTTGGAGCTGGATCAGACGTCGCACAGTGATTGTGGAGTGTCTGATCCGGGTGTCGTAGCATTATAAGGTCCTAAAACCTGTAGACCCTGATAAGGTGCCGCTAAATAATTGCGTCTGTCTGTCTGTTCAAGTGTCAGCGTTGAGGCCCTGATCAGACGTTGCATATTTTTTTTAAGAAATTAATATTTATTAAAGGGACTGAAACAATTGACCAATGAAAGGCTGTCTACCCATCTGTGGGTTTTATTGCCCGTCCGATGACCACCTGGGTACACTTTTGGGTACTGTTACGTAATTTATTACAGCTCAAAGCTCGGCACGCTCTGGGTGGCATCCGCTGTAAAACATTCCTTGGGTATCATAATCCCCAATTAACTAATTATCTCGGGCCATAAATCCCTTGAAGCTTACTGATTAAACAGCGTGCTAATATTGTGTTTACATAAATCATGCAAATCATGCGCTACCAACACAAGTATTTTTTTTTTTGGAACGGGGATTATTGCGTCATTCAGTAACTAAGCCCAGTAATTTTCCATTATGTCAGGCAAGGTCATCGACCGGGGGCGAAGCGTCCCGTTACCGGATATTGATTTGTGTCCTACTCAAACGACCTTTGACCTGTAAACAGCAGTAAAATTGCCGAGCCTTTCTTTTTTTCACAATTTCAGCGTTGCTTTTTGTTTAAAATCTCTGCGGAACTTCAAACTGAACGATTCAGATGTCTGGGCCCTGTTGTTATTTGACAACCTACAACAATTATTTATTTTCTTTCAACATAGCCTACGGGATTTTTTAAAAAATCGGTAGTACAACCTACCGTAAATTTTAAAAATTCTGTTGTACAGCCTACGGCCTATTTTGTTTTTCTAAAACCATAGCCTACGGCCACTAAATAAAAAAGTTGCCGTCCGCCCCACCCTAATAGATTATACTGGAATAGCCCTAATACATGAACACATGTAAGATCCTCTATTTCCAAATGACCGAGATAACCAAGACATGCACGCCTTGTTTCAATACATGTTTTAGGCATGCAGGCAAAATTGCACCCTTATCGTGTCATTCCCTAATAAGGCACTGAACTTCAAACATGGCTAGCGATGAAAAAGCAAGCTTTTCATCAAAAGTTGAGTAATTTGCTGTAATTCATTATTTGTATTTGAAAGGGAAAACAGGTTTATGGTCTTCTGCACCATCGTAAGCACAGGTTAAATTGTGGGCTGGGGAATTCAAACACGGTAGAACGTCTTTAGAAGACGAAACCATGTCTGGACGCCCATCAGATGCCACCGATGAAGAAATGTGTAACAAAGTATGGGATCTGGTGTACTCTGATAGGCGAATTAGAGCATCAATATTCAGTGCATTGTTGAAGTGGTTTAGGTCAAAGGAAGATGATTTTCTTTCACGTCTGGTGACTGTAGATGAAACCAGGGTCCATTATTATGAGCCAGAGAATAAAACATAAAGTTGCCAGTTGGTAGGGCCAGGGTCTCCGAGGCCAAAGAAGTTCAAAACACAACCTTCTGCTGGCAAAGTGATGTCAACTGTATATTGGGACGCACAAGGCTATATTATGTTAGGCTTTCTAGCAAAGGAAAGTACAATAACAGGTGCGTATTATGCAAATTTGCTTGACAAACTGAGAACTATGATCCGAAAAAATGCTGATGTAAACTTTCAAAAGGGATTCTGCTCAAACAGGACAATTCAAGACTCCATACTTGCAAAATTGCAATGGATGCTGTTGAGCTGAATGGGTCAAGCTAATACGGCACCCCACCTTTTCTTCGGACTTAGCTCATAGTGACTATTTCCTATTCCCCAAACTTGAAAAAGGATATCCGTGGATGTCATTTCTGGTCCAACAAAGATGTTGTGGCGGCAGTTGAGGAGTGGGTTGGAGACATGGAATCTTGGCTTCTTCTGTTCTGGGCTGATGGCACTGGAACAGCATTGGTCCAAGTGTATCATTCGTGAGGGCAATTACATGTATATCAAAGAAGAAGAAATCATTCGCACCCAGAAATAAGTTAGGCTGCTTTTTTATTGACTCGCACTCGTATCTGAACAACTATTAAAAATGAGCCCTCCAATCAAGGTCTACAAATGTTTGCTCAAGGGCTTTTGTGATGACATTACTGTGACAGCTACCATAGCAAAACTCACCTGTGGAACATAGAAGAGTTTTCCTTTCTCTGGTTTTGTTAATGTGCCACCAAACAAGGGCCACAACTGAAAAATAAATCTATAAGTTACCAAACATAGCCTGTTGACAAAGTACCATCTATACCCTAAGTGATCAGACTGTTCAGACACCTCAATTTTCATTACAAAAACACGCCTATTCAAATACATTGTAAATTTGACCACCGAAAAAAGAAAAATTTTAAGCTGAACAAGATGTGTTTGTGAAACACAAACATGTCCCCGAGATGGTCCCTTTTTTCAAAGTTGTTCACTGTTTAAGGTCAAGGTCACAGGTCTATATTTTTGTTTGAGTGGGACGCCCTTGGCACAAGAAACTAGGAACTTACATGCCAAATATGAAGGCTCTATCTTAAAAGGTTAAAAAGTTATGAATAATATTTTTTTCTTTAAAGTAGGTCATAGGTCAAGGTCACAGGTCAAAAATTTTGCATGAATGTAAAGCTCTTGTCAAGGCTCTATCTCGAAAGTTATGACCAAAATGTTATTTTTTTCTTTTAAGTAGGACAAAGGTCAAGGTCACAGGTCAAAAAAATTGTATGACTGTAAAGCTCTTGTCACAAGGAACCTGCATGCCAAATATGAAGGCTGTATCTTAAAAGGTTCAAAAGTTATGACCAATATTAATTTTTTCTTTTATGTAGGTCAAAGGTCAAGGTCACAGGTCAAAATGTTTTGTGAATGTAAAGCTCTTGTCACAAGGAACCTACATGCAAAATGTGAAGGCTCTATCTCAAAGGGTTCAAAAGTTATGACCCAAATGTTTTTTTTTTTATTACTTTAAGGTCAAAGGTCAAGGTTACAGGTCAAAATGTTTTGCATGAATGTATAGCATTTGTCTTAAGGAACATACATGCCAAATATAAAGGCTGTATCTCAAGCCCTTCAAAAGTTATGACCAATGTTATTTTTTTCTTTTAAGTAGGTCAAAGGTCAAGGTCACAGGTCAATTTATTTTGCATGAATGTGAAGCTCTTGTCACAACAAACAAACAGACAGGGCAAAAACAATAAGTCTCTGCTATCTCTACCAGGGACATAAAAATGGTGATATTTTTCTTATTTCTGTTCAAAATATAGACAGTGGGTACTTGTTAGAACCATGGCAGAATGCAGCGTCTGATCAGGGCCTACACTGTTTGCAAAATGTTATGCAAAACTGTTTTGAAGAAAACACAACTTGACACCCCTAAATTTTGAAAATGACTCCCGCCATATATAATGAGAAAGATTCCATTTCGTACAAAAAGGGTTAATAAATAAGTTGAACAATTACCTCTCCGAGTATTCTGAACAGTGAACTTTTCCCTGAGCCATTTGGTCCACAGACAAGAACATTTACACCAGACTTCACCTGAAACACATGTGAACAGTGAACTTTTCCCTGAGCCATTTGGTCCACAGACAAGAACATTTACACCAGACTTCACCTGAAACACATGTGAACAGTGAACTTTTCCCTGAGCCATTTGGTCCACAGACAAGAACATTAACACCAGACTTCACCTGAAACACATGTGAACAGTGAACTTTTCCCTGAGCCATTTGGTCCACAGACAAGAACATTTACACCGGACTTCACCTGAAACACATGTGAACAGTGAACTTTTCCCTGAGCCATTTGGTCCACAGACAAGAACATTTACACCAGACTTCACCTGAAACACATGTGAACAGTGAACTTTTCCCTGAGCCATTTGGTCCACAGACAAGAACATTTACACCAGACTTCACCTGAAACACATGTGAACAGTGAACTTTTCCCTGAGCCATTTGGTCCACAGACAAGAACATTAACACCGGACTTCACCTGAAACACGTGAACAGTGAACTTTTCCCTGAGCCATTTGGTCCACAGACAAGAACATTTACACCAGACTTCACCTGAAACACATGTGAACAGTGAACTTTTCCCTGAGCCATTTGGTCCACAGACAAGAACATTAACACCGGACTTCACCTGAAACACATGTGAACAGTGAACTTTTCCCTGAGCCATTTGGTCCACAGACAAGAACATTAACACCGGACTTCACCTGAAACACATGTGAACAGTGAACTTTTCCCTGAGCAATTTGGTCCACAGACAAGAACATTTACACCCGACTTCACCTGAAACACATGTGAACAGTGAACTTTTCCCTGAGCCATTTGGTCCACAGACAAGAACATTTACACCAGACTTCACCTGAAACACATGTGAACAGTGAACTTTTCCCTGAGCCATTTGGTCCACAGACAAGAACATTTACACCAGACTTCTGCTTAAACACATGTGAACAGTGAACTTTTCCCTGAGCCATTTGGTCCACAGACAAGAACATTTACACCAGACTTCACCTGAAACACATGTGAACAGTGAACTTTTCCCTGAGTCATTTGGTCCACAGACAAGAACATTTACACCAGACTTCACCTGAAACACATGTGAACAGTGAACTTTTCCCTGAGCCATTTGGTCCACAGACAAGAACATTTACACCCGACTTCACCTGATACACATGTGAACAGTGAACTTTTCCCTGAGCCATTTGGTCCACAGACAAGAACATTTACACCCGACTTCACCTGAAACACATGTGAACAGTGAACTTTTCCCTGAGCCATTTGGTCCACAGACAAGAACATTTACACCCGACTTCACCTGAAACACATGTGAACAGTGAACTTTTCCCTGAGCCATTTGGTCCACAGACAAGAACATTTACACCAGACTTCACCTGAAACACATGTGAACAGTGAACTTTTCCCTGAGCCATTTGGTCCACAGACAAGAACATTTACACCAGACTTCACCTGAAACACATGTGAACAGTGAACTTTTCCCTGAGCCATTTGGTCCACAGACAAGAACATTAACACCGGACTTCACCTGAAACACATGTGAACAGTGACTTTTTCCCTGAGCCATTTGGTCCACAGACAAGAACATTTACACCAGACTTCACCTGAAACACATGTGAACAGTGAACTTTTCCCTGAGCCATTTGGTCCACAGACAAGAACATTAACACCGGACTTCACCTGAAACACATGTGAACAGTGAACTTTTCCCTGAGCCATTTGGTCCACAGACAAGAACATTAACACCGGACTTCACCTGAAACACATGTGAACAGTGAACTTTTCCCTGAGCCATTTGGTCCACAGACAAGAACATTTACACCGGACTTCACCTGAAACACATGTGAACAGTGAACTTTTCCCTGAGCCATTTGGTCCACAGACAAGAACATTTACACCAGACTTCACCTGAAACACATGTGAACAGTGAACTTTTCCCTGAGCCATTTGGTCCACAGACAAGAACATTAACACCGGACTTCACCTGAAACACATGTGAACAGTGAACTTTTCCCTGAGCCATTTGGTCCACAGACAAGAACATTAACACCGGACTTCACCTGAAACACATGTGAACAGTGAACTTTTCCCTGAGCCATTTGGTCCACAGACAAGAACATTAACACCGCACTTCACCTGAAACACATGTGAACAGTGAACTTTTCCCTGAGCCATTTGGTCCACATACAAGAACATTTACACCGGACTTCACCTGAAACACATGTGAACAGTGAACTTTTCCCTGAGCCATTTGGTCCACAGACAAGAACATTTACACCGGACTTCACCTGAAACACATGTGAACAGTGAACTTTTCCCTGAGCCATTTGGTCCACATACAAGAACATTTACACCAGACTTCACCTGAAACACATGTGAACAGTGAACTTTTCCCTGAGCCATTTGGTCCACAGACAAGAACATTTACACCGGACTTCACCTGAAACACATGTGAACAGTGAACTTTTCCCTGAGCCATTTGGTCCACAGACAAGAACATTTACACCAGACTTCACCTGAAACACATGTGAACAGTGAACTTTTCCCTGAGCCATTTGGTCCACATACAAGAACATTTACACCAGACTTCACCTGAAACACATGTGAACAGTGAACTTTTCCCTGAGCCATTTGGTCCACATACAAGAACATTTACACAAGACTTCACCTGAAACACATGTGAAAAGTGAACTTCTCCCTGAGCCATTTGGTCCACATACAAGAACATTTACACCGGACTTCACCTGAAACACATGTGAACAGTGAACTTTTCCCTGAGCCATTTGGTCCACAGACAAGAACATTTACACCAGACTTCACCTGAAACACATGTGAACAGTGAACTTTTCCCTGAGCCATTTGGTCCACATACAAGAACAATTACACCAGACTTCACCTGAAACACATGTGAACAGTGAACTTTTCCCTGAGCCATTTGGTCCACATACAAGAACATTTACACCGGACTTCACCTGAAACACATGTGAACAGTGAACTTTTCCCTGAGCCATTTGGTCCACAGACAAGAACATTTACACCAGACTTCACCTGAAACACATGTGAACAGTGAACTTTTCCCTGAGCCATTTGGTCCACATACAAGAACATTTACACTGGACTTCACCTGAAACACATGTGAACAGTGAACTTTTCCCTGAGCCATTTGGTCCACATACAAGAACATTTACACCGGACTTCACCTGAAACACATGTGAACAGTGAACTTTTCCCTGAGCCATTTGGTCCACATACAAGAACATTTACACCGGACTTCACCTGAAACACATGTGAACAGTGAAATTTTCCCTGAGCCATTTGGTCCACAGACAAGAACATTTACACCAGACTTCACCTGAAACACATGTGAACAGTGAACTTTTCCCTGAGCCATTTGGTCCACATACAAGAACATTTACACCAGACTTCACCTGAAACACATGTGAACAGTGAACTTTTCCCTGGGCCATTTGGTCCACATACAAGAACATTTACACCAGACTTCACCTGAAACACATGTGAACAGTGAACTTTTCCCTGAGCCATTTGGTCCACATACAAGAACATTTACACCGGACTTCACCTGAAACACATGTGAACAGTGAACTTTTCCCTGAGCCATTTGGTCCACATACAAGAACATTTACACCGGACTTCACCTGAAACACATGTGAACAGTGAACTTTTCCCTGAGCCATTTGGTCCACATACAAGAACATTTACACCGGACTTCACCTGAAACACATGTGAACAGTGAACTTTTCCCTGAGCCATTTGGTCCACAGACAAGAACATTTACACCAGACTTCACCTGAAACACATGTGAACAGTGAACTTTTCCCTGAGCCATTTGGTCCACAGACAAGAACATTTACACCGGACTTCACCTGAAACACATGTGAACAGTGAACTTTTCCCTGAGCCATTTGGTCCACAGACAAGAACATTTACACCAGACTTCACCTGAAACACATGTGAACAGTGAACTTTTCCCTGAGCCATTTGGTCCACAGACAAGAACATTTACACCAGACTTCACCTGAAACACATGTGAACAGTGAACTTTTCCCTGAGCCATTTGGTCCACAGACAAGAACATTAACACCGGACTTCACCTGAAACACATGTGAACAGTGAACTTTTCCCTGAGCCATTTGGTCCACAGACAAGAACATTAACACCGGACTTCACCTGAAACACATGTGAACAGTGAACTTTTCCCTGAGCCATTTGGTCCACAGACAAGAACATTTACACCAGACTTCACCTGAAACACATGTGAACAGTGAACTTTTCCCTGAGCCATTTGGTCCACAGACAAGAACATTTACTCCGGACTTCACCTGAAACACATGTGAACAGTGAACTTTTCCCTGAGCCATTTGGTCCACAGACAAGAACATTTACTCCGGACTTCACCTGAAACACATGTGAACAGTGAACTTTTCCCTGAGCCATTTGGTCCACAGACAAGAACATTTACACCGGACTTCACCTGAAACACAAGTGAACAGTGAACTTTTCCCTGAGCCATTTGGTCCACAGACAAGAACATTTACACCAGACTTCACCTGAAACAAATGTGAACAGTGAACTTTTCCCTGAGCCATTTGGTCCACAGACAAGAACATTTACACCAGACTTCACCTGAAACAAATGTGAACAGTGAACTTTTCCCTGAGCCATTTGGTCCACATACAAGAACATTTACACCAGACTTCACCTGAAACACATGTTTTTATTATAATCAAATAATCCTGATATTTGTTGTCATATATGCAGAGGAGACAAAGTCCCTTCCCTTCAACCCTGTAGACTATGTTTGTTTGTATTAAGGTTTTACATCCCCATCAACACTATCTAGGTCATTTGGGAAACACTGCTTCCGATTTTGTTGGACTTTTACCTGACACAGAGATGAAATGACATGTCAGACCCTACTGCCCAAAGAAATTAAGTAGCTTATGTCACTTTTCCTAGGCAGCCTTAGACTTTCTAAGCTGTTTGCAGTACTCAAGTGTGGTTGGTTACAGCTCTGTGCAGGAGCACCATGCAGACCAATATATATCTCTAAGTCTATCTATCTATCTATCTTCTTATACTGAGTCGGTCATATCTGGCCATTACCTCAGTTGATTGGGTGGCTAAATTTAGAATTTAGCTGAAAAAAAAAAAAAAAAAAGAGAGAGGCACTGGATGCGTCCTTAAAACTATTTACAATCTGCATAACAGAGGTATCCTAAACGCTTACCTCTGAGTCCCAATCATACACTGTGCGGGCTTTGAACTCTTCTGCGGACTTGGCATTCACCGCAGAGGAGGGAAGACTATTCCATTGGGGAATAGTTCTAGGAAAAAACGAGTTCTTCAGGGCATCACTATAGGACTGGTATCTACGATATTGTGAGTCGTTTACTTTTGATGCCCTTGTTTGGGTCGAAAGTGTTACAGGGGTCAAGTACCTATCTTTATCAATAGACACTGAATCAGAGTGTATCTTGTAGAAGAAGGTTAAAGAGGACTGCTCACGACGTCCCTCCAGGGACGGCCACTCTAGCTCATTAAGCATGTCACCGACGCTACTTCTATTTCGCCATCGCCTACAGGTCCATCGAGCAGCTGTCCTCTGCACCTTCTCCACCTGCTGAGTCTGAGTTTTAACATAGGGGTGCCAAATGGGTGATGCATATTCGAGTTGAGGGCGAACCAATGTTTTATATGCAACATCCTTTGTCTGCCTAGGTGCAAAAGCCAAGTTCCGTCTAAGGAATCCCAAAGTCCTAGTTGCTTTAGATGTAATCTCTGAGATATGTTGACCCCAATCAAGATCGTCAGTGATGGTGATACCAAGATATTTGGCGGATTGAACATGCTCCAAAACTTGCTGGTGAAGAGTATAGTCAAACTTAATTTGCTTGTCCGGAGGGTGTCGTGACACTCTCATTGAGTGACATTTGGCCACATTGAACTTCATTTGCCAATCTGCCTCCCACTGTGCAAGTTGATCCAGGTCATCTTGTAAAATAAGACAGTCAGAAGGAGAATATATGTTCCTATACAGGACACAATCATCAGCAAACAAACGGACCGATGACCTGATATTATCGGGGAGATCATTAATGAAAACCAAGAAAAGGACCGGTCCAAGGACCGAACCTTGGGGGACTCCAGATAAAACAGGGACTGGATCAGACGCTTGGCCATCAAGTACAACTTGTTGTGAGCGCCCAGAGAGCCATGAGCTAATCCACCTATGCGTGGATCCTCTTATCCCATAGTACTCCAGTTTATGTAATAGCCTTCTGTGAGGTACCTTGTCAAAGGCCTTAGCAAAGTCCATGATGATCAAGTCAGTCTGTTTGTGGCCACGGTTTATGGCCCCATCCAGATTGCTCACAATGTCATGGTAAAATTGAACAAGCTGGGTTTCGCAAGACCTT
Organism: Lucinisca nassula; assembly: GCA_963580285.1. Taxonomy (NCBI): domain Eukaryota; kingdom Metazoa; phylum Mollusca; class Bivalvia; order Lucinida; family Lucinidae; genus Lucinisca; species Lucinisca nassula. The sequence goes on along the minus strand of OY757014.1, from coordinate 13,568,305 downwards.
TGATTCCGGAAACCATGTTGACAGTCAGCAAGAATGCTCTCAAAGGCTAAGTGCTTGTTGATGTTGCTTACTAATATATGCTCCAGGGTTTTGCAACAGATGCATGTTAGCGACACTGGTCTATAATTTGCTGCATCATATTTTTCCCCTTTTTTATAGACCGGGGTTACATTTGCTTGTCGCCAGTCATCTGGTACAGTGCCCTGGGCAAGTGATTGATTGAAGATAAAGGCCAACACAGGAGATATTTCAGCACTACATTCCTTAAGTACCCTGGCATTCAGGTCATCGGGCCCAGATGCCTTATGTATCTTGAGCTTACCTAACAGTTTAGCGACCCCATTGGGGTCAACTGTTATGTCCCCTATAGAGGGGAACGGACTTGCACCTTTAAATGGTAGCTCACCATCAGTTTCACGCGTAAATGCTGATTGAAACTGTTTATTGCAAATATTAGCCTTATCGCGCGCATCTGTTTTTAGAATTCCATTTTCCCTTAGCGAAGTGATCCCAAACGCATCCTTTTTCAGGGACTTTACGAATGACCAAAACTTTTTAACTTTACCATTCTTTTGGGGACTATCGGGATCTATATTGTCATCTTCAAAGGTAAAGATGCTGGAAACATGCTTCCAATATGCATCTCTTATAACCTTTTGCACATGTGCTCTGAACCGTTTGTAATGGTTCTTAAGGTCAGGGCTGCTAGACTTGCGAGCACGAAAATACATTCTATTCCGTCTTCTGATGAGATGCTTGATCGTGTTATCGATCCATGGTGCCCTATATTTTGTTTTGGTCATTTTAGTTGGTATAAACCTTTCCATTGCCGTGGTTAATTCGGACTTAAAACTGACCCACAGGTCATTAACTGACATGTGTGAGAGGTCAGAGGAAAGGAACGAATCCTTAAATCGCGCCATATGGTCTCGCAGACCATCCATATCCGCACGTTTGTAGAGAAAAACTTTACGCGGGACTTGTCTGATTCGTTTAGCTTTTATGTCATACTCAACAAGGACTATGTCATGATCAGCTTTGCCAATCGGGGGCATCCCCTTAACTCGGCTTACTGGGGATGGAGAATTTGTAAACAATAAATCAAGGGTCTTTTCTTGTCGGGTGGGTATGTTAACAACTTGGGCCAGGCAGTGTTCTTTAATTATGTCCAAAAGTTGTTGCTGTGTCTGCCTTTTAGGCACCCCATGGGGCACCTGCATGCTGCTCCATTCAATGTCACCACAATTAAAGTCTCCGCCAACCAAAATATGGGCATTTGCATTTGACATTATCCTAGACAAAGATGAATTAAAAGCCTCAAGATATTCTGGGTCAATCTGATCTGGTGGGCGATAAAAAGATCCAAGGTACAAAGTCCTACATCCAATGATGTTCAATTTACACCAAACTAGTTCACAGTTGGTGTCCAACTCCGGAGTTTCTGTACAGAGTAGGTCTCGCTTGAAAGCCACGAAGACACCTCCATGTGCATCCCCAACTCTGTCTTTCCGGATGGCCTCAAAGGATTCAGGGAAAATTTCTGAGTTTTTAATTTCTGGGGTTAACCAAGACTCATTGCCCAAAATGATATCTGGTTTCGCCGAGTCGATAATTGTATGAAGTTCAGCCCTTTTATTCTTTATTGACTGACAATTCATGATCAATATTCTGAGGGGATGGTTAAGGACCGCCTTTTTGGTCTTTTGTTTAGCTTCTTTTGACTGCTGCACAATGGGCGATGAAGCTGCCGTGGGTGGGCCAATGTTGTCTGGTATCGGACTATCAGGCTCGGATAGGGTAGATAAAGGTTCAAAGTGGTTGTAGGTGTCTATAGAAGATGAGGTGTCAAACAGAGATGTGGAAAAGTTTGGCATTCCACATTTCAAACACTCCCATGCAACATTTTTATTCAATGATCTGTTGTAAAAACTATACATAGTTGATGACATGCCTTGACATCCTATGTGATACCAGACATTGCAGGTGTCGCAACAAATTCCCCGGTCTTCCCAACCAACACTTTTTTGACAGAGTCCACAAGGGAAGTGTGAACTGTCATTTCGGGAGTCTGGACCAGGATTTGATTCAACATCCCAAGCATTACCTATAACAACTGTAAATATATACAAGTAGAAAAGTTTATTTGAACCAGGAAACCCGTTCATTCTTAGAGATTTTTTTAAGATTGATATTGTACAAACATGGGGCAAATGAAATGCAAAGTTACGGTCGATTGCTGTTGTACCATGTGTGTCCGCATAATCTGGGAAGAAGTTAACTGGGATTTCCTGTAGATCCTGTCCACTGCAACTGAGAAGAGATGCAAGTCTTGTTGCCAGCAACATGCAACATACTCCAAAAAGGAGGTCAAATGCAAACTGGCTCATTATTGTTGGTTTTCTGGTGACTCTTTGGTTACTGAAGGGCAATAAATATAAAGTGGTGTCTGGGGAAAGTCTCCTCTGTTGGGCAATATCATCAAAAATCACATTTAAACTTAATTGTTTACCTTAATGTCAATCCGCCGCGAAACCGGAACTAGTTTTGTTTCGGTGCAAAAGTAAAAAAATACCAAGCCAAATTATCCGGGATGTGATAAATATGAAAAGTCGTAAAAACCTAACTAAACCTGCAAAATAAACAAATAACTAAATATTTAAACAAAGTTAAGGAGAAAAAGTTAAAGGACTCATCCAGGGTATTCCTTAAATTCCAAAAATATCCAAAAATTGTTTCCCGGAGAACAGGAAGAAGTCACTCGCGCGCATGCGCACCCAATCTCTCTGACAGGTGGGGGTTCAAACAGTCTAGATCCTGATAAGACTGAGCTGTCTCATCAAGATCTACACTGTCTGCCACCATGTTAATGATTTTTGTACAAGAATGGATTTATCCAAATTCAAAGATAAATGAGCCCACTTAAGGGGAATGGCTACACCTTCAGGGAAGGCAACTCCCACAAAAAATTTTTTGTTTCCCATGTCAATAGGGGTCAACTCTTAAAGGAAAGAATAGGAAAGAATTTGCTCTTGAGGAGCAAATTCTTTCCTTTAAGAGTTGACCCCTTTTTCAGTGTGACAGAGCTTATAGAAAAGCAAACAGGAAGTCCAAAAAGTGGTCACCATTTGAAAAATAGCGGAAAAATATGCAAAGTGTTCCCATTCCCCTTAAGAAACTGAAGACTGAAAGAGTTAAGGTTGACAAGAAAAGCTGAGCTATTATTGAGTGAGTATGCTAGCTGGTTTTTGTTTTCCATGTTTGCTTTATGTGATACATTTTTGCATGTTGTGACTGAATGAAGTATGAAAATAGGCCCAATAAGAGACTAGAGTGGCATGTAATCGCAAATCCCCAAGTTTTCACCATGTGATCTTTTGACCCCTTGAGAAGGGCACTTTTTGGCAGAGGCAAATGTAAAATTGCTCTTGCATGCCCTCATCATATACGGAAGCCATGTGCTAAAGGTTGAAATCTATTCAAAGGTCTAGAAGTTATTGGCGTGACCAACGAACAAATGGATTGAGGCGTTCACAATATCCCCAATGCTTTCCAAAAAGCATGGGGATAATCATCGCTGATCAAAACTTTCTATACACTTCTATGTTGTTTCTGATAGGAAAGTATATAGCATATTGATTTCACTAACTTTATGTTGTGTTGAACATACTGGCCCATAACATGTCCATGAGCAAGCATTTTTATTCTAAGGAAGATAAGATGAAGATTATATGAAGAAATGTACCTCAAAATTGAGCTCTTTCACAAGTACATCACCATTAGGGGTAACTAGTGGAACTTTATCAAACCTGTAAGAAGAAACAATTTTAAGTGGAACAGAAACAGTAAAATTCCTATATTAAGACCACCTTTGGGACTGTTCAAAAGTGGTCTTAAAGACCACTTTTGAACAGTCCCAAAGGTGGTCTCTCTTTAGAAAACACTAGTTGTAGAAAACACAAAGAAAGAATAATTGAACCATCTCAATAAACTTTTAAAAGTAGATTTAGTCTTAGCGGAATTTTACTGTACATCTATGAGGCTTTGCACCATTATTGCAGAAGCCTCTGTAGTGTAGTGGTTATGCTACTCGCCTGATAAACCAGGGATTGCAGGATCGATCCCGGGCTTCTTCTGACTTTCGGATGAGTCTTTAAACCGAGATCCCGTCTCCGTATGACCCTAGCAGTTGGTGGGACGTAAAACTGAAACACACTCACTCACTGCACCATTATTGCAATGGAGACATTATCTGCATCTACACTGTTTGCAAAGGTTGGGGTTGTCATGTTCAGCGGCATAAGTGCCAATGCATTTCTGCTTGAACTCCCAAGCTATGAAGATGTATCAGCTGGACTTACCTGATGAGATGATCCTGTATGACCAATCTCCCACTGCCAGGTTTGAACTCCACTGTACTTTTGTCTGAGACAGTATGATTGGAATTAGCCACCATAGTTCTCTGGTACTTGCCTGAATTCAGCTCATCTAACACTTTTATCAACTCTGTGATTCTGGCTGTAAACCTAACAAATTACACCATAGCATGAATTGATGAGTTAATTGTTTTGGCTAAATTGCAGCTTTTTGGGTTAATTAGATGCACTGTAATCAACACTGTTTGCGCAATGTATCAGGGTTGAATCTATAAGATTGAAATTTTGTAGAACCATGGATGTTTTTGCTCACATTTCCAAACAAACTGAACACTTTATGCACCAGCATTGTGTCCACGCTGGGGACATTGATTGGGGGTCATAAAACCAATGTGATTGACTGATTCACTGAAGGCCACATAAATTGAACATTCATTAACCCATTCAGTACTAGAAGCCCCAAAATGGGTACTAGGGCAAATAGTGCAGGCCCAGATCAGACGCCGCAACATGAGGCGTCTGATCAGGGCCTACACTGTTTGCACAAAGTTAAGCCATTTTCCAAACTAATTTTGAAGAAAACATAACCTGACATGCCCAAATTTTAAAATGGACTCCTGGTATACATAAGGAGGAAGATTTCATTTGGTACAAAAAGGGTTAACTAGGTGAGAAACCTTAAGAATCACAGCTCTTAACCACAAAGCTTCAGAATATTAAATCGGAGTGATTTCCAGGTTAAAAAAATGTGACCTGTCATTGGAAAATGGGAGCTTATGGGTGTCTACTTTAATGTGGCAGTTCTAACAATCTCTACAATATGTGTCTGTAGCAGACATAGGAAAAGGACCACAACCTCTTTGTAAGACTGTTCATTATAATATACAGATTTGGATATAACACAGTTTAACAATGGATCCCAAACAAGAGGGCAAAGATGGCCCTGAATGGCTCACTTGATTTTAAGATGTCACATTGCATCTGAAAGATATGTGGATAACTGACAGCCATCTTATTGCATGAAGCATAACCATTCCATATAGACTGATGATCACTCAGGCAACATTCTTGCAAAGTTTCAATGAAAATGGCTTGAGAGTTTAGGAGAGATTTTTCAATTTATAAGTCTGCCAGCCATTTTCTTCACTGAATCAAAACCATTTTGGTAGAAGGCAACCTTCCTGAATGAAATTGAACCAAAGAGCAAATTCTCCTCAGGAGTAAATTCTTTACTTTAAGAGTAGACCCCATTTTGCAGTGTGACAGGGCTTATAGAAAAGCAAACAGGAGTCCCGAAAGTTGTCTCCCATCTAAAAATGGCAGAAAAATCTGCCAGAGGTTCCCATTCCCCTTAACCAGTCTGACAACTGCAGTCAAACTTCAATGGATCAAACATGCTTGGAGTCATGGAAATCTGTTTGAGTGACTAAGGGTCAGGAGGCCCCATGGGGATATCTGTTTAATCCATAAAATGAAGATAATAATAATAACTATGTTTTGTGTACTCATTAAAATTGCCTCATTTAGATACAAGACTTCTGTATTCAAGATTTAAGTTGCATAAAATGTGTCAACGTCAATACAGGGCAAACTAGACAAAAGTGCCCAGTGGGGCACGTATACCCCCGGCCAGTGCCATCACCTCAGCTGAAACAAGTAGTCATACTGGTTGTTGCTACCAAATTTTAAGTCTCTATGTACAGTAGTTATTGAGAAATCTTTGACACAAAATAATAAAAATATACACTATTAAACAGCAAGAACTACAAAGGGAAATAACTGTAAAAGGCCTGACCCCTTGGCCCTTATTTTCTTTCCCACAATACAACTAGTCATACTGATCATGTTTGCAAAATTTCAAGTTTCTATGTACAGTAGTTATTGAGAAATCTTTGACACAAAATAAAAATATACACTATTAAACAGCAAGAACTACAAAGGGAAATAACTCTAAAAGGCCTGACCCCTTGGCCCTTATTTTCTTTCCCACAATACAACTAGTCATACTGATCATGTGTGCAAAATTTCAAGTTTCTATGTGAAGCAGTTCCTGAGATATCTTTGACACAAAATATTTGTTTACGGACAAGAACTACAAAGGGAAATAACTGTAAAAGGCCTGACCCCTTGGCCCTTATTTTCTTTCCCACAATACAACTAGTCATACTGATCATGTTTGCAAAATTTCAAGTTTCTATGTACAGTAGTTATTGAGAAATCTTTGACACAAAATAAAAATATACACTATTAAACAGCAAGAACTACAAAGGGAAATAACTCTAAAAGGCCTGACCCCTTGGCCCTTATTTTCTTTCCCACAATACAAGTAGTCATACTGATCATGTGTGCAAAATTTCAAGTGTCTATGTGAAGCAGTTCCTGAGATATCTTTGACACAAAATAATTGTTTACGGACAGACAGACAGACAGACAGACGGAAAAGACAAAAACTATATACCCCCATTGCATACTTCGTATGCCGGGGGTATAAATATAGGTCAAGGTCAGTATATCGAGGAGAAACACCATGCCAGGTTTAGTGTTTGTAAGCCAGTCAAGAAGATATGGAATATCAACTTAAAATGTAAAAAGCTAAAAATATAGGTCAAAGTCACCAAGTCAAAGAACCTGCCAAGTCAGTACATCATGGAGAAGCACTACGCAAAGTTTGGTGGTTATAGGCCTTTACAGCTGAAAACATATGGGATGTTTACGTAAAATGTGTAAAAGACACTGAAGTGTGAAATATAGGTCAAGGTCACCCGTCAATGTACCTGCCATATCTGTACATTGAGGAGAAGCACTATGCAAAGGATGGTGGTTGTGGGCCTTATATATGAGGAGATGGAGTGCCAATGTAAAATGTGTCAGTACATCAAGGAGAAGAAGCACTATGCAAGGTATGGTGGTTGTAGGCCTTATAGCTGAGGATATGGAGCATCAATGTCAAATGTGTCAGTACATCAAGGAGAAGCACTATGCAAGTTTTGATGTTTATAGGCCTTATCTCTGAGGAGATATCAAACTTTGATGTAAAATGTGTCAAAGTCACTGGAGTGCAAAATATAGGTCAAGGTCACCAAATCAAGGTACCTGCTGAGTCAGTTAATCTAGGAGAAGCACTATGCAAGGTTTGATGATTGTATGCCTTTTAATTGAGGAGATCTAGAATGTCAATATAAACTGTGTCAAAGTCACCGGAGCACAAAAATATAGGTCAAGGTCACCGGGTCTAGATCCCTGCCAAGTCAAGAGGTCAGGGAGAAGTTTCATGCAAGGTTTGATTGCTGTTTAGTCTTTTAGTTGATTACAATACTAACTTTGACATAAATGTTGACAGATGGACAGACAGCAAAGCAGGCGCATATGTCGGACCCTGCTACAAGCATTAGAGAATTAGAGAAACCTCACTAAATTATCCTTAATATATATATATAGCTGGAGCTATGGGAAGAACTCTCTGGGGTCTAAAGAGTTTGTTCAAATCAGCCATGGTAAACGAGCTTTCCATGTTCGAGTCATTAACCCTTTTTGTACCAAATGGAATCTTCCACCTTATATATAGCAGGAGTCCATTTCAAAATTTAGGAATGTCAGGTTGTGTTCTCTGCAAAATTTATTTGTAAAGTGGCTGAACTTTTTGCAAACAGCGAAGGCCCTGATCAGAAGCCGCGTTTGCCAAATACCTGTTTTAGGGTTTCTGGTACAAAATGGGTTAAAGTGTTAAATATGCTTTACCCTTATCTGGTTGAATAATTTAATTAGCCACACCCATTTCTGACTATCAGCTAAACAGATTACATAATATAATGTTTAAGATCAATGCACAAACTGAATGACAGTGTAGATCCTGATCAGAGGCCATCTGACTGAAGAAGACATCTGATCAGGATCTACACTGTTTTGTAAAGGTAGGGGTTGTTGTGAATAGCAGGACAAGGATTAACCCTTGACCTGCTGAATATTTATATATGCCACACCCACCACTGCTTACCAACCAATAAGATTTCTTGATGCAAATCATTGCAACAAATTCATAAACTGAATGACAATGAAGATCCTGATCAGATGGCTTCTTCAGAAGCCATCTGATCAGGATCTTCACTGTTTGGAAAGGTAGGGGTTGTCGTGAACAGCAGGATAAGGGTTAAAAAAACACTAATCATATTTATCATAACTAGTCTGCCTGGATTATGAATCTATCAAATGCAAAATGACAACATACCCTGCTAGCCGAGTCATCTCTCTACCGGCCAGTACAATTCTTCCAATAGCTTCAGCCATTCTCACTAACATACGACCACTCTTGTAGTAATCCTGGTGAGAGAAAGCCATAAGATAACTGTTTTGTGGGGCAAAAGTTACGCTAAAGTTAGAAAAGGTTAGCAAATGCAAGCAAACAGCAGCCTGTGAAAACTGAATCACAATACTAATCAAATACAAGAAGATTCAGACTAGCAAATGAAAAAGGCCAGAAATTTTGATAAGATGTATTTCTGTGTTTGATTGTTTGTATTGGAGTTTAACAGCCCAGTCAACACAATTTTAGGTCATTTTTGAGCCGGTCAGTTTACCTATCCACACTTTTCCTGGGCAGGCTTATACGTAAGCAGTTAACCAGTACAGTCCACATTCTCTCGCCAGAAACTGACAACTGCCCTTCTTGAATCAGTGGAAGGGAGAGAATGACCGTAGAAAAGATTTCATGATCAATCTCCATGAAAAAATGTTGCCGACCCCGAAAGGAATGGAACCCGCTTCCTCCTGATCACCAGTCCGATGCGCATCCGACGGAGCTACCGAGGCTGGCCGTATTTCTGTGAGATATTAGATATTTGTATTGTTATTTCAAAAATAACTTACGGTGAAGAGATACATCATTTATTAAAGGGAGTCTACATATTGAAACAACTCAAGAAATTTACTGCAAACTAGTTTCAGACTTTATGAAACCCTTCTTTTTTTCAACAAATGGGGCTATTTTTCAAGGAACATATATCTCTTGTTTTCTAATCCATGGCATAATGAAAACAACTGTCTTTATTCTATGAACAGTTGACAGACAATTTACCTCTAATCTCTCACTGTGAGAGCTTGTTAAGTGTCTGGGATGAGTGAGATCCAAAAATGGTCGACTTACAACCAAATAACCTATCACAGTCGCAAAGTCTGCAATTAAACAAACAGCATTATAATCAGCACAGTTTGTAAATGTCATTCTTGGAACTTAATCTTTAACCCATTTAGTACCAGAAACCCCAAAACGGATACCCTGGCAAACAGTGCAGGCCCAGATCAGACGCCGCAGAACGCGGCGTCTGATCAGGGCCTCCCCTGTTTGCTTAGAGTTCAGTCATGTTCCAAATAAATTTTGATGAAAACACGACCTGACACCCCTAAATTTTGAAATGATCACCTGCAATATATAAGGTGGAAGATTCCATTTGGTACAAAAAGGGTTAAAGCTCCATGTAAATTTTGAGAGCAGACAAAAAGTTTATTTTTCTAATTATTTTTCAGAGAACATTTCATGTGAATATTCTGTCCAACAGATGATTAACATGTAATGCCAAGCCATATTTTTGCCAACAAAAAAGACAAAAAATATCTGAACATTACGAAAACATGCCTATACAAATACATTGTAACATTTATCTCTGAAAGAATGAAAATTTTAAGATGAAAAATTGTGATATTTTTCTTATTTCTGCTGAAAATATAGAAGGTAGGTACTCATTAGAACCGCCTCATCGAGGCGGTTCTAATGAGTACCCACAATCAATATTTTAGAGCAGAAATAAGAAAATAAGGTTTACCCCTGCAAACCACAGTTTTACTACATAAAAGTTGGGTTCAAGGGGGTCAAAATCATTATAGGCGTGTTTTCGTGATGAATAATGTAGAGCATCATGTAAATTTTTACAGCAGATGACAGTTCTAGTTTCTTTTTCTTTCTGAGACAATAAGCCTTGACATTTCATGTAAATTGTGTGTCAGTCAAGCAGGCAATTCATATGTTATGCCATGCCTTATTTTCTCGAAAAAATAATAATATATACATTTTTTTTATACAATGTCTGCATATGTTGTGATCGCCAGTTGAAGCTTTCACTGTAACTAACTCCATTTATGGTTTTAGGGGACTTAATACTTACTTATGGCCTAAGGGAACTTTTAACTTACTTTCTGTGATTTACATGAAGGAGACAACTTTTAAGAGATCTGTATACCCGCCTTCACACTAAGCACCTCTGGAAAAGGTGCAGCACTTAAAGAAAGGACTCGGCCCCCGACTCTCGGGGCTTAGAGAATTAGATTGGGCTGCATGATGCTTCCACGCAGAGCTGAAACTGACCACACTTGAGTACTGGTAAACAGCTTGGATGTTCTAAGCCTGCCCAGGAAAAGTGGTGCGAGTCGGACCACCCAAGCATATAAACCCTATTGGCTTCATTAGGTGGCAGGGACTGAGATGTCATTTCATCTCAATGTCGGGTAAAGGTCACACAAAATTGACAGCGATGTCTCCAAAATGACCTATACAGTGTTGATGGGGACATAAAACCTCAAATCAAACCTAGAGCTGCCGCCTAACGGGTGCCAATTATACCCCCGCATGCGTTGTCAGATAGTAATGTTAAAGTTTTTTTGTACCGACAAATTTTTACAAGTATTTGACCTTGAGGAAGGTCAACGTAAAGGTCAATGTCAGGTTTGTGTATATCAATCTTAAGTACTAGTGGCAAGGTGTGTGGTGTGTGAATATTAAAGAAATCGGTCAAAGAATAAGGAAGTTATGAGCAATGTTAAAGTTTTTTGTAACGGACCGACGACGACGACAGACGACAAGCTGACTCCTATATACCCCTTTCAAACTTCGTTTGCGGGGGTATAAAAACAAACAAAGAAAGGACTGCTTAAAAGGAACAAATTCTTTCCTTTAATGGGAGACACTTATACCATAAAAATCCTAAAAATTGGGACACCTTGAGGACTGGCTGTAATTCTCCTAAAGGAGCAGCCTGATTTGGGTCTGCACGCTGCAGAATGTGGCATCTGATCAGGGCCTACACTATTTGCAAAATGTTCAGCTATTTTCCAAATAAATTTGAAAGATAACACAAGCTGTCACCCCTAAATTTTGGAATGGGCTCATGCTATATATAAGGAGGAGGATTCTAACTGATACAAAAAGGGTTAATACTTCAAGAAACAAATGGTGTGGCTATTTGTTTGAATTGCCTTGGAGAAAGATTCAAACAAATGCCCACAACATTTGTTTTTTTGAGTAACTGAGGGAAAAAGGCCCTTCATTACCAATTATAACAGTCCTTATAGGGATTCTGTTTTGCAGCAAAGTCTTAATAATAACAAAATATTTATAGAGAGGTCTATTTGTGTGTAAGTATACTCACATTTAGCTATTATGTTATCAACTAGTCCCATCTGCATTCGAAAGAAGATAAAATACCGTAAATGATGCACCTGAAAAAAAGAATTCTTGCCTTAAAAATCTTTAGGGTAAAAGGCTTATTAACTCTTATCTTGCTGTTCACCACAGCCCCTATCTTTGCAAACAGTGTTGATCCAGATGAAAAAGCCATCTGATCAGGATCTACACTGTTTGGCATTTAGGTTTATGATTTTGTAGCAATAAATTACATCAAGTAATTTGATTGGTTGATAGACAGAAATGGGTCTGGCTTCTTTGTTTGATTTGATTTAAAGTTTAACGTCCCCGTCAACACTGTAAAGGTCATTTTGGAGATGTTGCTTCCAATTTTGTGGGACTTTTACCCGAAATTGAGATGAAATGACATCTCAAGCCCTGTCGCCCAATGAAACCAATAGGGTTTATTAGCATGGACGGTCCGCCTCGCACCGCGGTTCCTGGACAGGCTTAGATCCTCTAAGCCGTTTACCAGTACTAGTGTGCGGGCCGGATTCAGCTCTGCGTGGAAGCATCATGCAGCCCATATATTTCTTCAAGCCCCTATGGGCGGGGGCTTAGGGTGTGGCTCAAATGAATATTCAGCAAGATAAGGGTTAAAACAGATATAGTCAAAGTTAATGGCTCAAACTATATCATTACTTTTTATAACACTATTTATGGGGCCAAAAGCAGAAACCATGTTAGTGGTAAACAACCGTTATAGCCGAAGAAAAATGTATAGATTATATATAAAAAAATGACAACTTTGGGCAGGGGCTCTCTAAGGAAGAGATAAATGTCAGATTGCATTGGTGTAAATTTTATTTTGGCCGTTTCAAATACAACATAATATACAACAATACAATATTTTCCAGGCTGTATGATGCATTGGTTGTTTGTGGCGTCAAATATTTCAAACCAGTAACCAAATCAAAGCATAAATGCTTGCAGACACGTATGTGGCTACTACAAATACACCAAAACTTCTTTATAACACTAATTTTTGGGTCTAAAGCTGAAATTGTGTAAGTTAAACAACCCTGTTATACCGAAACAAAAAGATACTGATAATATAGAAAAATGACCATTTAAATGACCATTTAATCTATACTTATTTAGATCCATTTTTAGTCCTGTTACATCCAACATTGTGCTACAATGAACAGTGTTATAAAGAGGTTGTGGTTTAGCTTTATCATGTGAGGAAATATTCTTCTTGCACACCATAGTTTTAGCTCGGGATAGAAATTCTGTTCTAACCCAAAATTTGATATTTTGCATGTTTGATAAATGCTCTGGTAGAATACGACCTCATATGTGCCATCAATAAGATTAACATCAAGCATGTTACGATTTGTCACTAAACATCGCTGTAGTGTCATCACAATATGGCAGAAGTTGGCAATAGAAGTGACTGCAGTATTAACAAGAATTCCGCCGAAGGCTATGTTGCGCCTGTGGGGGCGCAAAGTCACCCAACCATGATATGTAGGTCAAGGTCAAACATAGATGCTTGCACAAAAGTTTCCATTCTTAAATGCAAGCTTGTACCAAGTATCATTAATGTAGCTCCTATAGTTCTTGAGAAATAAACTTGACCATTAGGGTGAACCATAGGGTGGTCGCAATATTTGACAAAGTCAGTGAACCATAAAATATAGGTCAAGGTCAAATATGGATCCTTGCATTTAAGTTACCATACACAGATACAAGTTTGTACCAAGTATCATTAATGAAGCTCTTATAGTTCTTGAGAAATAAACTTGAACCTCAGGGTGAACGCTAGGGTGGTCGCAATATTTTACAAAGTCAGTGAACCATGAAATGTAGGTCAAGGTCAAATATGGATGCTTGCATGTAAGCTGTCATCCCCAGATACAAGTTTGTACCATGTATCATTAATGAAGCTCTTATAGTTCTTGAGAAATAAACTTGAACCTCAGGGTGAACCCTAGGGTGGTCGCAAATGTTGACGCCTTGACAAACGGACGGACGGACGGACGAACGGAAAACCGGGCGCCTATATCGCGCCATGCTAATAGCAGGCGCGACAAAAATCCACACTCAGAATGGAAGGTAAGCAAGAAAAAGAATCCTCCATGGGTGTGAAGGGTGGACAGAAAAATCCAACCCTCGGGCCACCGTCCGGCATCACTTGGCCAGCCTCGAAATGCCGGACAGTGACCCTCTGAACAGATATTTCTATCCATCCCTCACACCCATATAAGATTCTTATTTTATGTGTGTCTCTTCCCAAATTGTATGCTTTAATGATTAAAATGATTAAAATATTTTCTAATATTGTAGAATCTGAATTTGAGATTGTTTCATCATTTTTTTCAAAGGACACAACTCAGTACCTGTAACATTCAGTATATCATTTTAACACAGTCAAAAAGGGGTTTGCATAACTCTTATCATGCTGTACACGACAACCCTATCTTTGGAAACAGTATAGATCCAGATCAGATGGCTTCTGAAGAAGCCATCTGATCAGGATCTACACTGTTTGACATTATGTTTATGGCTTTGTAAGAATAAATTACATCAAGTAATCTGATTGGTTCAAAGTCAGAAATGGGTGTGGCTAAACTGAATATTCAGCAAGAGAAGGGTTAAAGGAAAGAATTTACGCCGGATGGAGGAGCCAAATCAGTAACTCAGTCTGATGTACATCTGACTGGTGACAAGGAAATCATGTGTTCTGTGGTCATTTCTCCTTTCTGCTGATTCAACATGGGCAGATGGCAGTTTCTGAAAACATCACATGATGAAGACCCCCTAAACCCCACTTCATATAGAGAAAACTGGGGTTTATGGGGGTATACATTATTTTTCTTATTTCTGCTCCAAGACATAGGTTGTGGGTACTCGTTAGAACCGCCTCAACGATGTGGGTTTCTAAAGAGCACCCACAACCCATGTTTTTAGCATTTATAAGAAAAATATCACGGATTCTCATCAGAAAAGTAGCCGTTTTTGAGATGTGAAAAATATACTGTAGCACGTGTGAGTTCTCGTAATGAAATACTGTGCACTGTATTGGTTATTGGTTGTGCACTGCTTATCTAAAAGCCTGCCCAAAGAAAGTGTGGTTAGGTTAACTGACAAGCTTGATAGGACCTAAATAGTGTTGACTGGGCTATTAAACTCCAAACCATCACGAAAACACGACTATATAATTTTGACCCCCTCATACCCCACTTTTATATAGTAAAATTGGGGTTTAAGGGGGTATACATTATTTTTCTTATTTCTACTCAAAAACATAGATTGCGGGGACTCGATGGAACCGCCTCGATGAGGCGGTTTGTCGAGGCTGTTCTATCGAGTACCCACAATCTATGTTTTTGAGCAAAAATTTGAAAAATATCACAATTTTTCATCTTAAATTTCTATTTTGTGGCAAAAAAATGGTAATGTATTTGTGAAGACGTGTTTTCATATTGCTAACAAACATATCTTAATGGAGGAGCAAATTCTTTCCTTTTAAGTGAAGAAGAGAGAAATACTTTTAAGGCATTGTCACCCCTGAAAATCCAACCATTTCCATAAAATACACACTCTAAAATCTTACCAGTTTTCTGAAAGTGGCCAGAATGATATTTTTCTCTTTTACTTGTCCCTGATAGAAGGCTACTTCTTCACTGGAAAAGAGATTAAATGAGTGAGCTCATGAGAAATGAGTAACCATAGCTAAAACAACCAGAAAAGGCTAAGCTAACTAATAGGCATCACGATAGCAAGAATGAACACCAATTTCAGCCCCACTTTATGTAGAGAAAACTGGGGTTTGCAGGAGTATACATTATTTCTGCTCCAAGACATTGTTTGTGGGTACTCCATAGAGAACCATCTTAATGAGGTGGTTCCAACGTGCATCCACAACCTATTCTTGGCATATATATACCAGTAAGAACTAGATCACTGTTTGTTTGATTTGAGGTTTAACGTCTCAGTCAACACTGTATAGGTCAATTTGGAGATGTTACACTGAGATGACATCTCAAGCCTTGTTGCCCAATGAAAGCAATGGGGTTTATAAGCATGGACGGTCAGACTCGCACCACTTTGCCTGGAAAGGCTTAGATCCTCTAAGCGGTTTACCAGTACTCTTGTGTGGTCGGCTTCAGCTCTGTGTGGAAGCATCATGCAGCCCATCTAATCATTCAAGATAGTTTTAGGTTTTACGACATGTCAACCCTTGTGGGTCATTTTATGTTCTTGCACACCAGACAAGGAAATCCGTGATTTTACCCTGGGATAGAAATTTATGTTCTTGCACACCAGACAAGGAAATCCGTGATTTTACCCTGGGATAGAAATATATGTTCTGACCCTGGTGTTCCCACCCCAAATCCAATATAATCGCGTGTTTGATAAATGCACTGGTTGATAACAACCTCATGCGTGGCATCGTCATGCGTGACGTCACTAAACATTCCTGTTGTGTCATCACAAAATGGCAGACGTCGGTAACCGAAGTGACAGCAGCATTACAAATTCGCAACAGAAATGGAAGGTATGCAAGAAAAAGAATCCAATATGGGTGTGAGGGGTGGATAGAAAAATCCGTCCCTCGGGATCACTGTCCGGCATCACTCGGCTTCTCGGCAAGCCTCGTGATGCCGGACAGTGTCCCTCGGGACGGATTTTTCAATCCACCCCTCACACCCATATAAGATTCTTATATTATCTCCCAGAGAAAGGGAGAAAAGAGATAGTAGAGGAGATGAGAGTTGGGGACAGAGGAGAAAAAGGAAAATGAATGGAAGTGTAGAAACAGAAGAAATAACAACAATCCTCCATCACCCTCACCTGCTGCAAGGACAGCAGGCCTAGCCAAACTGTAAGCCAATATCAGTTTGACTCCCCATTGATGCAAGATACACATCACCTTTGCCTCACCCAACCACCCCTCTATTCATTCAAGCCCCGATGGGCAGGGGCCAAACTAGATCACTGACTATATCAGAAAGGGCCCCACATAGAGCTGTCAAAGAGGAATGGTACCAATTTATACATATAGCTAATAAGCTGGAAAGTGTGTGAGTGTGAAGTTTCATGAGAGTAGAGCAAATACTTTTAAAGTTATGACCGAGGTTATGATTTTCGGTTAAGGTGTGATAAACACACAAACAAAAGCAATATAGTTGTGGCCCTTTGTAAAAAGTGATGGTAAGTATGTGTGTGAAGTTTCATGAGGGTAGGGCAAATACTTTTGAAGATATGACCGAGTTTTTTTGCTTAAGACATGACAAATATACATCCAAAAGCAATATAGTATTGGCCCATTGTCAGAATATAGGCTTGTGAAGGTAAGTACATGTGTGAAAGTCCATGAGAGTAGGACAAATGCGAAGTCATGACTCAGGTTAAGTTTTTTGGTTAAGGCATGACAAACACAGAGACAAAAGCAATAAAGATATGGCCCTTTGTCAGAATTTAGGTCTTGTGATGGTGAGTGAGTGAGTGTTTGAGTTTACCTCCCACCAACAGCTAAGGTCATATGGAGACGGGACCTCGGTTTAAAGACTCATCCGAAAGTCTGGAGAAGCCCAGATCAATCCTGCGACCTCTGGTTTACAAAGGGAGTAGCGTAACCACTACACCACGGAGGCTTCTAGGTCTTGTGATGGTAAGTATGTATTTATGCGTGTGAAGTTTCATGAGAGTAGGGCAAATACATTTGAAGTTATGACTGAGGTTAAGTTTTTTTGGTTAAGGCATGACAAACACACAAACAAAAGCAATAGTCAGAATGTAGGTCTTGTGATTTGTGGGAAGTTTCATGAGAGTATGGCAAATAGGTTTCGAAGAAATGACCAAAGTTAAGTTTTTTGGTTAAGGCATGACAAACACACTGACTGACTAACTGACACATTGACTGACGGGGTGATTATTATAGGGCACCAACATGGTATCACAAATTTTCTGCCGGGGCCAGTTGTTCCAAACTAACGACGTCGTTAGTTAACATATCGTTAAAACTCTGATCATTAAATATGGCAAATATGCGGACATTTTTGCTGAAAAAATAGCATCCGCAAAAGCTGCTCACATTTTTTCAGCAAAAATACCAAAATTTACGATATTGTACTTGCTAGAAGAGTTAACAATATGACCACTAACGAGCTCGTTAAGCTAACGATGCTTTGAACAACTGGCTCCAGATGAGTTACCATTTTGAAGATATGAAAGAATGGACTAAGTGACAAGGGTGTGATATGGTAATGAGCATGACCTGAAACTAATGCAAGGTCTTTAATGACATGTCGGAGAAGAGCAGAGGCTTTAACCCTTATCCTGATGACAACCCTATCTTTGCAAACAGTGTAGATCCAGATCAGAGATGGCTTCTAGCTGATCAGGATTTACACTGTTTGTCATTCAATTTGTGATTTTGAACGAAAACTTTATATTGTGTAATCTGATTGGCTGAAATGAAAAACAGAAATGGGTGTGGCTAATTCAAATATTCAGCAGATTATGGGCTAATAAGATTGTGCGTATGCACAGGCTCGCCCCCGCTTTTGCTTCTTGGCTACATTTTAACTGCTGCAACAAGAACCCTTTCCTCATGAGCTGGCTTAACCCTTTTTGTACCAAATTGAATCTTCCTCCTTGTGTATGGCAGGAGTCCATTTTGAAATTTATTGGTGACAGGTTGTTATCTTCAAATTTATTTGGAAAATAGCTGAACTTTTTGTAAAAAGTGTATGCCGCATTCTGCGGCGTCTGATCTGGGCCTGCACGGTTTGCCAGGGTACCTGTTTTGGGGTTTCCGGTACAAAATTGCTTAAATAATGACTACAATCAGACTATATGTAACAGGCAGACATGTAACAGTGCATGACAAATTCTACAATGTATCTTATGCCAGCAACAAAGACTCAGTTGAGCATGCATATATCTGCACAGTCTGATCTGTCTTTTCTGATAGCATGAGCCAAATATAACGTCTAGACTATACAAAGTGAGGACACACAGTGTGATCTGTCTTTGCTGATAGCATGAGCCAAATATAACGTCTAGACTATACAAAGAGAGGTCACACAGCCTAATCTGTCTTTGCTGATAGCATGAGCCAAATATAACGTCTAGACTATACAAAGAGAGGTCACACAGTCTGATCTGTCTTTGCTGATAGCATGAGCCAAATATAACGTCTAGACTATACAAAGTGAGGACACACAGTGTGATCTGTCTTTGCTGATAGCATGAGCCAAATATAACGTCTAGACTATACAAAGAGAGGTCACACAGCCTAATCTGTCTTTTCTGATAGCATGAGCCAAATATAACGTCTAGACTATACAAAGTGAGGTCACACAGTGTGATCTGTCTTTGCTGATAGCATGAGCCAAATATAACGTCTAGACTATACAAAGAGAGGTCACACAGCCTAATCTGTCTTTGCTGATAGCATGAGCCAAATATAACCTCTAGACTATACAAAGTGAGGTCACACAGTGTGATCTGTCTTTTCTGATAGCATGAGCCAAATATAACCTCTAGACTATACAAAGTGAGGTCACACAGTGTGATCTGTCTTTGCTGATAGCATGAGCCAAATATAACGTCTAGACTATACAAAGAGAGGTCACACAGTCTGATCTGTCTTTGCTGATAGCATGAGCCAAATATAACCTCTAGTCTATACAAAGAGAGGTCACACAGTCTGATCTGTCTTTGCTGATAGCATGAGCCAAATATAACCTCTTCACTATACAAAGAGAGGTCACACAGCCTGATCTGTCTTTGCTGATAGCATTAACCAAATATAACCTCTAGACTATACAAAGAGAGGTCACACAGCCTGATCTGTCTTTGCTGATAGCATGAACCAAATATAACCTCTAGTCTATACAAAGAGAGGTCACACAGTCTGATCTGTCTTTGCTGATAGCATGAGCCAAATATAACCTCTAGACTATACAAAGAGAGGTCACACAGTCTGATCTGTCTTTGCTGATAGCATGAGCCAAATATAACCTCTAGACTATACAAAGAGAGGTCACACAGTCTGATCTGTCTTTGCTGATAGCATGAGCCAAATATAACCTCTAGACTATACAAAGAGAGGTCACACAGCCTAATCTGTCTTTGCTGATAGCATGAGCCAAATATAACCTCTAGACTATACAAAGAGAGGTCACACAGCCTAATCTGTCTTTGCTGATAGCATGAGCCAAATATAACCTCTTCACTATACAAAGAGAGGTAAGTAAAATCTACTACCATTCTGGGTGAATATGCAGACTGATCTGAGATACTGCTGATTGCAAGGTTCTTATTTAGCTTCTGTCATATGATACTAAATTTTTCACAATATTCTCATCTCTTCAGACAAGTTGCCTTATTTTTAAAATTAAACAGGGACCCAAATAAAATGAATGCACAGCCAAGAACTTTTTTTATTGTTTTATTTTTTGTTTTGGTTTTAGGGCCCTTTCAAGATTAATTTTCTTGTTTCAAGACGACTGTTAATCAGTGGGCAAAAACCAGATTAACTGGAGAAAAACCACCTGACCTTTCACTGCATAATTTGGCGACTCACATGTGACCCAAGCAAAGCTCAAACACACAGCAATGAGAGACCTAATGATTAAGAGTAAGAGCTCCTACCCACTAAGCCATGAAGGCCCAGCATTGTAAGGATAAAGCTGTTCATAATCAATAATCATTATAGTGGATCCAAATTTTTCGAGATACTGACAGCTGTAAGTTTTTCTACATCAGTTTAAATCATGAGACTCTCTCACCTGTTAGTAATGAGTCTTGAGTTGACATATCTGTATTCTCCCTCTAGTTTTTGTTCTATCACAGTTAGCTTTCCAACAGGTCGACGTAACCTGAAATATTGAAAGAGAATATAAGAATCTTATATGGGCGTGAGGGGTGGATGGAAAAATCCATCCTGAGGGTCACTGCCCGGCATCACAAGGCTTGCCGAGTGATGCCAGACAGTGATCCCAAGGGACGGATTTTTCTAACCACCCCTCACACCCATATTGGATTCTTTTTCTTGCATACCTTCCATTTTTTAGCGTGGATTTTTAATGCTGCAGTCACTTTGATTACCAATGTCCGCCATATTGTGTTGACACTGCAGGAATGTTTAGTCGCGTCACGTAACGTGCCGTGACGTCAACCTTAACGACGGCGCATATGAGGTCGTAATCAACCAATGCATTCATCAAACACACGATTATATTCGATTTTGGGTCAGAACACCAGGGTCAGAACATAAATTTCTATCCCAGGGTAAAATCACAGATTTCCTTGTCTGGTGTGCAAGAATAGCTGTGTAAAACCTACATGAAAGTTAAGAAACAGCTCTCAAAGATCAAACATTTACACCACAACCTCTTTATTACACTATTCATTATACACAGCTTTGGATATAAGACGGTTTAATGATGGATCCCAAAAATGTATAGATCATATATATCAAAACTTCTATATGATCTATATATTTTTGTTTGGCTATAACACACGTTTAACCTTTAGCATGCTGTAGGCACATTTGTGTGGCCGTACAAACCTCACAGCATACCACTTTTGTTGCACAAAACTCCCTTTTGCTTGCCACTGTAGGTGCAGGTCTTCACGGTGGAAGGACGTTTCGGCCTCAGACATTTCAGCCTAGGACGGTTTGGCCTTCAATATTTCAGCCAATGGACATTTCGGCCAAAAATATGTAAATGTAGTATAAATAAGCTATTCTTCCCAGATAAAGTTTAAACATACATGTACAGTATTTAACTTATGTGAAGACAGAAGATCTGGTACAAAGACCATAGTCACATACTTGAGAGGTGTTAGCTACAACATTTGTGGTGGTCAGCTGAGTTTATGAGACTGACATCACGAAAACATGCCTATATAATTTTGACCCCCTTGAACCCCACTTTTATATAGTAAAACCGGGGTTTATGGGGGTGAACCTTATTTTCCTTATTTCTGATCTAAGACATAGATTGTGGGTACTCGTTAGAACCGCCTCAATGAGGCGGTTCTAATGAGTATCCACAATCTATATTTTGAGCAGAAATAAGAAAAATATCACAATTTTTCATCTTAAAATTTTCAATTTTTCGGCGATAAACTTAACAATGTATTTGTATAGGCGTGTTTTCATAATGGATGAATGTAATATCGGTAACTGTATAATGATGTGCTTTAAATTCTTACATACCACTTTCAAAAATGAACCAGCATGCATTTGCTTTAAAACCTGTCATATTTTACTATGTTTTTCATATTTTATCTATCTTTAATATTGCATCAATATTAAACAAGAACACTTTTAACTTAAACGCAGGTAACTATTTTTCAGCTTGTACCATGTTCTAATAGAAAATTGTTTAATCAATTACATAGAAAAATTGACACTTGTTTCCTATATAACTGATTAAATTCTATTACAACAAATTACACTTTGGCTGAAACATCCAAATTTTCAAAAATTCTTGCCCGAAACCTCCAAAGCCTAAATATCATAGGTCAAAATATCCTAGGCCGAAACATCCACTGGCCTAAATGTCCTACATTCTTATCCAGCCCTTTCAAGATTATTTCAATCAGAGGTGGGCAAAAACCAGACTACCGGTAGACTAGAGTGTGGCTGGAACGGACAGTGCTGAGTGTTCTAATGTATAATTTAATGTTCTTAACCACAAGGCTATGGAGACCTGTTTGTCAGCCCTCATTTTATCATGGTCACAAAAGCTGTATGAATACTGATGGTTAGTTTCTGGGAACTTTTAACTCTTAACCCTTCTCTTGCTGAATATTCATTTAAGCCACACCCATTTCTGTCTATCAACCAATCAAATTACTTGATGTAATTTATTGCTACAAATTCATAAACTAAATGCCAAACAGTGTAGATCCTGATCAGATGGCTTCTTCAGAAGCCACCTGATCTGGATCTACAGTGTTTGCAAATATAGGGGTTGTTGTGAACAGCAAGATAAGAGTTAACATGCTGTTCACGACAACCCTCATCTTTGGAAACAGTGTAGATCCAGATCAGATGGCTTCTTCAGAAGAAGCCATCTGATCAGGATCTACACTGTTTGACATTCAATTTATGAAGTTGTAGGAATAAATTACATCAAGTTCTCTGATTGGTTCAAAGTCAGAAATGGGTGTGGCTAAACTGAATATTCAGCAAGAGAAGGGTTAACTGAACTCATACATGCACACACATTAGTTGTAACCCTTAATTTGAAATATATATGTACAGGGGACACAACTCTATCAAAATATTCTTAGAAGATGCCTTTTTGGAGTGGCTCAGTTTAACCTTTGTCCTGTTGCACCAGAATAACCCCTAACTTTGCAAACAGTGTTGAAATCAGAAGAAGCTATCTGATCTGATCTGGATCTACAGTTTGTCATTCAGTTTGCAAATCTGATGAATACATTCCATCAAGAAATTTGATTGAATGTCATAAATGTGTGTGGTAAAATTAATCTATTCAACAGGACAAGGGTTAAGAAAAGTAACCAGGAATTCATGAAGATGGTCTCCCTTGAAAAATGGCAGATAAATTATATAGGGTATCCATACAGTTCAACTGTTAAAGTGATCTGACATAAAGAAAAACATCATACTTGCCTTGTTAATATCAAACCAGAAACTGCCAAATATCCCAGCATTATGGCAGGACCCTGCAAAAAGTAAATATACAAAACACTGATTACTGGATTTATCTTAAGTGTTCGGACAGACAGGGCTGAGCAAGCAGTGTAGACCCAGCTAAGACATTGCAGAATGTGATGTCCAATCAAGGTGTACATTGTTTGCCAGCCATGCAGCTATTTTTGAATAAATATCAGGTAGCAAAGTGTACTTGTTCAAACTCTAGAATAAGTATGGTCACAGATGAGGTGTCCGAATATCTAGAATAACCGAATATAGAGTCGTGGGAACAGAGTTGTTGGTCATTCCAACAGAGTCGTGGGAACAAATTGCACAGGACAGAGCAAAGTGGCGAGGTCTCATCTAAAGGGGTGCCAATGAATATGAGGCAAAAAGAATCAATGAAGCTGAGCAGAAACTCACACAGTGCAAAGCCAGAGCTAAGGCATCACCAACAGCGCTGTCTTCCTCTAGCCTCTGTTGCTCTATTTGCAACAGACAGTTCAGAGATAGAATCGGTCTCATCAGCCATCTTAGAACACACAAATAGTAACATTTCTCAAATATGATTAAGATTTGTTATTGTCAGTAATAACAGATGAACTATACTACTCAAAGTTTGATAGCGATCACTTTTTATATACCAAATTTTGCACTGAAAATTTGAAATTTCTTGACAGAATTTGTACTTGGTATATTGGTAAATATCTTAATCAGAAACTCATGTGCAGTTCAGTACTCATAAAAGTGCACACTTCTCACACTTCGCAAATGAATTCATGCACCCCCAAAATCTTGCGTAGCACTGCTTTCCAACAGACCAATCAAACTTGTCAGTGTTCCTTTACCAAGCGTAAAATGGACTTCATTTGAGTTTGTGAAACACTAAAATGCCTAGAGGACAATTAAGAAACCGTTTGAGCCCAGAAGAAATGAATCGTGGCGCCGGAATGTTGGAATCTGGCGTCTCTCAACGTTGTGTTGCTGGGATTCTGAATGTGTCTCAGAGCGTGGTTTCCCGAATGTGGAGTCGGCATCTTACCCATGGAAATCCTTCACACAGACACGGCGGGGTTGAGAAAGGGCTACAACTCAACGTCAGGGCCGTTTCGTGTTGATTCAGTCTCGGCGTTAACGGTTCCTGAACGCTACGCCTTTGCATAATGAGCTTAGGAACGGAACTGGAGTACGAATTTCTACACAAACTGTCAAAAACGGGCTCCACGAGTTCGGACTTAATGCCATGAGGCCTGCCGCACGTGTTCCATTGACGAGACAGCACGTGCTAGACCGGTTGGACTTTGCCAGAACTCACGTCAGGTGGACGGTTCGTGACTTGACACCAGTACTGTTTACTGAGGAGTCCAGATTCTGTCTAAACTTCACTTATAAACGTCAATTAGTGTGGCGAATGTCTAAAGAGCGATTCGATGACTTGGATGTGGCAGAGCATGGTCCCTATGGAAAGGGGTCAGTCATGGTTTGGGCTGGGATAAGCGTGAACGGTAACACTGACTTGTACGTCGTTGAAAACGGAACGTTAATGGCAGTGAGGTACTGTAATGATATTCTTGATGAGTTTGTGAGACCATATGCAGATGCTATCGGTCTGGACTTTATTCTGATGGACGATAATGCCCATCCCAACCGTGCCAACGTCACTGATTCCTATCTGGAACGTGAGACAATCGTTCGTATGGACTGGCCTACTCGGTCACGGGACTTAAATCCAATTAAGCATGCGCAGGACATGCTTCAGCGTGCTGTTTCAGCCCGACCTGTGCATCCGAGGATTTACAGGAGCTCAAAGATGCATTGGTTACTGAATGAAAGCTGATTCAACAAAACCGGATACAGACTCGGATTACGAGCATGCGCAGGCGATGTCATACTGTAATTGATGCCCGTGGACGCCATACACGTTATTAGGCACGTTTGTCTAAACAAATTTGGAAATTTGTGAAAAATCAGTTGTCCAAATCCCTTCGTGTTACGGCAAATTTTGGGGGTGCCAAGACGGTTGTTGTTGTCACGCTTGAATAAAGTACCAGTTGACAAAATTAATCACTAGGTTTTGTAAAGGATACGTGTTCTATCATTATGTATCAAATTTGGATTCAGCTGTTTAAATCATCCAAAAATTATTTTACATTAAAAAAGTGATCCCTATCAAACTTTGAGTAGTATATTAGGTGTGGTATTGCTGAAAAAGACAACAGATGGACCTTTATCTATCAACATAGCAAATATGAACCAAATCCTTCATATGGCTGGAAAATATGTGCTCTTAAAAAAACTTCAATATAAAATTTATGTCTGTGACCTTGACTTTGAGATCATGGGCATGGGCGGGTGTATTGCTGAATAAAACTTTGGACCTATATTTATCAATATACCAAACATGCACCAAATACATTGTATGGTTCAGAAATTGTTTGATGGTGTTGGGGTTTAACGACATGTCAAACCTTTTGGGTGATTTTGTGTTGTCTCCCAGTGAAAGGGAGAAAAGAGACAGTAGAGATGAAAGCAAAGGGCATTAGAGAAAGAGGGAAATGAATGGAAGTTTAGAAACTGAAGATATATTCTTGCACACCAGACAAGGAAATCCGTGATTTTACCCTGGGATAGATATTTATGTTCTGACCCTGGTGTTCCGACCCAATATTGAATATATATTGATAAATGTACTGGTTAAATACGACCTCGTATGTGCCGTCGTTAAGGTTGACGTCATACACGTTACGTGACATCACTAAACATTCCTGTAGTGTCATCACAATATGGCGGACATTGGTAACCGAAGTGACTGCAGCATTAAAAATCTGCGCTAAAAATGGAAGGTATGCAAGAAAAAGAATCCTATATGGGTGTGAGGGGTGGATAGAAAAATCCATCCCTCGGGATCACTGTCTGGCATCACGAGGCAAGCCTCGTGATGCCGGACAGTGACCCTCTGGACGGATTTTTAAATCCACCCCTCACACCCATATAAGATTCTTATAATATCCCCACTCATGCCTCAGTGATGCAAGATAAACAACAGCTTTACCTCACCCAACCATCCACTATGGTTTGGAAAATAAGAGCTGTTCAAAAACTTAAAAAAAATTCTTAGTCTGTTACCTTGACCATAAGGCCATGGGCATATGTCTGGGTATTGTTGAATAAAACTTCAGACCTATATCTTTCATCATACCAAATATGAACCAAATCCATAATAGGGTTTGGAAGTTATGAGCATTTAAAAAACTTTAACGTAAATGTGGAACCCAATGCTGATTCCAACGCCAAAGCCGACATTAACATTGATGCCTGGGGTGGTGCTATAGCTCTTCCTGGACTTCATCCAGACGAGCTAAAAACCACCTGACCTTCCATTTCAGAACTTGTCTAACATGTGACCCAAGGAGAGGCTAGAACCCACAGTGGTAAGAGACTATAAGAATCTTATATGGGTGTGAGGGGTGGATGGAAAAATCCGTTCCGAGGGTCACTGTCCGGCATCACGAGGCTTGCCGAGTGATGCCGGACAGTGATCCTGAGGGACAGATTTTTCTATCCACCCCTCATATCCATATAGGATTTTTTTTCTTGCACACCTTGCATTTCTTAGCGCGGATTTTCAATGTTGCAGTCACTTCGGTTACCGACGTCCGCCATATTGTGATGACACTACAGGAATGTTTAGTGACGTCACGTAACGTGCATGACATCAACATTAACGACAACACAAACGAGGTTGTAATCAACCAGTGCATTTATCAAACACGCGATTATAATCAATTTTGGATCGGAACACCAGGGTCAGAACATAAATTTCTATCCCAGGGTAAAATCACGGATTTCCTTGTCTGGTGTGCAAGAAATAAGGATTCAGAGACAGCGTTAGGCAATGGAGGTCCATGTATTAAATCATTTTTTGTTCTCACTGTTTTTGTGATTTTACAACATTATTGTCAGGACCTATGTGTCATTCATTGTAGTTTGTTGGGGCACATAAGCAATGTCACTCAAAAAGTTATAGTTTTGATGTCATTTCATACAGCATGTGCAAACTATCTCACTACATGGGTGCCACAGGATTTTCCAACACTGCTAAAATAAAACAAAGCCAGTTTTAAATTCATCACGAAAACACGCCTGTATAATTTTGACCTCCTAGAACCCCACTTTTATATAGTAAAAGAGGGGTTTACAGGGGTAAACCTTATTTTCTTATTTCTGCTCTAAAATATAGATTGTGGGTACTCGTTAGAACCGCCTCGATTAGGCGGTTCTAACAAGTACCCACAATCTATATTTTGAGCAGAAATAAGAAAAATATCACAATTTTTAATCTTAAAATTTTCTTTTTTGGCGGTAAAGTTTACAATGTATTTGTATAGTCGTGTTTTCGTAATGTAAATCCCCATCCAATCTGTTTCAATAGTAACACTTTTATCATGTCAAAATCTAACATTACCAGCTTGAAAACGAATGTTTTGGCCAATGAAAATTATTGCAGAATATAAATCATATGAATATTTCATACCTGTGCCCCTATTCCCTCTGTTAGTTTTACTGTGTAAATGATCACATCTAAAATAGGCTGAAAGATAGAATTATACAATACAGTGAAAATAATAAAAGATAATACAAGATAGCAAATTTTGAAAACTTAAAGAAATATTTGTTGATAGAACAGCTAATGGAAAATTTAATATACCCATGTTTCAAACTATACATTAAAGCAAGTAATTCTAACTACAAAAGATACAAGTTGTGCCTTTGATAGCAACTTCTACAGAGTACCAGTTCAAATATGTATTACACATTTGTGTTAGCTTTCTGCAGTAGTTTGTCGATAAATTGAATTACTTGACAACTACACCCAGACCTCGTTATAGCACGATTCGTTACAGCACGAATTCGGATATAACACGGTTTTAGTTTGGACCCCAAATTTTCCCCAACCAACATTTATAAATATTATCCAAGGATTGTATCAGGTTTTAAGCACAACACTTTTATTTTCCTCTCACTTTTGACTGCGGTAATACGGTAGCTAACACGGTAGCTAACACGGTACGGTACTTTTTGATATTTATTGCAGGCCTCCAGCAGAGTTGAATATACAGTATATAAACTTGTTCAGCTTGACACGCATGATAAACATTAACTTCCATCGGCACAATCAAAAGTGTTGGCTTAGTGAGATAAAGAGATTAAAATTCAGTTACGCAACCGGAAAAAAATATTTATCACGCTCTGTTAAGGATCACTGCTCAGCAGAAATTTTAAACATGGATGCAGACGATGTGATCGGTCAACTGCAATAAAACTCATTTTCTAGAGCCGCATGTAAAAGAAAGTCAAATTTATTCTATCTTAAAAGCAAATGATAAAACATATTCAAGATCGATTTTCGCGGTAAGAAAATCATTCAAAGGCCATGTGCGCCATTAAAAATCGTTACAAATGGCTAAAATATTAAGGGTAAGACATTTCAAGGGAAGTAATTCAAATTTCTTGTGAGCGTTGATCATTGTCTGGTTCCGAACCCTAATCGGTAATTTCACCATTGAAATGTATTAACGGTACGGTAGTTCGGTACGGTGACGGACGCTCAGTTACAACAAAGTTAGCCGGGAACCAGCTATCAAAATGGCGTCATACTCGCTGTTAGATCGGACGATTTCTGTTTATAAAACATGGTTTATCAGCTGGTTTCGATAAAGTGACTTGTTTGACTTGATGGGCCATGGTATTTACTGCCATTGATTAGTTCTAAACACATTTTAGTCGGGAAATACGGTCATTAACCGGACCGCACATCATCTTGTTTAGGAAACTATTGATCACCATTGTGTCAATGGTTGATCTGTGACAAATACGGTCGGCGTTTATAACACGATTCGGTTAACTAACACGGTCCGTTGGTTGGACCCGGAGTTCCGTGTTATAACGAGGTTGAGGTGTATCTGTTTAGTACAAATGAGTAAACAATCGATAATGGCTTTTTCGATAGCTCTACACATCATGAAATGAAAACCCCTCCAAACCCCAATTTATATACAGAGAAAATTAGGGTTTACAGGGGTATACTTCATTTTTTTATCTCTGCTCCTAGACTTATGTTGTCGGTACTCGTTTGAATTGCCTCATTGAGGCAGTTCTAACGAGCACCCACAACCTATGTTTGGAGTATAAATAAGAAAAATATCACAAATTTTCATTGGAAAAGTAACCATTTTGGAGCTATGAAAGAATGCAGTACGTCACCTGGATGTGTTATCGTAATGATATGTTAGCTCTTTTTACACTGTGGTAAGGATACATAGAGAACTTGTGCTCACCGCACAGCCAGTAATTATAGCCAACCAAAATGTTTAGATTTATAGTAATGTTTCCATTGAATCTATATACTTTGCCAACAAGCTTCCAGAAAACGTAATAATGGACCAATCCCTCATTGGTCATGAGTGACCACAAAATTTGAGTGAAGACAAACCCTGAGCTTTCTCATAAATTTTATGAGATCACCATTTGTGCCAACCCACATCAGCAAAGCTGTGAGAAGCCCACAGCCTGGTTCTTCAAAACATCAGTAGCTTAACAAACGCATAAGCGCTCATCTGCCAACCATCTCGGAACAATATTTAACAGAGTGGTATTTTTGCTGAAAAAAAATGTGAGTAGCTTTCACTGTGCAAAAGCTACTCATGTTTTGTTTTCAGCAAAAATATCAGAGATTGCACCATGATTATAATTTGAATGTATATCAACTAACAGCTACATTAGCTTTAAACAACTTGGCCTAGGTGTGTGAACCACAGCTATGGCAGTCATTGCAAAGAAACCATTCAGCTTACCTTGCTAAGGTTAGAGTATAATTCAGCTACAGATTCACAGAATTTATCAACATCTTGTGTCAATAGCTGATCTGGATTAGAGATTCTGTTGTCTAAGTTACTCATCTTGTAAAATGTGAACCCCCTGAAATCATACATTGTTTTTTAATCACTAACATTGATAAACCCACCACATTTACAGCCATTTATTGCAAAATTTTTGAGACTTATTTTTTAAATATGTCAACCTCTGAAAATGGCATCTTCTCTTACAGAAATGAACTTGAACTCGGGAACAAATTCTGCCATTAAAAGCTAACTCTCTGAAAGAGTTGCTTCCCTTGAAGTCAATCCATAATCTTCAACGTTTTTTTTATTGAATGGAATCTTCAGCCGTTTTACAGGTGTCCATTTTGATGTGATGGCCCCGATCAGATGTTGATTTTTGTGGTGTCTGACCTGGGCCTGCACTTTTTGCCATTTTACCCATTCTATGTACCCATTCTGGGGTTTACCATTGTGTTGAGGTTTGACATCTTAGGTCATTTGGAGATGTTGCTTCCTTTGTAGGACTTTTACCTGACATTCAGCTGAAGTGACACCTACAGCCCCCAAAGAAACTGCTAGGCTTTTATAAGTAGAGACAGTCTGACTTGCACCACTTTGCCTGGGCAGGTTTAGACATTCAAAGAAGTTTACCAAATGTTTGGTTGGTTTCAGCTTTGCATGGAAGCACCATGCAGACCAATCATTTTCTTGTAGCCACTATGATCATTCTCAAATCATTATTCTGTTAATAAATGATAGTGCAGCTAATCTTAATTAACTTAAAACAGAGATATTTTATTTGAGTAAATTTGAAGGTCCTAGTTGCAATCAGTACACTCATTCTAAATCTGCTATGGTATGTGTCATATACTGTGCTCCTAAGACTTTATGCCTACATGACAGCGCCTTTTTCAAAGTCAAGGACAAAAAACTCTGCATTCAGAAAAAAACTATCAGATATATTGCACACCAATGTTAATTTCAAAAAAAAGTAAGTGGTTTTTTACATGTGGTTTCAAAAGCCCTTTATCAATGGAGGCTGTTCTTAAAAGTACAGTATATTTAGACCACCTTGAGATTGTCCAAAAGTGGTCTTAAATTCAGATCACCATTGAGACTGTCCAAAAGTGGTCTTACATTCAGACCACCTTGAGATTGTCAAAAATTGGTCTTAAATTCTAACCACCTTAAGACTGCCCAAAAGTTAACACCGCTTTTGAACAGTCCCAAAGGTGGTCTCTTACTAGAGGACACTGTGTGTAGAAAAAAAGACAAACAGACTATTACTGAACTGAAACCTTCCAAGCATGTATTATTAAGGAAGTTTAAGTTTAATTCCTCACCATGCTGAACCGGAATATATGGTTTTTCGAAAACAACAAAGATCTGGCCAGATCAGCTGGCATCTCGGAAGCCAGCTGCTCAGAATCTATGCTGTTTTGCAGTCTGCTTCTGAATGCATGATAAAAGTTAAAATCAAGCAAAGCCAATGGCTGAGAATTGGGGAAGAGTGTAGAATATTAAAATATTCAGCATGGTAAATGTTAATTTTAGCTGGTCTTGATATCAGAATTCACTGTAGTCCCCATCAAAAGAAAGATGGCAAATAATTTTTGTGACATTTTCTTCCATGCCAGTATGTTTATTCACATTAAAAGAGAACTGTTATATAATAGGTTCACATACCTGAGGTATTTGGAATAAAGATGATGTGACAGTCTTGTTCTGAATCTCAGCTTCAACTCATTTAAACCAAACTGAAAAGTAATAATTTTTCAAATGCATGTTAGAAACAGACAAATTTGGACATATTTTTCAATGTACATGTATGTACTGATGAAATAAACTCTGTTGGACCTCCTTAGAACTATTTCACCCACTTCTGATGATTTAAGAAAGGCTGTTGTCAGTTTCTGACGAAAGAATGTGCACTGTACTAGTTAACTGCTTACCCTGTGTATAAGCCTGCCTAGGAAAAGTCTGGTTAGGTAAACTGACTGGCTCAATATGAGCTCTTACCATATTTACCTCAAGTATTTAGATTCCTCAACTCCTACCATACTTGTTCAGCAGATGTTATGTCTGGAGGTTGCTGGATGATTGGCAAACAGTGTAGACCCTGATTGCTCAGGCCCGTCTGTCCGAATACATACTTTAAATATGGTAGACTCCAAACAAAAAAGAACTGCCTTAATGAGGAAATCCTGACAAGTATTCATATCTTTAAAGGAAGAAATTAGAAACCATCTAAGACCTACAGTTTGTGAGATTGGACCTCAACTCATCTGGAAGTGTAGAGACACCTGGAATTGGACCTTTGACCCCTGGTTTCAGGACTACAGTGTGCATTTTAAAACTGCTCATAGTTCTTGATGTATGTGCTTACGTTGCTGAAAACTTTTTTCTAATATGTCTCTTTCTTCTGCAACATACACTTGTGTGTAATACAACTTTGCAGCCAAAGCATCAACAAGGTTTTTAAGGGGATATTTACACCTGGCATACTTTGTGCTATATGTTTACCAGAGACGACTTTCATGACTTCCTATTCACTTTTCTATAAACTCAGCTCCTCTATGAAAAGGCTACCATACTCTTTGGGGCAAATTCTTTTCTTTAATCTTAGGACGACAGGAAAACTGCATCTGAAAATGTCGTCTGTTTATGTCATCTGCTTCGTCTTCTTGCAAACTTTTCAAACATATTTTTGCATACAGGCAAACAGTATGGGCCCAGATCAGCAGTCTGATCAGGGTCCGCACTGTGGACCCTGATCCTGATCAGACTGCACCAAAAACAGTGTGGACCCTGATCAGACTACTCCTGTAGGAGCAGTCTGATCTGGGTTCACACTGTCTGATCAGACTGCTCCTACAGGTGAAAAGAGATGGAAAAGATAGTGGAGCAGACATAAGTGAGGGACAGAGGAGAAAGAGCAAAATGAATATAGAAAGTTTCTATTAGAAACAGAAGAATAACAACATTCCCCCTATACCCTCACCTGCTGCAAGGACAGCAAGCCTTGTGCAACTGTACACCAATATGAGTTGGACATCCTCATGACGCAAGATACACGTCACCTTTGCCTCACCCAACCGCCCCAGACAATAATGAAGATGACAATTGTTAAGATTGGCATTTAAAGGTTAAATGATAACCTCTTGTATCAACATGACAGACATTTTTTTTTTTTAAAGAACTGCCTCCTCCATTCTCCCTCCATAAGGGCAATTTGTTTTTACTGAAATTATGAATGACAATAATGAATGTCAAACTGGATCTGTTAACATGTCATATTTCATAACATGTATTTATCATGTACACACTTTGCTATGGCTATCTAGTTGTAAATTATTTTACTGAATACATCAAAAAAAAGGATTATTTGGATTTTCACAGGAAACAAAACAAGGGAAGTGGGTTCCATTCGGGCTTCTACAGACTTTCAGATGAGTCTTTAAACTGAGGTCCCAACACCATATTACCTTAATTGTTGGTTGAACATAAACACACACAAACACACACAAAGGAAACAAAAGCTACCATAACCTATGCACCATATATTTTTAATTTTCTGATCTATGGCACTTAAATTTCTAAAAATGACCCAACTTGACCCCACCCACATAAATTTCAAAATGCACTCTGGCTATAAATATGACGGAAGGTTCCATTCGGTACAAACTTGGTTAAACCAAAATTCACCCTACTACTGGCTTTTGCTTTAAGAAGTGAAACACGTTATAGTTTTTCAAATAAGAAATCTTTTGACAACATGAACTGACAGTCTTCCTATTTTGTTCATTGAAAAATGGAAGCTTTTTTTAAAGGGAAAGAAATTACTCTAAGAGGAGCAACTTTATTCCCACAAGACATGAAAGCCCAATATTTTCCACGAGAAGTTGTTTCTCTCAGACATATTTTCATTCCTTTGTCTCTTACCTTCAACAAGTTGTTTACAAGTGATATCTGAAAATAAAAAATACACAATAACAATAAACTTGAGCCCAAGATTTTTGTTCCATTTAAATGCCATGGATAATTTTAGGGAATATGGCAATATTATATTTTAAACTATTTTTCAGTGAAGGTAAGGCTTGACATTTCATGTGAATCATCTGATGAGCTGTCCAGCAAATGATTCACATGTAATGTGTCTAAAAAAAATGATCTTTTTTTTAAGAAAATACATCTGCCAGGGGCTGACAAATCCATTGCCCGGCCGCCCGGGACAAGTCCGAAATCGCGCCGGGCAGGTGCACTTTGACCTTTCGACGCCCGGTCGGGCAAGTGCAAAAAACTCAACTACAACTGTCAGTTTTTCAGTCCTTAAATACGGTAAAACTAGACCCGTAAGTAAATCACAATAATATCCGCTTTGTCGGCAATTCAGAGACAAAACCATCTATGCTTTTATAACGGTTCAATTATGACACTTGTTAATCCCTGTCATATAATTACCAATTAAACACGATTGCCCGGCGGTGCGTGTCTTTCATTTCTGGTGTAGTGTGTACTACCAGCGCTATCGAGAAGCGTGACAAGGTGTGAAAATAAGATTAAGTTATGTCTCTTATTTGCGTTTATCCCTGCCATAAAATTTAATCCACAATCAACGTGAAAATGATTTAATAGCTCCTAAGATGATTTCATACCTCTTACGGTAGTAAAAACGGACTATTCTACTATCTCGTGAATGGTTATGTTTTGGCGCCAAAAAGCAGACGCTGGCGGGAAAAGTCGAATTTTTTTATGTTGGTAACCGCAGATTGGTCGCGCCTCTATCCACAACCGTTTAGCTAGCGAGAAAATATTTTTTAACCAGTTCCAAACATTTTTTTAATGAAAGAGATACACCTCATTAAAATAAAACAGTGACGTTAAACACGTGTAGGGTTGCTGGGGTCGGATGACGTCATTTACCGATTACGTGCAGAAAAATGGGAGTGGTGGTTTATGGACGACGATTTGGATGGCGGAAATGATGATCGCATTGAACTTGCTCGTAGGACGGGTGTGAAAGTTTGTGTTCGTTTTGATCGAGGGGGTCCTCGTCTTCTGGTTCAAGCTAAATAAATTGCATTCTTTTAATCTTTTATCTCGCTGCCCTGACACTTCTGATCTTTTGAGCAACTCTATATCGGCAGCTCTTGTTCATCATGCGTGTCAAGCTAAATGAGTTTATATAACTGTATCTTAAATTGCTAATCGGTAAAGGTATTATGTCAATTAATTTGAAAAAGTACCGTTATTGACTGTGACAACAACAGTATTTTCTACCGTATTACCGCATACAGGGAAATAAATAGAAGTGAATGCAATGATCAGGAATCGTTACAATTAACCCTGAGCTCCCATCAGAGACCCCAAAGAGAAAGAAACACAAACATGAAATAACTAGATCCTAATGGAAAGTGGTTGTGCTTGAAACTTGACAGAAACCTTGGATTATATTTATAAATGTCGGTCGTCATCATCGTCACCATTGTCACCCCCACACCCCCCATCCAAATCCACTTTGACTTCCAAAATCCTGGGCAAATAGGATTTTGAGCTGGGCAAATGCAAAAATATTTTACTTGCCCGGTGGGCAAGTGGAAAATTTTTGGATTTGTCAGGCCCTGCATCTGCAGATGCTGTGATTGCCAATTTAAACAATGTTCATCATTGGCTATGCAATAACGTTACTCATACTTATTTCTTGAATACAACAAGATTTCATGCTAAAACAGCCACTGTTAGCACACACAACAAATGCAGATAGACACAGTGCTACCTCAAATGCCCTAAAGATACACCTGTGGGCACAGTTTATCTCCATTTCTACTGGATGTAAAGAAATTGAAAAATATTCCAGTAAGTAGTTCATATTCAAGCTCACTTTTAACCCGTTATATACTAGTGGACTCTTCCATTGCTATATGTTGGACAAGTCCATTTGTCATAAAAGGGCCAGTAGGCCTACATTTTCGTTTTTATTCTATTTTTTACAGAAAATTCTGTAAGCCAATAGTGCAGGGCGTGATCAGACAACACATTCTGCGGCGTCTGAGCTGGGCCTTCATTACGATTACACACCCGTACGGCATAGTGCATTTCTCACATCTCCAAAATGGCTACTTTTCTGACGAAAATCCTTGGTATTTTTCCTATAAATGCTCAAACCATAGGTTGTGTGTGCTCGTTAGAACCGCCTCAATGAGGCGGTTCAAACGAGTACCCACAACCTATGTCTGGGAGCAGAAATTAGAAAAATAATGAATACCCCTCTTAACCCCAGTTTCCCTATACAAAGTGGGGTTAAGTGGGGTCTTCATTTCACGGACTTGTTCATGTGATGTTTATTGTTTGCTAAGGTAACCCTTTAGGAGTTTCCCACATGCAATGGGTTAATCTCTATAGAGTCAACTTGTACTTACAATGGGCATGGCATAGATAACTTGTACTTACAATGGGCATGGCATAGATAAATTTGAAGAAATGTTTCTTAAACAGCTCCATGTTCCTCCCAATAATGGCACTGGAATAGAGAAAGCATGATGACATAATGTTATCTTTCTAAGCTCTTTGAATGGCATTTTTCAGGTTAAGATTTTTTTACATTTTTTATATCTAGACTATAAATATTTTGTGTGTTCTTTGGTGTTCTTCTAACAAAAATAAATACAAGGTTTTATGTAAAGCATTTTAGATATATATTTATTGCACTTCACCAATTTGCCAGCACCGAAAGAATCTAAAATGCAAAGTTAGATACTGACAAACACTGACTGGAAGACGGTGCGTAAGGTGCCAGCACTGACAACACATCCATATGTTTTCTATGCATATGTACATGTATATATATATATATATTTTGTCTGTTTGCTTCTTTTCTTCTTTTATTTTAATATTACATATGAGCCAGCGCATGACAAAATCTACAAGAAGTCTTGAGTGACAAGCGAAGACTTGGATCAGCCTGCACATTCGCGAAGTCTGATCAGTCTTCGCTGATCGCATGTACCTACCATAGGCTAATATCTATGCAAAGAGACATAAGCAAAAGGTCTTGTCATAGTGGATGGGTGGGCAAGTTGATTTGAGTCACTGCTGGTCGCACGGGTCTTGTTGTAGGTTGTCATGTGCTGGCCCATATTTGTGCACACTGACAAATTTGTTCTTCATATTACAAGGCTGGAAAATTGCACTCGTTGGCTCCCCATGACAAGTAAACATTTTGGAGGACGAGTAAAGATTTTGTTCAGTCTCAGTGTAATGAACAAAAATCTACATGCCCTAAAGTAGGACAACAAACATAAAATTAATTAAGCTGAATGCACTTTAATTTTTGGAAAACCTACCATGGAACTTAACGATACACCCAGTCATTGTCCATGTTTATACAAAATTTCAGCTTTCTAGCTTTCACAGTTCCTGACAAATCTGTTACAAAAATTTTCAAGAATGGCAAAACTTGAAAATCTACCAAGGACCCATAACTACACGAGTTATGTGCCCTTGGCCACTATTCTGCCAATACACCTTACTTACATATAAGTGTAGTATAAGTTTCACTGAAATAGGACATTAAACATACAAATTATTAAGCAAAATGCATTTTAATTTTGCTGTCACTGAAATACATGTAATGACGGAATCACAGAATCATGGAATGACAGAATCATGGAATCATGGAAGGACATGGCAATCCAGTATAGCCCTACTTTTTCAAAGTGGGACTATAATCAGAGTTTTTCAATAGAGGTGTATATGTTCACATTCATGACTGTTTCTTTGCCTAACCTTTCAATGGAGGTTCCATTCTGGATCATCCAGACATCAGCATAGGTTCTTGCCACCAAGGCTGCAGCCACAACAAACAGGTACCAGACCTAGAAGAAATCAAATTACCTATAACAAGTGTTTAATTAAATGCATCTATAACAACAGCAATCAGACATTGTAGAGAGATACCTCTCACTCCATGTTGCTATACGGTGCCAGCAGAAACAATGGTTCTGTACCAACTTTACCTGTTTTGGCATAGAATTTGGATAATTCTGAGGTTATAAAACTTTTTTGATGCTCAACACACTTGATTTTACTCATAATTTTGAAATACAAATAAGACAATTTTCCTACTCAAATCAACAGAGAATGTTAATTTGTCCTGCTCATTAATTTTAAAATGCCAACTATTGTTGGCATTTTAAAATTAATCAGCAGAACAAACTTCATACTCAAGTCAGTTGGGCATGATAAAAGTTTTAAGACCTCGGGCCTGGTCTTTTGAAAGCCCAGAGGCTGTACAAGACTCATGCTACAGTGAAGGATCTGGTCAAACTGCAGAGATGAGCAGGCTGATCAGTCTTCATTGTCCTGTATATTTTGTCATACACAGGCTCATTTGAAAATTCATTACATTACGATAACACATCTGTGTGCGATAGTGCATTCTTTCACAAAACCAAAATGGTTATTTTTCTGACGGAAATTTGTGAAATTTTTCTTATTAATACTCCAAACGTAAGTTTTTGGCGCTCATTAGCATCGCCTCATTGATGTGGTTCTAATAATTACAAACAACGTATGTCTTAAAGTAGATTTTTTTAATTTTTGATTGATTTGTGGTTTAACGTCCCCGTCAACACTGTAAAGAAATAAGAAAAATGTTTATCCCCATAAACCCCAGTTTTCTCTATATAAAGTGGGGTTTTGAGGGGTGTTCATTACATGGACTCGTTAACATGATTATACACTCTAACCACTTTATAAAACTATTGTTGGGCATCAAAGCAAGAACCATGCTATTAAACAATTGTGTTATATCCAAACAAATCCAGATAGACTATATAAAAAGACCATTTATAGTCATTTTTCTATAAAATCTAAATATCTTTGGGATTTTTGTTTAAAAATTAAACCATGTTATATCCAAAATTGTAATATAATAATGGTTGGGGTGTAATTGTACAAAAATACAGCCTTTTTATTACACAAGCCTCGATAAATCGAAGTGCCTTGGGCCGCAGGAATCCCTTCAAAATATTGTTTGTTCAAATTTTTAAAGTTGGTAGTTTTCAGATATATTGGGATGTTTTCATTCAATATCATTGTATGACCATTTTTTGTAACTTCAGCTTGGACTTCGATCACGAATGGAACACCTGCCCAAACGTTAAAGAAAATGAGCCGCTTGAAGGTTGATCTTTTCGTGTTTTATGCTTGACAGGCATAAGCAGAAAATAAATGAAAACTTGATCTTACATTTTTATTATATCTATCAACAATAACGAAAATAAAGTTAAAGGTGCATTATTGAGCTATCTGGAAAAAATGCTTACAAAAATAAAATACATATAGCCGGTATTTTTCTTTAAAACAATACAAATGAATGCATTTTATGCAAAAATGCGAACAATTATGATGACAGGTAAATGAGTTTGAGAGGGATTCCCCAACTAGGTTTCGAACACTAGTTAGATCTATTTTTAGTTCATGACAAAAATAGAATCCCCATATATGACATTATGCGATGTTCATTTTTGACCTTGTCTGCTTAGGCCATGCCTGAATCGGAAAAAAATATGACGCTGAATACCATCCCATAAGTAACGACACTCAGAGACGATACTGTCGCCATGTATGTATAAAGTGACAGATTTATTTTTAGAACAGAAATTCCGAATACATGTTCAGTGCGAAGGGTAAACACGAATGAAAAAGACCATTTTCACAAAGTTCTGAAGCTGTATTTGGCTCCAAAAGTGTACACATGACAAAGGAGTATGCATTGAAGATAAAAACCAGAAAAAAATTTTGAGACCCGGTAGCTCAATAATGCACCTTTAAATGTTAAGAAACAAACCATTTTACTGATGAATTATTTAACCATGCAAAATGCGGAGCTGATTTCACAAACTTTGACAGCTGTATCAATCTGCAATAAACTGCCTGAAGCAGATCTGAAAGGGAATACAATGCATTTCGCTTTTTGCCCACACAGCCACTTTACAAAACATCCATAAATGTTTAGGAAATTTGTCTACTTTCAGTTTTATCAGAATTGTTATTTCTGCTGTAACCACTACATGGTTATGGTTCATTAATGCCCCATAATTAAAACAATTGAGAACATCAAATCAGATGATCATTGCAGATGACCTCAATTAACCCATTTCAGACTGGAAACCCCTAAACGGGTACCCCGGCAAACAGTTTTGTTTGTTTGTTTGATTTGAGGTTTAACGTCCCCATCAAAACTGTAAAAGTCATTTTGGAGACGTTGCTTCCAATTTTGTGGGACTTTTACCCGACATCGAGATGAAATGACATCTCAAGCCCTGTCGCCCAATGAAACCAATAGGGTTTATTAGCATGGACGGTCCGCCTCGCACCGTGGTTCCTGGACAGGCTTAGATCCTCTAAGCAGTTTACCAGTACTAGTGTGCGGGCCGATTCAGCTCTGCGTGGAAGCATCATGCAGCCCATATATCTGGCAAACAGTGCAGGCCCAGATCAGACGCCGCAGAACGCGGCGTCTGATCAGGGCCTACACTATTTGCAGAAAGTTCAGCCATTTTCCAAATAAATTTTGATGAAAACACAACCTGACAACTCTAAATTTTGAAATGAACTCATGCTATATATAAGGAGGAATATTCCATTTGGTATAAAAAGGGTTAAGATCATCATCTAATAGTGTGACCGTTAATCTGGTGTCAATTATCTTCTGCAAATAAACCCATGAAGTCACTCGGGACTGTATGGCCACCATCCATCGGGGCTTGAAGAAATATATGGGCTGCGCAATAATTCCACGCAGAGCTAAATCCAATCCGCACACGAGTACTGGTAAACCGTTTAGAGGATCTAAGCCTGCCCAGGCAAAGCAGTGCGAGTCGGACCGTCCATGCTTATAAACCCTATTGGTTTCATTGGGCGACAGGGCTTGAGATGTCATTTCATCTCAACGTCGGGTAAAAGTCCCACAAAATTGGAAGCAACGTCTCCAAAATGACCTTTACAGTGTTGACGGGGAGGTTAAACCTCAAATCAAACAAACAAACACTCGGGAGTGTAATAGAACTTGCCACACAAAGAAAACATGATCATCATGCTAGATCTTGATAGGCTGTTTGGAAATTCAAATTTAGCAGGGGATTTTGATTGGAGTTTCATTGTTCAGGACGACACATCTGATTTAAAAATTGAATTTTTCGCAAAAATCGAAATTAGAAAAATCGGTAATATTTTTGCAATAAACTTGGGACCATCAGATGACTTCAAAAACACCTGGTAGATTAGAAAAATTGGTGTTCGTCCACTGTACAGTGTAATTCTGCTATTAAGACCACCTAAAATTAAGACCAATTTTACTTCAAAAAGCTTATTTAGAAAGCTGCAGTAATTTTTTCTTCGGGTTTTCTGGCCACAATGTCCTCTGGTCAGGGACCGCCTTTGCGACTGTTCAAAAGTGGTCATAAAGACCACTTTTGAACAGTTCCAAAGGTGGTCTTAGTATAGGAATTTTACTGTCTTATGTTTTTACCTCAGGTGATATCCATGCTGGTAGAAGTATCTTCAAGATTTTGCCCATACGTCTGAAAAATGAAAAAAATATCTTTTTACTCTAGGAGGCTGCATGCAATTCTAATAATAATGATAATAATAATAATCGACCTTATTTATAGAGGGTAACACATTTAGTAAACTAGTACTATCTTCCATGTGGCCCTCTTTTCCTGGGTAGAAACCAGTACTAAACAATGTGGATAAAGTCTCTTGCTCAAGAAAACAACACTTGCCGCTCGTGGGGATCGAACCCGGTACCTCTCTATGAGAGGCTACTCTTATCTGGATGTTTATTTGTTTATCTGAGTTACATCCCACCAACAATTTATGTCATATGGAGATGGGACCTCATTTTAACTCTTACCCTGCTGTTCACAACAACCCCTATCTTTGCAATCAGTGTAGATCCAGATCAGATGGCTTCTGAAGAAGCCATCTGATCAGGGTCTACACTGTTTGACATTTAGTTTATGAATTTGTTGGAATAAATTGCATCAAGTAATCTGATTGGTTCAAAGTCAGAAATGGGTGTGGCTAAATTGAATATTCAGCAAGAGAAGGGTTAAGACTGCAGAAGCCTGGAATCAAACCCAAGACCTCTGAATCATGAGATGCTTTTATTATCTGGATGTACATGTACTTTGCCTCATTTAACCCAATGTATGTGGGAACCCCCTAATGGCAACCCCTTTGCAAATAGTGCAGGCCCAGATCAGATGCCATAGAATACAGCATCTGATCAGGGCCTGCACTATTTGCTTCAAGAATTTTCCTTAAAAAAAAAATTAAAAAAAAAAATATATATATATAAACAATAAAATAGGCCTAATGGATTAAAGGAAAGAACCTATTCCCGGCCAGACAAAATATATCTTATAATAATAATAATCATCATCAACTTTATTTACATTCTTTGGTTCCCGCCCATCGGGGCTTGGAGAATTAGATTGGCCTGCATGATGCTTCCACGCAGGGCTGAACCCGACCACACATGAGTACTGGTCAACCCCTTAGAAGGTCTAATCCTGCCCAGGCAAAGTGATACATGCATATAAACCCTATTAGTGTCATTGGGCAGTAGGGATTCAGATGTCCTTACATCTCAATACCAGGTAAAAGTCCCACAAAATTGGAAGCAATGTCACCAAAATGACCTAAATAGTGTTGATGGGAACATTAAATCTCAAGCAAACAAACATATCAGAAAGATATCAACAAGTGTGTATAATTAATATACTTGCAAATCCACATTAGACCTCAAAAAATAGTTCTGTTTCCAAATTCCCGACTGACTGGTAAAAATATTTTTTACCCATGAAATCGGACAAAGGATCCTCTGAGACACTAGCATGCAAAGTCAGACAGTCAGTAGGCATTGAAAACCCATTTGAGTTGTGCATGAAAGTTTTGTTTTAACTTCGGTCCCTGGAAGTACTCAAAGACTTTATTACCTGAAGAAGACCATGTCCACAGCTGCACTCTTCTCTCTCTTGGAAGAACTCTGTGAAAAGGGATAAAATCAAAATGTTACTGTAAATGTTCTAAATACTGTTAATTAGACAGTTAGCCCTGAGCATGCAGTGTAGACCAAGATGAGACACTACATTCTGCAGCACCTGATCTGAGTCCACACTGTTAGTCTTCACTGTTTGCAGTGTACATACAGATGACATCCTTCAGACTGTCACACCTCATATGGGTCTACACTGTTTGCCACTCAACCAGCTTTTTTATACATAGGTAATAAATTTTAGAACAAGTATGGTGTCGAGATGAGGCGTATGAATACTCAGGCTAGCACAATCTCTTAAACCTAACCTTTCACCCTTTACCCTTTTTGTACCAAATGGAATCTTCCTTGGACCTTATATATA
The DNA here is from genome assembly GCA_963580285.1 of Lucinisca nassula. Taxonomy (NCBI): domain Eukaryota; kingdom Metazoa; phylum Mollusca; class Bivalvia; order Lucinida; family Lucinidae; genus Lucinisca; species Lucinisca nassula. The sequence goes on along the minus strand of OY757014.1, from coordinate 13,524,536 downwards.
GCCGGAGTCCATTTCTAAATTTAGGGGTGACAGGTTGTAGTATCTTCAAAATTGATTTGGAAAATGGCTGAATTTCCTGCAAATAGTGTAGGCCCTGATGAAACGCCGCGTTCTACAGCGTCTCATCTGGGCCTGCACTGTTTGCCAAGGTACCCCTTTTGGTGTTTCCGGTGTAACAGGCAGCTTCTTCCCCCAAGCCAGTTTCTTCCCCCGGGAAGAACTGGGCCGGCCCGGTTCTTCCCCGGGGAAGAAACTGACTAGTCAGTTTCTTCCCCACCCACTCCGTTTCTTCCCCACCTGAAATTTTTTTAGTACCATAGAGAACGAGTAATTTATGCCTCAAATATTGTTAAAAATTTGAAAAGAAACCATTCTGAACTAGAACTGTCAGAGGATCTGACTATAGCCCTGCTATAGCCCTGTCAGAGGAGAAAGACTCATGAATTAAAGGTAAAGACTTGTGAGAGGGTTAAATCCCTAACAAGGTACCTACGCCTTATAGACTTTTCGCGTTATTAGATCTGAAAAACAGTCTAAGTTAAAAAATAAGTTTTGGATAATGAAAAAAGCACATGCACATCTTCAGACCTATATGAAAACACCTGTTAAGTTTCAAAAGGATTGACCTAGAACTGTAAGAGAAGTTGCGATCACAAGGTAGCTACTCCCTATACATTTTAACATTAGTAGATCTCAAAAATTGTCTAAGTAAAAAAAGGTGAAATAAGTGAAAAAAATTATTTAAGGATAATGAAAAAAGAATATGCACATCTTCAGACCTATATGAAAACGCCTGTAAAGTTTCAAAAGGATTGACCTAGAACTGTAAGAGGAGTTGTGGTCACAAGGTAGGTACTCCCTATACATTTTAACATTAGTAGATCTCAAAAATTGTCTAAGTTAAAAAAGGTGAAATAAGTGAAAACAAGAGGGCCCAGAGGGCCCTGGTTCGCTCACCTGAGTGTCACTGCCTCGAGGACAATCTACTTTTAGCTCTGGTGGCCATCTTGGCCATCAGCAGAGTGATTTTAGCTTATTTGGTAGGGAGTAACATAGGCAACATTCCTGTGAAGTTTTAATCAAATTTGCCTAAGGTTTTAGGAGGAGTTCATGTTTGAATCATATTTACAATATTTTTCTATTTTTAGCTCCTGATATTTTGTACATCTGAGCAGGATTGTTTTAGCTTTTTTGGTAGAGGGTCATCTAAGCAACATTACTTCAAAGTTTAAATGAAATTGGTCCAATGGTAGCTTCATACCAAATATCACAGACCCAGGCCTTGTGGTTTCAGAGGAGAAGATTATTCAAGATTTTCCCTATATAAGCCTATCTAAAACCAAAGGGCTACGGAGCAGCGACATTTTTGGCCCCAGGGCTATAATTTGAACAAACTTGGTAGAGGTCCACAAGATGAAGCTTCATACCAAATATCAAACACCTGGGCCTTGCAGTTTCAGAGAAGAAGATTTTTATAGATTTTTCCTATATAAGCCTATGTAAAACCAAAGGGCTCATCTGAGAATTAGTGTCTCCAGTACATTCTAGGCCCAAGGGCTATAATTTGAACAAACTTGGTAATGGTCCACTAGATGAAGCTTCATTCCAAATATCAAAGACCTGGGCCTTCTGGTTTGAGACAAGATTTTTAAAGGTTTTCCCTATATAAGCCTATGAAAAACCAAAGGGTCCCAGAGTGGGGGTATTTTTGCCCCCAGGGCTATAATTTGAACAATCTTGAAAAAGGTCCACTAGATGAAGCTCCACACCAAATACCAAATATCTGGGCCTTGCGGATTCAGAGAAGAAGTTTTATAAAGATTTTCCATGTATAAGCCTACGCAAAACCAAAGGCCCCAGGGGTGGGGGCATTTTTGGCCCAAGGGCTATAATTTTAACAATCTTGGTAGAGGTCTACTAGTTGAAGCTTCATATCAAATGGCATAGAGCAGGGCCTTGTGGTATCAGAGAAGAAGAATTTAAATATTTTCCCTATAAGACTATGAAAAACCAAAGGGTCCCAGGGTGGGGGCATTTTTGGTCCTAGGGCTATAATTTGAACAATCTTGATAGAGGTCCAATAGATGAAGCTTCACACCAAATATCTAAGACCTTGGCCTTGCAGTTTCTGAGAAGAAGTTTCTTTAAAGATTTTCCCTATATAAGCCTATGTAAAACCGAAGGCCCCCGGGGCGGGGGCATTTTTGGCCCCAGGGCTATAATTTGAACAATCTTGGTAGAGGTCCATTAGATTAAGCTTCACACCAAATATCAAAGATCTGGGCCTTGCGGTGTCAGAGAAGAAAAGTTTTAAAGATTTCCCCTACATAAGCTTAAGTAAAACCAAAGGCCCCCTGGGCGGGGGCATTTTTGGCTCCAGGGCTATAATTTGAACAATCTTGGTAGAGGTCCACTAGGTGAAGCTTCATACAAAATATCAAAGACCTGGGCCTTGTGGTTTCAGAGAAGAAGATTTTTAAAGGTTTCCCTTTAAAGGGCTATGAAAAACCAAAGGGTCCAAGGGTGGGGCCATTTTCGGCCCCAGGGCTATAATTTGCACAATCTTGAAAGAGGTCCACTAGATGAAGCTTCACACCAAATATCAAAGATCTGGGCCTTGTGGTTTCAGAGAAGATTTTTAAAGATTTTCCCTGTATAAGCCTATGTAAAACCAAAGCCCCCCGGGGCGGGGGCATTTTTGGCCCAAAGGTTATAATTTGAACAATCTTAGTAAAGGTCCTCCAGGTAAAGCTTCACACCAAATATTAAAGACGTGGGCCGGCTGGTTTCAGAGAAGAAGATTTTTTAATGATTTTCCCTATATAAGCCTATGTAAAACCATAGGCCCCTGGGGCGGGGGCATTTTGGCCCCCAGGGCTATAATTTGAAAAATCTTGGTAGAGGTCCACTAGATGAAGCTTCACACCAAATATCAAAGATCTAGGCCTTGCGGTTTCAGAGAAGATTTTTAAAGATTTTCCCTGTATAAGTCTATGTAAAAACAAAGGCCCCCCGGGGCGGGGGCATTTTTGGCCCAAAGGCTATAATTTGAACAATCTTAGTAAAGGTCCTCCAGGTAAAGCTTCACACCAAATATTAAAGACGTGGGCCTGCTGGTTTCAGAGAAGAAGATTTTTTAATGATTTTCCCTATATAAGCCTATGTAAAACCATAGGCCCCCGGGACGGGGGCATTTTGGCCCCCAGGGCTATAATTTGAACAATCTTGGTAGAGGTCCACTAGATGAAGCTTCACACCAAATATCAAAGATCTGGGCCGTGGGGTTTCAGAGAAGAAGATTTTTAAAGATTTTCCCTGTATAAGCCTATGTAAAACCAAAGGCCCCCTAGCGGGGGCATTTTTGGCCCTTAGGTAATAATTTGAACAATCTTAGTAGAGGTCCATCAGGTAAAGCTTCACACCAAATATTATAGACCTGGGCCTTGGGGTTTCAGAGAAGAAGATTTTTTAATGATTTTCCCTATATAAGCCTATGTAAAACCAAAGGCCCCTGTGGCGGGGGCATTTTGGCCCCCAGGGCTATAATTTGAAAAATCCTGGTAGAGGTCCACTAGATGAAGCTTCACACCAAATATCAAAGATCTGGGCCGTGCGGTTTCAGAGAAGAAGATTTTTTAAAGATTTTCCCTGTATAAGCCTATGTAAAACCAAAGGCCCCCGGGGCGGGGGCATTTTTGGCCCTAAGGCTATAATTTGAACAATCTTAGTAGAGGTCCACTAGGTAAAGCTTCACACCAAATATTAAAGACCTGGGCCTTGTGGTTTCAGAGAAGAAGATTTTTTAATGATTTTCCCTATATAAGCCTATGTAAAACCATAGGCCCCGGGGCGGGGGCATTTTGGCCCCCAGGGCTATAATTTGAACAATCTTGGTAGAAGTCCAATAGATGAAGCTTCACACCAAATATCAAAGATCTGGGCCGTGCGGTTTCAGAGAAGAAGATTTTTAAAGATTTTCCCTGTATAAGCCTATGTAAAACCAAAGGCCCCCGGGGCGGGGGCATTTTTGGCCCTAAGGCTATAATTTGAACAATCTTAGTAGAGGTCCACCAGGTAAAGCTTCACACCAAATATTAAAGACCTGGGCCTTGTGGTTTCAGAGAAGAAGATTTTTTAATGATTTTCCCCATATAAGCCTATGTAAAACCAAAGGCCCCTGGGGCGGGGGCATTTTGGCCCCCAGGGCTTTAATTTGAACAATCCTGGTAGAGGTCCACTAGATGAAGCTTCACACCAAATATCAAAGATCTGGGCCGTGCGGTTTCAGAGAAGAAGATTTTTAAAGATTTTCCCTGTATAAGCCTATGTAAAACCAAAGGCCCCCGGGGCGGGGGCATTGGGGCATTTTGGCCCCCAGGGCTATAATTTGAAAAATTCTGGTAGAGGTCCACTAGATGAAGCTTCACACCAAATATCAAAGATCTGGGCCGTGCGGTTTCAGAGAAGAACATTTTTAAAGATTTTCCCTGTATAAGCCTATGTAAAACCAAAGGCCCCCGGGGCGGGGGCATTTTTGGCCCTAAGGCTATAATTTGAACAATCTTAGTAGAGGTCCACTAGGTAAAGCTTCACACCAAATATTAAAGACCTGGGCCTTGTGGTTTCAGAGAAGAAGATTTTTTAATGATTTTCCCTATATAAGCCTATGTAAAACCATAGGCCCCGGGGCGGGGGCATTTTGGCCCCCAGGGCTATAATTTGAACAATCTTGGTAGAGGTCCACTAGATGAAGCTTCACACCAAATATCAAAGATCTGGGCCGTGCGGTTTCAGAGAAGAAGATTTTTAAAGATTTTCCCTGTATAAGCCTATGTAAAACCAAAGGCCCCTGGGGCGGGGGCATTTTGGCCCCCAGGGCTTTAATTTGAACAATCTTAGTAGAGGTCCACCAGGTAAAGCTTCACACCAAATATTAAAGACCTGGGCCTTGTGGTTTCAGAGAAGAAGATTTTTTAATGATTTTCCCCATATAAGCCTATGTAAAACCAAAGGCCCCTGGGGCGGGGGCATTTTGGCCCCCAGGGCTTTAATTTGAACAATCCTGGTAGAGGTCCACTAGATGAAGCTTCACACCAAATATCAAAGATCTGGGCCGTGCGGTTTCAGAGAAGAAGATTTTTAAAGATTTTCCCTGTATAAGCCTATGTATAACCAAAGGCCCCCGGGGCGGGGGCATTTTTGGCCCTAAGGCTATAATTTGAACAATCTTAGTGGAGGTCCACCAGGTAAAGCTTCACACCAAATATTAAAGACCTGGGCCTTGTGGTTTCAGAGAAGAAGATTTTTTAATGATTTTCCCTATATAAGCCTATGTAAAACCATAGGCCCCGGGGCGGGGGCATTTTGGCCCCCAGGGCTTTAACTTGAACAATCTTGGTAGAGGTCCACTAGATGAAGCTTCATACCAAATATCAAAGACCTGGGACTTGCGGTTTCAGAGAAGAAGATTTTTAAAGTTTTCATTTAAAAAATCTATTTTTAGCTCCTGTGACCCAGATGTGCAATGGACCGGAACCATTTGAACAATTTTGAAAGGGGACCACCTAAGGATCATTGCTGTGAAGTTTGGTCAAAATCTGATCAGTGGTTTAGGAGGAGATGTCATTTGAAGAAAAAGTTTACGCACACACACACACACACACGCACGCACGCACACACGCACTGACGACGGACGACGGACGAAAAGTGATCACAAAAGCCCACCTTGTCACTACGTGACAGGTGAGCTAAAAAGAAGAAAAGGGTGAAAAAAAAAAGGGAAAAAAAAGGAATGAAAAACCAAAAATGAGGAAAATTAAAAAAAATAAAAAAAAATAAATAAATTCATTGCCAAAATGAAAAAGAAAGAAAAAGAAAAAAGAACACACAAAAAAAAAAAGAAAAAACGAAAAAAAAAAAAAAAATTTCCATTCCTCGTCAGATTTGAACTCACGCCCCTCAGATTCATAGTCAACAATAGGTTTTGTGGTCCAGCACTCTCACCACTACACTGGCAGTGATAATCAATATATATCATAAATTAAAGGAATATATGCGCAGAAACTATTTAATGGGAATTGTTAACAACCAATTTTTCGTTAAATGTTAACACATTTTGTGTATTCACAACACAAAACCTGCTTATTATGGTCGTTTATACATCAGTGCAGTTTCATCCAAATATTCCATATAGTAAAGGAATAAGTCCCCAAAAACCATTTAATCGGAATTTTCAACGACCATAATTCCGTTAAATGTTAATGTATTTTGCCCATTTACAATCCCAAACCACTCATACCCAATGCCAATGTGTATACAAAATTTGAAGGAAATCCGTGAAAAAATATTCAAGTTATTGATCGGAAACGCCCCAAAACCCCTTATTTTGAACTAAAAAGGGCCATAACTCTGTCAAATGTTAACGGATTTTGCCCATTAACAATCCCATACCACTCATTCCCGATATATACATGTATGCAAAATTTGAAAAAAATTCGTTAAAAATTACTCAAGTTATCGATCGGAAATGGTGCGGACGGACGGACGGACGGACAGACACCGGAGGGTATAACATAATACCCCGCCACTATCGTGTGGTGGGGTATAAAAAGTAGGTCAAATGTCAAGGTCAAGGTCAAAAAGTATGGTACGACTAGAAAGGTCTTGTGACAAGGAGTGCACATGTGAAATATGAAAGCCCTACCACTTACCAATAGAAAGTTATGGCCAATGTTAAAGTTTTTAAAAAGTAGGTCAAACATCACGGTCAAGGTCACAAGGTCAAAAATTATGGTACCACTAGAAAGGTCTTGTGATAAGGAATGCACATGTGAAATATGAAAGCCCATTCACTTACCAATCGAAAGTTATGGCCAATGTTAATGTGTTAAAAATTTTGTAAAAAATAGGTCAAGTTCAAGGTCAAGAGATCAAAAATTATGGTACCACTGGAAAGGTCTTGTGATAAGGTATACACATATGAAATATGAAAGCTCTATCTATTACCATTCAAAAGTTATGCCCAATGTTAAGGTTTTTGTAGACAGACAAACGGAAAAATTGTGTAAACAAGAGGGCCCACAGGGCCCTGGTTCGCTCACCTGTGTGTCACTGTCTTGAGTACATTCTATTTTTAGCTATGGTGGCCATCTCATTCGAACTTAACTGAGATATTGTCCAGATGATCATTCTGAGCAAGTTTTATGATAATTTGACTAAAACTGTGGCCTCTTAGAGTGTTCAAAATGTTTTTTCTATGATTTGACCTGCTGACCTACTTTCTGACCCGACATGACCCATATTCGAACTTGACAGAGATATTGTCAAGATGATCATTCTGAGCAAGTTTGTTGATGATCGGACAAAAACTGGGGCCTCTAGTGTGTCCACAAGGTTTTTCAACAATCTGACCTACTGACCAACTTACTGACCAGATATGACCCATATTCGAAATTAACTGAGATATTGTCAAATGATCATTTTGAGCAAGTTTGATGATGATCGGACCAAAACTGTGGCCTCAAGTGTGTTCAAAGGGTTTTTCTATGATTTTACCTACTGACCTACTTTTTTGGACCGACATGACCCATATTCGAACTTGACTCAGATATTGTCAAGATGATCATTCTGGGTAAGTTTGATGATGATCGGACCTAAACTGTGGCCTCTAGTATGTTCACATGGTTTTTCTATGATTTGACCTACTGACCTACTTTTTGACCTGACATGACCCATATTCGAACTTGACTGAGATATTGTCAAGACTATCATTCTGAGCAAATTTGATGATGATTGGACCAAAACTGTGGCCTCTAAGTGTGTTCACAAGGTTTTTCTCTGATTTGACCTACTGACCTACCTTTTGACCTGACATGACCCATATTCGAACGTGACCAAGATATTATCAAGATGATCATTCTGAGCAAGTTTGATGATGATCGGACCAAAACTGTGGCCTCTAGTGTGTTCACAAGGTTTTTCTCTGATTTAAACTACAGACCTACTTTTTGAACCGACATGACCCATATTCTAACTTGACTCAGATATTGTCAAGATGATCATTCTGGGCAAGTTTGATGATGATCTGACCAAAACTGTGGCCTCTAGTGTGTTCACAAGGTTTTTCTATGATTTGACCTACTGACCTTCTTTTTGACCCGACATGACCCGTATTCAAACTTGACCGAGATATTGGCAAGCTGATCATTCTGGGCAAGTTTGATAATGATTGGACCAAAACTGTGGCCTCTAGTGTATGCACAAGGTTTTTCTATGAATTGACCTACTGATCTACTTTGTGACCTGACATGACCCATATTCGAACACGACCAAGATATTATCAAGATGATCATTCTGAGCAAGTTTGATGATGATTGGACATAAATTGTGGCCTCTAGTGTGTTCAGAAGGTTTTTCTATGATTTGACCGACTGACCTACTTTTTTCCCTGACAACACCCATATTCAAACTTGACTGAGATATTGTCAAGATGATCATTTTGGGCAAGTTTGATGATGATCAGACCAAAACTGTGGCCTCTAGTGTCTTCACAAGGTTTTTTTTCTTATTTGACCTACTGACCTACTTTTTGACCCGACATGACCCATATTCAAACTAGACCAAGATATTTTGTGGTGGTACAAATTCTGTGCAAGTATAGTTAAAATAAAATCATAAATGAAACAGCTATCATGCAGACAAGACAAAAATAGGCAATTTTGGCCCTTTCAGGGGCCCTAACTCTGTAACACATGATGGGATATGGCTGGTTCAAGAAAGGAACCCAGATCTCATGGTGGTACAAGTTGTGTGCAAGTCTGGTTAAAATCAAATCATAAATGAAGATGCTATCGTGCGTACAAGACCAAAATAGGCAATTTTTGCCCTTTCAGGGGCCGTAACTCCGTAACACATGATGGGATATGGCTGGTTCAAGAAAGGAACCCAGATCTCATGGTGGTACAAGTTGTGTGCAAGTTTAGTTAAAATCAAATCATAAATGAAACAGCTATCATGCAGACAAGACCAAAATAGGCAATTTTTGCCCTTTCAGGGGCCGTAACTCCGTAACACATGATGGGATATGGCTGGTTCAAGAAAGGAACCCAGATCTCATGGTGGTACAAGTTGTGTGCAAGTCTGGTTAAAATCAAATCATAAATGAAGAAGCTATCATGCGGACAAGACCAAAATAGGCAATTTTTGCCCTTTCAGGGGCCGTAACTCCGCAAGACATGATGGGATATGGCTGGTTCAAGAAAGGAACCCAGATCTCATGGTGGTACAAGTTGTGAGCAAGTCTGGTTAAAATCAAATCATAAATGAAGGTGCTATCGTGCGGACAAGAAATTGTTTACGCACGGACGCACGGACGCACGCACGGACGGACGACGGACGACGGACAAAATGTGATCACAAAAGCTCACCTTGTCACTACGTGACAGGTGAGCTAAAATATTTAAGGATAATGAAAAAAGAATATGCACATCTTCAGACCTATATGAAAACACCTGTAAAGTTTCAAAAGGATTGACCTAGAACTGTAAGAGGAGTTGCGGTAACAAGGTAGCTACTCCCTATACATTTTAACATTAGTAGATCTCAAAAATTGTCTAAGTTAAAAAAGGTGAAAAAAGTGAAAAAAATTATTTAAGGATAATGAAAAAAGAATATGCACATCTTCAGACCTATATGAAAACACCTGTAAAGTTTCAAAAGGATTGACCTAGAACTGTAAGAGGAGTTGCAGTAACAAGGTAGCTACTCCCTATACATTTTAACGTTAGTAGATCTCAAAAATTGTCTAAGTTAAAAAAGGTGAAATAAGTAAAAAAAATTATTTAAGGATAATGAAAAAAGAATATGCACATCTTCAGAACTATATGAAAACACCTGTAAAGTTTCAAAAGGATTGACCTAGAACTGTAAGAGGAGTTGCGGTAACAAGGTAGCTACTCCCTATACATTTTAACATTAGTAGATCTCAAAAATTGTCTCAGTTAAAAAAGGTGAAATAAGTGAAAACTAGAAATGCGTCCATAGGACACGGATGCCCCCGCCTGAAAATATCTCTATGTTCGTTTTCATCCATAGAAAGTTATTGACCATGTTCACGTTTTGGACCCTTTTTTCACATTTGACCTCTAAGTATGACCTTGACCTTGGAGGTAAGGACCTTGGTTTTGTGTGAGGCAGATTGTCTCATGATGGCCAACATTTCTGCCAAGTAATTTCAAAATCCATCCAGAGATAAGAAAGTTGTTGACTGCGTTTAAGTTTCGGACAATTTTTTTTTACCTTTGACCTCTAAGTTTGACCTTGACCTTGGAGGTTCGGATCTGGGTTTGCACGTGACACATCGTCTCATGATGGTTAACATTTCTTCAAAGTAATTTCAAAATCCATCCAGAAATAAGTAAGTTATTGACTGCGTTTAAGTTTCGGACCCTTTTTTTGACCTTTTACCTCTAAGTATGACCTTGACCTTGGATTTACGGACCTGGATTTTGCACGTGACACATTGCCTCATGATGGTTAACATTTCTACAAAGTAACTTCAAAATTCATCTAGAAATAAGAAAGTTATTGACTGCGTTTAAGTTTCGGACCCTTTTTTGACCTTTGACCTCTAAGTATGACCTTGACCTTGGAGGTACAGACCTGGGTTTTGCATGTGACACATCGTCTCATGATGGTTAACATTTATGCTGAGTAATTTTAAAATCCATCAAGAAATAAGGAAGTTATTGACTGCGTTTAAGTTTCGGACGCACGGACGGACGCACGAACGGACGTTCTCACGAACGGATACTTAAGTGGCTAGGCGTCGGCATATTGACTACTTAAGCGGCAAATTCTCTTAAGCGGCAAGCCACCTAAGAGCGAATTTTTGCCACTTAAATACCCAAATAACGGAATAAACCCCATTTGGACTCACGAATTTATACTTAAGTGTCAAACTGTCCAAATTTTTTGCCCCCTAAATGTCGTTTCGTTGGTGCAAAATACCCAAATAACGGAATAAACCCCATTTGGACTCACGAATATATACTTAAGTGTCAAACTGTCCAAATTTTTTGCCCCCTAAATGTCGTTTCGTTGGTGCGGACGGACGGACGGACAAGGGCAACGCTATATGCCCTTTCCACCATTCTTCGAATGGCGGGGGCATAAAAATTATTTAAGGATAATGGAAAAAGAATATGCACATCTTCAGACCTATATGAAAACACCTGTTAAGTTTCAAAAGGATTGACCTAGAACTGTAAGAGGAATTGCGGTAACAAGGTAGCTACTCCCTATACATTTTAACATTAGTAGATCTCAAAAATTGTCTAAAGTTAAAAAAGGTGAAATAAGTGAAAAAAATTATTTAAGGATAATGAAAAAAGAATATGCACATCTTCAGACCTATATGAAAACACCTGTAAAGTTTCAAAAGGATTGACCTAGAACTGTAAGAGGAGTTGCGGTAACAAGGTACCCACTATCAAATATTACAGACAGACAGACAGACAGACGGAATTCCGGACAAGCCAAATCCAATATAGCCCCCACTTTTTCAAAGCGGGGCTATAATTAGTTTTGAGTCTTTACAGCTTGAATGGCAAAATTTTCTCTAAGCAATACAATATATGGAGATCCAAGGAAATTTTCGTCCCAATTCAAGTATCTATGATTAGTTTTCTTAGCTTTTTATGCCATTAATTGGTATTAACTAAACAGATATAATAAGCAACAACTCTTTAGTGCTCCAATCTAAATATAATTTGGAAAGTGGGGGTGGGGAAGAACTGGGCCCGCCCATTTCTTCCTCGGGGAAGAACTGGGCCTGCCCAGTTCTTCCCCACACGGGATTTTTCTGTTTGCTAAAATTTCTTGTGATAGATGTTCTTCACTTTTAAAGACATAAATTGGAATTAACTACAGAGATATAATAATAAGCAACAAATGCTTGGCCCTAAAATTTCAATAAAATCCGGAGACTGAGGGTGGGGAAGAACTGGGCCGGCCCAGTTCTTCCCCACCCCAAATGTTTCTGTTTACTAACAATTCTTGTGATAAATTTCCTTTGCTTTTTAGGACAAAAATTGGTATAAACTAAAAAGATATAATAAGCAACAAATGTTTGGAGCTCTAATATCAATAGAACTTGGAGGCTGGGGTGGGGAAGAACTGGGCTGACCCAGTTCTTCCCCACCCACCATTGTTTCTGCTTACTGATAATTCTGGTGATAAATTTCCTTTGCTCTTTAAGACATAAATTGGCATAAACTAAACAGATACAATAAGCACTGAATGTTTGGAGCTAAAATCTTAATAGAATTTGGAGACTGGGGCTGGGGAAGACTGGGCCAGCCCGTTTCTTCCCCACCCCAGATTTTTCTGTTTACTAAAAATTCTTGAGATACATTGGTATTAACTAAAGAGATATAATAAGCAACAATTGTTTGGAACTTAAATGTCAATATAATTCGGAGACAGGGGGTGTGGAAGAACTGGGCCGGCCTGTTTCTTCCCCACCCTTCGGTAGTGTTGTACAGTTATGTCAGCTATATTGCTGAAGATGTCTTGGGTGGGGAAGAACTGGGCCGGTCCGTTTCTTTCCCACCCTTGGTAAGTGTTGTACTGTTAAGTCAATTATGACGTTGAAGGTGTCTGGGGTGGGGAAGAACTGGGCCAGCTCGTTTCTTCCCCACCCCTGGGTAGTGTTGTCAGTTATGTCAGATATATCACTGAAGATGTCTGAGGTGGTGAAAAACTGGGGCGAGCCGTTTCTTCCCCTACCTTGTGTAGTGATGTACAATTAAATCAATTATGATGTTTAAGGTGTCTGTGGTGGAAAAGAACTAGGCCGGCACAGTCCTTCCCCCACCCCCAATCTCCAAATTCTATTTAGATTTGAGCTCCAAACATTTGTTTTTTATTATAACTTTTTAGTTTATACCAATTTTGGTCTTAAAAGGCAAAGGAAATTTATTACAAGAATTATAAGTAAACAGAAACATCTGGGGTGGAGAAGAACTGGCCCGACCCAGTTCTTCCCCACCCCCAAGTCTCCAAATTCTATTTAGATTTGAGTGCCAAACAGTTTTTGCTAATTATATCCGTTTAGTTAATACCGATTTATGTCTTAAAAAGCAAAGAAAATTTATCATAAGAATTTTTTGTAAACAGAAAAATCTGGGGTGGGGAAGAAATGGGCTGGCCCAGTTCTTCCCCACCCCCCATCTCCAAATTCTATTTAGATTTTAGCTCCAAACATTTGTTGCTTATTATATCTTTTTAGTTTATACCAATTTATTTCTAAAAAAGGGAAGAAAATTTATCACAAGAATTTTTTTGTAAACAAAAAAATCTGGGATGGGGAAGAAAAGGGCCGACCCAGTTCTTCCCCATCCCCAGTCTCCAAATTCTATTTAGATTTGAGCTCCACACTTTTGTTGATTATTATATCTTTTTAGTTTATACCAATTTATGTCTTAAAAAGCGAAGAAAATTTATCACAAGATTTTTTTGTAAACAGAAAAATCTGGGGTGGGGAAGAAATGGGTCGGCCTAGTTCTTCCCCAACCCCAGTCCCCAAATTCTATTTAGATTTAAGCTCAAAACATTTGTTGTTTATTATATCTTTTTAGTTTTTACCAATTGAAGTCTTAAAAAGCGAAGAAAATTTATCACAAGGATTTTTTTTAAACAGAAAAATCTGGGGTGGGAAGAAATGGGCTGGCCCAGTTCTTCCCCACCCCCAGTCTCTAAATTCTATTTAGATTTTAGCTCCAAACATTTGTTGCTTATTATATCTTTTTAGTTTCTACCAATTTATGTCTAAAAAAGGGAAGAAAATTTATCACAAGAATTTTTTGTAAACAGAAATATCTGGGATGGGGAAGAAAAGGGCCGGCCCAGTTCTTCCCCACCCCCAGTCTCCAAATTCTATTTAGATTTGAGCTCCACACTTTTGTTGATTATTATATCTTTTTAGTTTATACCAATTTATGTCTTAAAAAGCGAAGAAAATTTATCACAAGATTTTTTTGTAAACAGAAAAATCTGGGGTGGGGAAGAAATGGGTCGGCCTAGTTCTTCCCCACCCCAAGTCCCCTAATTCTATTTAGATTTAAGCTCCAAACATTTGTTGTTTATTATATCTTTTTAGTTTATACCAATTTAAGTCTTAAAAAGCGAAGAAAATTTATCACAAGGATTTTTTTTAAACAGAAAAATCTGGGGTGGGAAGAAATGGGCTGGCCCAGTTCTTCCCCACCCCCAGTCTCTAAATTCTATTTAGATTTTAGCTCCAAACATTTGTTGCTTATTATATCTTTTTAGTTTCTACCAATTTATGTCTAAAAAAGCGAAGAAAATTTATCACAAGAATTTTTTGTAAACAGAAAAATCTGGGATGGGGAAGAAAAGGGCCGGCCCAGTTCTTCCCCACCCCCAGTCTCCAAATTCTATTTAGATTTGAGCTCCAAACATTTGCTGCTTATTATATCTTTTTAGTTTATTCCATTTGTCTTAAAATGCAAAGGAAATTGATCACAAGAATTATTAATTGACAGAAACATCTGGGGTGGGGATGAACTGGGTCGTCAAAGTTCTTCCCCACCCCCAGTCTCCAAATTCTATTTAGATTTAAGTGCCAAACATTTGTTGATTATTATATCTGTTTAGTTAATACTAATTTATATTTTAAAAAGCAAAGAAAATTCATCAAAGATGCTTGATTTGGGATGCATATTTTATTGCATCTCCATGAATGGTGTAGCATAGTGCAAATTTTGTCATTCAAGCTAAAAGGACTCAGAACTTATTCAGAATGGTCTCTTCTCATTTATAACAAATTGTGAGCTGAAAATTACTCGTTGACTATGGTTCTGAAAAAAAATTCTGGTGGGGAAGAAACTGACTAGGTGGGGAAGAAACGGGCTGGCCCATTTCTTTCCCCGGGGAAGAAATGGGCCGGTCCAGTTCTTCCCTGGGGAAGAACCGGGTCGGGGGAAGAAACTGACCGTTACACCAGTACTAAATGGGTTAAGTTTCTGAAATGGACTTTTCTTGTCATCATTTACAGGATGACTTACAGTTTAGAGCCTGATGAGATAGCTCATTATTCTCATCTGGATCTACACTATTTGCATAGGTAAATGTTCTTTTTGTATAGGTATCAGGCTACTGGGCTAAAACACTAGTTATGATTTTTCTCTATAACTGAACCCCTCCCCCACCCCCCCCCCCCCCCCCCCCCCACCCCCCCCCCCCCCCCCCCCCCCCCCCCCCCCCGGCCGCCTGAAAAAAGGTCTACTCTTCAATGAACAAAGGACCAAATTCTTTCCTGTAACCTTTAGCCTGCTAATCACAACTGCCAGAGTACGGCCCCCACACATCGGGCCTTGAAGAAACAGAGCTGAAACCAAAGGCACCCAAGTACTGGTAAACCGCTTAGAGGTTTTAAACCTGCCCAGGCAAAGTGATGCGAGTCTGACCGTCCATGCTTATAAATCCTATTGGTTTCATTGGGCGACAGGGCTTGAGATGTCATTTCATCTCAATGCCCAGTAAAAGTTCCACAAAATTGGAAGCAAAGTCTCCAAAATGACCAATACAGTGTTGACGGGTGAAGTTAAACCTCAAATCAATCGATCACAACTGGCAGACGAGATTTTCAAAGTCCAAATAAGGCTTACATGATTGTGAACTGAAAAATTATTTGTCTAAATCGTGATGGAAGTAAGGGCCAGGATTGTGGCAGCCTAAAACTGATTTAAGCCCCCAAGAGGAATTCGTTTCACTGATCGTTCCAAGGTGGTTCTTGGTTCTTCCATCGCGGTTTCTTTTTGTTATGGTTTGTCTTTGAGTGTGGGTATTGCTTGTATTTTTTTTGTTTTGGATAGCTAATTGGCCATTTTGTAGGAAAGTAACTGTCCTTTTGGCTTTCCACTATTAATGTAACCATTAGGGTCTAGTAATTTCATGTGCGTGTTTCTTTCCCTTTGGTGTCTCTGATGGGAGCTGTCGGTTTATTGTATTGATTCCTGATCATTGCCTCCGATTCTATTTAACATTACATGTGAATCTTCTGCATGGCAGAGAATTCACATGTAATGTCCAGCCTTATTTACTCTTAAAAATATTTTTAAAAAATCAGATAGTCATCTGCTCTTGGAATTTATGTAGCAGTTGGAGGACTGAGAGTAGAATCTTCTTGATAAGGAAGACAAAAATATATATTTGAAAGATTTTTCTCCCCTGGCAGTGTATCCATTAAAAATTAATGAAAATATTTTCCCCTGTACCTGATGGGACAATAATTTGTGTTTTTTATAATTTTCATTGGCAGCATTCAACCATAAAATCAAATATAGCATGTTGTTTGATAAATACAATTTATGATGTTGCTACCTTGAGATAGCAAACTGGGGCCAGTTGTTCAAAGCATTGTTAGCTTAACGAGCTCGTTAGTGGTCATATTGTTAACTCTTCTAGCAAGTACAATATTGAAAATTTTGGTATTTTTTCAGCAAAAATTTCTGCATATTTGCCATATCTAATGATCAAAGTTTTAACGATACGTTAACTAACGACGTCGTTAGTTTTGAACAACTGGCCCCAGGACACTAACCGTAAAAATCCCCAAAATTTGGACATCTTTAGGACTGGTTGTAATTCTCCTAAAATTTTAACAAAGTTATTCCACAATCCAGCGTGGAATGCATAAATGCAAAAGGTACAAACAGAATGGCAAATGGTGTAGACCCCGATTAGACTTCTCATGTGGATCTGCATTGTTTGCTTAGGCCTATCTGTTCCAAATTACTTAGGATTACAATACCTAAAGCTTTAGTTTTGTTTTGAAGAGTATGATCATAATTATGGAGCTGGTCAGTTGTACACTTTTCCCTGAGCATAGGCCTAATCTTTCTAAGCAGCTACCATAACCTTTGTTTTGTTTTGTTTTTTGTTTGATTTGAGGTTTAACATCCCCGTTAACACTTTATAGGTCATTTTGGAGACATTGCTTCCAATTTTGTGAGTCTTTTACCCAACATTGAGATGAAATGACATCTCAAGCCCTGCCACCCAATGAAACCAACAGGGTTTATAAGCATAAGTGGTCCGACACGCACCACTTTTCCTGGACTGGCTTAGAACCTCAAAGCGATTTTCCGGTATTCACGTGTGGTTGGTGTAAGCTCTGCGTGGAAGCATCATGCAGCCCAATCTATTTCTTCAAGCACCGATGGGTGGGATGAATAATTAATTTTGCCCAACCCAGTTTGACTATTGCTGGTACTTGGTGTAATTCTATTCCTATTTATTCACCTATTGAATGACATAACAGTGAAGATCCAGATACGATGGCACTTTTCCAGAAGCCATACAATCCAGATGTTTATTGTTTGCAAAGGTAGAGCACACCCTGGTTAACCTAGCATAGTGGATATTACTTCCCTGTAAACGGACAACTCTACACTTCTTGAATCAGCAGAAAGGGAAGAATGACCATGGAAAATATTTCATGATAATCAGAAAACTCCTAAAAATTCGAACACCTTGTTGGCTTGCTGTAATTCTCCTAAATTATTAACAAATTTGTTTCATGATCCTGCAAGGAGTCCAAAGGTGCAGACGGAATGGCAAACAGTGAAGACCCTCATCAGACTGCTCCTTCTGGAGCAGAAGGAGCAGTTTGATCTGGGTCTGCACTGTTTGCTTAGGCCTATCTGTTCCTGGCAGTAATTAGGAACACTATGGTATGCCCTAACAGCATGCATTCAAAGTGCATGTAGTAAGAATATGTCCAAGCACATCAAACTGTGTGCTTATTTTGGTGAAAATGACATTTATTTTGATAACCAACAATTCAATCCATGGAAACCTTTCTTAACAGCCTTTAGACAAACCAGAGATAAAATCTTTCTTTTTAAATTGCTCCCAGGTATTTCCTTTGCTATGCTTAGTTATGGTCAAAACAGTGACAGCCAACATAGCTCCTTTTAAACCCTTATCCTGCTGTTCATAACAAACCCTGCCTTTGCAGTGAAGATCCAGATCAGATGAAGAATCCATCTGATCAGGATCTACACTGTTTGTCATTCAGTTTGTGAATTTGAATGAATAAATTACATCAAGTAGTTTGATTGGGTAAAATGTAAATGGGTGTGGCTAAATTAATTTATGCAGTGGGATAGGGGTTAAATTGCTGCAAAGATCAATACATCAAAACCTCTTTACACCAGTATTGTTTTGGTCTTGTGCAGAAACCCTGTTATCACTAATCATGCTGTTCACGACAACCCCTATCTTTGCAAACATTGCAGATCCAGAACAGATTGCTTCTCATCAGGATCTACACTGTTTGGCATTCTGTTTTTGAGTTTGTAGCCATTAATTACATCAAGTAATTTGATTGGTTGATAGACAGAAATGGGTGTGGCTTAAATAAATATTCAGCAAGAGAAGGGTTAATTATACAACTGACTCCGTGTTATATCTAACAATGAAAAATACAGCTCGAAGACGCATAATTTTTTACTTTGGCTATTTCAAACTAGTTCTGAAGTCCCTTGAGAAAATGTCCCAAATCTCCAGATACCCATATATTTACAATAACCCTTCTCTTGCTGAATATTCAGATTAGCCACACCCATTTCTGACTTTGAACCAATCAGATTACTTTATGTAATTTATTCCTAGAAATTCATAAACTGAATGTCAAACAGTGTAGATCCTGATCAGATGGCTTCTTCAGAAGCCATCTGATCTGGATCTACACTGTTTCGAAAGATAGGGGTTGTTGTGAACAGCAGGATAAGAGATAATACAAGGATTTTTTTCTCATTTTATCTTGAAAAGGTATGTTGTGTGTACTCATTAGAATTGCCTCTAATGAGTACTCACAATACACGAGGCCCCCGTCCATCAGGGCTTCAAGAAATAGATGGGCTGCATGATGCTTCCACACAGAGCTGAAAACGATCGCACACGAGTAGTGGTAAACCACTTAGAGGATTATAAGCCTGCCATGGCAAAGCGGTGCGAGTCTCCCATCCATGCTTGTAAATCCTATTGGTTTCATTGGGCAACAGGGCTTGAGATGTCATTTCATCTCAGTGTCGGGTAAAATCCCATAAAATTGGAAGCTTCATCTCCAAAATGACCTACACAGTGTTGTCGGGGAAATTAAACCTCAAATCAATCAAAGAAACAAACAAACGCACAATACACCTTTCTTCTATAGAAGACTGTAAAGATATCCCAAAGTGATCCCCTTTTAGCCCTCATGACATGGCACTATGAGGAAACCTCAGTAATTTGAACTACCCCTATCTTAACCCTTGACCTGCTGAATATTTAAATATGCCACACCCACTACCAATTATCAACCAATCAGATTACTTGATGCAAATCATTGCAACAAAATCACTATCTAAATGACAAACAATGTAGATCCTGATCAGATGGCTTCTTCAGAAGCCACCTGATCTGGATCTACATTGTTTGAAAGATAAGACATGTCCAGGTTCAGCAGGACAAGGGTTAAATTTTCATGGTCCCAGAAGTGTTCGAGTTATTGAAGTTTGACTGTATAGAAAAATGCCCATCTATCTGTTTATGGTCATTTTTCTATATAATCTCTAAAATTTTGGGATCCATCTTTAAACTGTATTACATTCCAAACCTGCTACGGGTGGGCATGTCCATGCATATAAACCTTCTGGTTTTATTGGGCGACAGGGATTGAGAAGTCATTTCATCTCAATGTCGGGTAAGAGTCCCACAAAATTGGAAGCAAGGTCTCCAAAATGACCGAAATTGTGTTGACGGGGACGTTACACCTCAAATCAAACAAACATTCCAAACCATGTTATAATGAACAGTGTTATAAAGAGGTTGTGGTATATATATATATATATATATATATAACCTCACATGCACATTCAGCAAAAACCTTTAAAAAGCCTGCACATTTACAGTCAGCTCTCCTAAGTAATGAAAGAACTCAATGTTATACTGCAAAAAAATTTCCAGGCTTTTGATTGGACAGCATAAGGGCAATTATTTTCCATATACACTAGAGCCTCATTATAATGCAGTTTGTTATAACATGGTTTTAAATATAACACAGTTTCAAGATGGATCCCAAAAATGTATATTATTATATAGAAAAATGACCATAAAATGGTCATTTTTCTACATAATCTATACATTTTTGTTTTGATATAACATGGTTGTTTAACTAACATGGTTTCTCCCTCTGGGGTAGCCCCTATGTGCTTTTAGCGCCCGGTTACCTTACAAAATCTATCAAGTCAACATGGTTTCTGCTTTGGACCCCATTAATAGTGTTGCGTTCACTGAATTGCGATGTCTGCCATCTTGGATTTACTGCAGTTGGTAAGAAATAGAAGCAAAATAATTTCATGCACCACAATAATTTCCAAAATAAAAACTTTTGATTGTTTTTCAGTCAAACAGTAATTTATTTCATTGACTCTCATCCCAACATGGCGTAAAGATTTTTCCCACTGAGCACCATGATCAACCAGGGTTCAACATAAACTTTTTTAACCCTTCTCTTGCTGAATATTCATTTAAGCCACACCCATTTCTGTCTATCAACCAATCAAATTACTTTATGTAATTTATTGCTACAAATTCATAAAATGAATGCCAAACAGTGTAGATCCTGATCAGATGGCTTCTTCAGAAGCCATCTGATCTGGATCTACACTGTTTGCAAAGATAGGGGTTGTTGTGAACAGCAAGATAAGGGTTAATAAGTGGACAAGGTGGTCCTGTACTCTTGGGATACACTGGACCTGAACTAAGTTCAGCTGGACCGAAGAAATGATGAAAATCATACTGAAGTGATAAATGTACATTAGTTCTGCAGTAATCAGATTATTTCCATTATTATTTATCTACACAGATGGTAAATCTTCTGCAACAAACTGAAAGCACAAACTCATTTTATGATAAATGTTTAAAACAGGGATTTTAATAACTTTGGTGGCAGATTTTCAACTGGACCATTCAGACCAGCCAGCCACTGACCTTACTAGACCGGACCAGGTTTCCACTAGACAATGTCCATCAGTCTTGGGTTAATGTCGAACCCTGTCAACTTCGTGCATGCAGAAGGGTGCGTTTGATGACATCACATAAACATGTACTACTGATGACCTCGGCTACAAAAGAATCCTTTGGAAAGCATTGCAGCAATGTACAAAATGTTGTCAAAAAGCTTTCCAGTATAACAAATTTGTTATTAAATTGATTCTTGATGTGATCATATTCCCCGCCGGACAGCCATATTTGCCCTTGTCTAATGGCTCGGGCAAATATCACTCTCAGGCAGGGAATATGTTACCATGTTCCCCTTCAAGAATCATAATAACTTATATTTATACAACAACTCCAATGGACTGAATCTTTAGCTCAAGATGAGATATTCAAGACAATTAAGAATATTGTAGTACTGCCACTGGTAAATACTCCAAGAAACAAAAGTTGTGGATATTTGTTTGAATTGTCTCAGGGTCACTGTTTGAACAAATGTTCAAAACATTTGTAACTTGGGAGTAATAATTATGGGCTTCTGTACAGCAGCAAATTCTTTATAATGCCAAAATGTTATAGAATTAATACCATCATTATACGTGAGGGTCCTCTACAGTTTGACCAGAACAGGGCTGGAAAATTCTATTTGTCCACTAACCATGACAAGTAAAAACTTTGCAGGACAAGTAAAGATTTTGTCTACTCCCCATGAAATTAACCAAAATGTACAAACTTTTGGTCATGTTGGATGAGTGAAATTTTGAAGAATTTTCCAGCCCTGCAGAACATTATCAAAGTGACCGTAATGATCCCAAGTACTGGGAAAGATAGGCCTAAGCAAACAGTGCAGACTCAGATCAGGCTGCTCCTGATCAGGGTCTACACTGTTTGCCATTCCATTTGCAATGTTGGTCTCCTTGCCGGATCGTGAAACAAGAATTACAGCAAGTCCTCAAAGTGTCCAAATTTTTGGGACTTTTACAGTATATATCCTGGTACTTTAAGCCTTCAAGTACTGAGGAAAGTTATAGAGCAGATGACATTTGTTTATTTGTCAGAAAAATAAGTCTTGACATTTCATGTGAGTGAGACATTTCATGTGAGTGAGTGAGTGTTTGAGTTTTATGCCCCATTAAAACAGCTAAGGTCATAAGGAGACGGGACCTCAGTTTAAAGACTCATCCGAAAGTCTGGAGAAGCCCGGGATCGATCCTGCGACCCCTGGTTTACAAAGCGAGGAGCGTAACCACTGCACCACAGAGGCTTCTTACATTTCATGTGAATCACCTGCCTGCCGGACGGACAGTTCACAGGTAATGTCAAGCCTTATTTCTGTTGAAAAAATACTTTGAAAATGCCTTCTGTTAGGAATGTACAGTGAAATTCCGCTTTTAACCCTTATCTTGCTGCATATTCATTTAAGCCACACCCATTTCTGTCTATCAACCAATCAAATTACTTGATGTAATTTATTGCTACAAATTCATAAAATGAATGCCAAACAGTGCAGATCCTGATCAGATGGCTTCTTCAGAAGCCATCTGATCTGGATCTACACTGTTTGCAAAGAAAGAGGTTGTCGTGAACAGCAAGATAAGGGTTAAGACCACCTAAAATTAAGGCTATTTCTGCTTAGTAAGCTGCAGTTATTCTGTCTTTGTGTTTTCTGCATACAGCGTCCTCTGGTCAGAGACCCCCTTTGGCACTGTTCAAAAGTGGTCTTAAAGGTGGTCTTAATATAGGAAATTTACTGTGCTGTTCCATATAAGGTGTAATAAGGATAATTAGGAACATTATTCCTTATATCGTCATAAAAACATATGTTGTGTGTACATATCAGAATCTCCTCACCGCCTCACTGAGGCGATTCTAACACTCACCCATAATATATACTTCTGACAAGAAATAAGGAAAGTCATACCATCTGGAACTATGCTTAACTCATTTAGTACCGGAAACACCTAAAGGGGTACTTGGCAAACAGTGCAGGCCCTGATCAGACGCCGCAGAATGCGGCGTCTGATCAGGGCCTCCACTGTTTGCTGAAAGTTCAGTCATTTTCCAAATAAATTTTGATGAAAACACAACCTGACACCCCTAAATTTTGAAATGGACCCCTGCTATATATTAAGAGGAAGATTCCATTTGGTACAAAAAGTGTTAAGGGATAAGACAGTCATTGTAAAGGCTCTTACCTCATGCACAACCACCTGAATTTCCTTTTCTGATCGCCTACAAAAAAAAGACACATGACTCTAGATTAAATGACTAGCAAGGATAATTAAAGCATAATTTTCCTTATTTCCTGCTTCAGACATATGTTGCAAGAGCTTGTAAGATAAGCCTCTGCAAGAAGTCCATCCAGAAATAATAAAGTTATTAACCGGACACGAAAAAAAGCCTTTTTATTTCATGTTTTACCTCTAAGTATGACCTTGACCATGGAGGTACTGACCTGTGTCTTGAAAGTGATACACCATCTCATGATGGTTAACATTTCTGCCAAGTAATTTCAAAATCCATCAAGGAATAAGAAAGTTACTGACATGACACGGAAAAAAAAGACCCTTGATCTTTGGCGTGACACATTGTCTCATGATGGTTAACACTTCTGCAAAGAAATTTCATACTCCATCAAAGAATAAGAATGTTATTGACTGTAAACGAAAAAGGCTCCTTTTTTGACCTTCGACCTCTAAGTATGACCTTCACATTGGAGGTACAGACCTTGATCTTACGGAATGTTTGTCTTACGTTGCACATGGTGTTATGCACCAATCACCGCCCCAGAAGGGTTCATAGCCGCCAATAGTACAGAGTACCCATCAGGTTAACAAGTCCGTATAATGAACACCCATGTAAACTGTATAGTCAAAACTAGGGTTGACAGAAATTATCATCCTAGACGTCCATAGAAAGCCCTGCCTGTAGAACTTGTTGAGAACAGGGTAACACACATAGAGATTGTTGGCACTTGTTAGAGCTGTCTCAATGAGTCGGTTCTAATGAGCACTCATAAACTATGTTTGGATACAATTCAGAAAAAAAATCATCTGGATGCAGGGATATGGGATCCAGACAAATGTAAGGTGCCATTTTAGCACATGGGTGTGTTATGGTAATGCACACTCTATACATTGTCTTCGTCTACCGGAAAAGGGTCAGGAGTCTTCATAGATTGTACGTTTACCTGTACATGTATATATATGTGTACTAAATAAGGCTGACACAATTAATCGTATAACCGATTAATCCATCGATAATCTCCACAAAAATGATTATCATTTCTGATTTGCTTTTAATCGATTACTTGATAGGTACAATTTACTACCCAAAATTATGCAAAAAATAGCTGGATGAGTGGCAAACAGTGCAGACCCTGATGAGATGCCGCATTGTGCGGCGTCTCATCTGGGTCTTCACTGTTTGCTCAGGCCTGTCTGTTCAAATATACATATGGTTAAGTGCAACATATGGTAAGAGTCATGCTCAGACAGAAAGCCAGACAAGTAAAATAATGACAAAAACCTTAGCGATTACTAATCGATTATCGCTCATATGACATGACCGATAATCGATTATCTCTTCAGCTCCGATTAGCCAGTCCTAGTACTAAAGTTCAACTTATCCCATAATAGACTTTTTTTACTAAGGTATGAGTTGACTAGGGTCAAGTTGACCAAAAACAGGCACAAGTTGACTAAGGTATGAGCTGACCAGAAACCTGACCAAGTGTTTGACCTGCTTGAATTGATGTCTAATAATCTTTTGTTGTCGCAGGATTATCCTGGATTCGCAAAATGTGCAAAGTAGCAAAAACTTAACTAAAGCAGAGATAAAACAGTGTAGATCCTGATCAGATGGCTTCTTCAGAAGCCATCTGATCTGGATCTACACGGTTTCCAAAGATAGGGGTTGTCGTGAACAGCAAGAGAAGGGTTAAGATGAAAAAGTTAAAGAACTCATCCAGGGTACTCCTTAAACCTGAATCCGCCAGATACTCCAAACATCTCCTGTAGAGTATCTTATGGAATGCGGTGCATGCAAAAATGGCCAGAAACAAAAATTTTTGAGAAACAATTCAATATCCAAAATGTATGTGGAATTTAGAATGTATTTGGACTGTGAAATCAGCATAACAGTATGTAATTTGGGGTAATGAAATGATGAGCATGATAAGGATGAAAGATGAAGATGATTTTATTAGGTGCTGCGAATGAACCGAGGTCTGGGCTGTTGCATATATCTGGAGGGAAATTGTTCCAGAATCTGGCATTATGGGGGACAAATGAGAACTTATAAGGGTTAATCCTAGAGAATGGGATTGTGACTCTGTTTCTCAAAGATGGCTGTATATATGGCCGGGGTTGGATTTTTGCTAGGCTGTTTTGTATTTTATAAAACATGACCAAAGATGAAGTCTGTCTCGTTTTTCAAGAGTTGGGAGATTGAGTTTGAAAGCATGGGCCTAACACTGCTGAGAAAACTGTAGACATTACATATGTATCTTACTGCATGATGTTGAATCATCTCTATTTGATGGATATATTTTTTCTGCCAGGGGTCCCAAATAGGTGCAGCATATTCAAGCAGAGGGCGGATGTATGTTTTATAAGCCATTTCATCAAGTTTCTGGTTTGTATTTTGGATGCATCTTTTTTATAAATTTCAATGTGTTGTTGTTTGTTGTTGTTGTGATTTTTTCCATGACAAGTCCTGAGAAATTGTGATAGCCAAATACTTTGCCGAAGTTGCCGAATTGAATAATTTGCCATGGAGTTCGTATTCAAATATGGTAGGCTTTTTCTTTTTAGTGATCCTGATCACCTCACACTTGTCAGGATTAAACATCATTAATCATTCACTTTCCCATTTTTCTAGGTTTGTGTGATCGGTTTGGAGGAGTTGGCAGTTAGTTTGGCCAGAGATCGTCAGATACATGATGGTGTCATCTGCAAACAGCCTGATGTTGCTATGTATGGTGTCTGGCATGTCGTTTATATAGATAAACAGACAGGGGCCAAGAACAGAGCCTTGTGGAACATCAGACTGAACGGGACATGATTGGGACTCTTCTGAGACCACACACTGGGTTTTATTTGATAGGAAGAAAGCTATCCATTTAGTGACTTGATTGTTGAGGCATGTGCGGAGGAGCTTCAGCAAGAGCTTCTGATGGTCAAAGGCCTTGCTTGAATCCATCACAATCACATCTGTTTGACCACTATCATTAAGGGTATCTGAAAGGTCCTGTAAAAACTGTATTAGTTGTGTTTCGCAGCTAAGTTTGCTACAACTAAAAAAAAAATTCCCAGAAAACAGGAACAACACAAATTGCATGCATGCGCCCAATGGTTAAAATAGATTTATACAAATACAAATCATGCTGCCATAGAAACAATCAAAGCACTGAGAGAGCTGGTGGGCAATAGGAGGTTTTAGGAATTCTGTTTATGATGTCATTCTTGCGCATGCGCAAAGTACTGGCCGTCAATTGAAACGGCCATCGCTATTCAAATGTATTGGCTAAACTTAAAATGGTAACAATATTCAGACATTTTGAGAGAAAATATACCTGTTTTCATTGAAATAATGCCTCGAGAAGGAAAGAATGATATTTCCCTTTTATTACCGAAATTCATTTATCCTAAATCCGTTTTTAATTGACGAAAATCTTTTCGTGAACAGCCCATGTCAATGGCTTGAGATACCGTTATTCACGAAAGCTTACTCCAAAAAAATTTTTTACGTAACTTTCGTTTTATTCGCTATCCAAGTCTATCTATCTATCTATCTATCTATCTATCTATCTATCTATCTATCTATCTATCTATCTATCTATCTATCTATCTTTCTTTCTTTAGAAATCTGTCCAACGATCTGTCTACATGTGCAATTTAAATGTCCATACTGACAGTCGAAATAAACTTATGAGTGGACTGACGGAGGGGTGTTGAGTCAATATCTATCTATCTATCTATCTATCTATCTATCTATCTATCTATCTATCTATCTATCTATCTATCTTTCTTTCTTTCTTTCTTTCTTTCTTTAAAAATCTGTCTACATGTCCAATTTAAATGTCCATACTGACAGTCGAAATAAACTTATGAGTGGACTGACGGAGGGGCGTTGAGTCAATGTTCGTTCGACGCCAATGCCATCGACACCCACTCCAACTCACTTCATTGTCACATGACCGTTGGCATGGGGGAGAGAGAGAGAGGCAGAGAGAGAGAGAGGTTTGACTGACAAACTGACAGTAGACAGACAGACGACACACAGACCGACTGACTGACTGACTAACAGACGAATGGACTGACTGTTAGGCAGACAAATAAACATACTGACAGTCGGAAAAAAAACAACCAATAATTACAGACGGCGTCGAGTCAACGTTAGCTCGACGTCATGCCGTCGACAACCACTCTAACTCGCTTCAATGTCACATGCCCGTTGAGATGAGAGAACGGTTTGACTGATCCCTGTATCCTAGAAGCCCATAACCCTTTTTGTACCAAATGGAATCTTCCTCCTTATATTTAGCAGGAGTCATTTCCAAAATTTAGGGGTCTCAGGTTGTGTTTTCTTCTAAATTTACTTGGAAAATGGCCAAACTTTTTTCAAACAGTGTAGGTCCAGATCAGACGCCGCATTCTGTCGCGTCTGATCTGGGCCTGCACTGTGTGTCACTTACATGTACCTCTTTTGGCGTTTCCGGTACCAAATGGGTTAATGCAGACCTAAGGGCTGGGCAGGTTGAACCAATCTACAAATCTACCAGATTTTACAGTAAAGTCTTTCACTTGCAAAGGAGTGTTTCATTTTTATGCACTAAAGGGTGTTCTACGTTTGTTTTGAATTTAATGTTCCAATTCCACTGAGTCTTCATGGGTCCGAGCACTGGGCAAATGACACTTTATTAAGCAACGCCGTATTATCGCCAATGCAACGTTCTGACGTTTCATCAATGTTGCAATGTCAAATTCAATGCATTGCTTTGAAGTTGGTTTGATGTAGACACGACGTTGTTGACACGCTACATGTCGGTTGACGTGGCGTCATTTAACGACAAACTGTAATTTACATTTGCCTGCGCTCGCTAATTGTTGGTGCGCTGAGAGAGAGAGAGAGGACCCTGTTGGGTCGTATGTATAATATATCATTTTCATAATGCGAAATTTCATATCTGGCAGCATATCGGTGTTTCTCCCATTATCTTACATTAGAATTCGCCAAAAGTTTAAAAGAATTCCACTGTTTTACGCTGTAATTAACACTTTATCTGTCCCACTGCCTTTGAAGCAATACGAAAGATGACAGCCAGGGCTTTTCCCGTTCTATTTTTAGAACCGGAAGTACGTCACGGAAAAAGCTCCTAGTGTCTCTGAGTGTAGTAGTTTCCCCCAGCTCCCAAAAAGGGCATGGTGCTGGTCAGGAAAAATATGCAAGAAAAGTAAAGAGGGCACTTTACAAACCAGTAAAAAGGGCATATTCACATGCACAACCTTACTAAAAGGGCACATCTCTCAACTTGAAATGAAAGATCCTTCTCTTACTCTTTGTCTTCAATGCTAAATTTGTACTGCCTGTTTTATTATGCTAACTGAACAGATATATATGTCACATTCACTATTGGTGACAAGAAAGCAACCTGATAACTGATCAGAATCAGAATCAGAATTGTTACTGGTGACACGTCAAATGACATTTATACACTAGGACCTGTGATGTGGGAAGTTAGTCCCTAGCTCTAACCAAAGAGGTAAATTTAGCTACACAATCATCAGCACCTTCAGCTGTCGAAATAATCGAATCGGGAAGGGCATTCCAATCTCTAATGGTTCTGGGGAAGAACGACTCTTTATAAATGTCAGTTCTTGTGCTAAGGGTCTGAAACGCCAACGAATGGTGATTTCTACAGTGTCTAGCTGGGGGAACAAGGTCATCTGTTGGAATGCTGGCAGCACCCTTTAGACCTTTGTATAAAAGGATTAGCCTACTGTCTTTTCTCCTTTTCTTGAGAGACTCCCATTTTAATTTTCCAAGTATTCCAGTCATGCTCCCAGTTTCAAAGCAGTAATTGCCTGTTACAAATCTAGCAGCTCTATTCTGAACTTTCTCAATTTCATCGTTAAGGACCACTCCACTGGGGTCCCAGATACAACTACCATATTCCAAGATTGGGCGAACAAGACCTTTATATGCTGCCTCTTTTACATCCTGAGGGCACTGATGAAGATTTCGTCTCAGGAAACCAAGCGTTCTATTTGCCTTAGTACACATATTGCTAATATGAGTATTCCATCTCAAGTTGTGTGAGATTGTCACTCCAAGGTATTTAATGGAGTCCACATTCTCGAGGACCGTTCCCTCTAAGGTGTAAGAAGCCTCAACTTTATTAGATCTCTTCCTAGTTATCTGCATAATATTGCATTTAACTGGCTGAAATCTCATGCCCCATTTACGTGCCCAACATCCTAGTCTATCTATGTCAGCCTGAAGTTTCAGTGAGTCATCTGTATCTCTAATTTCCCGGTAACAAACACAGTCATCTGAGAACAGTCTTATTTCTGAGTCTATGTCAGTGGAAATATCATTGATGTACAGGGAGAACAAAAGTGGACCAAGAACGGTCCCTTGCGGGACTCCAGACAAAACTGGAGCCCATTCCGAAGATTCACCATTAACAACAACCCGCTGTTTTCTGTAGCAAAGAAAGGAATCTATCCATTTGAGGGTCTTTCCCCCAATTCCATAACCAAATAACTTAGATTTAAGTAGTTCATGAGGAGGGGTGTCAAAAGCCTTCTCGAAGTCCAGAATAAATGTGTCCACCTGTCCCCCTTTGTCCAAGATTTTTGCCCAGTCATTAATAACTGTGCTTAGCTGAGTTTCACAACTGTGCCATTTCCTAAATGCATGTTGTCTGTCTGACAAAAGTTTATGTTCGTCCAAGTGGGCCATGATGTTTGAGCAGACTATATGTTCCAGCAATTTACACAGAACACAAGTCAGAGACACAGGGCGATAATTACGGGCAAGAGCCCTATCTCCTTTTTTGAAGAGTGGACAAATGTTTGCTAAGAGCCATTCTTTGGGGATTTCACCCGTATCAAGAGACTGTTGAAACAAGTGTGCAAAAACTGGACCCAACTCATTTGCTAGTTCCTTCAGGACTCTAGGATGAAGCTCATCAGGTCCTAAGGCCTTACTGGGGTTTAAGCCTTGAAGTAATTTGATCACTCCTGCAGCTGTCACAACAATATTATTCATGAATGGGGCCGATCTTCTAGTCAATGGAACCTCCGTGAACTCAGTTTTATTAAATGCATCATTGAATTGACCAACTAGTTCCTCTGCCCTTTCAGAGTCTGATTCAGCAACCCCGTCCCCTCCTCTTTTATTAAGGGGCGGGATACCTTGCCTGTCTTTCTTCTGGCTATTAATATATCTGTAGAAGTCTCTGGGATTTGCCTTTACATCACCTACCAAGTTATTCACATACAAATCATGCTGATTTTTTATATCAGTCTTGATTTCACTTCTCAAGTTTTCAGATTTTGTCCGGAGTTTACCACTTCCCGTCTTTTTTGCCTTTGCATGAATCTTATTCCTTCTGCGAATTTTCCTTCTTATCTCTTGAGTGATCCAGGGAACAGAAGATACAGACCTACTAGTTTTTGAGGGGATATGATTTTCGGCCGAAGTATGAATGAAAAGAAGTTATCAAATCAAAATTCTCCTGTAAAGACCGAGCATCTGAATGACCATTAAAGTAATTCTCCTTTGCAAATCTGAGTGCATCCTTCCTCATAGTTTCATAGTCACCTTTCTGATATGAGTACACCTTCCTCCGAGGTTTCTTTATTGGTGGGATGTGAATTTTTAAATATCCGGAGACAACATCGTGGTCACTTAGTTTATCTGGGGAATGAATGTCTTCGAATTGTCCTGGCAAAGTCGTAAGGATCAGATCCAATGTGTTCTTATCACGAGTGGCGAAGTTAACAATTTGTTCAAGGCCATGATCGTTCATAATGTCAATTAATATTTGTCCTTCCGACTGACTCAGCATTGTGCCTTGTTTGCTGAGCCTGTCGGGCCAAGCAATGTCTCTGAAGTTGAGGTCACCTAGAACATGTACAGCCGGGAGTTTTTTACCCTTATGCTGCAATTTAATGATATCCAGTTGGTCTTTAAACAACTGGAAGTTTTCGATTGTACCATTAGGTGGTCGATACCAACTTGCTACGAAGTGGGAAGTTTTATTTGCAAAAACCTTAACCCAGACCGATTCGGTGTCATTTTCAAGTTCCATGAAAGGCATGTGAGGGATGTCTCTATGAATGAGCAACATCACCCCACCGCCATGAGAGTTCCTATCTTTTCTGTACACACAGTACTGACAGGTTTCAGGGAAAAGCTCAGATGTAGTAATTGAACTGTCAATCTTTGTTTCCTGAATAGCAACAATATGAGGTTGAGATGTATCGAGGAAAGCTAAAAGTTCAAGAATTTCCCCTCTAATTCCATTTATGTTTATACTGCAAAGTTTCAAACCTTTCACAAAATTTGACTTAGTTTCATCAGCAGTCGAAGATTTGCCTCTCTTATCCTCTGACAGAGGTTCAAACCTGTTTGGCTTACTCAGTTCTACATATTCATCAAAGAAGGAGTCTGAAAAGTTACAGACCTCACATTTTGGACATATCCAGTGGCAGCTTGAATTTACCAAAGTGCCATATTCTGCATCTGAAATGAAGGAACAGTCAGTGTGTATCCACATTTCACATTGATCACAATGAACGGCTTTGTGGCCATTAAGAACAGCACCACTGCAAAGACCACAGTCAGCTTTGCAGTCTTTGCAATACCAAGTTCCAGCTCTAGATTCAATTTCTAACAATTGACTGTTATCCAAATCAGAACATGAGGAGTGAAAGCGCTTGTTACAGTCCTCACATTCTATCCATTTCTCCGAACCTTTGCAATACTTTTTGCAGAGTCCGCAGCGAAACCTTGGGCCGGGGTTAGTTTCAATGTCTCCGGCCAAGATTAGAAGTAAATCCAAGTTTGTACCGCGCGAGGACTTGAAGTTTCGCAAGCCCTCCGAACACCTTCTGTTCCCATTCTTCCTTGTAAATGCCAAGTACTGGGAAATTCTACTACTACTCTCCTTCATTGTAATCTTGCACTCCTGATTTCCATCATCTGGATGCATTCTGGAAGTTGTTTTCCAAAGAGTGAACCCAAGAATTAAGACCATGGGAAACAGGGAGACCTTCATTTTAATATACCGGGTTAAGACCATGGGAAACAGGGAGACCTTCATTTTAATATACCGGGTAGTGATTTGATGATTTCTAATGATTTATTATGGGGTGTCAAGCAACAATCCTGATTCCGAGTTTGTCACAGCCAGCACACTGACAGCTACAAAGGATTATTCATGTATTGTATTGTATTGTAAAGTTTTAGCATTTTACGTCCGCTACGGTCAGGCGCGTTAGCATTACCCCACAACAGGACGTAAAGTTTAAGTGCTTCTGGGCTGCAAATCGCGGTAGAGTTCAGCGGTGTGTCAATCGTGCTGATCTACCAGTGCCCTGTCCCTAATTATCCTAAGTAAATTGGAAGCACTGTAATTTTGAATTTTGAACGCCAGGTCGAAAGTGGGCATAAAGCAACAGAGAAATCAATGCCAATTTCGGCTGCAAAACGCGATTTCTCTGTCTTGCCCGAGAGCAAACTAGGTTATGTTGCTCTCTCTTAGGGCCGCGCGATTGGCTTTCGGTCTTGCTACACATGAAGTAGCCATGCAATACCCATGGAAAACAGGGTTTTCGGACATGCGGCCCTAAGTTCACGATCAGTGGAGGATGCTGCAGCCTACTTCCAGCACTCTGGTGGGTGAATGTTGTACACCTCGCCGTCCTCCCAGTCCAGCCTGAAGCCCTTTATTCGCGCCGGGTCTTGATCTTTGCCGTAGGTCCAGTAGTACTCGGCCAGTTCATACTCGGGTGTTGTCCTGGTTTGCGGAAGGTAGTACTGGCCGCTTGTCGTTGTCGCTTGGTCGAACATCAGGTAGGCGATCTTCCCGTGGTAGTCTGGGTGAGCTGGTCCCCGGTAGGTTACTTTCGCAACTTCGGCGTAGGTCCCATTCTGATGTTCGAACTTGCGTGGTGGAGAGAAGGTGTAGTCTCTGTGAATGTACGGCACTGGATAGATGTTGAAGCGTAGATCTTCCCCGGTGAAAGGCGGTCGCTTGTAGGTGAAGACTGGAGGCGGTGGCGTCGTCTTGGGAGGCGGCTTGGTGATTGTTGGTGACTCCCGGCGAGGCATCTTCTTGGGAGGAGGCTGCGTCGGAGATCTGGTGATGGTTGGTGATGGTGGTATCTCGATGATCACAGGCTTGGGCGGTGCTGTTTCCTGCAGTGGTTTCTCTGTCGCTGTAGGCTGCTGCTTGACTGTCTTCTTGGGCCTGGCTGGAGCTGGAGTGCTCAGGTCCCAATGGAGAGTGACAGTCACACTCTGGTGCTGAAGGCCTGTGGTCACTTCAAGCACCCCATGAAGCCGGCATGACTTCAAGAAAGCCACGAGTGGCTCAGGAAGGCGATACTCTTTCATAGAGACAGACATGATGAGACGATGTTGACTGTTCTTGAGCTGAACAGAGAATGTGATGGACTGAGAATGAGATGATATCGAAAGGACTATTCAGTATACTGGTCTAATTATATACAGCTCAGCACACTCAAATATAAACAAACAAGATGTTTTGGTAGATGTTTTGGCCATAGCTCCTATTTTCACTGGTCAGGCACACTTTCACACCTCAATTGTTTAATTGGTGTCACACACACTTGTTATCAAAACACAGTTATCATCATCACTGTTATGACTTCTAAAAGTACAATAAATAAGGGGATTACCAGTCAACCATAAATGGGCAATAATTTATTGCTAAAATGTGGGGCCTGTCTAAAACGCTGAAAAACCTGCTGAATTCAGCAGGTTGCTGATCAGCAGATAGTGACTAAAACGCTGATCTGCTGAAATGCTGAATATTTATTAAATACGGTGATCTTGTGTATTTTTCACAGTTTATGTGTTTATGTATGTGTTTATTAATTTTTTAATTATGTATGTATTTATTTGTTTATATTTTATGGCCCAATTGACAGTGTTGGTGCATTCATTATAAATTGCTGACATCACTAGACACCTATATAGAGAGTACTGCCAGTACATATCTACGTGGGTTATTGAAACGTTGTGTGTGTGTGTGTGTGTGTGTGTGTGTGTGTGTGTGTGTGTGTGTGTGTGTTGAGCTTTGCGCACCACCAACAGCTAAGATCATGCGGAGACAATACCTCAGTTTGAATGATTCCTCCGAAAGCCTGGAGAAGCCCGGAATCGACACCACACTCCTTGGTTTATGAGGCGAGTAGCTTAACCACTACAACACTGAGATTGCAAGAAGTTGCCAAACTCATGTAAGTACCAAATATATTATGGATACTCGTTAGAACATGCTCCTTTGTAGATGTTTTAACGAGTACCAGAAGTTTTTTAGAGCATAGAAAAAAATAATGTGAACCTCTAAAACCCCCAGGTTTTTTACTTACATGGGTTTTTGAGGGTTATCATTTCATAGACTTTTTAACTTGAGAATTGTCCGCTTAAGATTGTAAACGGAAAAAGACTGGACTATTTTGTATTCTTAGTTTTATTCTATTTGTACTTAATCTACAAGGTAAGTAGGCAAGTAGAAATAAAAGAAATAGAGAAACACTCATACCAACATCACCAAATGCAGTAAAATATTCATGCAATCATATTGTTTTCGTTTCTAATTACGATTAAGAAAGTATGCCTAGTCAAATTATATTGAATTTTTTACCACCATAAAAAATCGGATAAAAATCTGATAGATTGCAAACTTCTAAGATTGTAGGTATTCGTAAGAGCAGCTTCGGTAAGGCAATTTTAACGTGTACCAGCCACAATCTATGTTTAGAGCAGAAACAAGAAAAACAATGCATTCAATGTTAACCCCAGTTTTACCGTATAAACATTAAGCTCCTGCCCATCGGGACTTGAGGAAATAAATGGGCTTCATGATGCTTCCACGCCGAGCTGAAACCGACCGCACACGAGTACTGGTAAACCGCTTAGAGGATTTAAGCCTGCCTAGGCAATGCGGTGCAAGTCGGACCGTCCATGCTTATAAACCCTATTGGTAACATTGGACGACAGGGCTTTTCATCTCAATGTCGAGTAAAAGTCCCACATTTCATCTCAATGTCGGGTAAAAGTCCCACAAAATTGGAAGCAACGTCTCCAAAACGTTTACAGTATTGTCAGGGACGTTGAACCTCAAATCAAATAAAAAATTTAAAGCATAAAAGTGGTAACAATACTGGCGTACTTTTCGTTGTACATGATTTATCCAATATCGACATAAATCAATCAGTAATTGAGTAATTGACAGCACGCTTTCATACCAATTCACACCTGACTGACTGGCGGGGCGTCTTTAAATCCGGTGTTTGATCAAATCAATGCGTGATAGTTTACATACTGAATTCCTTCTATTACCTGGATATTCAGACGTAATGCAAGCCAGTAAATATGATCACATTGTTTTTCGTGTCAAAACAAACTGTCGCGAAATTTTATAGTTTATCAACGACCTTTGAGAGTTCAAAGTTTAAGCGTGACAAGTCTATTCCATTTTTTTAGGGGAAGCAGGTTTCGGATAACTTTTTTTCTCAGGATTTAAAAAATATAAATCAATGTTTTGATATTACCTATATCTAGAAATCATGGCCGAGTGGTTAATGCGATGTACTGCGAGTCACGCAAACAATCTTTTAGACGAGGGTTCGAGTCCCAGTGGCAATTTTTTGTTTTGTTTTAACTTTTCGTTTTTATTTTATTTTTTTATGTTTAACGTTATTTTCTTTATTTTTTACATTTACATCCTTCATATTTTGTTTCCTTTATTTTATTTTCAACAATTATATTTTTATGTCATTGTAAATCCCTTAGATGCCGGCTCGGTAGCTCAGTCAGATGCGCGTCTGACTGGTGATCAGTAGGACGCTGGCTCGATACCTGCCGGGGTCGGCAACATTCTTTCCTGGATATTTATCAGGAAATCTTTTCCATGGCCATTCTCTCCCTTCCGCTGATTCAAGAAGGGCAGTTGTCAGTTTCTGGCGAAATAATGTGCTCTGTACTGGTTAACCGGTTACATATTAGCTTACCCAGGAAAAGTGCGGATAAGTAAACTGACCTACTCAAAATGACCTAAATAGTGTTGCCTGGACCGTAAAAACAAAGATACATTTCAACAGCGCATTTGCCTTTGGACACTGACGGCTATGAACGTACGTTCAATTCATACTAACATTTTAATAATACTTCTAGACTCCGAGCTGCAACGATTCGCTTGTGCTCGTTCCATCTTTTCAATAAAATGAATATACATCTAGTATGATGACCCCGCTCATCGGGGCTTGGAGCAATAGATCGGGCTGCACGTTGCTTTGACACTGGCGACACATGAGCAATGGTAAACCGCTTGGTAAGTCGGAGCCTGCCCAGGCAAAGCGGTGCGAGTTGGACCGTCCATGCTTATAAACCCGTTTAGTTTTATTGTGTGGCAGGGCTTGAGATGTCATTTCATCTCAATGTCGGGTAAAAAACCCACAAAACTGGAAGCAACTTCTGCAACGGGGACAATAAACCTCAAATCAAACAAACATCTCGTGTGATCCAATTTTATAGGTACGAAAAAAAATTGTTCAGGAAATGTAAAAATAAAAATAATAATAATAATAAAAGAGAAAAGAATATCTTCCCAAAGATTCGAACCCTAGATGTCCAAGGTGGCAGACGTGTTAATATACTGTCTCGACTAGATGTCAGTCTGGTTACACGAAGCATAAGATTAAGAATATGACGGAAACTACCGCCCAGTGAAAAAAATACCCACAACAGGCGACTTACCTAAAACACGGACGAGTCCAAAATTAAAAGTGCAGTCACGTCTCACTGCGTTTTGAAAGACTATACTAAGTGTGCGATTGCGAAAACACCGCAATCAACACCATTTGTCTGCTTTTGGGTCTCAATTAATATGACTTCCAAATCATGATCGGTGTGTTCCACATACATTAAACCTGACAAGCTCGTTGTCATTATGAAGCGTGCCTGTCTGTCGAATCCAAGGCTGTCAAACATAAAAATACTGTTTGTCTTATCCCTAAATGAGATTACCCAGTGATCTCTACCAGTGTGATGAATCTGGCAAGCTAGACTTTTGTCATTTGGAACAGAATTCATAACTGTTTGTTTTTGGACATGTCAACGTCTTTCATTCGGGAGATATTATGGGACCTTTTCTGGCAGCTTGATAAATTGCTTTCTTGCTAAAACATTAACTGCTTCTATTATTTGTGAATTAAGCTTACCGCTGTTTATAATGGCATTTTTATCAGTAGAAGTTAAACCTAAATACTTTATCCACAAGGGTCCTGATTTTGGCGGGTTTTTATTTTTCGAAATGAGGTAGGAGGGGTCTTCAGTAGTATCATGGCGGGAATCATTAATATCCATCAGAATCTCTTCACCTATATGATCTTCAGTTACATTTGTCAAGTGTGGAAGTTCAAGTTTCATCCTTTTAGGTGTAGGCGAATCTGTGTTTTCACTTTCAAAGAGACGTTTCTAACTAGATTTTTTTCAATTGATTTGGGGTCTGCGAAGAGAAACAATGACTACTTTGGAGATCTGAAATTAGAAGTACGGGTGTCATCTTTATAATGTTGAAATTGCTGTTTCCCGATGTTATTTCATATTTCTGCTCTAAACTTAGAATGTCGGTACTCGATAGCACAGCCACGGCAAGGCGGTTTTTACGAGTACCCACAATATATGTTATGTGAGAGAAAGAAAAACGTATACCCATGTAAACCTCATCATTGACAGAAGCTATGGGTTCTTTTGGGTTCCCACTGAGCGCCTTGCTATAATTCTGATCGATAACTAGGGTCTACATGGGGTGTTCATTATTTTTTGTTTTAACGAGCACCCACAACATACATGTGGAATATATATAAGAAAAGTATCATTTATTTTATTCAGACGTAAGACAGATTGCTGGTACTCGTCAGGACAACCTCATTGACCCACAACCTATGTTTGGAATATAAATAACAAAAGTATCATTTTTTTTTATTCCGATGTAAGACATAGGTTGTGGGTACTCATCAGTAAGAAAAGTATCATACATTTTCTGCAGTAAAACGTTTTGTCAGTGAGAGTCTAGATGACAACAAATTTATTTTATAAATATGGAAATTTTAAATCCGATGTTTGTTTTAAAGTTTATTTCATTAATTCTTTAAAACAACAGTATTTTTAGTGTTAAAAATTATGAATGATATTTTTTTACCGCTACCTTATGCATTCTTAAAAGAATGACCATTCATTTTCTCTTTACCTGCCTCAGTCAGTGGCATGTTATTATCTTATCCTATTAAGGACCGCCTCTGATCTGCTATGGGGCAATAAAACGATTATGAATACAGTGTGATTGCTACTGTTTGTTTATACACGATAGTTGAGTTGAGTTGAGTATACACGATAGAGCACTTTTCCGTATATTAATGAAAGCAAGCGCTAGGCAATACAAGAAATCAAACGCAAGCAACAACCCGTATATTGGAGATAAAAAAAATCATATGTACTTGTTAGCACAGCCTCGGCAAGGGGGTTCTGACGAATACCAATATTACAATTAACAAACTTATTATTTCATCATTTACTATTATTAATAATTTATTTCATTTAACAGACAATACCCGTACCTGACTTTGAACCAATCAGATAACTTATGTAATTTATTCCTGCAAATTTCAGTGTAGATCCTTATCAGACTCAGAGGCAATCTGATCTGGATCTGCACTATGTGCAAAGATAGGTGTTATCAGGAATGACATGTTATTGCTTAGACTGGTCCGTTTGTAGTAAACTGTTTTCCATTCATAAAATCATAGAGTGTGAAACGTGTGATAAATAAATAGGCCGTTACAAAGCATGTTCTGCACGAGCAAAGGTAGTAGAAAATGAATGGAATATGTTTACTTCTGAGTGGTAAGTGTAATAATAAGATTATAGAGGTCTCTCTCTCTCTCTCTCTCTCTCTCTCTCTCTATACAAACATGTAGACAGATATTCATTACGAAAAGCACGCCTTACCCCTGTAACCAAGGTTTTACTTTGTAAAAGTGGGGTTCAAGGGGTGTCAAATTTTTATAGGCGTGTTTCCGCGATGTAAAGCGACTGCGTAATAGATAAGTATTAAGTGGCCCGGCCGATTGATAATTTCTGTTTCTTTTTTACGTGTACTAAATAAGCTTATTTATACATCACATCTTTATAAATGTCTGTTTCTAATGCCAAACAAGTACAACATAGATATCTTACAATAACATTATTAACTTACGTTTAATTAACTTCTTTAATTCTGTGAGGCGGTTCTAACGAGTACCCACAATCTTCGTCTTAGAGGAGGTTTCAGAAAAAACGTTTTTAACCTAGTAAGCCCCATTTTACTCTATAAAATGGGTGTAGGGGGTTAAATTACCCACACGTTCACAAGATAGATAGATAGATAGATAGATAGATAGATAGATAGATAGATAGATAGATAGATAGATAGATAGATAGATAGATAGATAGATAGATAGATAGATAGATAGATATTCGGCAAGTTTTGTGTCAAGGCAAATTTATCCACAACAAAATCAGTAAAGGAGTACTGTATTTCATTTCTATACGTATAGACCAGGGACTCAAGGTTCTCGCCTTTATAACAAGTATTTCGCCGTCCGGTACGAAAAACAATGCAAACAAACAGCAGCAGCAGCAGCAACTACAACAAATATAATTTCTTCTATAAAATTGCTTCAAGATTTGTCACCAGTAATATGTCTAGGAAAACCTTTTACTTCAAAACCTTCAGCATCTCACTGTTTATATTCTGTTATATTTGCATACTTGCAGCTCGATATGGCAACAATATTAATGTCTGTGGCGTAAAACAAATTAATTAAATTTATAAATATTATAAATAAACATAATATTAACATGCACGGCCGTTTTTCTGGCCCAAAACAATAAAATATACTAAAATTCAGCATTTCAGCAGATCAGCGTTTTAGTCACTATCAGCTGATCAGCAACCTGCTGAATTCAGCAGGTTATTCAGCGTTTTAGACAGGCCCTAAAATGTGTCTATAATAGACCTGATTTAAACAGGCATAACTTTGTTATTTTTTGGTCAATTTCAGTAATTTTTGTACCAAAATGTAGGGCAGCGTTTGCTCTATATGAAAAAAGGGATTCCATGACAGTTGCTTGCAAGACAGTTGCTCACAAGACAATTTCTCACAAGACAACTGCTCACAACCTTAAAGGAAAATAGGACAATTGCTCACAACATTTTTATTTTTCATGATTTTATTTTTCATTTTGAAAGTCTTTTATTGGAATAATCCATAGAACTATATTTCTTCTCAAAGTATAATGCAACAGTTTATCAGCTGGATTTCAATTAATCAGTGATAATTGAAAACATCAGCAGTTGGAGGAATAATAGTCAACCAATAGCTTAACTGAACATTAGTCAGCTTAATTTATTGATGTTAAATGTACAAGAGCCGGCCTCGGTAGCTCAGTCGGATGCACATTTGACTCATGATCTGAGTGTATGTAATGTACACTATCTATCTATCTACTAATACTGCGTCGGCCACATTTGACCATTACCGCAGGTGTACATCAGTGATTTATCTACCTCTGCGTCATGCGTAGATTACGCAAATTTTCCCGGCGTGACGCAAAAAAAATCCCGACATGCGTATGCCTGACGCAACGTTTTTTTCGCGCCGGTGCTTTCTTAAGTACCGTAAAAATTCGGCTATAAAACGAGGATTTTTCCCTCCAAAATTAGCCCAAAAATGACCCCGTCTTATAGCCGAGGTCATGAACTGCAGGCTTTTTTCCGGCAATGTCCGACGAAGACCAGACATACGGAAAAAGCCGATCGGTGATTTTTGAATTGATATAAATCGCCGCCCACAAACCACCGCTACGATTTTTCTGCACGCGATCGGTAAATGACGTAATCCGACGCCATTACCCCACACATGTTTAATGTCACTGCGAGGTGGATAGAAAATCAATGCTTTGCACAGCTCCCGAATTATCCCCAGAAGCTCCCTGTCAATAACCAACAACAACGTTCGACTTTTCCCGGCAACGTCTGCTATTTGGCGCCAAAACATAACCATTCATGAGACCGTAGAATAGTCCGATTTTATAATGCAAACATTTACCGTTAGATGTAGCCAATAGTCTGAGGAGCAATTAAATCATTTTCACATTGATTGCGGATTAAATTTTATGACCGGAGGATAAACGCAAATTAGAGACATAACTTGACCATATTTTCACACCTTATCGACACGCACCGCAGGGTGTCAATTTTACGACAGGGATTAACAATAGTGTCATACTTGAACCGTAATGAATACACAGATGGTTTGTCTCTGAATTGACAGCGATTTACTTACTGGTCTAGTTTTACCGTATTTAAGGCCCCAAAAACGGGCAGTTGTAGACGATTTTTTTTTTTTTTGCACTTGTCCCGACCGAGCGTCATAAGGTCAAAGTGCACCTGCCCGTCGTGATTTCGGTCTTGTCCCGGACGGCCGGGAAATGGATTTGTCAGCCCCTGTCGTCTATTAAATAGGAGTCTGTATAGCCTAAGCCAGCAAAGCATGTACCGGGCCGAAGCCCCCGCCCATAGGGGCTTGAAGAAATACATGGGCTGCATGATGCTTCCACGCAGAGCTGAATCCGGCCCGCACACTAGTACTGGTAAACTGCTTAGAGGATCTAAGCCTGTCCAGGAACCGCGGTGCGAGGCGGACCGTCCATGCTAATAAACCTTATTGGTTTCATTGGGCGACAGGGCTTGAGATGTCATTTCATCTCATTGTCGGGTAAAAGTCCCACAAAATTGGAAGCAACGTCTCCAAAATGACCTTTACAGTGTTGACGGGGACGTTAAACCTCAGATCAAACAAAACAAACAAACAAATGTACCGGGCCGACAGCGATACGACGTATCGGCCCGACGTTTGCCGCTATTTTGGGCGGCCAAACAAGCCATGTTAGGGGTAAGTAGAGGGGTTTTCTAACGAAAAAGGCCGATTTCTCACATCTAACTGCCATCTGGCGGTAGCAGATAGGCCCCGACAGATATGGCAAAAATTTGACCCGTCTTATAAAAGAGTATAAGCAAAATCCCGCCTTAGAAAAGCTGAAAAGGGGGTCCCGTCTTATAGCCGAATCGCCTTATACTGTTTCTTTTGTAGCAGATTTTTGTCATCAGATAAAACCTCTTGCAAAAGAAAAAGTGATATTTTATACATTTGTTCTACATCTAAAACCCCCATTGCTTACTTTATTATGGTAGACACCTATTTTCATACTTGTCTCTGTCCCGATAAATTTGACTAACTATTTTGAAATTTGACTCAGTGTTTTGGAGTGAGTAAGTCAGTTTGACTCAGCCAGGCCAAAAGGTAGATAAATCACTGGTACATTACATACACTCCAGGTTTGCAGGATGAAATCCTACACAGTGATCATGTAATTACAGTCGGGATCTTTAACCTGCACAGGGGATGGTTCTCCCTACACAGGGGGCCTCAAGTTAACGTCCTGATCCGAAGGACGGTGCACTAAGACATTCATCCTTGCAAATGATGCCAATGGAGTGTGTTCCGACACTGAAATTTTATCGCCCCTGCCGGGGATCAAACCCGGGCCCTCAAGCATCAGAGGCAAGTGCACTAAGTTATCATGCTACACCTGCGGTAATTGTCAAATGTGACCGACGCAGTATCATTTGAAGGACAGGAAAGACTTTTTCTATTAATAACTGTAATATTGGTTTTCCCAAATCAGTGATGGTCACGCGGACAACAGCATGATTTCGGATTTGGCCATTTAGTAAATTAGGATCGATTGTAAACAATTGACACAAAAACTGTCTCGATGGCCATGGCTTGCTTCAAAAATTTCTTTCATAATACCCCACCCACTTTTTATTAACGAAACGAGTAATAGTTCAGGTCTTTTACTATTTCATGTCAAACAATCGACAAAAACAACAATTTCAAACTTACATTTGCTTTTGGATAGCATGCCTCTTGTAGATGACATACGCAACAACACCAGCTGCAGTGGCTATTGCAGAGTTTCGGGGAGTTACTTTACTCAGCACCCCCATTTTGTCGAGGTATGTACGGAGATGGTTATTGGAATCAGTAACCATGCCAGGCACCATGCAATACGCATGCGCCGACTGGAGTGCTGGCTCCACGTTTTGCATTTCCGGCCTGATTTCCTACTTTCGATTTATTATTTACAACCAACTGACTGACAACCTGTTCACCCGAGAATACTAAGTCTTAGGTTTATCAATGTAATAATTAATTCTCATGATCCACACACACTAGAAATAAGACTGTGTCATATGTTAATTCTTACAGATGGTATTTGTAATCATACATCCACTATCAGCTGAATTGCAGAAAATTGTCAATAAATTCGTCATGGTCCTAGTACGGCAAAGGTAGGGTATTGTATCCCGTGGTGACTGGGAAGTATGGCAAGCCATTTTACTATTTATTATGGAGAGAGTGTGTGTGTGTGTGTGTGTGTGTGTGTGTGTGTGTGTGTGTGTGTGTGTGTGTGTGTGTGTGTGTGTGTGTGTGTGTGTGTGTGTGTGTGAATTTGGGTTTAACGTCGCTTTCAACAATTTTTCAGTCATATCACGACGGTGTCTGGTAGCGACAGGGAGCTCAATGCTCACTTTTATAGTGCTGCCTCACTGAAGTATAATGTCCCAGACACATTACATGATACCACACCCAGACACATTATCCTGACACTGGGTCGACCAGTCCTAGCTCAACCCCGTAAATCTGAGTGCCAAGCGAGGAGTAGCTAGTACCATTCTTAGCGACTTTGGTATGTCGCGGCCCGGGATCGAACCCGTGACCCCCTGTTCCCCGGAGCGGTCACTCTACCAACTAAGCTATCGGGACCAGTCTATTTATTATGAATTGTAGATATCTTATTTATTATAAAAGATATCATATATTATATTAGATATTTATTATATATGATATCTTATATATATAAGATATCT
Source organism: Lucinisca nassula (assembly GCA_963580285.1). Classification (NCBI taxonomy): domain Eukaryota; kingdom Metazoa; phylum Mollusca; class Bivalvia; order Lucinida; family Lucinidae; genus Lucinisca; species Lucinisca nassula. The sequence goes on along the minus strand of OY757014.1, from coordinate 13,480,168 downwards.
AATATAATAAATAAGATATCTTATATAGCATATAAGAATATGATATGTTATATAAGATATCTTATATGCTATATTAGATATCTTATATAGGATATAAGATATCTAATATAGGATATAAGATATCTAGTATGATATATAAGATATCTTATTTACCAAAATATATAAGCTATCTGATATGCTAAAAAAGATATCTAATATAGCATATAAGATATCTTATATAACATATCAGATATCTTATATATTACATAAGATATCTTATGTTATATATAAGATATCTTATTTAATAAGGGAAATAAGATATCTTATATGATATATAAGATATCTCATATATTATATAAGATATCTTATATGTTCTATTAGATATCTTATTTGGTATATTAGATATCTTATTTAGCATATCAGATATATATTCCAGTAAATAAGATATCTTATATCCTATATCAGATATCTTATTTAATATATTAGATATCCTTTATATAGCATAACAGATATCTTATATAATATATAAGATATCTTATTTACCTAACTATTTAAGATATCTTATATGACAAATAAGATATCTAATATATTTTACCAAAAATATAATGAAGTCTCCCCGAAACTGCCAAGGAATGACTACCCCAATTTATGCCTAACATTACAGAAACCCTGGCAAACAGTGCAGGCCCAGATCAGATCAGGGCCTACACTATTAATAAAATGTTCAGCTTTATTCAGATTACACAACCTCTCATCATGTGTCATACCTAATTTTCGAAATGGGCTCCTGTCCTAAATAAGCAGGAAGATTGCATTTGTTAAAAGAAAAAAAAAAAAAAAAGATAAAAGGGACAAA